>JAWNOC010000003.1:0-1200000 GCA_035046325.1 Drosophila niveifrons | reverse complement strand
GTATGTAGCACAAATAATACTTTTACTTTGTGCTGCGGCTAGCATTGCGAGTGCAAGTGCGAGCGAGAGGGTGTTATGTGTGTGTGTGAGTGCGAGTACGAGGGGTAAATTAAGTGCAAACAAATAAAGCAAATAGCAATTGGTAATTTGCTGTCCCATTGGTGCAAGCAGGATGCCAACTGCAGAGTCTACACATTGTAATTAAGCAGATCCCAACTAGCGACAGCGAAAGTCTCCACACTCAAGTATTTGAGCAGTAGATCCAGCAAAGTCTACACATAATTATATTGTTAGTGATGATCCTGAATGTGAGGTTAAGTTTGCATGCAGGATATGCAATGGAATTTTATGAATTAAAGTATAATTTATTTTTGCAGCCTTATAAACCACAACAATGGCCGTGCAGCTGAAGAATGCCTATCACCATCTGCCGCTCACCATAACGCCCATACTCTGCCAGCCTCTGCTGACGCCGGCACCGACGCCGCAGCCACCGAAAGCAGAGCCACCAGATTTGACGTTTCATTGCATGTGCTGCTCGGAGTATTTTGTGCATCCACTGTCGCTGTATCAGCACATGAACAGTAAGCATCCCAATGACACAGTGCAGCAGCAGGATGTAAGGGAAGGGCCACACCTAGAGCAGCGACAACGTTTGGCTGCTGAGCAGGTGGCGGAGGATGATACCACTGATTACAGCTGGATATTTGAGCCGCTATGCGAACTGGAAGTGGCAGCAGAAGCAGCGCAACCTGGTGTTGAATCTCCCGACTCGGAGGAGGAGGCGGAAGGAGAAGATGAGGAGCAGCAAAGCGATGGGGAGGATAGCGACAATGACAATGAGAACGATGGCAATGATAGCGACAGCAGCAGCAGCAGCTCCAGCAACAGCAGCAGCTCCAACAGCACCACCGATAGCAGCTCCAATAGCAACAGCAATAGCAGTAGTACTCCCGGCAGTAATTCCAACTCGAATACGCAGCAGAGTTTGCTGCAAGAGCAACAGAGTCGCCTCCAAGAGCAACAGAGTCGCCTGCAAGAGGCGCAGAGTCGTCTTCAGGGGCCACAGGGTCGACCACATGCTCAGAACCTGCTGCAGGAGCAGCAGAGCTATCTACAGGAACAGCACAGTCGCCTTCAGGAGCAGAGCCGCCAGCAGCAGCTGCAGAACCGCCTCCACGAGCACAGCTTTCCTCAGGAGGTGCATCCGCTGCGTGGCCTGCTGCCCGGTTCCCAACCCAACGAGTATCAGCTGCAGACAGCTGATCCCCGCGAGTCCACCTCCATCATACTGTTGCCACCATCATCGTCGCTGAGCATAACGCCCGTTCCCGTTCCCGTTGCTGCTCCAGCTGCTCTAGCCTTGCCTTCCCTTGTTGCTGCTCCTCCATCCTCTGCGCTATCGCTGCCCATCAAGCGACGACGCGGACGTCGCAGCAAGGCCAACGTGTTAGGAGATACACACAGCGCCTCCGCCGTAGCTGCTCAGCTCGGTGCCAATGGCCAAAAGTGCTTTCAGTGCACACATTGTGAGGCATCCTTTTTGAATGCCGGCGATCTTTCCAAGCACGTGCGTTCCCACATCTCGAACAAACCGTTTCAATGCTCCATCTGCCAGAAGACATTCACCCACATTGGCAGCCTCAACACACACATACGCATCCACAGTGGGGAGAAGCCCTACAAGTGCGAACTCTGCCCCAAGGCATTCACCCAGAGCAGCAGCTTAATGGTTCACATGCGTTCGCATGCGGTGCGCAAACCGCATCAGTGTCTGCAATGCGACAAAGGCTTCATCAACTACAGCTCGCTGCTGTTGCATCAGAAATCCCACTCGGCGCCCGTTGAGAGCTTTGTTTGCCCCGAATGCGAGCGGGAGTTCAAGGCGGAGGCGTTGCTGGACGAACACATGCGCATGCATACCCAGGAGCTGGTGTATCAGTGTGCCATCTGTCGGCAAGCGTTCCGCGCCAGCTCGGAGCTGGTGCAGCACATGAAATGCCACATGGGCGAGAAGCCCTTCACCTGCTCCATTTGTGATCGCTCCTTCACACAGTCCGGCAGCTTGAACATCCATATGCGCATTCACACCGGCGAGAAGCCGTTCCAGTGCAAGCTATGCGACAAGTGTTTCACCCAAGCATCCAGTTTGAGTGTCCACATGAAGATCCATGCGGGCGAGAAGCCGTTTCCATGCCACATTTGTGGCAAAGCCTACAGCCAGCAAGCGTATCTCAATAAGCACATTCAGGCGCATGCCATGGACGCTCTTCCTAATCCCAATCCTCCGCCAGCTATGCAGCAGCATCCACAACAGTTGCCTATGAATAATGTGTTGCAAACGCCACGCGAAACTTTGGTGTGCATCGTATGTGGCGCTCTCCATGCGGATGCCACAGCGTTGGCGTTGCACGTGACACGTGAGCACACGGCGCTGTTGGACAACATGAAGCAGGCGACGTTGCCGCTGGCGCCGAATGCGCAGAGCAAGTGCAGCCTAGTGGAGCGACAGGCTCAACAGCAGGCGTATATGCAGCGTGTGCAATCGATGTTGCAGCAAATGAATCAACAGCAACAACAGTTGCCGGCTATGGATTCGGCTGGGGAGGATGAAGAGGAGTTGGATGAGGAGGATGAGCTGGATGGGGACGACGAGGAGGAGGACGAAGAGGATGACGTCCAACAGCAGTCCAATGCAGCAGCGCAGCAAATGGTCAATGATGAAGTCGACGATGATGATGATGATGATGAGGAGGAGGAGGAGGAAGAAGCGGACGATGATGATGAGGAAGATGATGAGGAGGAGGAGGATGATGATGTGGTCCAGCAGCTTGTGACGGATGCGGACATGTATTACGACGATATGCCTGGCGATTTTGCTGACATGGAAGTCGGTTGCGAGGAGGAGGTTTGCGGGGATTTCATTGAACACGACGACTTTGCCGTTGAGGAAGAGATCTACAGCGAGGATGTCTAGTGCTGCACAAGTTCCAATGGGAAAGCGAGTGGATGTCTTGCTTATTGAACAATTGCGAAATTGGAATTCGTTGAAGAGAATCCTATTGGATATTGAAAGCATGAGAGAATCCATAAGGAGATTCTAGTTGAAATCAGTTGAGTTCTTCCCAAAAGATTTATTTTAGTTGCAAAGTATTTCTGGAATTTATATGAGCATTGATAGACACTATTTTAATTTGGAAATTCGTTTGGAGCTTATAAGAACAATATTCGAAATATGAAGAAAATCGGCGGAGTTAAGAAAAACCTTTTGAAGGTAAAGCTTTAAGGAAGATGGATGTTTCTCTAAATGATAAAAGTATGTGAAAAGCCTTTCAACAGCTCAACAACTTTAAATTTTAATATTTCGAATTTATCTGCGGAAGGACTCTATAATAATTTTAAAGTATTAACATTTATTAAGACATCTTTCCAACTGAACAATCTTTTAAATCAAACTGGAACTTATAAAGAATCTTCATTGGAATATCTCACTAAGTTATAATTCAGAAGCAACTCCTTAAGGGACTTATGCAGCAGCCTGTGGAACTCAATTTACAAAACTAAGCAACATCTTTATATATTTGGCCATAGTTCTTATTTTTTTTACTATTGATATTCAAGCATTATTATTATCATTTCACAAATGCAGCACTACACAGAGCACTGACATCTCAAATTAATTATTATACTATTAGTTTCTCTCCTCATCTGTCATATCACTCGAAAACTATCCAAGTATTCCTCTATTTATATATATATATGTATTTATATTTAAGAACAATTCAGTTGGAGCTCTAACATTTTGGACATGCACCATGCACCAACTCTTAAATAACAATAATGGTATTATAATTTAGTATTAAGCTACTTCTATGTATGCTGATTTATAAATGGATTGATCTACACAATATCCAATTGTGGCACATCATTTCCAAATCCCTGCCCCACCAAGCCCATACGAATTTTCACCCATATTACTATTATTATTATTATTATTAAAAATGCTCAGTTTAGCAAGAGCCTTGAAGAGATTACATTAATCGTTACCATAAACCAACAATTTTGTCAATTATTTCAAAGATTGGGTGATGGAAATGGAAAATTCTTTCAGCTAATGGGAAAGAGAACCTCGAAAACTGTTATACACGCGATTGAAATTGAATTAAATGTCCGTCTGCTAGAAACAACTTTTAAACGATCTGTTTTGCAATTTGTTATATTTTGACAAAGTAGTAATAGCCAGTGTTATACCATATAGAGTTCAGCAGCAACTGTTATACTTGCAATTAAAACAGCCTGTTTAACTTTCCGAATTTTATGGATTAAATATATTACATTCTTACTATTTCTGCTAGAAACCACTTGTAAACGAGCTGTTCTACACTTTGTTATATTTTGTCAAAGTGTTAATAGCAGGTGTTATACCATATAGAGATCAGCAGCAACTGTTATACTTGCAATTGAATACGACTTTTTAGCTTGAAAAATTATACACATTAAATCTATTTCATTCTATGTCTTTAGAATCCACTTTTCAACGATCTGTTCTGCAATCTGTTATATTTTGTCAAAGTGCTAATAGCAGGTGTTATACCATATACTCCATTATACCAGTTTCTTTAAATATTTAATGAAATGCTAGGCACATAATAGAGTAGATATCTTTTTAAAACTGTTTTACATTCAGTTTCAACTAAATTTATTGGTATAACAAATTATTTTCATTATATTTACAATCGTGCCGTGTGTAAAACAGTTTAAAGTCTGGTGAAGGTTAGCCCTGAGAGTTGTCCCGCCTCGTTGCCATCCGCTGCATCCGTTTCGGCGATGCCAAACATGCCAGCAAGTAGACAACCACCCGACATAATCTCATCAGTCTCCAATTTTTGGGGCGGAGCAATGAGCATATCATCGCCCTGATACACATTCGGCAATCTCAAGATCCAATAGGCGCTCTGCGACAGACGCGGTAAGATGTTGCAGCCCAGAGTGAAGGTATACTTGCCCACCAGCACCTTGGGATCCAGGATGATGTTAACTGGCGCCTTGGGCGTCACCACATGAATGCGCATCAGTTGGGCGAGAAAAGTGCTTTGACCGCGACACGGACAGGGGAAGTACAATGGCATATTGTTGTTCACCACTTTCATGCAGGTGTCGCGTTCAATGTCGGCGCCACCACGCAACACGCGATCCGGACTGCACATCATAAACCGATGACCCCGGGAGCATTCGTACTCGAAGCCCACGAAGATCTTGAGCGCCACTCGATCGCCCTGTTTGCGATAGCGTTGCGACTTCTTGTGATTGAGTTGTTGCTGTTGTTGTGCCGAGTGCTGTTGCGATTGCTGGGGCTGCTTGTGCGGCTGCACGAGACGCACATGAACATCCCAGGGCAGCAGAAAGTTGGCACCCGATAGAAAACCACTTTGAAAATGCTCCTGCAATCCGGTGTTGTGGCTATAAATGGAGCTGGGCCCAACGCAAGCCAACGACCAGCTGGGAAACAGGGGCAGCAGCTCACAGCCACTGGAAATGTGCACCAAGCCAGGCAGATACTCCGTGGTGGACACCAGTTCATTTAGCTGAGCTGGCGGCTCCGTTGACTCCGCTTCCGATTCACAGCACTCATCATCGTTGACGGTGTCGTGTTTTAGCTGCAGCACAAGTTCACTGCCACTGGAATTGCTCTGGCTGCTGTGGGTGCTGCTCTGGCTGCCCAAGCTGCTGCAGAGCTGTGAACTAATCTCCGTGGAGTCCTCCACTTCGCCCTCGCGCAACGAGTCACCAAAGCCCGCAATCGACATGTTCAAATCGGAGCCATAGGTGGCGGATAAGGGCTGTGAGCAGCCATTGTTCAGTGAATGCTGTGGCTTCTCTTCCTCCCCTGCTTCCTGTTGCTGCTGCTGCTCATCCTCCTCCACTTGCTGCGAGTTGAGCTCGCTTTGCAGCTGCTCCTCTTCCGTAGCAGCCGGTTCATCCCTGCCTCTGCTTTGCAGCAAACGTGGAAATGCCGCCTCAAAGGCCGCTGCCCGATATTCGCTGCTCGATGGCGCAAACACGGGGAACTGGAACTTTTTCACTTTCACGCAAAGATTACACATGCTGGCCATGTGCTCGTAGTACTCGTAGTTGGCCTGGCGTAGTGTAAACGGATCCTCGCGTCTGCCTTGAGTGCGTCCACAATTGCAGCTCGAAATGTGCACAACGCCGCTGCAATGCTTCTCATGTGGCAACTCTTTGGGCTGTGTGCAGGGATTGCCTCGCAGACTAAGTTGCTCGCATTGCTGGCGACCATCCTGCCAGAATTTGGCACACACTTCGCTGAGCTTGAGCAGCGCTGCTTCCGTATAGGGACCGCGTCCTTCGTCCTCCAGCACGAGCTTGGCATCTGCGAGCAGTTGCTGATGCATGGAGCTGCCATAAATGGCAGGCGCTGCATGTTTGTAGCAAGAGATGCCCTTCTTCAAACCCAGCTCGCTTAGCTGCGACCAAAATCTGCAACGGATTAGTATTAGCAAAAAGTATTGAAGCAGTTAAAACTTAAATTAATTACTTTTTCTCGTAGTTTAGACACTTTTCCAGGCTGCTCAAATAGCATTGCTGCAATTAGAAGACAATTAAAGTAAAGTGAAGATTTTATATTAGTTAAGAGGAACTTACGTATGACACATTGCTGCTGCTGTAACCTTCGACTTGGGCATTCTGTAGCAGCAGCTGATGCAAACTAGTTGCTCCCTTGTGCCAATTCTCATAGTTCATTAGCACACATTGTGCTGTAAATGGGGACAGCTGCTTGAAGCTGCCCCGATCGAAGCAGCCATCGAGTGCATCCTGCACATGACGCTGCAGAAATTGCCAAATAGTATGCTGCTCTCGATACAACTGCTCCTCGGATTCTTTGGCTTCATAGAAATCGCCGTAAGGTTTAACAAACCCTTCAAAGGGCGCTAAAGCGAGAATTTCCAAGTCTTCTTCCTCCTCTTTGGCATCGGGTTTCAACATAGTTTGCTGCAGTTGTTCAATGGCGCATAGCAGATGATCCGGACGCAGTTGCTCGTACGCATTGAAGAACACAAACTGTTTGTTGTTGGGCAACGCTAGCAGCGAACTGTTTGGATTATTGGTGATAATGTTGTGCTGCCGCAGCAGCTCATAAATGCAATCTTCGGTGCGAAATTCATAGGCTGAGATGGCGTCACGGGTCTGCTCCTCATCGGCTGGATAATTCTCGAATAGGAACAGCATACGTGGCGCGCACAGACGTCCTCGCTCACCCAACACATCGTCGCCGAGCAGCTGGGGCAAAAACTCTTGGACTTGCTGCTCCCACACAAACTTCAAGAGTTGACAAATGGTAACCAAGGTTGTATCAAAAGTGGGTGACGTCTCTACGTAGACCAGTATGTGGCAAATGTGCAGCGCCAGCAGCATAGAACGCACGAAGCGACAACGCATCTGCTCGTAGAAGCTGTCGAAATGCATCGAAGTCTGCTCGAGCAGCAGCTTCGTCATCACAGCTTCATCGTGAGTGGTCTGAAAGTGCAGCAGAAGCGTATTGGTGCCGGGTTTGTAGTAACATTGTATTTGGCCATCAGCGGGGGGTCTCGGCACATCGGGTTCCATGTCAAAGGCGCACATTTTGTTGGCCTGTGCGCATTTGGAGCGCCCAATGACGCCAACGATTACCAGCGATTCCTTCAGTTCAGCTAGCAGTGGCCTAATTAACATTGCATTATTATTAAGCTTACGCATGTGCTTTTGTGTCGTCTTACGCTACATCCTCGGGAGTTTCCGGATACTGCCAGGTGTAATATTTGCGATAATTCATCTTGCCGCATGCCAGAAAACAAAACAATTGCCAAATGTAAACAATAATAGAGATGGAACCACAGCGGAGACAATATCGATATCACAGTTTTCAAACATTGTCGATATCTCGCTTAGCACTGGGTCGATAACATTCGATTACCAATCGCTCTTTAATGCGCCATTGGCTATCGTTATTTATATTTAAATTCCCCTTGGACAATAAAACTCAGCGAAATTGTTTGTCTAAAGCAATTTGAATTTTTATTGTAATCTTTTGTCATTTATAAATTATTCTTCAGCAAACCTTACAGCTTTTCCATATGCCAAAGCATGTATGTGTGTGTTTGTTTCAGTTTCACACTGTTTGGTTTTGTTCATGATAAATGAGTTGGTAAGTGCATGATTAAGTATAATGCATAATGTTTAAATTTCGAGCTATAAATTGTTCAATTAAATATGTGTAAGCACCTAAAATGAATTTCGTGTTACCATATATATTATTATATGTTTGTTTATTATGCAAAGAGCATGTTTTGTTCTGAAAGTGTCTACAAATATTATGTTGTGTGTGTGTGTTTATAATTCATAGATTATCGTAGAATAGTGCATTATCTTCTGATCCTTTTCAGAGACTGAGACTTAAGTTGAGTTAGTGTATTAATGTGCTAAAATGGTTTATAAAATGTATATTTTCTTTTGTTTTTTTCATTTGCCATATTGAGCACATTTAAAATACTTTTACGTTAGATTTCAATTGCTGGAAAATTACTAGAATCTACTACAAAGAATGTCGTGGAGTCAAGAACTTGAATGTTTTTCTCAAGGTATTTACAAATGATTCGATTCGATTTGATTAGAAATGTGTGAGTATAAGAGAGTATGACATTTTATTTACAGTTTATATCATATCATTGCGAAATTCTCTTGTGCATTCAATAATTGTGAGAGAGTGTGTACTGTAATATTGCAACTGTCGGCTCTGTTGGAATCTCTATGGAAAGTTCCTTTTGCTAAATTAGAAAATAGAAACTAAAACTATGAATTATATACTCTTTTTTTATTGCCCGGTTTACATGTTTTGTTTTACTTTCTTGCACAATCATTTAATTCCAGTTTTGTATTATTTTTGTTTAAGTTATAAACGGTTTCATTCGCGTCATTCTTACTCCACGTTTTGGCAGTGAACCTGAGCTTTCTTCTTTGTTCTCGTGATCAATAAACTTTACACAAACATTTCCTTTAAATTGTATGTTTTACACATTATAATTTGTTTTTCTTTTATTCAAATCATCGATAGAGTGCAGCTACAATACTTAAGCACAATGATGAGAATAAATAATGAGTTTTGTTTTATAACTTATATAAAAAGTAATTTGATAATGATTTCATTTAAATAAATACAATTAAGCACACATACTATGCAACAACCAGAGTGTTTTTGTTTTTGTTTATTCATGTTTCTTATCGTCATTTGTTTTAACTACACACGTTTTTGTTTTTATAGCTAAACAGGCCATTTATTAAGATATATTTTTTTTGTTTTTTCATTTTATTATGAAATATCATCACAAAATTGATGAAGTTATGATTTAAATTTTCTTATGGCTAAACGATGCATTTTTTGTTGTTTTTATCGGTGTTAATTAAATTAAGACTACACTTTGAAATTAGCAAAAAGAAAATGGAAAATCATAAAACTAAAAATGATAAAAAAAATGATAAATTCTATAAATTTTATTCTTTGTTCTCATGTGTCTCATCTTAAAGCAGCTAAACTTAAAATTAATTGTATTTCGCTTGCATATTTTATTATGTAAGTATATGTATGTAAATATTTGTTTATGTTTATCTTTAATGATTTTTTGTTGTGTTTGTGTGTGTGTGGATCAAGCGATTTACAGCGTTTTTGCCCGATCCAAAAGATCACTAATAAATTTCGATATGTCCGATTGCGGGCGTTTGCACACTGACAGTAATCTCTGAAAGATGAGATACAATTAGTTTCATAGATGAAGATGAAGATAGCTGCTCAACTTACAATAAGATGAGATCTTCTTATGTCATCTGTGTCCATGTCGAGAATCTCATCAATATCCACATCGATGGCCTCGCTCTGTCCACAAACAAAAAAAGGAAAAATAAATAAAGATATCACAAGAGTTGAAGTTCAGTTTCAATTGACTTACCGGTGGATCAAAGAGCTTCTGCAGCTCATCGTATAGCCACATCTCGACAGCCAGTCGCTTCCTGATCAAGCTCATCTGATGTGAACCATATTTGGCTGTGAGGAACTTCTCTCTGCGCTCCTTCACCTCCGCGCCCTTCTCATTGAAATTGACGCGCAGATTTGTTCGATTTGGTGAGCGTTCACAATCATTCATTTGCTCCAGGCCGCACTGCATTTTATATTTGCTTTTGCTGCTTCTGTTGCTGCTGTGTGTGTTTATTATTAATTAAGGCGAGTTGCGTTTATTGAACTTGCAACAGAGTCCGATGGCGGTGGCCAACGATTAATTGGCGTAACTGTAATTGAAAGCAGACACTAAATTGGTTTAACAAAATACAAAATGGCAGGCTCTTTAACTATATATATATTGTAATTGAATTGAGTATATGTAATATTATGTAATCAAAAGCGATGGGAGTAGGGAACGAGGCAGCTTTCCTCATGCGTCATCAAGTTGCAATCTGACCACTTTGAATTCCAGTTATTAATGCCCATTTGGCCCAGAGGCATTTTCAAAATGACTCACACTCAACAGCCAGCAAAGTTGGCTACATTAAAAGAGCAAGAGAGCAGGAGCTGAAGAGAGAGAAAGGGAGAAAGAGAGAGGGAGAGCTAAGATCCTCTGCTTTCAACTTGTGCCATAAAGTCTTTGGCTCTGATTCACGTTTTATCTATGCACAAGATTTGTCATGCAAGCGGCAAAAAGGGAATAATTGCTCACATGACCCTCCCGTTCCCTATCTTGACCCCTCCACACCGAGGAGGAGCCATCAACAGGGCTCAGTTCACGTTTCACAGTTAATTAAATTAATGTGTAATGCATATAACGAATGCGCCTCTGATTCGTTTCTCGCTTTTACGCCATACACGACACATTTCACATTTTACGAGGGGACATTCACCACACAAAACACACACACACACTCACATACACAGCCACCCACTCACACACACACTTCAACACACTTGGAATCACGAACAAGTTTGTCAACTAATCAGAAACACTCTGCGACAACAGCAAACCAAAATTCTATTATTGATGAAGACAAACGAGCTACAAGCTAATCAGCAGCTGCTCTATTTCTAAATTTATAATCTGCAATTTACAGGGTATTCTAGTCGTATATGCATATATGCAAGCACTCATAAAAGTTCATTAGCCTAATGAAATTGGTTTTAAAATTTATTAACCATACGAAAGTCGCAGTGCAGCAGCAAGTAATTTATAATTTACACCTTTTTAAGCAAATCAAATTCTTCGTAGCCATTAAATATTAACAATTTCATAAATATTTTCATTCCATGAGACTTAGCAGATTTTGCTAATTCCTTGAAAATTCAAAGTACTTTACAACGTGTGAAAATTGAGGGGAAATAAATATTTGCTGTACAATTGTTGATGTTTTTTCTTCAAGTGGTTTAGTTTGAGTTTTTGGTAAAGCACATAAATTATTTACCCAAGCCTAATTGTATTCGCTGAATCATTTAGTAAATGTATGAATATTGCACTAATATTTACTCTGTGGTTGTGGCCTTCATTTCTTGTTTAGTGTAATGTAATTATTCTTGAGAAAATCACAAAAATATTTGCATATTTTATTTTATTTTGTTTGTGAACACTCTTTTGGTGGAATTACATTTTTATCACTACTATATTTTTCATTACTATTGTCACACAATCCAAATTTGTTATGGGTATTTACTATTTTTACTCAGGATTAGCTGATGATGGTTTATTCATGAACATGTATTCACTAATAAATAAAAATAAATATTTTTAATAATATGAAATGTTAAAAAATACATATATTAATTATTATCATGCACATTTAGGAGAATATGCATTTTATTATTAAATATATAAAAGTAATTGCTTGATAATCAGATTAAACGGGTATATTTTCTACTTATTCTTTTCCATTCTAATATGGTCAAATATCATTTCTTAAGCTGATATACAAATCAACATTAGCTTGTCTTCTGTTGCTGCTTGTATTTTTATAGTAAACTAAGTTATTTGATTTTTTTATATAATATTTTCAATATTACATACAATCATAATTACAATAATTCATACAAATAATAAGAATTGAAAGGAATTCGGATTTTATGTAATATATTTTGTTGTACTATCTACCCATCGAATCGTTTTTGTTTAAGGGTAAAGTCTAGTCAGTGTCTGCGTCTGTTAAATAATTCTATCGTATATTTTGGGTAAATGTCAATTTTAATTTTTGATTCGACATGCAATGGAGGAGGAAATTGGTCAGCTGAAGTTAATTGATTCGTGGTGCATTTGAAATGCAATTTACAACACAAATTGGCTGTAGCACAAACGTGCTGCAGGTGGAGTAATGTATTCTCTGGATGGTTCTATCTACCAACTGAGGCTAGTCACAAATTTCCTTTCACAACGAATTAGCCAAGAGCAAGAGCAGGTAACAAGTGTAGCACGGGCTAAATTGAATCAAATCAAAGTTGTTGGCCCAAAAGGTAAACTCGTGGCGAAGGCACAAGACATGTGAAAATATGTATATATACATATATAGTTTGTGCCCCCATCCCGGAAGTTTCCGCAACGTTGCACATCGCTCAAAGTGGGTACCACAAAAGGGGGTAGTCGCGGGGTAGTGGGAAAACTGCGGCGTCTGTCGACAGTTACAATGTTGTTACAATTTTTCATAGTATGTAAGTTACTTGGCAATTGTGTTGTGCATGCAACGTGTTGCATGTTATTGTTATTGTTTGCGGCCATTTCAACATTATATTTATGCAAAGTTTATCTTGTTGCCACAACGTTAGCTGTGGCAACCAGAGTAATAACAAAAGAAGTTACCTCTGCCGCATGCCAACTACTTCGCTTACCTCGTAATCTAATGGCAAACGAAGTCAACGGTTCAACTGCCTCTTTTTTCACTTTGGGAAAAGTGCATTGAAAAATTCCTCAGATAACTTTTTCCTATGCAAAGTGCTCTCCCACGATTATGAGCGATTTCGTGCATAAATACTTTATGGCAGAAGAAGCCAAGAAGCCAACACACATATCATGTCAGCGGTCCATCAGTTAAGCGTAGTATTTACCACTAGGCCAGCGGATCTGGACAATTAGGCCCCGATGCCAGGCAATTTCCGGCATTAAACAAAACAGTAGAAAAATGACTGAAGTAGAAAGGTAAAAAAAAAGCAAAGCGCATGTTTTTGGCCGCTTTCAAGTGTCTCATATTACGTTCTTTTCTCTTGATTCTTTTGTGAGTGACAAGTTAAACGTCAGTTTCGTAATTGCTTATGACTCTTAAGTAAATCTGGTATCAGATTTCACCACACACACACACAAACACACACAACGAGCCCCAATTGAATCGTGTGAACGCGATAGAAATATTATGAAGTGAACACATAACTCAGCTAAACTCAACACCATTGTTATTTTTAGTTAATGGCTGGAACAGTTTTTATTTTTTGTAGATGCGGAAATCTTTGGCGCAACAGCTAAAAATGTTTCGCTTGCCACATGCCACACAAATATGAAAATGAAAAATTCAAAATAAAAACCAAAAAAATTCGATTGCAAGCGTAACTATTTTTTGACCGTTTGCAATTTTCAGTTTTTCATTTGATTTTTTTGTACACAACTTTTGCCCATGAAAGGAAAATCGAATTGGGGATTGGCTCTTTGGAGTTTGGGGAATTTGTGCGTGGGTTTTTTTTTTGAAAATCGACACAAATTGACTCCCTTTCTATAACATCGGGTGTCGGTGCCAGGTTCGTGACATTCCCTCTCTCTCTTTGTGTGTGTGTGTTTGTTGCCATTGACATTTTTAGCGCTTGATAACTTTTATTTTGCCCTTCTCGTTTTTGTTTTATTACGAGGGTAGAGACATATGTTCCCAATTCAGTTGTTTTTGTTATTGGGGTCAAAGCTGTTGGCAAATGTCACAGCAAAAATTGATCTAAAATATTGTATAAATATATACAATGCCTATATATTTTATTTTTGCCTGTCAAAATGTCAATTAAGTGAGAGAGTAAATGTCATTGGCACAGTCAAATTTGGGTTAAGGTACTTCCAAATTTGTGAGTTCTTTAAATATATTATGAGGAAGTGAAAATAGCAAATGAAAAATGAGTTTTTTTTTTGTGTGCCAATCATAAGCATAATTTATATGGCAAACACTCTCATATTTCATATCAAATAGTCAATGAACAACTCATATATCATTCCATTGTATTGAATTTATTTTTTCATTTGCGTTCTTTTATCTAGATCAAAAATTGTAGCAACAACAGCTGTTGTTTTTTCCCTAACTTATCGGGTGTATAAAAGTTTAGTCAGGCGCACACCTTAAAACGTATCAATTGAATACCTTAATAAACATTCATAAAGAATCTATAAAAAAAATTAAACACTTTGAAAAGCAATAAGTGTGCTAGACTTAGAAATACTCAGTATTTATGTACATTACGAATTATTAGCCACTAGATAATAATTCGCATTTGCTAAATGATTTAAAAATACACTTATGTTAAGTCGGATTTGCTAAATGATTTAAAAATAAATCGCCAACTCTGCTGACTAATAATCTCTTTTCGTATTTCAACCAAAAAAGAAGTAAGTCAACAAAAGCTCTTTATTATTGTCAGCAGACCCCAATAAATTTTGGCTAATGTTAACTCTAATGCTACACATTTTGCCAGTTAATTATAATGCTCTCTCACTTGGGCCTTTTATATGCAATCAGTTTAGGCTAATCAAATTTTGTGTAACTCTGACAAAAAGACACTCACTCTCTCGCACACAAAAGGCATAAAAGGCGCACAAAACACGAGCCAATTAACAAAACGCAAATTTGATGAGCCATCATATTTACTCGTTTAAAAAAGAAAGAAAAACGTGAAAAAAGAAGAAGAATACAAATTGGTAACGACAGCTTCCATCTAATTGATTTTTAAGCGTTGCCATATTTGAACGATAGAGGGCGCCCTTAAGTGCGTCAGACATCGTTTTATGTACGGCCTCTGATCTCTTTTCCCCGCTCTTTTGTTCCCCCGCTGTTTGTTGTCCATATAGGGAAGACATGCAAATCAAAGTCGAGAAGTGGCGCAATTGCCATTAAGACCTTTTACGACTGTTTGATTTGGACGGTTTTTGTGTTTTTGGTCAGGCGCCTAGTTTCAAGATTTATTCGAGTGTGCAAGGCTTACAGCAAAAATACTATGCTAATTTAAAGGAAATTACGAGCGTCGCTTAATTACGGCCCATATTAATAGCTTTATGCATTTATGGATGCTTGTCTCGCAAAATAAAACTACGGTTCATTAAAGACTGCGAGGCGGGCAGCTGAATGATTAACTTGAAAATATGCTATAAGGTATAACATCTACTATTATATTTTAAGTTTTTATACCTGTTAAATGCAAAAATTATGCGTGCTTTAATGTGGTATCATTAAGAGTGTTACTTGCTTTCTTATTTTTCTTGAGAGAACTTTACTAAGAAATTATTTCTTTACTCTACGATTTTCAATATAAAAATATACAGATAGAGAAGCTTTGTTCATACTAAGAAATTATTTCTTTAGTATAAGCCTTTCAGTATAAAAATATACTATACATTTTAAGTATTCAAGTGAAGCAGAGGAGAAGCTTTGTTAAAACATAAGGTGCAATAAAATATTTAAAAATATTCAAACATTTAATTTGGAATTGAACATGTTTAGCCATTTTAATTGCCAGATCAAACTAATTCTCTTTTAATTCTCTTTTTTTCCGAATACCTAATGAAGTTGACTTATATTTTAAATGCAAATCTTAAATATTCTCTTGTATTCTTTACGTATACGTAATAAAAATGACTATGTAAACATTCCTAGTCCAAAATTAACTCTGACTGTCGCATTCTTTACAGTTTCTGCTAAAGATGGGTCTATAAATAACTTCCCGGCCTGTTCATTTTTACATTGCTAATATACTTTGCTTTACGGCAATATAAGTAGCACACTTTTACAGCCTCAGAGCCAAGAGCAATAAAAATAGGAGTCGAATTTTTTGATTTAGCAATTTGTGTGATTTATCTCCCGGATAGCGTCGTTTTCTCTCTAAATTCTCTACGCCTTTGTTGCTCTCGTGTAAGAAGTGTTTTTTTGAATGTCTGCCAAAATTGTTTTGGGGCATGCGACGAATGCCGCTCATCATTATTTCCAAACATTTCGTGTTATTTAATGGGTTATACTATGTTATGTACATACATCAATTTTTTATTTGCCGAACAGAACTTCGTCAAATTGGGCTAATGACTGCGGTTTGAGATTCTGTGTTCTGTGATTGAAATCGAACCGCAGCCAAAAGATAGAACAGAAATCTAAACCAAAGAGGTTTTGATTTTTTTCTTGACTGCTGCGGAAAAAAACCCGAGCATAGATTTACATAAACAGAATCCAATAATGTATACAAAAGAAATGCAAATCGCAGAAAGAGAGAGAAGTAGAGAGTGTGAGAGAGAAAAAGATGGCCATAAAGATACGTATCGCGGAGAGGTGAAGACGAATAAATATGATAAGGCATTCAAAATGAGTTCATTAAGTCAAAAAGGCAATGGAGCACAAAGCCAAACTGAGCGTGGCATTAACCCATATTGAAACGAATCGAAATGCGCTAAAACCAGTTACAGCTTATGACCGGTAAAAGCAACAACCAAGAGGGGAAATGTTTGAGACGCAAACAGATAGAAAGAGAGAGAGAAAAAGAGTGAGAGAGAGTGAAGTTGAGTGCAAGCGAACGAGGAACTCGAGGCAATTTTGAAATTCCAAATTCATTCATTGAGCTGCGTTTTGAGTTTCCACAAGGGGGATATTATCTGTTGTCTAGTCTTTTGTTTGGTTTTTATTTCGGGAAAGAAAAGTGAAATGTGACGCTGCTATGCTAAAATAGAAAAAAAACCGTCTTAAATGTGGGGCCCACATACAAATATCTGGCTTTGTGTACGCATATGCAAATGTTTATGATTGGCGGCGGCGGCAAACAAACAAATGAATATTTGTGAAATTTATAGGCCTGGTGAGTTTTCACTAGCAACTTGGGAACATGGGAACTATACTCCTCCTCACATTGACCTTAAGTAAGCCCTTGGATCTCTTAATACAGCTTATAGACGATGTCGACTTATCAGGCAGACGAAACAAAAAACAAAAAAAAAAACAGCCTTTTACATAGTATTACAATAAATTGTGTTATAAGTATTTGAATTAACCGGCAGCTGTCGCATTGCATAAACAATAAATCGGCTAAATGGAAATGTACAAGCAATCAGCTGATAACCTGCAGCTGTCACGATCCCAGACTCTACAAAAATTTCCATATATATATGTATATATGTGTATTCATAAATTTCAATAATAATAATAGTTGTTCGAACAACGCAAATTGGCATATTGAACATTTTCAATGCCAATTGATTTCTTTTCTTTCCTCTTTGCTCGTTCTCTCACACCTCCCCAATCAGCAGGGGCGATTGATTGATTGATTGATTGACGCGCATGCTATAACCTATCTAGAACCTATCTTAAATGTCATGCTAATTTCGAGGCATTTTCGCAAATTAAACTTGAATATATTTAAATTAATCAGCAGACACACAAATCACAATCACAACACAAACAGACAACTCAATCTATTAATCAACATCGGCATCAGGCATTAATAAATAGATGAATTCTTTTTATTCCCCCTCAGTCGATGTCAACGCACTTTTCGAACTCTCGGATACTACAATTCAATAATGATTGCCAAACTCTCGCATATGAACTTTATGTCACAACACAAACTTGCCATTAATGAGCTATATAATAATTTGTAAATGGCTTTTAATTTTTTGCACAAGTTTACTTTCAAAATGTGGTTGATGTTTTAATACCCTGGCGTTTAAAAGTATAAATATAGAGCGAGTTTTGCGGTAATGAGAAATTATAAAAATAACTTCGACATTGGTTTTTAATGTTTTAATCAACTTTGTTGAATTCATTAGCAATTATTCATTCTACCAAAAAATCACATTGAAAATACCCTTTACAAAGTTGATATTTCAAATGAAAATCGAATAATATAAATTAAATGTTGAGTGCTTTTTAACAACAATACAATTAGCGGATATATGAGCTAAAAACAAAAGCAAAAAAAAAAGACTGTAAGCAACCCCCCATTGACAGCTGAATTAATGATTAATTCTCTGACCCATTTTGGTGACTTTTTTTTTTCGCTTTGTCGGTTATTTTCATTCTTTACAGTTAGCCTCAGTTTCAACTTATGTTACTCATGCCCGCATTTCCGGCATCTTTCAACCCACACGTCGAGAGTTAAAACAACACAACTTGCGCCATAATAAATTTAATTAAAAATCCCTCCAAAAGAAAAACGCAACACAATTCTATAGAAAACAAAAAGAACACACATTTCCACAATCAGCAGAAATTCAATATAGTACTTCAAGTTTTTTTAGACGCATAACAATACTCGTAAGTAAAAGTCTTCAATCAGACATTTCGCAATCTCGCCAACTCAGAAATGACTCAGTGTGAGTTGCCTTTGGGTTCTGGGATTTCGAATGGGTTTCTGCTTTTTTTTTCGTTTCCTATTTTTGGGAAACATTGTAAATGCCAATTTTTGTGTGTTATTCAAAAGTTAATTTACCTTATTGTTTATTCATTTCGCGGCGTTCTTTTCGGACCCCCCCTCTACTTGGCTTCAATAATTTGCTGCGCACATTAAAATAAAAAATGTAAAAAGAGTGAAAAAAACTAAAGTTAAATGAGGTTACGTCGCACACAAGAGAGACTTATGGGTAAATAATTACAAGTGAAAACACCTACGAGATACACGATCTGTGTGTGGTGTCAAGTAGCCAGGCCAATAGGCAGACAGGCCAACTCAAGTGGCTAACAGTGTTGTCACAAAAAGCCCTGTTCGTTGAGTTTGTTGACCTTCCCCCAAGAAGAGATGAGAGAGAGAGGAGAGGAGAAGAGAGTCAACACTCGTGCCTTGTTTGGCAAGAACAAATGGAGTCATATTCAAATGGCCAATGGCCAATGGCCAAAATGAAGTGTCATGCCAAACTTATATAATGTGTATATAATTTGGTTAAGCCGAAAAAGTTTTTCCGCTGCGATGTTGTTGTTGTTGTTGGGAAAACTCTAAAGAACACCGTCAACAAATTGTTTTTCCAGACAACATTTTTCGTATTTGTTGCTTAATTTATTGTTTGCGCAATATATTTTTAGTGTTGTTGTTTTACTGCCGCAGCAGATTGCGTCATGAGGCATGAAAACAAACATCGCTATAACATACAATATATATTAGTTAGAGGTAGAGGAGAGGTGGATGTTAGAGTTCCCGGTATACTTAAACGAGATGGCATCGAGATCTCGAGAGTGGTTGGTTGTTGGGTTTATAAATAGACGGATTTTGTCATTGAGCTATGGATTGGCCGACATTTTCAGCGAGACTGTCAACTTCAAGTATGAGAAAATAATTTGTTGGCACCTCAAACAAATGACGCGACGACAGGAAATAATTAAAATCAAAGGCGGGTGTACACGACACTCGAGTGCCCTGCAAAAGCACTTGACAACTATAAAAAGAAAGTAATGAAAACATTCAAAATAAATTGCTAAGCGAAAGAGTTGTAATTTATGATGATCAAGATCTTTATTTTTTGATTAAGCTTTGTGAAAATAAAGTGAACAATACTTTTGGAAAGATTTCTTTTTTTATGGCGATCTGAAAACCTTCAGCTTACATTTCCTTTTCGTGATAAAAGAATGATCAAAGCTGGCAGTACAAACAAATATTACTTCATGCTTATCTAAGGAAGACAAACAATTCATTTCCTGATACTAAACGATCAGAGAACGCTGATACAATGCACTATTTACACAACTTATCGGGCATTGTGCAGCAGCAGTGTTTTATCAAAGTCAAAGTTCTTGAGCTGGAAGCCAATCGATAATATAAACACATACAAAACACTCTGAGCAACCCAAACAAACTACACGCATTCGTTCTTTCACTCGCAATTCAAAGTCAAAGTCATACAATGGAAATGGGGAGCAGAATAGGGCATTGATGGGAATGGGGATGGGGGAGGGCGGCTTGGAGGTCTGTAGGTCTATCAAAATTGAAGGCGATAGGAGCACAATGTGTTGTACATAGATGAATGCATTCAACGCCAGCCGAAAAGGCAATCAAAAGGAAAACAAGCATGAGTGCTTTTGAGGGCCAACTGAGGTCGACGTCAGAGATACTCAGCAAGCAGAGAATTGTCAGTGAGTGTTTAAGAATTTAAAGAAATTCAAATATTGTTCTAAGTTGTAAGTTTGTTTATACAGATAATTACCAGAGAGAGAAATCAGCGAATGTTTAAGAATTGTAAGAAATAATAATATTGTTATAAGTTGTAAGTGTGCCCATATTATATATATCATAATTAGCATAATAAACGTGACCGTACTAAGTTTTAAAAATCCTTTAATTTGTTGTATGGTCACGCTTTATTTTAACTCTCTTTGAGCGTAGGCAAAATATAAGTTAATTAAATATATTTGAAACTTAATAAGTGTTGTGTATTTTATTTGAAAACAGATATTAACAATTAAATAAATATATTAGTCAAATAAATATACCGTAATATATTATCGACCATAATTATTAGAATGACAGAGTATAATAATAATAAATAAAACGAAGCTAAATTATCGAATTGCTTGCAACTCATTTTAGTAACGAGAAATGAGATACGGTTTCCATAAATTTGGCTGCGTTTTCCTTCAACATTTTTCAATCATATATCAAATTTCTTTACAAACATCTAATAATATATAATTTGAAGCTACCCCATTTGTCTGCTCTTCTGCATTTACAGGATATTCCAATATGTATACGATATGAATGATGTCTATAAATAAAAGCGCTTGTGATAAATAATGCAATAGAAATTGTGCGGGTCTCGCATTGAACTTAGCTGGTGGGCGGAGCAGCGACCAAGGAGAGGGGAGGGGGTGGCTACAATGGGGAGCAGTGTGGGAGATACGACGGCTGTTCATCATAAGTTGTGACCAGCAAATCACGAGAATCACGCAAAATGCACGCAGCGGGACGCCAAAGCTCTGCTCTGCTCTGCTTTAGCTGTTTATTTATTTATTAATGCGGCAAGTTTCACACTTATATACAAACAAGTACACAAACAGACTCGCTATATAGACGTACGTATGTATAACGGCAATTGTGTCGTTCGCCTGGCAACGATTGGAGGCCATAAAGGCGTCGGGGGCATTCAGTGCACACACTCGTGAGTGTATTCGAGCGACTCGATTAGCAACAAAAGATGCAATGAGTTGCAAATATTGATTGAATGCCGCATGAACTCACTATCAATGAGTCCATATGTCAAATTCTGCTCGCTGCTCTATAAATGTTATTTTATGACCACAATATCACATTACGCATACGCCCCGTCGTCAGGCTGGCGCTCGCACTAGGTTAGAGTTCAATGAAACAATCCCAACTGTCTGCACGACTGTCTATGATTACATCGTCGTTGTTGCTTGTGGCTTTTGAATAATTTTATTGTTGATAAGCATGAAATTCCTGTTGATACAGTTGGTTTTCCTTTTCTATTTGCTAATCACAATCATAAAGAATATTTATAGTAACTAAATGCTGCAAATAAATTTTGTGTTCTTGGCAATGTGCAAACATTTGTTCGATTTGCTTAGCACTTAAATGCTTAAGAGAAAGAATTTTTCGACATTTATTTATGATAAATGTTTATACGAGAAATTAAATGCTAGAATATATTAAGCTAAATAGTTTTCATTCAAAGATTTTTAATGGCAATGATTGTTATTATTTAAAAACATTTATTGTAGCTTTTTTCTATTTATAAACTGAAATATGTATTTATAAATATGATTCTTTAATCAAACATTAGAGAACTATAAATTGCCAAATATTTCTCAGAAATGCAATTTTAAATTTATAACGATTTTTTATTCAGTAGCTCGCTTATTTCGATAGAATGAAAGTAAAGCAGCAAATCAACATAAAGATGTGTGAATGAATCGATTGTAGCATAGCAAATGTTGAATAAATCATTGAAGAAATCAAATAAAACTTGAAATTATATAAATGCTATGCATAATGCGATCTCAATGAACGTTCCCCAAAAAAAATGAAACACTGACCACAGCAGATAAATGATCCCCTTCTCATTTGTATGTCTTGCAACGTTTCTAATTATAAGCGAAACGAAATGATTTTTATTTTTATTATTTATTTTTCTTTTTCTATTTTTTTTTTGCTGCTGCTGCTGTAGTTGTTGTTGCCCTTCTATTTGCTACACATTCGGTGCGGTATTTGCTTTTCTCATTGTCTCAGAGACTATATGGACTATATGTATATGGTATGTGTGTTGTTTGTGTTTCAATCTTAACGAGTTTGCCGCCGTGTCTTACATTTCCGTTAACCAAAAGATAGCAGGCCAAGAAAGAGCATTTATTATTTTGTTGTTGTTGTTGTAGTTGTTGTGCTTCTTGTGTTGGGCCTAACAATATGCCAAACACGTCGCAGCTGCTTATTAATCTTTTTGACGAAATCGGTAAACGTGGAACATGCTCACATTTTCTGAACTCTGTCAGAGATTTCTTAATTTGTTGCCTGTTGTTGTTGGCCTGAGGATGTTTGCGTTTGGCCTGCGAAACTATTGTTTAATTTCAAATTAATTTATTGCCATTTAGCGTTCAACCATTTTTTTGTTGAAGCGTCATAATTAATGTTTGTTTCGAATTCAATTCGAAGGTCGCGATTTCGTTCTTCTACAACTACACAAAAGCTAATCTTTAAATCTCTAAAAAAAATAAATAAAAATAAACTGCAAAAGTAAAGAAATAATCAACAAAGCAAACAAAAAACTAGACGCTGCGTATCTTTCAATCGATTTTTAAATACACTTCGAGCGTTCGTTGTTTTACAACAATGGTAACAGAGGAACACTTTGGGGCAGCTTACGGAGCTTACGGAGCTTGGAGTCTGAGGTTGTGGGGATGTTGAGGTCAGGCCAACGACGCGACGAAGCGACGAGACGACGAGTCATCGAATCATCGAACAATACAACGTGTTGTATTTTACCTTGGCTTCATGTGTAATGACGACGTTGTACATGTATAGCAAGCACCCTGTATGCTATCGATTAAGAAGCAGACAAAGCAGACGGCGCAACAGAGCAACAGCAACAGCAACAAGAAGAAAATATGTAAACATGTCAGAATCAAACTCGTGTGTCCAATACTTAATGTTGTATCTTGTGCATCGTATCTTTATTTTTTTTTTTCTGTCTTTGTATTGTCTTGTTGCAAACGGGGTGATTAGACACACACACACACACAATCTCACACTCACTCTCACACATCGATGCGGTGGCAAAGCTAATGTTATGGCAGCAATAAAACCAGGTTACAAAATGCAGTCCAGACACAACATAAAACTCGCCAACGACACACTTAAAAATCAGCACAGAAGCCCACAATGCAACGCAACACAAAAGAGATAGAGAGCGAGAGAGAAATAAACATCAATTAAACAGGCGACTAAGCAGTAAATTCTTCTACTAGTAGCAGAAAAAAAGTGAGTCTGCGATTGATAAAAAGTCAATTAAATTGAATTATGCCTGTAACACAATCTAGTCAACAGCTAAACTTGTCTGCTTCACCAACATCTCCATCGTCCGTTTGACACAATCGCGATTTTTTCTCTCCAGCACTCTAAAGAAAGTTGAACAGTTTTTTTTTTCTTTTTTCATATGTTTAGCTAGCATTTTTCTAACTTTTTTCAACTTGCCCAAACTTTGCAGTTATTTGCTAAACAAAATGTACTCGCAAATTGTTGGTAACATTGCCATTTAGTTGACTTCAAATGCCATTGTAAACGATAGCTACAGTTGCTCTACAAACTTTTAAAAAATTAGATATTTTGTTTGGAAAAACTTTGGAAATGCAGAGCTATTGTATTGAGAGCTTTTGGAATACAAATTCTGTAATTAAATTATGCAACTTCATAAAAAAATTTTTGAGAAAATATATAAAAAATAAAGTTGCGAATGAAATGTGTTATATATTTTCTGTCTAGAACATTATTAATTCTTGTTAGAATATGTTAAAAATTATAATAAAATGCAAATATCGACATTTGATTTTAAGAATCTCATAAAGTATACATTATTTGGTAATATGTATTTTAATAATTTATATCTTAAAATTGTTTCTATAAATTAAGGTATATATTTCATAATGACTTTGCGAACTTTGTAAAAATTGAATTAAAAAAATATATATTTGCTTTTTGAAAGCTCTCCGTCAAATTTTTTCACATTTAAAACGTTTCCCACTGTTTTTTTAACTACCAACTTTATGGCTTGTGTGAGTGTAAAAATGCTTCGACTCTAAAAGCAAATGTGCATTTTATGCTCGTTATAGCTTGATTCTGCTGTAGACCACAACAAACTAGCAACGCTATTTAAGCAGAGTGTTTGATTTGTTGCTCATCTAATGCTGCAGGCGACTAACTTCCCCTCCTCCCTCCTTTCTCTCCCATTCTCTCTCACGGTGTAAGTATTCTCCCCAAAGGCAACGACTGCGACTGGAACTGAAAATTGCCACTGCAAGCCAGCGAGTTTGTCTGACGCTGAGTCCGAGATCGAGTCCACGTCCGAGACTGGGCCTGAAGCGTGAAGCGCAGTTGCGTTTTCGTTACGTTTGGCTGCATGCGTACGGCATGCGAGAGACAGAGAAAGACGGCAAGAGAGAGAGAGAGGGAAAGGGGGAGATATAGAGAAGACCACCCTCCCAGCCAATAACATACGACAACAACAACAACAGCAGCAGAAACGAAAAAAAAGAAAAGGTTTCATGTATGAAGTTGTAAATATGTAGAAGCTTTTGGGAATGGGGAGAAATAAACGAGCCAGCCACTGCATAAAATGCCACAGCTCGACACGCACACACAGCACCAACAGCTATAGCTTGTGGCAGCTTCTGCTGTGCCGCAATGTCTGGTGGCTGGGCAGGTGGCTGGGCACGAGCACGCTTAGACCTAGGCCTAGGTCTAGAGCTGGCTTGGTCAGGTCTGGCCGGAACGCTTGACCGGCTGATGATGCTGTCTGTCGACTCCACTTGCATCGGACTCGACTGACTGGCCAACAAAATACAAAAAAAATAGCAAAAAAGAACAAAACTCGTATAGCTATTGAGATATTTTCCGGTTCTGGAAGCCATCAAGAAAATGCAGACATCGAGAGAACATTATACATTCGAATTAATAACAATATTTAATATGGGCAATTATTTACGTTGCTTTTTCCGAAATGAATTTTCCAAATTTAATTGATGTTTACTTTGGCCGCTATTGTTTCTTTCACTTGCAGCGATTTTTAATTACTATTTGTTTTCTTGTTGTTGGCTTTTAGCTGTTTTAGGATTTTTCCACTTTTCTGCGGCTACTTTCTGCTCAATGAAATTTTCATTTGCACGAGAGCACGGTGTTGTAGCTGAACTGAAGTTAAATGCACAACACTCACTCAAACACAATCTCACAACTTACACTCTTTTTAGAAGCAGCACAAATACAGGCGAAATACACATACGCAACGTAGACGCGACACGAGACAACAAAGTGTTTTTCTTTTTTCTGTTTTCTGTTTTGCCTCAGCTCAGTTTAAAAAGCGGCAAGTCAAACACGAGTGCAACGAGTGGAAAAAACGCGCAGACAATTCGGTTAGCACCATAAGAAGTCTGAAACTGAACTGAATTGAAGTTTGGAAAATTCAACACAACCGCAGCAGCAGCAGCGCTGAGAGATACACATAAAATGTTAACTGCCGGCATTTGCACTAACAGCGAGAGAGAGAGAGACAGTGAGCGAGCGCATTCTGTTAACTTAACAGGCTGTTAGACTGTTAGGTTGTGGGCTGAGCGCGTTGATTGACTGTTGATTTGTGGGCTTTGCATGGTGCGATTAATGGCGATGGCTCAGCGGATGGCCGCACAATATGTTGAGCTTGGCTGGATTTGCTGTTGTTATTATTTTTTCGTGTTTTATTTTTTTCGTTTTTCGTTTTTTTGGTTTTGGTTTTGCTGTTACCAATAATCACAAAACGCTGGCGGCGCAGAACTCTCACTGTGAGATACAATTTGATTTTTTGCTTGCTCATTTATAATATTTATTATTTATTTATAGTTTCACAGACAGCTTGCTATCAAAAGATTCCATTAAATTCCATTACAAACTTAGTCTTAAACAATATTTGTAAGCTTAAGTCTATCTATCAAGGGATTCCATTAAATTCGCATTTAAAATATGACTACGCAAAGTATTTGTGAATAATTTCCAAGCTAGAGACTTTAGAGTATTAGAGTTTTTTTTTATTATTTTAGATTCTTTATCAAACCCTCAGTGTGGTTTCCAATTTGCAAGCTTGACTCATGCAGCATAATGTATTTATTTTAAAGAACATTTATTACTATGTTAAGCCAGCACACAAAATGTATTTAAACTTCAGTCATTAGTTTTATCTGCTATTGCCAGGCGAATTATCATTAGATTATTTTTATTTATAGCCAAAGCAAAAGCATTTTAAAGTCGTGACGTTGGCTTAGTCATGCCACAGAACAAAAGCTCGTCTAATTTAATTATCGAATAGAAGATTGGGATTGTCTTGGGAAGAACTAAATTCATTTTAGGTGTTTGACCAGCGCTAAAAAACTAGTGCGTACAGTAAAGTTTCTCATATGTAATCAAGTCACTTTTAATGTTGACTTTTTGCTACACTTTAATAGTGCTGAAAGGGGGAAAAAATAAGGGCAGCCTAGTAAAAGAAATCTAGCTCTAATTGCTTGGAAACCGACCGCATTTCACCTTTTCCGTCACGTCAGTGGCCCTTGCAAGCGATATACCACTGTAATACATCACCCCCCGCTGAATGTCACGCTGTTGAGCATTGGCAATGGCCATGGCCACCACGCTTAGAATGCCAACAACAAAAGAGCCGCCGCCGTTGCCGTTGCCGCCACCAATGTGCAACAAAAACAAAAGGCAAACGGGTCAGCGAATAACAGTTTTGTACTGTCTACAGAGAACGATTCAACAGCACGCTGTTAAAGTTTTAACAGCGCGAGGGCAGCGCAGCGCAGCGACTGTTAAAAGCTAGTTTTGTCAGCACGCGTCAAAAGTATCAATGGCAAAAAGTATTGGTATTAGCTGATAGATGGGATATGGTTACCAAATGGCTAAGTTTTCACAAAATTGTGACAGACGTCAGTCAAAACTGTCAGCGGAAGCGTTTAAAAAAAAAATCAATAAATAAATATTTAAGCACACAAGCTGTGCTAAGCTGAGCTGAGCCAAGAGCTGAGAGCTCAGTTGAGACCTCAAACGTTTTGCTATCATTGTCTTGGCTTTAAGTTTTAATGAGCTGCCGCTTTGCTCTGTCAAACATTTCTTTTTCTGTGTTTTGTTCATACTTGGCATCTACTTTTCTACTTGAGCTATGAGTATATGTTATGTTCGTTGGTTGTTGTGTCTTGTGCCTGCCTTTTGCCATTAAGCATTAAGCATTTGGCATTTGGCATTGTCTTGGGGCACTGGCGCTTGATAATTGCGTCTAAGTTGTAGCTACCGTTGTTAGCTACCCATTGTTGTTGCCATTCTCTTTTACTTTTTTTTCTCTCTCTTTATTGTTGGCTCGCAGCTAATCAAATATTTATGCACAAGCTTTTTAGTCAGCTCTCTTCTGGTTGAATAATGTAGTTGCCTGCCACACAATTCCGTCATTTTCACTTTTATTCCGGCTAGAAGAAAAAAAAAACGAATTGCATTGCATAAGCATTAGCATTGTAAGGTTACGGCCCACGCGACGTATGCGCAATTTGCATGAATTTAAATATTTAATGCATTTAATGTTAAAGTCATTCTTTTACCGTGCCCCTCAATTCGTTGACCCTTTTTGGGCACTGCCCAGACACGTTCTAAGCTTTTGTCTATTTGTTTTTGTTTGGTTTTTGTGTGTTTTTTGCACTCGCAAGAAGAATCATTGAACCTCTCTCTGTTGGCTGCCAAGTTCAAGAGTTCAGCGACAACAGCATCTGTTGTTGTTATTTGAACCCAAAGTCAATGTTTTGTAAATACCTTCTGCTTTGCATGCTTCCCTGCTGGGCATGCCAAAGGACATTTCAAAGTGTGCAAATAGGATTAGTTTGGCACATTTAATATATGAGCATTCAAAAGTAATTGATATTAATATTTAACTTTGAAAACATGCCAAACTTGATGCTCTTACATACAAATTTATTTTAAAATAAACCTTTTTTTAGATATAATTCTTGACCTCTTTTCTAGAGTATCTGTTAGTTTAACCTCTTTTCAACTCAGGCATATTTAACATATTTTCTTGTTTCAACACTTATTGCTCTTGTTGCGCTTTTGCTCTGCGGTTAAGCCATTCTAACCCGCAACTTCTTCTTCTCGCCCTTGATTGGGGGCACTTGAAGGTTCCTTGACGCGGCATCGACAATGCTAAAAACACACAATGGAAAAGTCACTTTATGCTTTCGCCTGTTGGCACTACCATTAATTCTATTTCGTTCAAACAAACAGCGACAACGTCTGCTCCTTTATGCTCCATAGTCCAGCTCCCCTTCTTTCTGCTCCTCCTCCAATATTAAATTCAACCCCTGCTTAAAATTAGTTAAGCAGTCGCGACGTTGTCTGAATTTCTTTCTTTTTTTTTCTTTATGTTTTTGCTATTTTTTTTTTGTGGTGTCTTGTTTGGTTTTCTGAATATTCTGGGCATAATTAATGGTCAGTTCGTCAGCTCATCAGTTCATTACTTTGCCGAGAAGGCGTTACGCATAATAATTCGCAATTTATTATTGCGATATTTTGGCAAAAGTTCAACATCGGTCATCGGTGAAGGTGTCAGGTGCGTTTAAGATTAATTTCCATTTCACTGGTTGCCGATAATTTATCAAAGAACTGCCAATTGCGAGGCTCGATTCAATTGCGTGGAATATGGAATTGTGAAAAGTAAAAAGGTTTTCTTTGAGTTTCATAAAATATAAATGAAAAGAAATAAAAGCTGAACATATTTTAAATATGATTTACTTCAATGTTTCGATTAAGATAGGAACAGCAAAATTTTCATTTGAAAGTTCGTTTTTACCTTAAATTAAAATGGCAAAAGGGGAAGATTCTTTTAGTATTAATAGAACATTTTAATTCTCAATTCACTTTAGAAATTGTCTTTGTCGATTCTCTGAACTGAAATATTCTTTTATTATTTTTAATATCAGTTCATAATACATGAAATTATCTTGAATTATCTGTATAGAATTCATTTAATTTAATTTTATTTTGGGCTTATTAAAACTCATTTAGCTAGCTTAATTTAATTTACATGTTTGATAGTCAAATTATCCGAAATAGCTTTGCTTTGTTACGATTCTGCGCATATCTAACCTGAAAGGATAATCTAATCTATTATACTAATTCTAATAATGAAATGTTGATTCATTTCCATTTCTTTTGAACTCTAATATTTCCCACACTGTCGCTTATTTTGAATGTTTTTTACGATTACGTATTCTGTCACACATTTTGCTGTTCTTTCAGGTTTTTTCTTAAAGCGCTTAAAACGTTTGTCAGCATAACTTTATAATGTAACTAAGCCCTGAGAGGCATTCGTAAAGTCTTCATTGTGGTTAGAGCTTAATGTAAATTTCTATTGCCGAGTTTAATTAAAATTAAATCGCGCTATGTTTTCTATGAGCTCGAGAAAACCTAAGCTATATTTATGAGGCGAACCGCGTTGAACAGTGGCGTAGTCAAGGTTGCTTTTGCAAGGAAGATTTAATGAAAAGATACAATTTAATATAGCGAACATAATTATGTTTTACCTTCAACTGTGAATGGAAACCCTTTTCAGTTTTATTTCTGCTGCTGTCTCTGAACTGGCCACAAACAACACGACGCGCATCTTGTTGGCAATTTGTTCCAGTGTTTTGTCGCCTGGGACAACATTCATTCAGCGCTCATATTTTGTTGTTGCTTTTTATTGTTATTTATTTTATTTTCAAACTTCAAAATAAGCAAACAAGCGAGTGAGCAAGCGAGTCGGCTTAGATGAATTGTGTCGGCCACTGTTTAGCGGCAACAAAAACAGACTCCAGTTACTAATAAATATTCTGGTTAAGACGAGAACTGGTTTCGTCGCTGCTGTGGCAATGCCGCAACAACAGCAACAGCTTTTTGGGGGATGACAGCTGCTCACCTGGACTGGCATTTTGAAGATTCACAACGACATCTGTCAGTTAATGGAGGATGACGACTTCAACCCCAGTCAAGGCAAAGAGATGGAAGTTGGGAGAAGACAGATCTTTGGTCGTTGGTTTTGCTAAAATTTCCATTTCGTTAAATGCTAGAAATTTACGATTATTTCGCGCCTTGCACGTGCACATATGCCTCCCCCCTCGAGCAGAGTCTTTACGACTCTCTCTTGAATTACTTCGATGCTATTGAACTCTAGAACGTTGCCTAGACGTCGTCTCGTCGCGTCCTGCCAAATGACTTTGAAACAAACATAATTTCGATTTGGAATTCACTCTAGGCTTTAAGGCAATGCTATATAGCAATCATGCAAGTCATAAACTTTTCCCCAGAAAAATGTCATTTGCAGACAGCAAAGAAAAGAGGAGAAAAAAGCTGAAAATAAAATAGGAAAATAATTTGTATCCTCCAGATACTTGAAATAGTTTCGTTGCTCGTTCTTTGGCTTTGGTTTTTCTTCTCTTCTGTAATTTTTTTTGCATTTGTGCCTTGGGTGGCAGGCAGGCAGACAGGCAATGAACTTAATGCAATTTTCTACGTTTTACAGCACGAAAATTGAAAGCGAACAAAATCGATAACGAACGCTTTAAAGCCCAGTCGAAACTATGCAGCAATTAAGTGTGTAACCTCAATGTTTAGCTGCTGAAAAATGTATGCAAAGTGCATTGCTGTCCTTGTTGTTGTTGCTATAATCTAAAATGACATGGCAGCCACGAGCTGTTTCCAAAGTACTTTTCGCTCTCCTCACTCTGCCCTCCAGAGTGCAAATTGAAAGCATTAAAATTGCCAAACTGAACATGCAATTTAAAGCGCTCGTTTGCAGTCCTTCTCGTTGTTGTTGTTTGTTTTGTTGTTGTGTATATTCTGTTCTTTTTTTGTTGCTTCTGCTGCTGTTGGCAGTTGGCACTGTGAGTGCATACACACACACACCACACACATACATAGACATTTAGCAGTGTCTAACACACAGCGCGGCATTTGACTCACAGTAGGAGTGTGCGGCCCCCTGAAGTATGCAATGCTTTTTCTTTTTTTACTTGCGCTACTCCCAAGCTCACGTTTTGCCCACTTTATGGCTCCAAAGGCTGCCGAGCTGCTGCTACTGCTGCCAAAGGGGTTGTTATTGTTGTCGTTGCTGCAATTCTCCTCCTGCTTGTCGCAGTTTTGTTGCTGTTGTTGTTGTTGTGGCTTTTGTGCAATGTACGCCTGGGTGTTTTAATAAACGCAGCCAGTCTCCCCATCAGCGGGTAGTTTACGACAATGTATATGTGTACAGATGTGTGTGTGGGAAGTGTGAGTGTGGGCGTGTTAGCGACCCTTTTTGCATTTATCGCTTTATTTTCATTAACATTTTGAAGTTTGCTTCAAGTTGAAGTCTTTAATGCCGTGTGTCACCTGCAGCGACGCATGCGTCGCCATTTTGCATTGAGAGAGCGTCGGCAGCACTGTTAACTAACAGCGCGCTGTTAATACGCTCTGTTAACCGTCGCTGCTGTTGCTGTGTGCAATTTAGACGTCTCGACTCTGATGCTATTTATAGACATTTTCGGCTTATGCTGCGGCTACAAAATATTTCTGTATATGCAGCAAGGGAAGAGGGCACATGCATATATATATGTGTATGGGTATGTACACGTGTGTGTATTTTTCAGCACAGCAACGGGGTACAAAAAAGACCAGGGCTAAGTGAAAAGTATCATGTACTAAACATCAAAGGGTTTATCAGCTGTATTGTAATTTTGTCTAGAAAAATTTCATTATTTATAAATTTTTTCATTACAAAATATGTATTTATATATATATATATATATATATATATATATATTTATATTAATTTTCATATCTTTTAATCTACCAACTTTAAATAATTTACTTGCAAAGTGTAGCCACCAGATTGTTATTTCCCATGACACCTTCCGATATTTATCCACAACCCAGCCAGCTACGTGTCTCTAATCTACCCATGGATCCCATCTATTAGTGTCTAGAACCACCCTCAACCGCAGCTAAATTATTAAAGCCTGCAAAAAGAACAAAAAACAGCAGCAAGTTGGCAAAGCTTTTATTGATTTTCATTGTTGTAATATGCTGGCTGTTCGTTTGTATTTGCAGTCTACTCAAAAATTGTGGTGTGGGAGTTGGGAAGATGGTGGCGAACAGAAAAAAGGACAGTGGCAAACATCCTGTGATTTGTTGTTGTTCTTGGGCTACATTGGCATATGCAAGGTTCGCAAGGTTATGGTTGAAAGGCAAACATAAGGTTAACATATGTTCACTGGAAGTCAAAGAGCGTGAAGAGAGCGAGCTTTGAGAGTTTTCAATGGAATGTAACTAAATAATAAAGGTAAAGAAAATAATGGAAATTAGTATGTAATTTTTTAAATTTGTAAATAAATATATTTTTATTTAATAAATGAAGTATATTTTTACTTTTTTAACTACCCAAGATTATAAAATATCTTCCGAAAGCTCGACTAAAACAGCTGATGTGAGCTTTGCTTAGGAAGCTTTTACTTTTAAGGGTTGCTGCTGTTTGATTTTCATTTTGGGCATTTTCCATTGGTTTACATTCGGCCCAACCTGCTGAGCAAAGTTTCGTTCTCGCAAAAGCAAAAAAAAATAACAAATTTTCAAGTATTATTTGCCACTTAATAAAAATTGTAAAATATTTCGCATAAATTCTTGCTAAATTCAAGTTATGTGTTCTGCATTATTGCTGGAAAAGCATTGATAGAAAAGTTCAGCTAAACAACGCATATCTGGCTTTGCCAGCGAGCAGAAAAAAAATCAATAAGCGTGTAAATTTTTGTAAACACGCCAAGCCCCCCAAAACACACACCCCCCACATTGAAACGTGCCCCCAGCTTACTCCAGATTCAGTGAGCTGTGAAAAAAGAAGAAGCGTAAACAATTAGCCAAATCAACGAAGCTAAACCACAAAATACAATTGTAACGCCGTTCAAATGTTGCTGCTGCTGTTGCTGTCGCTGCAGCTGTTGCAGCTACTTGTGGCAGCTGCAGCACAACCCGAGGTGGCAGCCTCAACAGCAACGCATCATCTAACCAAACGCATGGATCTCGAGTCCTGCATAGGTAAGTATTTAATGTATTAAATTTATATGTTGTTAATATTATTTTCGGTTTAATAGGCCACTTTGATGTGCACAAAAACACAATCATACGCACTGGCGAATCGCAGGCGATTGGTGGCAAGTATCTGCAGGGTCTGGAGCTGGACACGTTGGAGGAATGCGAGCGACTTTGCTGCGAAACGGATGCCTGTGATGTGTACATCTTTGAGCGTAAATCCGGCGGCTATTGTTATCTATTCGAGTGCGGGCCACCCGAGAATTTCCACTGCAAGTTTACGCGTCATGCGAACTATACGAGCGCCGTGTTGACGCCTCAGGTGCGCAGCTCGCTGGATGTGGCAAGCACACCGCGGCCACAGTTGCCGCACATTCCCAGCAACAATATATCGCAACAGGAGTGGGAGCTGAGCAATCTCAAGCTGAAGCCGGAAGTGCAGCGAGACAAGCCCAATTTGCTGGCTGCTGCTGCTTTGCCACCCACAGCAAGTGCTCTCTTGCCACTGGGCGTGGCACAGTCGCAGTCACAGGCGGCTGCTGCTGTCGCCGCTGTTGTGATTCCCCCTCAAAGTGGTACGACTGACATACATACCATCATTTTTTATGTAAATTTCCGAATTTAAATTACTTTCCAATGTTGTGCTCCCAGCTCCCGTTGCGCATTGTGGTCGCTTTCAGTTCAGTTGCCACTCGGGCGAATGCATTGCCGTCTACAATGCCTGCGATGGCATACCGCAGTGCGAAGATGGCAGCGACGAGGGACCGGAAGTGAGTTCAACAACGGGTGACCACATTTCGACAGCTCATTAACTTATTTCGTTGACCAACTTTTGCAGTGCAATGCTGTTGCTTCAGCACCAACCAAAGCGAATGGCAACAGCAACAACAACAATGTCGAACAATATCAGTCAGTGCCGCCCATTCAACAGCAATTGCAGGTTGCACAGCAATCACAACAACAGCAGCAGCAGCAGCAACAATTGCTGCAACAGCAACAACATGTTGTTATGCTAGGTCCACCTCCTCCACCGCCTCCACCACCGCCAAGGGTTAATAATCGTGAGGATGCGGCTGCTTGGGCTAATCGCAAAATGATTGCAGAGACACAACAACAACAGCAGCAACAACTGCAGCAACAGCAACCACAAGGCGAGATTTTGACTACGGGTAAGTGACGATATGAATATGCAATGAGTGACTTGTCATGCCTGAAAATGTAGTGTAGCCACAAAAAATAATGGGAAGTACTCTATGAAATGTACTCTATTTAAAGCAATGACCAGTTTAGATTCTGAGTTTAACATTTGATTTAAAATGAATTGATACTTTAAATTATTCGTTTAGAATATCCGATTAGTGAGCTTTACTCTATTCTTAGTCTGTTTCCTCTAAAAGCTTTATTTATTTTTAGAGTATCGACGATTAACATTCTTACAATATTTTGTGCAAGCAACTGATTTATAATTGTTATTTTAAAGCATTTAGTTTTTCATTAATGAAACCTAAATATACTTCTATTAAACTTGAAATGACAAATCATTTTTGCTTCAGCGTAGTTCTTTAAGCAATCATCTAAAAATTAAGGCCACTTTTTGTTAGCTCTTTTTAAATTTCAGAAAACTTTTGAGCTGAGGTAGAAGTCATTATCATTTTTATGATATAAATTTTTTTAGAATTTTTAATTTTGCACTTTAATATTCGCCTTTAAGATTCAGCCTCGTTCTTACATGAATACATAAATCATGCTGGGGCATTTGTTTTCAATATATTCATTAGTTTATATTATAAAAGTAAGCTTAATTTTTATTCTAATAAATTCCTCTGCAGTACTTTCGTAGCTTTCTAATAAATTCTATAACTACTTTCACAACTCAAGAACAATTGAGTGACAAGCTTTCAGAGAGAAAAGTTCAATATAAGTAGCTGAAAATATTTATTTAAAGACTATAGGAAGCGACTCACTAACTAGACACAAAGAGCAATTGTTGTCTTTTGTGGCACATAAATTGCCAGCCAAAGAGCACGCAACTCATCAGTAGCAGCTTCAGCTCCAGTTTCAGCATCAGTTGCAACAACAGCAGCAGCAGCAACTACAGCTGTGGTCAGTTAACAATTGCTGGCTGCGGGCACTTGAGAAGCTTTTGCTGGGAAAATGGCAATTACCCATCAGTTTTCATTGTTGTAATGGGAGTCACGTCACTCAGAATTGATTTACGAGTGTGTACGTTAGTGGGTAGGCGTGAGTGTGGCACTGTATGTGTGAGAGTGTGTGGTGTGTGGCAAGTGTATATGTTTTTGTGGTTTCAGTGACTACTTGCAATTAATTCAATTAGCTGTGCGTTTAACCATTCACTTCCTCAACAGATGAGCAGCTCAACAGTCGCATATTCAATCACAAAGGCGGCTTGCAACTGCAACAGCAGCAACAGCAATCGACTAATGCCCAGGGGCAGGTTCAGGGCCAAGTTGCAATTGCAACCGGCGCAGCGGCAGCAGCACAACCACAGCCCGTGTACAACAGCAACAGTAACAGCAATAATAATAATGTTGCACTTGGCGGCGGTTCTTTGTATGGCATGTCGTTGCCACGCACGAGCATTTATCTGACGCCACCGCAGCAGCAACAACTGCCACAACAGCAGCAGCCGCAACAACAAGTGGTGAATGTGCCTCAACAAACGTCTATTAACTGGCCGCCAGCTCAAATGGCTGTGCCACAACAACAACAACAGCAGCAGAGTCAAAGCTATGTTGCAGCTGCTTCTCCTCCAGCAGCAGCAGCAGCACCGCCTGCACCACAGCAATCCATGCTGCCAGTGCTGAATGCAGCGCCCAAAAATCAGCCAGCTGATGAGGATTACGATGACTACGACGACGAAAAGTCCACAGAGGCGCCCAAGAAGGTGACTTCAAAAGCGATTTACAAAATTAAAATTTCTCGATTTTAAACTTTTTTTTTTGGTTGTTCTCAAACCCAGCGCAAGCATAAGAAAGCCAAGGCGAAGGCAGGCGCCAAAGATCCCATTGAGCTGGCGCTGGAACAGAACAATCAACAGCAGCAACCAGCAGCGCTGCCGGTGCCCGTTGCTCCCGTTCACGAGCAATACAAGATGATACACGAGAATCTGGCGCTGGAGTTCCGGGATCACGACGGACACTCGGAGCGTCCTGGTGGCGCCGTGTTGTCCTTGTCGCTGGGTCTCCTCGTGACTGCAGCGTTGGCCATTTTAATTGGTTGTCGCATGCGAACTGTTGGAAGACGAGCACGACGTTTGGGCGGAAAGACGCCGTATTCACAGGAGGCCGATTTTCTGGTCAATGGCATGTATCTATAAGTTTGGAGTGGAGTTTGGATTTTGTTGTGCCATGTGCTCCATATGATCCGATTTAGTTACAAATAATGAATGTCAAACATATTTTATATAAACAATTATATACATAAACACACATATATAGAAATAAAACAGAAAAACAAAAACTAATAAAACGACCACTTTAAAAAATGGGAAAAGGAAAACAATTTTACAGCCATTTACATTTTACATTTTTAAATAATTTCCTTTATTTCTTTTTTATTCAAAGTTTTTCTCATGTTCATAAACTCTTAGCGTTTATTTCTATCTTTTTTTGTTTTGTTTTCTTACGTTTTCTTTTTCGTTATTGAGTCATTAAAACTACAAAATAATAGGAAGTTTTTTTTTTGTTTTGTTTTATATATTTCTTGGTTTTACTTTGTATGTATGTAGCTTTGATGTTGTTTCGTTTGTTGTTTTCTTGCCTGCGCATTTTATTTGTTGTTAAAATACGACGCAAATGTCGCAAATGGGTTTTTGCGCATTTTTCTTGATACCGTATTCAATTATTTATTAATACACAATTTTTACAGCACGAAAATAGAGACAAAAGTTGACCAAATTTGACGTCTACGGATATCACATTAAAACAAAAGAGAACTTAATAAATTTTTCATAAATAACAAAAGTGTTCAATTTGGAAAATAGAGTTTGTCTTAATTTGTTTTGTATACATTAATTGTAATTTCGTTTATACATCGAGTCTTTTTTGTTTTTCAATTTTTTTTTGTTTGTTGAGTTCCTCCTAAGTCAAGAATTTCAATTTGTTAATTTTGGCGAGTTGAATTAATTGAAAATTGTTTGCCGCCCTGATGATTTTGTTTGTTTGTTGTTGTTAAAGTTGTTGTTGATGTGTGTGTTAATAAGTATATTTACTAAAATAGGCTTTGTTGTTAATCGTTTAGCTCCATTTTTGACTTAACACTGTACAGATATACTCGTAATGTAAACTAATTGTATTTATACTTATTTATTTATGTAGAGTTGATTAGTTTATATGCCAATGTGCAATTTCATGATGCGTTGATTAATGTTTATTATTTCCTGTCTGTCTGTGTGTGTTCATTTTTAGTGTTCTTGTTTGGATCGAAATAGAAACAGAACAAAATGTATTGAACACATTTATTTTTACACTTTTTAGCTTATAGAAATGTGTGTTGTCTTGGTGTGGAAAATATCAATTATAGAGATTATTTTTATATGGTTTGAATGGTTATTGTAGAAGTTCGTTTATCTCTTTTGTTTGCTGGGTTGTGTGTGTGTGTGTTTGTTTGTTTGTTGTTAAGTTAATAGTTAGCGTACTTTAATATTTATATTTATAATTTGCGAATTTTCGTTACTTGTTGCAGCTTGTGGTACGTTTGTAATGCTAAGACTTGCGCATCATGTTGCGTACCTACAAAGAAATGTAGAGAACGATTAATAAATTATTCTACTTTACTTATAAAGATGAGGCCCACTCACCGCTTTGTCCAAAGACGCGCAATTCGATCGTGCTCTTCACGATTTTGCAAATATTGCGTGGCAATGCTGCCAACCAAAGGATCAGCTGCAATTTGAAATACAAATTAAATATAAAATAGAGTGGGAATGATAGGTCTTGCTTACCAGGATTACAATCTGTGAGCAGGGAACAAATCGACAGTAAAACTTTTGATATGGTCAACGCTGGCGACCAATTGTCCTTCAAGATGTCCAGACAAATGACGCCCTGACTATTGATATTGCAGTGATAGATGCGTGTGCGAAACGTGACTTTGGGCGGTTTGAATGGATACTCCGGTGAAAAGTGTATGTCCAGAAAGAAGACGCCACCCTCATACACCGAACCAGGTGGTCCCAAAATTGTCGATACCCACTCATAGAGATTATCGCCCTTGGGCCCAGCACTGCAATTGGGCGGCGGATCTAATGTGATTTCAGCCAATTCCTTTTGTATGCGTTTAGCGGATGTACCCAACGCTTTCGATATTCTTGGCGTTGATTTCGTATCCTTGCGTGGCTCATCGCTGGTCGCCGTTGACGTGGAATTATTGCTGCCCGAGGCAGTGCCACCAGCTGTGCCACCGTTCGTATTAGCGCCTCCACGTCCACGGACTGGCGTGTTAGCGGCTGTGCTTTGATTGCTTTGCGAGGCAGTGCTGCTCGTGGAGCTGGTGGCGCTGGATGTGGCTGCAACGCTGGAGCTGGTGGCGCTGCTGCCGGCGCCAGACGCCGTTGCTGGAGTTGAAGACATAACGCTAGCTTACAGTCTTTTCAGTTTTTGTTTTTACAATTTGCTTATCGCAGTTTCTTCAGGAAGGCTGCAACAAAAATAGGAAAAGTGTTGATTAATTTAAATTTCAAATATCTTTGCAGATTAACTATGAAATCGTTCCATCTGATCAGTGCAGCATTTGCAATGGAACCAATGCATTAAACGAACCAATGAACTATCTTGAAATACACTGTTGCCAGTTCAGGCGCCATGAACTAGAACAACACTGGTAGTTCTTATGTGATAAATCAGCTAGGGCAACATTGACAGTTCAGTTGGCATGAACTAGGACAGCACTGGTAGTTCATCAACGACGCGAACCAGCTAGGTCGACACTGGCCGCAGGTCCTTGACCCGTTTTACTGCGTGACAAAAATAATATAACGAAACAGCCAGCAGCCAATCTGCAAAATTGAGAGCCGCCTTCCCCCTCACCAAACAACAAAATGTCTCATGCCACAATCTATACTTTTAAAGCCCCATCGGATTAAATTTAATCACCGGAGGGCGCAGAGAGCGGCGCAGAGGCAAAGCGGCCATTTTGGCAAACGCTGCTGCAGCAGCAGAAGACGACTGCGACGACGACGGCGGCAGAGCGTTTGGAGTTTGCCATTGGCCGTGACAAAGCGAAGCCCTAAACGCCAATTTGATTCAGCGTTTAATTTTAGCGTCACATCAATTTGTTTGCTTGCACACGCGGTTGCAGTTAAAAAATCAATCAGCTTGTCTCGCAGACATTTGCAAAACGCTGCTGACTTCGATTGCCGCAGCAGTAGCAGCGACAGCGGCTATTTCGCTGTTTGCCAATCGCATGATTGCACAATTTTTGAAGCTAATACAAGAACACTTTGTGAATTTAGAGACAAAGACAAAGAACTGCACAACGTCGTTTTAATGTGTACAACACGCACCTTTTTTTGCAATAAAAATTATTTGATTACTTTTACGTCGCGAAAACACTGCAAAATTATATTCAGCTCCCTCTGCCTCTGTGAGTCGCGCTCTCTCTCTCTCTCTCTATCACCCACTCTCCCTCGCGCGCTCTCTCTCTGTCGCTCTCACTCGACCAGTCTCACCGTCTTTCGCTCTTTCACACAGTTTGGCCGCGTTGTTTTTTGCTGTTCTTTGTTCGGCGTGCCGTTGTCCAAACACTTATGCACTTTCAACTTTTATGTAGCCGTATGCTTATTTGATTTTTTTCAGTATTCTTTTTGTAACTTCATTGAAATTTGCACAAATTGATCAAGTTTTGTGGCGATTCGTTTTTGTCGGGACAGGCAGCAGACAAGCGGTCGGCCGCTTTTGATGGTTTTTGTTGTTGTTCAGCTAATATCGATGCAGTGTTTTTTTTGCGTATGTTATCGATAGTTACGCACAGCGCGTGTCTGCAAAATATCGCCGGTAGGCTAGCACGAAACGGCACAGCATGACACGGGCAGTCAAAAGAAAAATTATTCGATAACAATTCGATGTGTAGCAGAGCAAAAAAATGTACATTTTATTTAAACTTATGCGTTTGGCGCTTATATTATTACACTATTAATAATTGTATAATGTCAAAAAATGTGTGTGGATTCATTTAGTCTCCATGTGTTCTACATTTGCTTTTTTCGACTTGAAAACGCGCACCGTGTTATCGGAGCCACCAGAAACAATATATTTGGGATTCGACCAGTCAATGTCCAGAACCTTTTCGCCATGTCCAAGCAGATCATAAAGCGGAGCCTTCGGACTTCTGCAGTCCCACAGCTTGTTCTGGTTATCATAGGCGCCCGAGACGAACAAAAACTCCTCCGTGGTCGACCACATAACCGCTTGCACCCAAGCATTGTGACCCAAGTACGTGTTGCGCACCACAGAACCCTCTGCAAAAGAGTGAATTATAGAATAATGGTGAATATTTTTTTGTTATAAATGTTTTCCGTAATTTAATACAGTGTCTGATTTTTGTTAAATAAAATAGAATTGTAAACTTACGGTTTGTGCGGGAGTCATAAAGACGCAAGTTCTTGTCCGCCGATGCGGTCACAATGAGCTTATTCAAACTGGAGTAGCTGGCATCGAATATCGACTTGTTGGTGGATATTTCGGTCTTGATGCCAGACAGATTCAGATCCCACACCTTGAGCGTATGATCCCAGCTGCCAGTGAGCAGTGTGTCACCATCTATCCATTGTACTGCCGAGATGGTCTCCCGATGTCCTTGCAGCGTTAATATGGGGGTCTGGAATAGAAGTCAGTAAGTAACTGATAACAGCGTTAATGCTGTCGTTTACTCACTCTAACACCGTTCTCTTTGGAACGCTCTGATGCGGACCACAGCTTTAACATGGTATCCCATGAGCCAGTAGCAAAGCGCTGTGCATCGGGACTTACGCTGACGCTATCCACGCCACGCTCGTGTCCCTTGCACACCGAAATGCATTCGACTGCATTCGAGTCAATGTTCCATTCCCATATCATGGCCGTTTGATCCTGTGAGCTGGACACAAAGCGTCCATATTGCTCATCCAATGAGATCCAGTCCACCGCCTTGATGGGCGCCGTATGTCCGGGAATAGTGAGCTTATGCTTGCCTTTGTTAGTCCAGATGTTAACGGTATTGTCGTAGCAACCAGTTAAAATCCATTTGCCGCGGGCCTTAACTGCTGAGACCCAGTCGTCGTGCAGCAGACAATCCTGCGGCTCTGGAGCAGGAAAACGTTCCACATACTCAATTTCTATAGCATCCTCAAAGCTGATAGCCTTCTCGCGCAAATGATCGCACAAGCGACCGCGCAGATATTCGTCGAACACTAGGAAATCAAAGTCAACGCCATCGTTGCCCTGTTTTTGCAGCAACGCATTTAGGAATATGTTCAACTCGTTTGTAGCAACGCTTCCCTCAATCGCGTATGGCACATCGGGTACAGCATAACTGCAAATTGTAAGTAATATTAGTAACGCTTGTAATGTATTCACATTTATTAACTCACTGTTCTTGTTTGGTTTTCAGGTGTACTTGCACCTGCCCCTCGCCGTTCTCTGCTTCCATGCTGCTGCTTATTGTGGCACACGTGCGTTTTGAATGCGGCGTTTTTGTGTTGTTGTTTTTTTGTTGTTGCTGCACACTCACTTAGCGCACAGTTTTTTAATTACTTGCAAAACACACGTACCACAGACGTATTGTGGAATTCTTAAAGCTGGTGAGTTTGTTTTCAATTTATAAATTATTTGTTTAAATACGAAACTCGCTAAATTATTGTGGTGGCCACAATAGTTTAGAGATGGTAAAAAACAGCGAGGTAATGTGTTATCGATTTTTTTAACTTTAATCGATTTTCAAAATGTTAATATTTGATTTTAAAAAGAAAATTATAACTCGATTTGCTCACATAACTAATGTTTTACCTGTGTGCAAAAGTTAAAATTAAAATAATTAGAAAATATTTAAATTGCAAAAATCGTAAAAATAATCGGTTTACATAAATTGTGGCGGATAGCGATAAATTTAAATAAAGTGGGCTGCCAACTTGTCGCGCGTGTTTCGATGACCGTTATAAAATATTATCGGTTTTCGAATTTAAATTTCAAAGTAAAATACGAAAATAAAAATTATTATTAACAATCACTTAAATTACAAGTTGGAGCCACAAGTTAATCATAAGCCACTTATGTAAACATTGCAATGCATAATAAATATCTATTATTAATGGTTTAATAATTAATTTTGATATGCTGCGCTGTCGTACATACAAATTTGAGCGCAGCCAATATTTATGCATTTGGGTATTTTGTTATTTCGCTACTTTTGGTGTCAGCTGCTGTCGGCTTACGCAAAAATACAAAAATAAAAATACGAAATGTAAAAGACCATGGTTAGCTGGCAATTTACAATTTGGCTCTTCATGACGCGCGCGCGCAATTGTTAAAAGTTTATTAATACTGGCCTGGTCGCGGTCATTAATGAACCAGATAGCAATGCCTACAATTGAGGGGCACCTGATCAACCACTTTTGTCACTTGACTGGAAGTTTGTGTGTTGTGTGGAAGGTTAAGCGCCTCTTGACATTTCTGTTATTTTAGTTTTTTTGCTGTTTGTTGTTTAACCTTCGCAGCCAAAAAGTGGACAAATCTACAATAATAATTTTATGATTTGCCTGCTCTAAAAATAATCAACTTTTATGGGTCGGAGATGGCAAAAAGCTACAATCCATGCAATGGTTAGCTCTTCGACTATGTATATATTTTTGTTTTTATTGTCACTACTACGAAAACCAGAAATGTACAAGCGAAAAGTTTGCTGAGCTTTCCAGGCGCAGCGCAGCTCAGCTCAAAGACTTCCAGCGATAGCTGCACAGCTTATAAAATGCGCATGGCGCCTGCGCAGCCGAAGTATTACAACAAACCACACGCGCCAGGTAAGACAACGACCAACGAGTGAGACACCTTTCAACAAAATCAAAAAGAAATACAAAAAATAAATACAAAATATTGAACGTGTGCAACGTATTTACAGCAATCGAATCCAAACAAATTCCCTCCAAAAACAAAATGAAACTCTTTGCGCTGTGTTCACTATTCGCTGTGCTCTTGCTGGCCGAGAGTGTGCGTTGCATGCCACAGACACGCGATGGCGCCGCTTACACAAATGAGGCCATTAGACAGGCACAGCAGACGCTACTCATTCCCAAGGATGCACAGATCCAGAACGTGCAGGAGGGCATTGAGTTGGGCGCCTACGAGCAGATTCCCGGCAATCAGCGCATCAATCTGTTCGACATCTTGGGCGATACTGTGCCCTCGGAGGTGATAAACAATCTGCAATCGCAGGTCGACCAAATTGGACGCAATTAAAAATGTTGCCACATTCACATTCAACATCATAAATCATAATTAGTTTTTGATTTGAATTTGCATTTTTGTTAAGTTTCACATAAAACACAAAAAACTGAAAAAAAAAACAAACAAAACAAAAACAATAAAACACAAAAAATTATTTAAGTATTTGAACATGAGTTTTTGCTTTTGATTTGAAAGCGAAAGTGTTGCTCCTCCAAACCAGTTGGGCTCCTCTAATCGAAAGTGTTTGCTGTGCTTGTTTGCCGTCTAATCCAAAGACCGAAGACCAAAGACTTCAGACTGAAGACGAAACCGAAGACTTTCTCCCGCCAAAGATCCCGTGGCGCATACAAAATTAATCAAAAGTTTGCTTGCAGCTCCTCAACCTTGTTACATAAGACGCAACTTACTTTTTTCTTCGCTTCTTCTTACAGTTGTTGTTGTTGTTGTTGTATTCAATTGTACATTACAGTTCAATATATAATTTTTTGTTTTTGTTAAATGTTGTTGTTGCCTGCGGGTAACCTGAGTTGTTTTTTTGTGGTATCTCACTCTCTCGCTGTTGTGGCAACTTTTGATGTTGCTGCTGTGATGCAACAATTGTCGTTGCTGTTGCTGTTGCCGTTGCTGTTGTCGTGATATTTGTTGTCTACGCTTTGTTCATTTAATTTCTTGGTAATTGCCGCCGCATGCACTTGCATATTTAATGAGAAGTCATGTTAATGTAGGTGCGGCCATTGCGCAATTGTTGCTAGGACAGCTGGCCAGCAGATGTACCAATATCATCCTCACTTCACAGCAACCTCGCTCTTTACAACTGAAGCGAGATAAATTATTTTTAAACTCCGAATTTGAAATACTCTTTTAACTTGATAAAAACTTAATCAAAACATATAAGAAAGCTCAAGTCGTTCTACATTTTCTATAAGAGTGAGACAGAGCGGTATTAATCTTAAAATATACCAAATGAATATACTGTAAAATACTAAAATTATACCAAAGGTTATATTTGATATATTGATATATTACTACATTCAAAATAATCCATAGAGTGCAAAATATACCAGATTGCTATACAAAGTAACTAAGCTCCGTTTTTGCCCATTCAAAAGTATTTCTCTTAAATAGCCAAAAACATAACTAGTGCTTTCGAAAAAAAGTTATATTAATCCTATTAAAAAATGTTCATATTCCCCTCCAAAATGAAATTAAAAATACATTTGGATTTTATTACTATTCATATTGGTTTTTTATTATTATTCGTACACATGAAAATGAACTTGATACTAAATTTACGCTAGTTAAAGTAATTTTCATTTTAGATTTTTCACTTTTAAAAATAATTGTGCAAATATTTAATGCTTTACATAGAGCAAAACGTTTGCGCACTTAAATAAATTATAGTTTTCATATGTTTTATTTATACGTTTTCTTGTTTTCTTTTTCGCTCACTTAAACTAACTAAAAAATGACTGCACTTTTGACACTTTTCCATTAATTAGTTGTGTGCAAATATATAATATAATTTCGCAATTTATTTGTTTAGATGTTTTATGGTAATTGTTTATAAATTATATAATTAAAGTAGTTGCTTTAAATTAAAACTTTCAATACTCAGTCTAAACTTAAAAGCTTTTCAAATCATCGAACAGGACTATATAATTTGCATAAATTAAAAAAACAAACATCACTAGAGCAAAAAATGTGTATATGTTTGATTATATGCAATAAATTAAATATTAAATAAAATCATAGTTAAATAAAATGGTTAGAATTTCATCTTGTGGGCGCTTGATGTGTGTTTTTGTGGGTGTGACAATGTGAATTTATTTTTTATTTTTTCTTTGTGTTTTTCATTTTCCTTGAAGACTGTTTTTTGTTTGCTTAAAGTATGAAAAATGTTTGGTTATTTATAAGAGAATAAATAAAAATACAACTAGGCAATTATTTAACACACTTGGTGCAAATACGAGTAGTTGACAAATAAAATAAACATATATATCTGTGTATATCTCTAGATATATAGCGTTATTTAGTTATTGCATTTGGGGAGCCCAGCATTTAGTTAAACGGTTTCCATCGTCTTGTCCTTTTTAATTGTTGCTAATTATTTAGGCATTAGTACTTAACTTAAGTATAAATTCAAATTGTAATTCGCATATCGCTTAAGTAATTTTTGTTTTTTGTTTTCGATTTTCAAACATTTAATTTGCAGTCTATGGGAATGATGAATTTTTTTTCTTACTTTGCTTGCGCTACTTAAACTTAAGACTTTTTGCTCACGTTGCTGTTGCTGTTATTTCTTGTTAGTTATTTTCTTGCTCAACTCTATTTGTTATTTTTTTTAAGAGCTGTAATTGCGATTAATTAATTTCTTTAAATTAATTACAGTTCTGCTATGTGTTATAGTTTGTATATACACCAAAAATGTTCTCTTTCTTTCCCCTCTCAGTATATTCGGTGCAAGAGAAGTCTGTCGGGACGCAGTGCCGCTCCCCCCGCTCCCAGGCTGCTCAACTCCACGAAACTCTTCTCGGCACGCGCTGACGACTTGCCAGCAACATCGGGCGAGGATTGCTCCTGACTCTCGTTGAGCTTGAGGCTCTCGGCATCGGCCTTGGGATCCTGGACGGTGCTCTGCACAGGGACAGCGCCCGAGCCCAGCTCATCAATGTCCTGCACAGGCACATAGCGTGTCCTGGGCGTTGTTGGTTCACGCAACTCGCCGCTGCCACTGCCGCTGCCACTTTCCAGCTCGGCGCTGGTCTCGTGCTCGCTGTGATTGCGCCTAAGCTTGCCCAGCTCAGCGGAGCTATCCTCGGCGCTGTACATCAGCGGCACCTGAGCTTGCAGCTGCTCACTGGGCGAGGGCAGCGGCTGATACAATTCCATGTCACCGCTGCCGCTGCCACTGCCATTGCCGCTGCCATTTGTCTCCAAGAGGATGGGGGCATCGGTGACCAGTTTGCTGCGCTTGTTGTCCCGCTCAAATGGGCTCACAATGCTGCGCTGCTCATCCTTGTTGTCCGCCTCCACAATGTCCTCGAGCTCAACGAGCGGAAAGTTCACATCACGCAGACTGAAATCATCCTCAGGCAACGAGGGATAAGCGGGATTCGATTCCACTTGTGGCACATCCTCCTCCTCCATGTGATGCAGCGAATGTGTGGAGCTGGCAACGGGAGTTTCACTGCTGCTCGCTGGCAAACCTTCAGTGCTTACTTCCAACTCAGCTGTGCTGTTCTCATAGGCATAAGTGGAGCTCAAGTCGCTCTGCGTTGAAGTCGATTCGATGCTCAGTTGTCGCTCTGTGCTGCTGCTGCTGCCACTTGGTCCCTCCGTGGTGGATATAATGTGATAGATGTTATCACTGCCGGCAGTGTCGGGCTCCAGCTCCGCATTGGCAGCGCCATTATCCACCAGAGCATCGCGAAAACCGTTCTGTATAAAAGTGGAGCTCAGACCATAGGAAGCAGCATCTGCTCCCTCAGTGGTGTATTCTCTTTTGATGTTCACTTTGCTGGAATCGTCAGCATTATAAGCAACCAGCGGCTGTTGCTGCTGCTGCTGTTGTTGCTCTTTGTAGCTCACCGAAGCAATGAGCTTTAAGCTTTCACTGCCGCTGCTGCTGTTGACTGGAAGTGCTTTTGGGTTTGTGTCTTGGCTAAGCGCATAACTTGTCGTTGGTGTTGCTGCTGCATCAATTGCTGGCACTGCTGTTGCTGCATTGCTGACACCTGCTGCTGCTGCTGTTGGAGTTGTTGCTGCTGCCTCAGTGGTTGCTGCTGTTGCCGAGCTGCTCTCAACGACAGTTGTTGTTGTTGTGGTTGTTGTTGCTAAAGTGGTGCTGGCTACGACGGCTGCTGTTGGCGCCTCGGTTGTCTGCGTTTTGCGTGTGAATATCGGCTTTGCCTTTTGATTGTCGGTGATGCGTATCTCTGTCGGTTTGGTTATCTCCTTAATCGTAATGTTCCAATTGAAACCAGCTGGCGGTGCCACAGGCGCCACAGGACTTGTGGTTGTCGATGCTGCGCTGCTTGTATCGCCCAACGATGGATTGTTGTCGAGTACTATAGAACACAGAACACAGAGTTGATGTTACTAATTAGCTATAATTTCGTGGGGTGTGTAAACTCAAGGCACTCACTGGGACAATTGTCGTACTCGGGACAACAGCGTCCTGGCACGTATTTCGGCATGCAATCGTCGCGCCGGAAGCAGGTCACTGAGCTGCACACAATCTCGCCACCTGCATAGAGAAAAGTCATAGCGGAAATTCAGTGAAAGTTTTTTTTGGGATAGTTGAATAGGATCTTTAAACTCACCCTTGCAGTAGCAGACGGTGCAGGGCGTATCCGGATCAACCAATTTATAACCATTCGCATAAGTTTTGCCATCTTTTTCGCAATCTGCAAAGCACACAACAATGAAATGAAACTGGCACTCAAAATGTTGCTTTTAAAATGGGGATTTAGCGACAGTGAGATACCTGTTAGGCACTTTTGGCAATAAATAAATATTAACTTTGAGTTATTCAAAGTATTTACCCTGATATAAACTTTTTAAATTGTGAAATGACTTTATTGCTTTATGTTTTTCATATGTACGTTTAAATTCTTTATTCTTATTAAGCGCAAAAAAACTATATATATTATATTTTTGAATTTTTGAATTTTTGTTTTGGAGATTTCTGATAGTTTATAAATTCTCAGCAACTATGAAGAAAATGTCTATTTTAATGTTCAAAAAAATTTCTACATGTGTTTTTTCCATTTTGCTAATCTCTTTTTTGAGTTTTTCTATTCTATTTTCTCAGCTGTCATTAAAAAAATAATGCATTATTTTCTTTTTAACATTGTGAAATTTGTTGTTTCCATTTTCCTAATCTTTTAAGATTTTTATTCAATTCTTTAATAAGTTAAGCGCTCTATTTTCGACTATGTTAGAAGCTTTGAGGAAATTCTAAAACAAACTTGAATTGCGTTTAGCACTAATAAGTATTCTCCGCAAGTTTCAAAACGTTAACTTTTATAATTACTGAGATCGAGGTGTTTGTACAAACAGACGGACAGACAGACGGATAAGTAAACATGGCTATATTGCCGCTTCTATTCATTTTCAAGCGGGTGTTCAAAAAACTGCAGCCGCGGTTATTTGCATAACCGTTAGACAGCAGAAGCGGGGGCGAAGTGTCTGCAAACTTACCGCATTTATAATCGGGACAACAGTGACCAGTGCGCTGGATGGCTCGGCAGCTTGCCTGCTTCTCGCATTGCACCGACATCTCGGGCACCCAAAGACCGTCGAGCAGGCATTGGCCTATAAACAATTTTGCAAATAGAGCCGGGCATTGTTTGGTTGAATTAAACTGGGAGAGAAAGAGAGATAAACTTACCTTGTAGCTGTTGCTCCAGCACAGATTCAGTGCTGCTGATGCTGATGCTGCTGCTCGATGTGGAACTGATGCTGCTCGGCGTGACCGCGACCATGACGACTGTGGAGGATGCGCTGTTGTTGTCGACGGTGGTGGGAACTGCAAAAGAGAGAAAATAGCGAATGTAATGAGAATCAACAATAGCTAAAACTAGCAGCAGGCACAACGAGAAGCAACTAACCAACGATCCTTGGCCCCCTTGCTAACATATTTGAATGAATGACATTTTGATAACAGTTTTGTTTGTCTCTCCCTGTTGCTGTTCCTATATGTATATTGTAGCTATTGTTGCCGCTGCTACTGCTGCTGGTCAAGGTAAAATGCCAACAAAATACGGCAAAAGTTAAATGAGTTTAGTTTTAGTTTGGCCTTTTTTTTTCTTATTCTTGTTTTTGTTTTTGTTTTTCCTGCCGCTTCTTGTTGGTTGTCAGTAGGTTTTTGTCAGTTGCACTCAATTGTTGTGATTGCTCTTAAATTTCATTGGATTTTTCGCCTTGCAGGCATTTCACTTCTCCCTTTTCAACAAACTGCGCGACATCTCTCTTGCTGTCTTTTTGTCATCCAATGAAAAATGATTAAATATGCGCCAGCATTAATCATACGCACTGTCTGACACGCACTCGCATTTTTTAAACAGCTTCCTTCAGTTTTGTCAACTTTCCATCCACTGACAAACCTTCCCCTCAAAAAAATATTCGTTGTGCTAGCTGCTGCTTCATTAGATTGCTCATTTTCCACACATTGTTACATTGTTTTCATAGTTTGTTGCTTTTGTTTCCCCCCCTAAGCAACAATCGGGTTTTAGTTTTCTGCTGTGCAAAACAGACCTTTCGGTCAGCTATCTGTTTACTGAGTAGCCAGAAATAGCTGGTGAGACTGTAAATCTAATTTTCTTGATAAATGATACTGCTTGGCCAGCAGCAAACAGTAACTGGAAATGAGGCAAATTTAACACAAATTTCTCAACGATAAATTAAGGCAAAATGCGTGGGATTTTCTTTCTCAAATCACTTTAGATTTTGTCAGTTTTTTATTGTTTAATTTTGTTCCGATATCTGATTAATGGAATTGAGTATTTTTGTAACTTTGGGAACCATAAATGGCAATTTGTATTAACTTCTACATATAAAAAAAGTTATTTTATTCGTCAGTATCTTATTAATTTGTTAAAAATTTCGAATACCGTTTTCCTCTTTATTTGCAGGGTATTAATAATATCAACTCGCATATCCTAAGGCTCTTTAGGTAACCTCTCATTGTTCATTGTTCTAGCTTGATGGCAACATTGATTAGAAGTACAAACAAGCTCAAATTTCTAAACATTTTCATAATTAATGGTTTACAAATGTAACAGCATTTCAAATTTTGTGAATTGTATTAGGGAGAATTGAAATTTGTTTGTGTAAAACTCGGCATGATCTGATTTTTAATTTGTAACAACTCTAACTAATCGATAATTTTATATTTATACCCGCTACCTATAGGGTAGAAGGGCATTATAACGTTGTGCTTCATGCCATGTATATTTTAATATTCATTCGGTTTATTTTTAGTATATTTATATAAAATGGTTTTATTTAATATGGGTGAAGGTATCTCACGCGCCTGTAGCTTTCTTGTTGTTTTGAAATTGTTGCCATATTTTGGAGACCAGCTTTTTATTTCTTTATTGACATTTCTTTAACCTTTAACTAGGATGAACTAAATTTCATATTTCTCCAAATTGAAAATAATGGAATTCCCCGCACAAAGCAATAAGCGGATAATGCTCATAACTGTTCATTTCAGTTAGAAGCCAATTACAGCAGCACTTGAATGGAGCATTCGTTTTATTAGTGAAACCAAAGTAAAACCTTTATGGCTGCATTTATTATTAGCTTCATGCTGAGGGTCAAGTGCGTGTATTGATTGGATTAGTTCCTCAACAAATTGTTCTAACAAATTATGTATTATACATACATAAATTTAATGCACGAGCTCCTTTCGCAGCTCTATTTCAAGTCTCGCATTTTACCTGAACATAATATATAGAGAAAGAAACGTGTCGCTAAATGTTAAAATGATTTTGTGTCCGGGATTTGGATGCTTTATTTTTTTTGTGCCGTGTTGTCTGTTTGTTATGTAACACGCGAAATTTGAAACGTTGCAATTAGCTGAACAGCTTCCCGTTTTCATTGTAGAACGCAACGCTAATTCCGCGACTTCCCATTGTGCTAGTTCTCTCTTCTATTTTCTGTTGCTGTGTTTTTTTTTCTTTGCTCGACGGCGCGTCGCATTTCAGCTGTGTGTGTGTGTGTGTGTGTGTGGGTGACTACTGTCTGTGTCTTTGGGGGGTTTTGTCTCAATCTGTCTGTCAGTCAGTCAGATTTTTGGCTGGCCAACACGTTTTAAATGAGCGAAATTATTATGCGCATTATGTAGAACAGTAGTCCAAGCAATGACAACAATAACTGCCACAATTTGGAAGCTGACGCGACTAGTAGTTGCCCTAGAAATTTGAAAATTCCACTTCAATGTTGAAACTTACACATATATTTTATTTAATGCTTTCTTTGTACTTTCTAAAAAGTGTAATACATTTTGGAAAATCAATATACCCCATCGGGTATACCTTATCTACAGGGTATTGCGTCTACAATAGCGGCTATGCACACACAAAAAATGTGAAAAAATGGTTTGCCACAAGCGTAATTTGAGTCGTGCATGAGATTACGTATACGCCACCGCCACCGCAGAGATCTTATTTAAGATTTCGCTGGCTCTTCTTTATGATTCTCGTAAGTCGTACTTAAGATTGTCGCCTTTGTCTCCGGCATCAACTAATTTATTGTTGTTGCTGCTGTTGTTGTTGCGTTTTGTGCTGTTAAAAATTGCATTGGAAATTAGCATTTGATTGTTTGTTTTCCGCGAAAAAAAAAAAATTTCGTATGCAAATCACAGCGCTGATTCATGCTCATAAATTGCATTGCATTGATTTTTGTGTTTGTCGTTTTTTTTTAATTTGTGTAGCGTTCTCCGGCACATTCTCCATCTGGTTCCGCCTTGTGATAAATGATAAGCGCAAATTTGGCTCAATTGTAATGAGCTAACGGGCAACGGCAATAAACAGATGGCAAACAAATGAAAATGGCCGCTAAGATAGCGGCTAAAACCGCACTATTAATAATACTTAGAGGCGGCCCATTGATAAATATATGGCAGCAGTTAAAACCAGGCCATAAATGTCGCAACTACAACAAATAACAAATCATGTGAAGCACCAAACCGACGACGAAGTGAGTGAGGTGAGGGAGACGGTAACTTTGAACAATTTCTGTGCGCTGTCACAATGGTTAAGTCAAGCAGCATGTCCTGCGGTTGTCCTGCGGCCAAGCTCAGCGTGGGAATTGTCTGTCTCAACTGTCTGGGCTGTGGCCCTATGCTCAGTGTTTGTGCCTACTTCATGAACTACTCAACTTTGGCTTAAGATGACGATAGGAAGAGAGAGAGAGAGAGAGAAAAAGAGATGGGTGAAAGACAACTTGGCTGGCAGGCCATTATTAGATTTTCAGCAAGTGGCTTCGTTTCTCTCCTTCGTTCTTTCTTCCCTTTTTGGCAGGGCTTCCCGCAGTGTCAAGGCATATTTCCTGTCTACTGAGTTGGCCCTCCACTTAAGCAGTTTGCGGTTAGTTAGACCGAGAAGCTGGTTTTGTTTATGAACTGCATTCGAGTCGGTGATGCGAGAAAAGCGACTCGAAAAATGAATTTCGTTTGGCTCATAAATTGTAATTGTGATTGCTGCACCGACTGCAGCTGTAATACTTTGAATTTATGTGCTGTGAAACCGACAAAATGCTACTTGAATTAACTTCGACTCTTTATTTCTTCTTCCCCCACTTGACATATCAATTCTAGCTGCGGCTATTGTGTTTGCTTTAGACAAACGCGTAAGTCAGGCAGCTGAAATGTCACACGAAATTGATGCTTAAATGGCATTCAAAATATAAAGTATAAAAAATACAATATATCTATAGAAAGCTAAAAAAACAATGACAATACAACGAGTCGTCAGACAAATGACAACAAATGAGCGTTTTGAGTGTTGTCTACTTTTCGTTTTATTTGTTTGTCACACTGAAAAATGATAAATGAGCCAAGCATCTCGTTGATTTGGGGAGGGAGGGGAGGCGAGCGATAATTGTAGCAGTAGCTGAGCCGGAGGAAAGCTCGTCAGAATAAATGCAGCACGAGCAGCTACAACAGTAACAACAACAACAAAAACATCAGAGTCAAGTGAACAAATTATACGCTTAAATAGCAGGTGATATTCAAAAGTATTTTAAAGATATACTTTTGAGTGCGGGGCGTGGCAAAGCTGCCCATTGAAATGCCTGTTGTTAGGGGCAATTTGCCTAGACAATAGTACAGACACAGCGCAGAAAACATTTAAATTTGCTTATAAGATATATTCTGTATAATTTGGAAGTCGTATTACCAACGAATTTAAAATGAAAGAATTTTTGTTTTTTAATCTTTGTACATTATGCAAATCATTTTTAAATTATTATTATTTTGAAATTGTGCCTAATTTGTGTAATCGCTTCGCTGACATTCATTTGGCAGCAGTAGAAAAACATATGTTTAGCTGAATTTTAAGATTATATAAAGTACATCATAATACCTGCATAAATGCCACCGAAAATTCCTTTTCTACAATAACTTTCAAAAGTTGAATAAAACTTTAAATTAAAACATTAATCAATAATGTGCCAATAAACTGCCAAACAAATATATTATTTATTTAAACATATCAAATTCAAATAAATCACTTGTTCGAATATGACAATTTTTTTGATTTACTAAAGCTAATGATTTAGGTTGCTGTATAGATTTATGTCTGGAAATTAAAGACAATTTATAGAATTATCTATACAAAAGCTTTTACATCTTGGGCTTTAGAAATAAGTTAGTGTAAATTTTATCAAAATATTATAATTAAATACATTTGACTTTGCTTTCAGTTTGCCTAAGCATTTTTCTCCTCTTGTATAATCAAATGGATTAAGACTTTCAAGAATCATAATGTATGAATCTATTAACAAAACAAGTCTAAAATTATTAGCATGCATAAATTGAAAAAGACGATACAGATCTGTGAAATTGTGTTAAAGTTTTGCTTATCCGTGTTAATACTATATAAACATACCTCAAACTCTAACAATCCTAGTAGATTTTAGTTACAAGTTCTCTCTTAATCTGTCCATTTGCCTATTGCCAATTTCCCTTAACTCTTACAAATTTAAACTCACTGTAACACTCGTAATTTAGTTGCTCACAGGGTGTCCAACATAAAGTGAATACAATGCGACACGCAAAGGTATTTATTGGGCATTGCTTTACATTTCTCAACTGTCAGCGAACTTATCAAATAGTCAAAGGCGCAATGTGTGAAATGTTGCAGAGTTGTTGTAACTCATTGTTGTTGTTGCTGTTGCTGTTGTTAGTTGTTGGTTGCTAATTCGAAAGAGCTATAGCCAGATACCCATAGCAAACACAGTGTCGATTGCATGCATACACGTATTTGATAGAGATACAGATACAAATACTTATACCTATATCTATATCTGTATCTGTCTCTGTAACTGTATCTGTTGGTTTGATTTTGTATCTGTCGCTGTTTGCGTGTCGAGCTAGCTGCTGTTGGGTCTGTCTGTCTGTATCGCTGTGTATTTACCTGCTCGACATGCTATTTAAATTAATAATGCCGCAGTTTACAATGGCAGCCGACAGCCGGCCTTTTATAGCGACACAGACAGACACACACACACCGCCGGCGACTGTCATTAGGCGTATTAGCAAGCTAATTTAACAGATGCACATAGATACACATCACAGATAGATAGATATGTGTAGCAGATGATGAACAGTTGATGCGGATTTGGATGGATGACTAGCTATGTATGTAGATAGATAGATAGATTGAGATACCGCAGAGTGCACGTGCCGCAGAGATCTGCCACAGACAGCTGCCTAATTGTAGCTATTTGAATAATAATACAATATGACAGCGAGACAAGTACTTAATGTTTCACAAGTGCATACGACCCATTCAACAAACAAATTATGATTATGATTACATCAAAAGCCAGTTTCATTGTGCCACACACACAAACGCACACCAAAAATTATTAAATAAACAAGAAAAGCGATAATAAAGCTGACAGCGCATTGCTCATACGCCATGTAAGACAGTAGCATATCATTTCTTCATCGACAACAAAACTCAAAAAAGATTGACAAATTGCATAAGTGCGCACACTGACTGCTGGCTGACACTGTGTAACTGCAACTGTAACAGTAACTGTAACTGTTACTTGCTATACTTGTTAACTGTGACCAGCAGCAGCCCAAGTCTTGATTATGGGAACTTGGAATTTATTCAATTTGTCAAGTATCGCTCTTCGGTGTTAAAGTGTAACACACACACACACATACACACAACAAACATTAAACAGATGCCGGAGTTGAACGTGACCACAATATAATTACCCGCAGACGCGAGTCACATGCGCCACTTGTTGAAGAGCTCTCTTCTGAGCCCACTTTACCATAATGTGTGTTGCTTTACTGGTCTGGCCTGCTCTGGTCTGGTCTTTAAAAGCCAATTTACATGCCCGGTTTCGGTTTCAGTTTCGGTTTCGGTCTGGGTTTGCTTTTTGGTTAGGGTATTTGACTTGCTTTTTAGCCGGCTGGCCCGCTTTTTCGGCTGGCTAGGCCAAGTTATACAAAAACGCTGGCGTTGAAAGTAAAAGTTTTAACACTTTTCATTTTAGAAGTTCGCTTGCTCTCGCTTTCTCGCTCTAGCACACTCGCTCCCTCTCTTCCTCTATCTCTCTCTCGCTGTCGCTTTGTAGTATTTTGGCATTATGTGTGGGTCTATTTGCTTTACGTATTAAGCTCAGAGACGACGTTAAACAAATTATGAAGCGTCAGCTGTCAAATGAAAGTAAGTTTTTTTTTTTTTGGTCGCCCCTCTGCCTCGTTTCTTTTCCCAACTATTTGGAGTTGCTGTGGATTTGCTTTTGTAATTGTTTTGGACATAAAGAGGCCGTCGTTATGGAGTTGTACCATTTATCATGTTACATGTTATTCTGATAAGATTTTTTTTTTATGTGCAGTTATGACATTAATTAGCTGCTTTTTTATTTATCTTTATTCGCTTTTTCGGGGTTTGGCCTTTGAGCTTGCAATATGTATGGCATAAGCAACTGCACGTGTCGTCACAGCTCTGAAATGAGGAGTGTGCACAAACTTGTTCTTGACTTCAATTAGGAAATTATTTTTTGAAAAAATTGCGCATTCTAAATTAAAGAATATAAAATTTAATTGATTTATGTTTAGAGGGGAAGTCTCAATTTATATTTTTTGTATTCATGTTAGGCGCTGGAAATTTTGTTTGTTTCATTCATTATGTGGTATAAATTTTGGTATATTTTAAAAATATTTCCGCACAGTTTTGCTTTTATTCACAATCGACTGTCGCAATCTTACTTGTCATTATTATTTATTTCCTTGATGAATTAGTTTCATAGAATTTTCAATTAATTTTATTTACTGACAACTGAATGTTGCTTGATTTTGTTTTTACTTTCAGAGAATATTCTATTTAATTTCATAAACTTTTTTTGAATGCCTTTAAAGTGTGTCTTGCGTTTCAAGAATTTTCAATGCACCATTTATGCCATGTATCTAAAATTAAGCATGACTGACTTTAATAATTAACTGTTAGTTTAGTCGAGTCTAATTTCAGCTTATGTTATGCTTCATAAATAAAATCTTTTGCTATTTTTGTTAGCTAAAGCAACTACAATGCAAAGCCAAGCTACGCAAATTGTTGACTCGTTTAGAGCCAAAAGTTAGACTCGCTTTGGTTTATAAAGCATGAAAATAAATATAATGAAGAATGTGTGTGTATGGAGGGAATATGTTTGTGTGTTTTTGGCACTCTAAGAGTATTATGCTGGTACATCGAGAAACATGGCAAAAGGATCCGAAACGTACACAAACATATGTATGTACTCACACTCAAAACACTCATACGCCTAGTAGACCAACGCATGAGCTTACCTAACGTGCTGTGTGGTAAATGTGAAATCATATTTGTGCTGCTTGCCACAGAGAGCAGAGAAGTGGCACCCATTTCTAAAACAACCTATCATAATACGTGCTTCATATGCGCCAATAAGCATAATAATGCCCATCCACTCTTCTCCCTGACTCGGCCAAACAAACAAAGCAGAACAAAATCCTTACGCAAAAACAACAGCAACAACAACAACAATGAGTTTATAGACAGTCTGGAATTGTTTGCACAAAATAACAAATCTGAAAACTTACAAGAGACACTTTGGCCAAAAGTTGGGCCAGACTCGTGTTAGTGTTGTGCGATGATGTCCTGTCGAGACGAGAAACAAAATTGTGTGTGAAAAACGGAAAATGAGTCCCCAAGGAAATTGCCGAAAAATTATGAACTTCGATGATGAGCTGAACTCTGACTGAACTCTCTGTCTTGTTGTGGCCATGGCCAAGCAAAGTCAAACGCATCTTGTTGGCAATTGGCCGTTTTTGGCAATTGTTTGGTTGGCTTAAAGCGACTTTAACTGCTCATAACCATGCCCCACTGAACCGAATCACTGTCCCGCCCACTTTGGCTCTTCTACTTGTGGCTGTCTCTCTCAGCCTAGATATGACTTTGATGGGGTTGCCAGTTAGTGTAATTGTTGGCCTGTTCCAGTTGGTTCTGTTGTGGCTTCCGTTTGCTTTCCTTTGCATTGGCAATTGGGCAAACTGTTGCTGTTTTCCCTGGCATAGTAAACACACATCCGAACACACACTCACATTCATTCGCTGTGCTGAAAAGTTGAGTGCAGAATCGAGCCCAACTGAAGGTAGCTTCGATTAATGATTGAAAAACGCCAAGGGCAAAAAATTGCAACCAACGATGCAGCTGCAGCTGAAGTTTCCATTTCTTAAAGTTTAAATTTCTAAACCTTATTTGTGAATGAAATATGCTTTAAGATATTCTTGATTTAATATTAAATTGATTGCAAAAGTGTTGGTTTCATTGGGAATTTTTGGCCTTCTCCGACTAGTTTGATAATATTCTTGATTGATAATTAAATTTAAAATAAAATAGTTTTTAAAATTATTGGGCAATAATTATACCATAAACATTCATTATATTTTATATTATATAAGTTATTGAAATACTCAATATATTAATGTATTATTATTCTTAGTTTTAGTTTTGTAAAAAGCCAAAGAATTTTTATATTCTGCATATTTAAAAACTTGCTGTGAAATCGAAATTTTATAAATTCACAATAATATGATGAATTTAAGAATCAAAAAATACCGAGCGAGTTTAAATTTAAACAATTTAAGGTGGCGTTGTCCTAAAAAATTTCAAAGCCCGAACAAATTCGTGACACGTTTCCTAAACTATTGTTACGCGTAATCTTATAAATATAATTCTTGTTGCTGTCAAACTTTATGTGCAAACGTGACTTTCTGCTCACCATGTGCAGTCTACAGGGTAATAACAACTTTAAATTATAAAGAGCAAAAATCACAAGAGCAACAAAAAAGTCAATATTTAGAAAGCTGCCAAAGCAAATCCCCATTGTAATCCCAATTGTGTGAAAATGTAGAAATAGTCAGGCTTAGGCGCTTTGGGAAGGAGTGGAGCAGAAATTAAGCCAGGTAAATACGCTGATAATGTGAGTAGATTTAACTTTTGCCATTTGCCAGGTAGGGGAAAAGGAGAATGGGACAAAGTTTTGCCGGTACATAAAATCGGCGGGCAGCTTGATAAAGTTGTAAATGAATGGAACTGATAAGATAACAATGACAACTGCCCCAGCTGATAATGTTAATAAGGTGTGAGTTTTACCTTTACTCTTCGCTTTGCTTTCGCCTTTTTTGCCTTGTGTCTCACTCACTGACCAATGGCGACAATTTGTTGTCGTCTGGGTTTTTTATGGCTGCAAAGTGGCGTTAAATTAAAGGATGGACCCAAACTTCAGTGTTTGGGTCCTTTTGGCGTGGGCGTTAAGGGGGGGCGTGGTCACTTCAACGGTTGGTCGACCCGCATTTCGCTTTATTTTACGCCGTTTTGATTTTGCCTCTTTCTCTCTTGCAGTCTGTCTACACTGTGTGTGTGTGTGTTTGCTGTTGTCGTAAGACTCCATTAAACAATTCAATTAAGAGCCGCGACATTTGGTATGGGAAAGAGAAACATGGGACATCTTTAAAATGTCAAGCGTGACAGAAGCGAGACGCAAAGCCAAAGTAGTGGCAAGAGGGGCGACCGCCTCAACTGACTGGGAATTAAAACATTTTATGCAAATTTTCAGTGTGCTTTTTTTCCACATTTCCCATTTTATTTGCTAGCTGCAGGCTGCTGGCGGCCGTTGTTTGCTCAACGCTTAAAGTATTTACTTTTATTTAATGTAAGAAGCAAAAAAAATCAGATCAAATAAGAGTAGCAGCAACTTCGGAACACGGTCGCAATTAAAAAGGCAGGCACAAACGTTGCGCCTAAAAGCTGGCAACAGTAAAAAAATGAAGTTGAAAAAAAGGCCAAAGCGGAAATTAAAATATTTCCGGTTTGCTGAAGAATTTTCCATGTTTTTCTTTTTGCGTAACGTGGCGTGGGTGAAGCTCGCTTGATTTTAATGCTAATTGAAGCGTTACAGCTGTTGTAGATTTAAGAGACTGGCCACCAGCGCATTGTGTTCATTAAGAAACAATTACACGAAATGATTTTCATTTTTTTATCAAATTTGACTTTAAAGAATCTCTGGCAAACGCACTCTTTAGTTTTTTAAACAATGCTTTGACTGATGAAAATCGTTTAGCTGCAAATGCCATCGAGAATCGTTCTCAATTTGATGAGTTCTAATCCAGTCGTTATATTTATCATAGTGATGGCTTTGCCATCGCCAGGCCATCTATTTTGTAGCCTGGGCAGGACATTGCATATAAATGAACAATAAATAGTTTGGAAGGCGTGGCATGAGCGCATCATAAAAATTGCAATTGGGAGTCAACGTAGCGTATACGCAACATGCACAGGCAAAGAAGGAAAGGCAACCCTCATTCGATGCTGCTGCTGCTGCGAAGTTCTTAACGGTTTTGTGGCAAGTTGATAGCAAAGTTATGACAAGGATTTATGAAGTATGCATCCAGAATGAGCAGCAAGACGAGCGCACACAAGCATTGACAAAATGTGCAACAATTTTAAAGCTGCAGCTTTAAATATACGCATATTGTTGCAAGACCCTCAAGACATTTGTCTTTCCCACGTTATTGGAACAACAACAACAACAGCGATATGTATTTTGTTTGCGCTGCTGTTGCTTGTCTTCGGCATCAGCTTTACCATCAGCTTCAGCATCAGCTTCAGCTCTGTTGTCTGCATGTTTGTTTGCTGTTGCCAATTTTGTTTGCATACACACAATTCCACAGACAAGCCGCCGACGAGACAATGTCGCCCACATTTGTCTCCAACACTCTCTCACACCCTTTCAGTGGTTGCCTTGAGGGGCAACAGGCTTTCAATGTGTTACGTGCCACCTTTTTTTTGGCGGCGGCGCCTCACAAATTCGCATATAAATCAGCGTCACATTTGCGTTTGCTCCACTTTTGCTTTACACTTCATTCCTCAGTTTGTGTTTTTTTCCTGCATTTTACCATATTGACACCGCCATATGTAAACATATCGTTATTTGCCCATTTACCCCATTCGCTTGTGACAAAGACAAAACAAACGAACAGAGAACAGAGAGCAAAGAAGAAGCTCCCATTGGCAGGCACGGCTTCGCTTTGACTAGCCCTGGGGACGGTTGAGTATTCCCCAGCTAATGGCAGCTACATGCTGCGGTTGTAGTTTTTGCTTCCCGTTTATCCTTGGCCTAAGCCACGCTCAAGGATGTGTGTCAGAGAATAATCGTTTGCCATTGCGCTGGCTGGCAATACGAAATAATGTGTGCTCAAAACTGTTTAGCATGAAATATCTTTAAAGCACTTTTAGAGATTTATCGTCGTTGAAGTTGTTGGAATTTAATAACATATTTTGATATTTATGTAAATATATCTAAACTGTTAGAAAATTTATTTAATAGTTTTTATTGTGAATTTATTTTAAATTTTGGGAATATTATTTAAGCGCTTTCATTAATATTTGTGATACGTGTTAATCAAATATATTTATTGCTATAAATAGGATTTATTTAACAGCCAGCAACACGAAAAAATGTTTTTCGAATTTGTCAATTGTTAGGTATCTTTCGGGAACTCTTTAAGCTTTATCGTTGTTGAAGTCATAAGGCATTCAAGTTTATGATTTATATTATCTTAAATTTTATATAAAGCGGTGCTAGCACCCGTAAGACTTTAAAATGCAAAGTAAAATCAAAATATGTTGTTCCGTATTCAAGATTTTAAAATTGAATAAATGATGTTAACATAAGAGCTTAATATACATGAGAGTGCTTACATAGCAAAGTTAATTAATCAATGTTGCCAGGTGATAATATCCAAAATTACATTATTTCAACAATATTAAATTTCTAAAATACCCATGTGAAATGTGAAGCATTGAATTTCTTTATAGTAGTCATTGTTAAAGCTAAAGGAATAATATCTTAATTGTGGTAATCAAGATAATAGTTAACAGCTTTCTCATAAATATATATAATACATATTTAAAATACATTTAATGGTTTGTCTGGTAACACTTTCAATAAATTTCGGTAGTTGGATACAAATCTTTTTAAAGTTAGAGTCGCTGTTAAATTCTGCGGACGTCGCAACATTAAACTAAATGCTACTACGTTTTAATACATCAATAAAAACTTTGCTATAATCAAAATATATCATAGAGATATCTGGTAACTTTTAAAACTTGTATAAAATAATATTTAAATCCTCTACTATTTTAACTTGTTTTCTATATATATTTCTATATTTGTATTACATGTCCCATTTACCTTTATTTAAAGTAAATACTTTTCATCACCTTCAGTAACTTAAAAAGGTCAACAAGCTCCCACAACAAGGTAAGCATATCGTACATTGACTGCTCTAGCTTAACCTCTCTAAGCTGACAGAGTCCCTTGTCGAGTTGTTCATTTGTAATAGTCGTTGTCGTAGTCCAAGCCAAAGCTTTTCTTTTTTTACATCACATGTACATAAATCCCATCTCCGGTGTGTACTGTCTGCGGCTCATTATAAAAACCGCGTGTACTCCGACAAACATGTGATAAACTATGGCTATAAAAGGCATTGTCCTGACTGCAGAAGGTATAACTTATTGTCTTGCTAGAGGAGCAGTTGCAGTCTGCAGTTGTAGTAGAGCAAGATTTTAACAACAGTTTTTGCAAGCTATAAAGTGTGTCATGAAGTTTAGTTACTTTCATTTAAATTATTAATTTATTCATCGTGCACATTTATGTATATTTTATAATTTGCTAATATTAGTTAAAATTCTACATTTTCATTTCAATACTTTTGTTAAATTTTTCTTTTATTGTTGTCCATTCAACAAACAATTCTAAGGCACGTGAAATGCCGAGTAATGTGAGCGAGTTTTTCATATACAAGATGAGCTCGATTTTCTTTTCAGTTTCATTTTCATTTTCATTTTGGTAATAGCGGCACTCGTTTACTTGACAATTTTCATGTGAACTAGCTACAATTTTTCTTCGTCAGCCTGCGGTGCGGTGGCACGTGAGTGTGGCACAGTGGAAAGTAGTGAAGAGGGGCAACAGAAGGATGCAGCAGTAGCTGTAGCTGTAGCTGTGGCAGTGGCAACAGCAGTCAGGACCTCAACGAACCTGGTTTTGCTTTACTTGCTGGCTGTGGCTGGTAACTATCAGCGAGTGAAAAGATTTCCACAGACACTCAACAAACATACATACTCAGTACACACACACACACATGCATATATATAGAGCGCAATAATAACAACAAAGTGCTTGAAGGGCAGGAACTTAAGCAGGAAACAGGAAAAGCAAGTTCCACCATTTTTGTCTGTGCTACGTGACGTCTTTCTCTTGAGACGTCACAAGATTTATTGTATGCAAGTTATGTGGGTGTATTGTTTGCACAACTGTACCAACTGTGTGTGTGCAAAGAAGGGTGTGTGTAACAAAAATATGCAAATCGGTTTTGCACTGCTGACGACTTCTTCAGCAGCATCTAGAACTGTGTTTAAAATCCGCAAAAAAATGTGCTTCATTTTAAGCAGCTGTCGATGTTTTTACGCCAGCTACCCTGTAACTTTTTAGTGGATACAAAGGCTATGATGAACTGTTTGCATTTATTTTGAATAATTTGTAAAATCCCTTTTAGTCGAACCCTTTCAAAAGCTTTTCTTTGAATGTGCTTTTTTGCATTTTGTTGTCCCACCTCGACAATTGTCTGTGGTGTGTGTGTTTTTTTCCGATTGTTCTGGTTTGTTATTGCACTTTGCATATTTTCACCCGACTACGTGTATTTGATTTGACTTTATCTCCCAATGCTGCGATTACACTTTGCCATCGTCCCTCGTCGCTCTTCTCTGATCAATTTAAATGCACTTTTCATGACTTGTCTTTAACTCCTTCCCACTTTTTCTTTTTCTGCTGTTCTTCTTTGCTCTAAACTCTTGAGTGCCTTTTCGTTTTGTTTATGTGTTCAGTGCCGAGCATAAAACGGGCATTAAAATGACTACAGAACAACCACAATTACTTGCTACGTTTAGCCTTTAATACTCTATTTTAAAGTAGAATGTTCCACTACGATTAATAAACTTATTAATCAGACTTAATTAAAAATTTCTAAGATTAATTATATATCTAAAATAAGAAAAGAAAATACCCTACTGAATTTTTAAATTGTGAATAATTAAATCACTTTAACCGTTTAAAAAAATAAATATTTTGTAACTTTCCTTGCAGTATAACAAAATCTAATTTCCATAAATTCTTAAAAGTTAATTTCCGTCATATTTTTATTGTACTGCATTAAAAGTTTGTAAATATTTCAAATATGATTTAATGGTTTCATTTGAGTAAAATAAATATAATCGAAAATAATTCGTCATTAAATTTAAAAATTGTGCGGAATATTTTCCATAATTATTAAAATCATTTCAGCTGCTTTAATTTTTGTATTTTTTTGCAGTTTAATATAATTTTGTAATAGTTAAGTTACTTTCGTTTATAATTTGACCAAATTAGTATTCGTATATTTTTATAAATATCTAAAATATAGTTTAAAGCTTCGTTAAGAGTATTTCGCCTAAAGTTTGACTACAAATTGTCACCCATTTAATATTCTCCTTTGCTTTTACCTGTTTGCTTCGACAGCTGCAAATGGCAGCAGGTAACTGGCAGGATTTCTAACATTTTTTTACATTCATTTGAGTAAAATAAATATAATCGAAAATAATTCGTCATTAAATTTAAAAATTGTGCGGAATATTTTCCATAATTATTAAAATCATTTCAGCTGCTTTAATTTTTGTATTTCTTTGCAGTTTAATATAATTTTGTAATAGTTAAGTTACTTTCGTTTATAATTTGACCAAATTAGTATTCGTATATTTTTATAAATATCTAAAATATAGTTTAAAGCTTCGTTTAGAGTATTTTGCTTAAAGCTTGCCTACAAATTGTCACCCATTTAATATTCTACTTTGCTTTTACCTGTTTGCTTCGACAGCTGCAAATGGCAGCAGGTAACTGGCAGGATTTCTAACATTTTTTTACATCTTAAGCCTTTGTGCCGCACAGCCGCTTAATAGAAAATTAAAAAGGTTGAGCTATAAAAAATTAAAATTAATTTCGTGACGTTTGGACCAGAAATGAGAAAAGTGGACAGAAAATCAATTTACTTCCGGACTGCGAAAAGAGCAAGTAAAGGGTTACACTTTAAGTCACGAACATAATTTGCTGTAATTTAGTTAAGATTATTATTTAATACGTTGAGCCTTTTTTTGTGTGTTGCAAGAGGCAAATAATGTCTAAGCCGGCCGCAGAACAATGTGGTTTTGCTTTGAAAAAAAAAATGCTGAACTTGGAGCGCACACAAAAACGCAAAGTGGAGACCCAAATTGCAGTTGAACAGCTGCAGTTGAGCAGCGATTGTGGGTGGATGGGAGGTTAGGCAGCTGCCGCTGCAGCATGGCAAACACATTCAAAAACCACAACAGCCACTTCCGCGAGTGCTTGCAGTGCTTGCCACACGACGCGACCCAATGACAAGCCCAACTCCCAAAAAAAAAGAGAGAGAGAATATACAGACAACAGCAGCGCCAGCAAAAATGTTTAAAACAGCTGGTAAACACACAAAGGACACATGTACACACCCACACTCACTCGTTAGTGTGTGTGTGTGTGTGTTTGGCGTGTCAAGCGCCTAAATGCAGCTTAGCATTTAAAGCGCTTTTCAAAATTTGCGCTCGGGGAAATGTGCTCTACTCGCTGGCTGCTTTTGCGTTTTAGTTAGTTGGTTTCATTTTTATACCCGCTACTCAGAGGGTAGAAGGGTATTAGAAGCTTTTGACTCTAGGAAATGTGACAGGCAGAAGAAGGCATCTCCGTCAGCTTCAATAACTGACATGATATAGCCATGTCCGTATGTCTGTCTGTCTGTCCGTCCGTCTGTGTTAACACCTAGATCTCAGCGACTAGAAGACATAGAGCTATAATTTTTTTTGACAGCATTTGAAATGCCACGCCCACTTCCACAAATGAAAATCTGGTATATTTTCAATATACCAAATATAGCTGGTATTTTTGTGGAGTTCATTAATTTGGTATATTTAAAATACCTGGTATCTCACAGTCGAGCACACTCCATGGTAGTTTTCTTACTTGTTTTTTTCTATTCTTTTTTCTCGTTGCCTGGCGTTTATTTTGGCTATGAAAACTGTTGCCCTGGATATGAGGTGACTGAAGCACGGGCAGCGGGAGCGGGGAACTGACAACGGGCAACTTGGGAGCTAATGTGAGAGCAGTGTTAATTTTGGCAGCGACAGGTTCCATTTTCATTCTCATTTTCATGTTCTCTCCCCACTTAGGCTTGTTTATTTTCCTGCCTCTTGTTGCTATTGTGTCTCAATTGATGGCATCAGCAACAGCATCGAAACGTAAATGTAAACAATTAAGAATTGACAGGCAAATTGAATAAAATTCTTCGAATAGCTCTTTAAAAATGCAAAATGTGTTTTCATAAATTTCTTAGCAAACATTTTTACAATTGCTGCTGCATTGAACTCTTGACCTCCAGAGTTCAGAGTTTGCTACGTTTGCTTGTTGGCTGTTGCAAAATTGTTAAATAAATCAAAATCAAAATCACAGACCCTCAAGCCAGCTGCCAAGCAAAGTGCCAATTGCAGTGCCAAGCAATTGGCAACGTAACAAGAGTCAGGATAAAAGAGGGGAAGTGCAAGGGAGATGCACTTGTTGTTGTTGTTGAGGGCAAGAAAGGAGACTGAGACAAGCGTTATTGATGTGCTTTTAATTGAGGTTTTGTAGGGGAGTGTGTGCTGTCGTTGTCAATGTTGTTATTGTTGTCGTTGTCAGTGTAGTTGTTGTAGCTGCTGTCATTTACAGTGTTGGTGTGCTTGGGCCCACACGGCGTATGCAGCATATGTCTTGTTCCCATGTCTCATTCTTCTGTCTCTTCTGTCGACTGTCGACTGTCTCCTACTCGTTGCATGTCAAATCATTTAACTCATAACGAAATTTTATTAGTGCTTCAACACAACACTTACCGGCATTCGTGCTGTGTGCCAGGCAAATCAAAATGGCCAAATTGATGGACCAAAAAATGCCAACAAATCCACCTCTGCCGCTGTCTCCGCCTCCTCCTCTGTTGCTATATCGTCGTCGTCCTCGATGTTGTCGGATATTTTTGCAATTTTTGCCTGGCATTTGCAGATTTGTTTCCTTTGCAATATCGTTATCTGCCTGTTGATTGGAAATACCCAAATCCAAATCGAGCCTCAGATGTTGCTGCTGCTGCTCCACATATTTTGCTGTAGCAATTGTGTGCATCATGTTGTTGTTGCTGTTGCCGTTGTGGATGTTGCTGTTGTTGCTGCAATTGCAATTAAATTGAAACGTTCACATGAAATTATTGTCGAATTCAAACTGAAATGCTTTAAGCTGCCATAGGCGCTTCATCTCTTTATCCTCAAAAATGTCAACCATCCATGCAAAACAATCTTGAGTATGCGTCTCTCTTTCTCTCTCTCTCTCTCTATCTTGTTCTTTCTTCCCTAGGCGTAATTTTATGTAAGTGCTGCAAGTTGCAAAACTTTTTCTTAGTTTTATGCATTTTTCTTAATTTATGCAAAGGCTGGCACAGCATCAACAGCAAGCGTCAAAAGTTTTCGCCCCCCAAAACAAAAAAAAAAATTGGCAGAAAGAATTAAAGTTGTTGTCAAAGTTTAAATAGAAAACTGAAAAGGGTCAGCGAAAAAATTACTAATTGAAAATCACATTGATTGATTTTTTACAAATAATTTAAATAAATAATTTTAATTTATTTGTTCTACATATTAACTAGAGCTTTAATGTTTACTTTTAAGTTTTTTTTACAAATTGAATTAAAATCAATGAATTGCGTTAATTTAATAATAATTGCATAAATCCGTGTTAAATGTTTAAGACTGTGAGAGATTAATTAAAACAAAAAGGCAAATAAAAGTCAAATATTCACTGCTTCTCATTACTAGACAAGCTTATTAATTTTGCGAGTGAATATGATGGAAAAGACCCAAAGAATTTTATGTAAAATTGTAATTTGGTTGTCAGAAATGAATGAATGGAACCTATTTCAATTTGTCTAGCCATCGCCGACGTCGTCGGATTCTCCCAGGTGTCCAGGGATTCCCCGAGTTGAGAGGCAAAAAGTTGATTTTATTTAGATTAATGAACAGCGCAGACAATATGACAGACTATGTGACACAAACGGGCACTCGCAATGGATTTGGTTGTCAGAATGCGTTTTCAGAATGAATGAAAAATGATTCGAAATGATGTGAATGCACGAATGAACGAATGATTGACTGAGAAAATGATGAGCGTAAACGAGTAAACGAGTAAATCGTTTGGCCGGTGAAATGTGTTGAAAGTCCGTGAGGTGTCGAGCATATCTCCATTTTCTCTCATATTATATCGAATTACGCCAACATCGTAGAACAATGCAAAATGCATAGTGCAAATTGCTGCCGTTGTTGTTGTTGTTGTTGTCGTACAATTTGAAACAAATTAAATATTAATTAGCATGGCGTGTGCATTCAAGTTAATTAATGTTTTTTTACGCCTTAGGTGTTAATAATATAGATGCGGTTATTTCTCTCTCTCCCCGCGCCGAAAGTGTTGATTGCCTCCGGGTAAATCAGGCCACAGCCAACAGTAGCTGTCGTTGTCAGTGGATAATTACGTGAATTGCACAAATACAATGCCAATAAATAAATATTTAGCCAATATGTCCAATGTGGCGTCTGGCGCAAAAACAAAAAAACAGACTATTAACAAATATGACTATAAATAACTATTGTTAAATAAAATAAATGATCTATCGCCTGTAGAAATGCTAATTGGCTAGATTTCGTTTGATTAATCATTTAGCTGAGGTCAATGGCGCGAGCAAGATCATCAAACAGGGATTGCAAATGCAGGTATTTATTGTGTCATAAAAATTTCTGTAGAAAACATTCCACATGAACATCAAATGAATTCTTTGTTCTGTCTTCTTTTATTTAATATCTACACTAAGGAAAACAGTTCTAAAATCCAGATATTGGTCTAATCTTAAAGTTTAAAGACAAATAACATTACATGTTCAAGGAAATATTAGATTATATTTTATTGTTTTTTTATATATTACTATTACTGCAATGAAGAATGGTTTGCAACAGCTCAACTAACTGAGCTATAAACCAAAACACTCAAAGTCAGATAACATTTTTTACAAATTTCAATGGATTACAGAACTTTGTAACGTATATCTAGTGGTTTTGGTCTTTATTTTGTAGAATTTGTCATTTTTGAGACTCATGTACCAAATTTTAAGAATGAGTTCTCATATTCTCATATCATATTTTAAAAACACAATTTTTAAGTTTTTTAAAACTGGACTTTTTTTAGAGTACATATATTATATAATTCAGAGTTAAGTGTAGTATGCCTTGAAAAAAAATATATTTAAAATTCCTCACATTAAAAATATTTAAAATACTCAACAATTCGATAGCTACGAAGCAACACTAAAATTACAGTAGACAACAAATTTCTACGACATCTAACATATAAAAGATAATAACATTTTCTAAACATTTTTGTACTTTTTTTGTAAATCGGTATAGCATTGAGTTTTTAGGATTTTTGCATGTAGAAAAAGAGTTTATTTTCAATTATTTGTATACATTTCGTTAACTTAACCAGAGCTCAAAATTTTAAAGTTATAGTTTAAATAAAAAGAAAGACAAAACAAAAAAAATTTTTTCCATTGCGTAATTTTCTAATTTCCTGCATTATCCAAGCATGCCTAGACAATCGGGTAAATCCATTAATGATATGTAAATAAATTTTTATTAATTATTGCAAACTTGCGCAGGACCTGGACCGGCTGCTTATACGCTGCCCAGCACTTTTGGGTTCGAGAAATGCGATGCTCGCATGAGACGTGGACCGCAGTTTTCTTTTGGGCGCAAACCGGATTTGCCGATCATTAAGAAACATGGTCCTGGTCCGGCTGAATATCAAATTGGGCAAATCACACGCTTTGGCAGCGCCAAGGGACTTGAGTTCTCCATGTTGAAGCGTGGACAACTGAACAAACCCAATTCGGTGCGCTATGACTAAGACGATTTTTGATATTGACAAAAATGTGGAACGGAACAAATATTGTTTGAATATTGAATGGTCGAAATATGTGACATGTAATATTGAACTATTAAAGTGCTGCCCATTCAAATTGGCGTCAAGTGTTGTTGCTTTTGGCATGCAACATGCGGCATGTGGCAATTATCCCGCAGCTGTGGTGCAACGGATATGTGTCATGCATAATCTGACAACGTATCCTATTGTCAACTGTTAATAGGAGGAAGATGCACACTCCGACACTCGGCACTTTAATGGCGAAGTTTAAAGTGCACTCAAGAGTTGTGTTTGGCTTTGTGTCTGGGCCGAAGCCGCAGACGCGGTCGCGGCATTAAGTTGCCAAGCTTTTAAGTAACTTACTTTGCTGACTTTGACTTGGCTTGACTGACTGACTGACCGAGCGACCGAGAGCAACGTTTGCTGTGGATTCTAAGCAAAAGCCTGTTATTTTCATGCTTCTTGTAATAATCACACAGTAAACAGGCAGCGGCAGACAACGCACAGCAAAAAAAATTGCGGACTAGCTGTAGTCGTTGGGCTTTTGGCCGTGAGAACGCATCTCAAAGGCCAGAGAAAGGGCTTCAGTTAACTTGCCTCGTGGCAGTGTATGAGTGTGTATAAGTATGTGTGTGTGTGATGTGCCTTCTCTTATTGCTGCTGGCCGCAAGTTGTAATTGCAACGTCAACGTAAATGCATAGCACGAGAGAGCATCTGAGGAATTTCACGGATGTGCGATGTGCGATGCGTGCATTTTGCAGATGGTCTGCTTGGAATTGGACACTTGCATTGGTCTGAACTCAACTCAACTCAACTCAGCTCAACTGAGCTGAGAGCTGGCAAAACTGATAAGTGAGCAGCGGGCAGCGAGCAGCGCTGGACATACATCACGTACGCACTGCACAAACACTTGGGTCGAGACACTCACACACAAGCACATACACTAAAGCATACACTGAGAAACTTGGGATATACGAAGCTAAACGTATCAACGACAAATTGCATTGAAAAACTTTTAATAGGAATACTCCTAAGTTTATTATTTTAATGATGATTGAATATACGTTGATATGCTAAGCAGCTGAATTATTTTTGTATGTTTGGTTTTTTATTTTTTATTTTTGTAAGTTTCGTTTATTTTATATTATCTTATTATATTTGATGTATTTTTTTATATTTAATATTTTAACAAAGTACATTTATAGTATTATTAATGTGCAAAGTGTGTTTTTTTTTTAATTTATTCTTTTTTATAATTTGTATTTTGTGACCATTGCATTTTACTCTATATTTTTGTTTATTTTTCTTTTTATATATATTTTTTTCTTAATATTTCTGTTGTTTTTTTTTTTAAATAAATTATACTGAATTTTATATATTTTATATTCATATTGTATTTTTTATCTTTAAAATTTATTCTTTTTTTATGTTGTTTAAAGTTATATTAATTATTTTATATTTTCTTATTATATTTGATGCATTTTTTTTGTATATTTAATGTTATTTAAAAGAATATTTTTGTAAATATTAAACATTTGGTGTATTTTATTATCAATGTATTTTATTTGTTTATTTTATTTTTATTTTTTAAATGTTGCTTTGTTTTTGTTAAATATATATGTATATATATATATATATATATGTTTTTTTTATATTATTTTTTAATGCAATGTTTTTTACATTATATTATATTTAATTTTATTTACTACAAGTTTATTTATTTTTATTATACATGTTCTCTATATATTTTTATGAAGTATATTTTGCATTTTCTTATCTACATTTAATTTATTGCGTATTTCTTTTTACAGTGCACGCATTTGATTGCATTTTCACTGGACTTGGCTGGCCTTCTTTTGCCTCAATCGCAGTCACAGCTGCAGTCGCAGTCGCAGTTGGCGTCGGCGTCGCAGCCTCGGTCTCAGTTTGTGTCTCAGCTTCAGCTTCAACTTCAGCCCTACTGCACATCCTTGGCTTCAGCCTCGTACAGAGTGCAGTGCGCTTGGGGCCAGGGCAGCAGAACCTGAAGATTTATCTGCACGCGTTTATTTTAATGTTACGTTCTGGCATCTTTTTGCGTTGGTCTTCTGCTATTTGGTTTTTGGTTGGGTTAAGCAGCCGCTTTCAATGCATTGGCCAATGTCTTTGTCTTTATGGGCAGCAGTCATCGCAGCCGCTGCTGCTGCTGTTGTTGTTGCTGTTGCTGCTGTTGCTGCTGATGCTGGCAACTTCATCATCAACGCTGAACGTTGTGGCATGCCATTGGTACGTGGTACGTTGACCGCTTGGAATGTTGATTCATCTGCTTGGCAGCAACTTCTTTTATGACTCCACTTGCTCTTTATGTCAATCAGCAAAAGCAGATGCAGAAGCAGAGGCTGAAGCAGAGGCTGAAGCTGAGGTAGAGGCAGCAGCATCATCGTTTATGGGCCATCATCACAGGAGCAATTCTTGCATCAGCCATTTAGATGATGCTGCTGCTGATGCTGATGTTGGCTGCATTTGGATGTGGATGTGCTCGTAACTATTTTTAGTGCATATCGCTTTCCTATTCTATTCTTAACTTGTTAGATGCGCAATTTGCAGGCCCTTACACCATAATGGGGCAAATTACCTTTAAGTGCTGCTGCTGTTGCTGCTGTTGGAGTTGCCCTTCTGTGGACTTGGCATTTATAATGCGTTCTTCGTTATTTTTAGCACGATCTTGCCAGCCAGACTTGGCATTACATGATCATCTTATAAACTTTAATTACAAGTTTAGATTGCTGCCAGGCGGCGCATCATTGCGATCAGTTGCTGCAGTTTTGTAGCTTGTGTAATTTTTAAATGGGCATAGTTAAGTGGCATAGAATTTAATTGCATACATATTTAAATAGTAGCTGCTCAAAGTTAACTCTTCTCAACCTAGTCACATACAAAATACAAAATACAAAATACACAACAACAACAACGATTCAAATTCGAAGTAAAACAAAGTATGGCCACCCGCTGCGTATACTTAATATGCTGCTGATCAAGTTCATTAAATGGACTTGGGTCAATCAAGGAAATAGCCACAAATATTAGTTATGTTTGCCGGTTAATTTGACAATCAGCCACTGGCAATTGATTTTGCTGTAGAAGTATAGTCTCAAACCCATTTACGTGCACGCGCCGCAAAGCTGAAAGGGTCATTACTAATACTACTACAATATGAATAGACATGGCTTGTTTATGTGGGAAGTGGCACAAATTGTTTTTGCTGCCTGTGACCTCACACGTAATTAATTTTTGTTTGTTGTATTTCATTTTGATTTTAATTGATTAGTGTAGCTGCTTCATTTGTTATTGATAGACTGCGACATCTACTTACGACTACGTCTCAAAGTACACTCAGTACTCACACACACTTACACTCGCACTCGCATCGTGTAATGCGAATTCCTTAGCTTTAGCCTCCCCTTGGTGACAGACCCAAAACGCTGACCCTCACAGCACGTGACTCGCTTTACTGATTTGTTTCACACTCGACACTCCGACAAAATTTCGCTTTCAACTATTTTTTTTTTCTCTCAACTCGAATTTAATTTTGTTATAGCAAAAAACAAAAAAAAAAATTTGCGGGTTTAATTGACCAAAAACACAATGGAAATTGTGAAATATTTCGATAGAAGAGAACTTGTGTTTAAGCCGCAAAATTTAATTTGTATAAACCGGCCAATCATTGACCCAATTTGATGCTGTTTTCCAGAACAATCAATGACTTAACTGGATTAAAATTGTTGAGTTTTTGTTTACAATTTTTGTGTGGAAATATATGTAAAGCTAGCAGAAGTTTCATTTAAGTTTTGACTACTAACATTCACCTTGTGGTCAGCTTCAAATTTAAGCTCCATAAATAAAGAAGAAAACTCTCTTTAACTTAAAGCCGAAAATTTACGTGTGTCCGAAAAAAAAGGCGGACACATCCCAAAAATAATTTCATCTTCCTGCTGCTGCTGCTTCTTTTGCTGTTTGCTGCTCAAAGAAAAAGTAGAGCAATGGACGTCGAAAAAAAAACTCGTCACGTATTACGACAACAACAGCAACAAGAAGAGCAATAACAATAATAACAACAACAACAGCAACTAAGTATAAAAGTGCATTCACATTTTGAAAGTAAAGCGAGCGAACTTTTAATGTGTTGTCAATGCGACGGGGGGGAGAAGCGTTCAGGGAGTGTGTAACTAAGGAAGCGTACATTCAACGCAGTCCTTAAAGATACACGCACTCGAGCATTGTCGTATCTTAAAGATACATTTGTAGCTCGAAGCTAAGCTAGCGATTTGTGTGTTCCGCATTGTTGTAGACATGTGCGACAGAATTCTGCTGGCAGTCAATTACTTCATTATGCGTTTTTGGGATCTGAGCTGGATCCCCCTCCCTCCCCCTCAGACACTTCCTCACGCTCTCCGGCACCTGCTCTCGTTTACCAGCATTGCGGTCTTGTCTCGTCTCGTTGTCTGTTGTTGCCTGTTGTCTGCGGGCTGTCGTTTGTCGTCTGTCATCAGGTGAAAGGCAAATAAAATGTCAATTTGTATTGCCAGTTGTGTCCCTTTTTTGTGTGTTGCTCGTTGTTTGGATACCTTATTATTCATACGCATATTACACATTCAGATTTTATTCATCCCTCCATTCCACCATCCAGCCATCATCGTCGTCGTTGCAGTCGTCGTTTGTCCTTTTTATGTCAATAATCATTTACATGTTTATCTAATTTGAGCGGATTTGTGGCTGGGCCTCAAATAACCTTTAAAGCCAACTGTTTTCTGTAGAATTATTCGATGACAAATATATGGGGCACTCACTCACTCAGACCAAAAGATACACAAGATACTGTTGCGATGCGCTACTTTAAGTTAAGTCTGGCAGCCAAGGCGAACCCATAAAATCATATAAAAATTTCGCTCGTTTGGTTTTCAGCTGCCGCAGCCAAACGAGTTGATGACCAAGCCACAAAAATTTCAGTGAAGTTGTAAATCGAACACCCGACACACCAACCAACAAACCAACCAAAAAAAAAAAAAAACCCCGAAATGCGACCAATGCCAAACGGGCAACTTTGTTGTTGGAGTTGCTGTTGTCGCTCTCGGTTGTTGTCATCAACGTCAGTGCAATGTTATAGCTGCAATTATTGTTGTTATTTCCGTATGGGCAAATTCACATTCTGTCACCCAAACAGCGGCAACAAAGCGAAAGCAAAACTTCTCGTATTCTCTTTCACTCATTCACATAAAGGGTAGCATACTCGTATTCGTATCATAAAAATTTTGATTGTTACAACATCTGCCAGCCCCGAGCCTTGCTGGCATATGAATAAAATAAATCATATTTATTGATAGTAACCGAATTTAATTAAAAAATAATTGAAAAGTGTCAGCGGCGATGACTTTGTTGTTTCTTTTTTTGTGTGTTTCTCAGAAATATTTGCTGAAATATTTCAACAAGTTTATTTTCTCTCTAATAATCCAATGAATATGTATGAAATACTCGTATGTCTAAATTTATGTTTCATTAAATTCCTATTTTGATAATATTTTGCAATTTGCATATTCCATACATAAATAAGTAACAAATTGTTAAGACCACATATAGTTTTGAAACCTGTTTCCGGCTTTAACATTGATTTCGTGTATTGATCAAACTTGAGTTTCGTTCTCTCTCTCTCTGTCTCTGATTAAGCTGTAAAGCTCTGCCAAATATATTTCTGATACCCTTTTGGAGTAGATCTTTGCTGCAGCAAAGTGTGCCATAAATTGTTCAAAGAGTGTGACAACAATTCAGCAACAAAAACTTTCAGCATTCTTGACTGCAATCTTATCACTGTCTATCATATATATTTTTTTTTTTTTGGATTGTGTATCTTTCTATCTGCGTAGCAGTCAGTATCTGTATCTGTGGCTGTATCTTTTCCTGGCACGTTTTAAGCTTGACATTTGTTGGCAGTGTTTGCTGAACAGCTCCCCGCAGACTGTTTATGATGTCGCCTCTTTGACCGGCTGGCAAACGCCTTCAAAATTTGAGCTTATTTGACACAAAATTTGATGTGAGTTTAGTTTCTTTTTGTGTGCCCCCCTTTGCCACAAAATGCAAATTGTGTTCTAGGGGGAGGAAGCGAAAAGGGAAAGGTATGGGGTCGGGTCTTTGTTTACGCTGTAACAACTTTTTGGGCCTGTAAACTTGGTTGGGTTGTTGTGTCTTGTTATGAATTTAGTTTCCAGCAGATACTTACAACACTTTTGTGCCACTTGCCACTTGGCTACATGACGCGCAACTATGGCAACAATTTGTAGGCAAAATCAAACAACCAAAAGAATGTTTTAGCTGCCTTTGCTGTATACAACTGCTGAAAAGTTAACTGCAGTCGCTGATTTTGTCCTTTGCATTCAATTGAGGTCAAAGACGGTTGGGGAATTCCCCAGTTGCGCTTTATGCTGACAGAAAAGCGTTGCACACATTGGAAGCACAATGACTCAAAACTTTGAAGAAAGTATTCATTTTAAAATACAAGTTGATTTCACATAAACTGACAGTTAAATTTTTGATTAAATACATTGAAATTGTAACAAATGGAAATTTATTTCATTAGTACATAACATAAAAAGAAATTTTAATAGTTGAAGTTCTCGAAGAAGAGATTGAAATATTTTCTGTTTATTCAGGATTTATCAACTACTATTCTATGTGATTCTCATCATGATTACCTCGTTGTACATTGTGAAATTATTCCTTTACCATGTTAATTGTACAACGAAAAGTTTCAGTATGAAATTACCCTTATTCCTCGCTCAGTGAAAGTCAAATTTCATTTGCCTTTTTCTATATGATTCTCGTCACATTTACCTTGTAATTCTTCGCTTGTTAACAAGTTAATTTTACCTTTAAAAGTGTTTAATTTTTTATCTTACCTTGCTCTGTGAAAGTAAGATTTCTTCAGACCCTTTTCTACTTGATTCTCAATATGTGTTTCTTTGCCTTGTGAAAATACTCCTTAATTATACAACTAAAAATCTTCAGTTTACAATACTTTCTTTTCATTCCTTGTTCAGTGAAAGTAAAATTTCTTTTGCTGCTCTTCTTCTGGATTCTCAATATGTGATTCTTTACCTTGTTAAATTACTCCTTTGTCAATTAAAAATCTTCAGTTTAAATTACTTTCTTCTTATTGCTGTTTAGTGAAAGCAGCACTTCATCAGCTTCCTTCTACGTGATTCTCAATCCGTCTGCAGCATTCCTTACCAAAAAAAATCAAAAACTTTTTGCCCTCTTTCTTTCACTTATTTCCTGTCTCAGTTCGGGTTAAGCTCGTGTATTCCAAGAGCTTGTACGATTAACAGCTGTTCATTGGCCTTTTATCACGATGCTGATGCCGCGACTGAGATGTCGAGAAGCATTTCGCACAGTCACTTCTGCTGCCACCTCAAGTTCAACATCAACATCGATTAACAAAAACAAAAACTCACGCCTTAGCGCCAATTTAGCGTTTAGCTTAATGGCCAATCATAAATTGTCAAAATGTGTGTAGACAAAACAACAACAACAACAGCAACAACAAGAAATGCCCATAAAGTGGAGTCGCAACTAGTGCTCCCCCCCTCCCCTCTCACCAACCAACAAACATAACGTATTATTAACGTTTTTTATATACTATATTTAGAGATACATATTGTTGTTGGCCGCATGATTAATGCTGGCAATAAATGCGAAAAACCCGGCACAACAAACACAAAGTGAACAAAACTGAAATGCACACAGATGAGTCAAAAACAGTCGACAGCAAAAAAACAACAAAAATAAAACCAAAATTAAATCGAAATCGAAATCGAGGCTGGGCTAACGGCTCAATTGCCTACGAGAGCATTCGATCGATATTCCACAACAACAAAAAAATGGAATACAAAACATCCAAAATTAAGGCCGCAACGTGCGAAATCAGAAATATATATTTTTACAGGTACGCGAATTTCTAAAAACAAATTAATTAAAATTACACGTACGTGTCCGAAAGCTGGAAGCCACAAAAACGTCAGCAAACTGTCGGCGGCTGCTGCTGTTGGCCCATTGGATTTTCATGGCTCTTTCGGTTATCATTATTGCTATTGCCGATACCCAGAGAGTGTGTTTGCTTGTTTGTTATCGGTATGTACATACATATGTGTATTCCAAAACTTGAATATTTCAATGCTGACTAACTAAATGGCGCCGCACAGTCGCGTAATTAGTTGCGCAATTTGCCCGCTTTTGGTTCGTCAATCAGTCAGTCAAACAGTCAATCAGTCAGTCAGTTAGTCGGTTAGTCAGTCACTCATCTTAGTTAGTATGATCTAAGCCGATCTGAGTTGACAGTATTGACAAATTCCGAATATCATTTGCCAAAAATAAAACACATCATTTCGTTTCGGTCATTCTCAAACAAATTAATTTGAATGCTTGTTTGTTCGTTCTGTCTTCTGTCTTCTATCTGTTCGTTCATTCATTCCATCCATTCATTTATTTATTTGTTATTATAAATGCTGATGTCTTCGTGCGCTTTATTATAATTTGAATTTTTGTGTTCACTTTTAATAATAATAATAAGACAACAAAATCCACATGCAAACTGGTTCTCTGACCAAAAAAGATAAACAACAACTCGAGTGACACTTGTGAAATTCTCGCGCTGCGCTGCCAACACTAAACAAATTAAAGAGTAAATAATTTTAAATTAAAAGAAGAAAAAAAAAAAAAACGTCATGTAAATGCGGCTTTTCTGTTGAAATTCACAATATTTGATCGTGCATCTGTAGCTGAAGCTGAAGATGAAGCTGAAGCTAAAGCTGTTTTCTGTTTTCACCGCAATGTCGTCAATGGGCCGCAGATGCGTCAGCAAAGCTGCCTCAAAGTGTCAACGGAAATGCGATAAAGTTCCCCACAGCAACAACAACAACAATGTCAATAACAGCCATTGCAAATTTCCTAGATACGAGGAAAAGGTGCGTCAGTCAGCTTTGGCTTAACCCATTACTATTCTACTCTTTAGTTGAAAGATTTTGCCATCTCGCTTAATGAGTTAACTGATTTCCAATTGCGATCAAATTGCGGCGTTAAAATTAAATGTCGCTCCAAATCGGTTCCATAATAATAAAGATTTAATTTCAAATATTTTTAATGAGCGCCAGAGAAAGCCAATGAGTAATCCCAAAATCCCACACAGTGCAATAAAATTTGAGCTAATTTCAGTTCGGAACATATAACAACAAATTTAATTGCAATATATAATTTTGTGTGCTCCAATTTATTTTAGAATACTGCGTGTTATTCTTTTTGGGATAAAGATAAAGATACTTAGAGACGTATTTAAATCTAAAAGATGTAATACTTATAAAGCACATTTGAACAACATTTTGCTAGCCATATTATGTAGGAAATGAGCTCGAATAATTGTGTTTTAATTAAGCTTCTGTGTAATTGCTGCTACCTGTTTTCAGTTACAAGCTAAATGAGAAATTTTAACTACACTGCGGGCGTGTTTGGCTGTTTAAATTTATGGCCGTCGAATCCGCTTGTCAATGGACTATTTAATTTGAATACTACTCGCATGCGAGCGAGAGGAAATAAAAATATCAAAATGAAACACAAATCAAAAGTGTATCTCGTTGTGTACATATTGGGGAACTTGGACTGAGGCTGGGGCAAAAACAGTTTTTGGTAGCATCAGCGTCGTTTATTTTGTTTTCATTAAAAGTTTTGCATTTATTTGGACAACTGCGACAACAGTCAGTCAGTCTGTCAGTCAGTCAGCCAGTTCATTCGGTCAGTCAACAAGTTTTTTTTTTTTCTTTTTAGTATAGAATATACATTTATTTACGCAGCAGCACAAAACATGCAAGCACTTTGAAACGAGTGAGATGAAATGCACAATATATAAAACATTCCAAAAACATACAGTCTTTTTAACGGTTCTATAACGTCTCTTTTTGCGCATTTCATTTTCTCCAAAAAATCTATAAAATTCTTAATCTCCTAACTGAAATAATTAAGTTTATATACCGCTGCATCGCTCTGGTTTTTTTTATTTTGCAAAATTCACCTCGAAAGCGCGTGGCGTAAAAAATTTGCTATTGTTTTCGTTTTCGCCTTATTTGGCGAAACTTTTTTTGTTTGGACGTTTTCCGATGAACTGAAAGATTTCCTGGTAAATCAATAGATGGAGAATTTAACAATTCATTGTTAATAATCGCATTTAATACGCTTAACAACTGCGTATCTTTTTAATTATTCCACTTTATTTCGGTTTGTTTGCTATTTGTTTTTTGGCGGGGAGGGAAGTGCAGTCAAATTGCATTAATTTTCTTGTTCACATGCTACGAATATTTAATTATGCATTTAATTATAAACATATTTTTGCACGCGCAATTTAACGAAAATTTTGCAACAATTGTATGAAATTTGTTGATTTTCTAGCGTTATGCTGTGCCTGTGCTTTATACGAGAGCATGTGCTTCGAATACATATAATTATACCCTGTAGGGTGCTTGATAGATCAAAAGGTTGAGTATTTAAAGAAAACTTATTTCTTTTAAATATGAATAAATATAAATTTCCCTTACAAATCAACTCAAGTTTCTATGTGAAATATATTATTATTTTGAGAATTTTACAGCGTAACTTTGCGTCGGCTTAACTAGAGCAGAGCGTAGTTATTTGTTTTTCTTGTATCGGGGTAATTGAGATAATAGTGTAAGGTGTGGCGTGTTGAGGGCGAGAGTACTGTTCGCTGTCCGACTGTTTTCAACTTAATTAAAGCCCAACAAATATTGCAAATATTGAGGTGGCAATTGGGCATGCATGCCATGTATCTGTCAGATACTTTTCACAACTAACTACTATGTACTACAAAAACAACAGCAACAACAGCAAAGTGGCGAGCGAAGAGGGCAGCAAAAGTTTTGTCGCGAAATTCGCAACGCGAATTCAAATTCAAAACGTTAACGTTTCATTCATAAAATTCAAAACATATTTTTTTTTGCGCGTTTTTTTGGATTTATTTATTTTTTTTTTGGTTTACTAATGTCGCCTCTGCACCAGTTTAAATGGGTCCACGTGCCGGGCTTGTGGGCGAGGTTGGGTGAGGCTTCTACGCGATTGCGATTGGGGGCTTTAGCTTTAGCTTTTTGCTTGTTGGCTGTTGCTTATTGGACTGGCAAATGTGTTGTGTTCGGTAATGAGCGCTGTTAAAATGCGTTAAATGATTATATTTCTTTTTTCTTTCTTCTCTGTTTTGTTTTACACTCTTTTTCTCTCACTCTCACTTAGTCCTCTCTCTCTCTCTTCTTTTGTGTCTGCGTGTTGCTACTTGCCACTTTTGCAGCAACTTGCCAATTTCTGCGATTTTGCCTCTTCATTTTTTCGTTTTTCATATTTGCCTATGAATGAAGTTTATTTATTGTGGTAACGGCTATTTGTTTTTGCTTTTTGTTTCTTCTTCTGCTTCCATTGCTTCTTTTTCTTCCACCTCTTTCGCTGCTGCGACCAAAAGTCAAAACGCATTTTTCGCTTTTTGGTGCGCAGGAAGTTTTATGGCGACAGGTGGAAGACATTTGCAAGCCGCTTTGGCCAACGAAATGAGTAGTCCAAAAGGTCGGACTAGTGAGGTGGAAAAGCGGCTAAGAGATTGCCTTTACTGCAGCTCAATATCAGCAAAGATGCACTCAAAGAGGCGATAAAACGATGGATGCTATGTTTTGCTCGTTCCTTATTTAATATAATTTGAATTCACTGTCAAACGTTTTGCCAAATTTCTTAAATATCTTTGGCTATCGTTTCGATTGTCTCTTTCACCGCACACGTGAAAGATATTTCGAGTCGTCAAACTATCACATAAAATATGAGGAGAAAAAGAAAAAAACGAAAAATAATAAGCAAAACCCGCCAGTTGGAAGCATTTGTGCTTAATCTCACGTAACAGAGAAATAATTATAAAGCGCCATATACAACATCATACCATCCCATCCATCATCTTTCCACTAAGTATGCGGAGAGTACAAAAGACACACTTCTTCTTCAGCAAAAGTCAACAAGAGTTTTGCCGAAGAGGCAACCACAAAAAATCGCAGAAAAAACAGTAAATTATCTAAGCGGACTATCCTTAACCTTGAACTTGCCATTTTGGCCATTAGCGCAACAAAGTTAATCACTTGAATCAACGAAATTAACGAAATCAACAAGCTGAGGAAGAATTACAATGAAAACAAGTACACGAAAATATCACAAAAATACTAAAGCGAGATCAACGAGAATCGACGCTTGAGATATTGTGCAATCAAAAGTGTGATACCGAGTATTTTTTGCACATTTCTCTGACCAAACAAATGGAAGTGTGTGTGTGTGTGGCTGTGGCTAAAAAAAGATTTTGAATACAAAAAACAGATTTGTATACACAAGCTTGAAATTAACACGCTTGTTATCAGAGACACAAGCGGGCCAAAATGGCAAACAAAAAAAAAAAGAGTGTAGAAAAAAAAGCTATACAACTAGTATATCAAAAGTGGATGGATGCATGTGTGTGGTGTGTGTGTGTTTCGACTATATGTAGATCCACAAGCCATGGCTAAAAGGCGGAGACAGCGATGGTGACACGCGCAATGTTGGCGGCGGCTTCGTGTGTCAATTTGGCATGACATTTGTAGATGTAGTTGTAGTTGTATTTGTGTTGCTTATTGCCAACAACAACAGCTACAACAAAAACAGCAACAATGCCATTAAGCTCAATGTTTTATTATCTATACACTTCAGCCTACAATGGAAAAAAACAATGAGTTCAACAAAAATGAAAATGAAAAAGATTTGTGACAAGTAGCAATGAACCTTGTAAGGTCTCGACTGCTGTTCATATGCTACTCATATATGTTTAGACACTTAGTACTCATCGTTGTAGTATTATTCCTCATTGGGTGCACATAATAAATCTTATAAATTTTTAATATATTCCAAGTGCTTGTAAAGCGCTGAGAGACCGACTGACAGACGGCATCAATTCATTTTGAAATTTAGATAATATTTATTGCTACTCTTCAAGTGCATTTCAAGTGTGTCAAATGCGAGTACAATGACAATTGTAATTGCCGCTTAGCTGGTCATTGATAGGGTCAAACATCTTTTAATTGGAGTCTTCAAAATAATTATGATTTTTTTTAACTTTAACGAAAATATGGTAATGTCTTTATTCACAATATTACTGAGCTTACTACCTGTGAACATTTTATTTCTATCAAAATAAATTAAATAAATTTTATATTTAATATTTCAGTATTTCTTCTTCTATTTGTTTTTTTTTTTGGAAATATTGATGGTGCTCAAAAGTATGTTTTTTAGTTTATTAAAGGAATTTAATTATTGAAATCTTTACGAAAATTGTAAGTAATCGCTTTTACGTTACTCAATTTCTTTTTTAAATTTATCTTATTTAATTCTACTGAGATTTGTCTTTAATTACATTTCATTTCTATTTTGCATAAATTAAATAAATAGCATAGTATTTAATTCAGTTTTTTAACGCTATATGAACTTTTTTCTTTTATTATAAATGTTGATAGTACTCAAAAGTATGTTCACATTTTATAAATAGTATTTATTAATCCCAGCTTTACAAAACTGTAAGTAATCGCTTTTCTGTTATTCGATCTCGATAAATAAAATATTTCAGTTTCTAGTTACAGAATAAAATACATAAACATAAGGCAACAACTGCAATTATTTCCGATTGATATTTTCTTTCGTTTAATCAACAAAAAATTGCATTTAAAATTTAATAAAAACGAAGTGTAATTAAATGAGAAGCTAAAAAGTGCACAATTTTTTATGAAATAAAATAAAAGCCATTTTTTTCTTTTACATTTTTCTAAAACACTTTGTTTGAATTTTAATTCTCGTTGTAGTTTTAAATTGATTTGTTGCATTTTAAGCCAATCAATTGGAATTTTACGGGCATTAAACTGCAGTCAATTTGTAAATTTATATTATACAAAAAATGCTATATCATAATTTGATGAGCAGTCGGAATTCCCCCTCGCCTCCCCTGCTTTGTGTCTGCGCTGCTAGGCGAAACAATTTATTGTTCAATAATTTCACTCTTGGCAACCAAAATCAACAATCAACAACTTTGCATTAGTTTTGTTGCTGCTGTTGTTGTTGTAGTTGCAATGCATAATAAATGTCGTGCTGTTTGTTGTTACCAACTCACAGACATCGAGACAGACCAACACACACACACACACATACATAGACATGGTATGGGGGCAACAAAATATTTCGCGCTTTTTCGTATGTGGCGCGCAATGGGCTAAAATATTTTCTGATTAACGTACTTAGTTTGTGGTTGCTGCTGTTGGTGTTGCTGCCGTCGTGGTTGCTGTTGTTGTTAATGTTGCTATTATTATTGCTGCTGCTGTTGCTTATGTTGTTGTTGTTGTTATTATTGTTGCCGATAATGGTCGCTTGGTCCGCCCATTGGCTTTAACACGTTTCTTTGCGTTTTCTTTTGCGTTTTGTGTTTTTAGTGCTTTTCCAATTTCTTATTCATTTCATGTCTGCACAACGCGCTCATACACACAGACACACACACACGCACACACACACAGACACAAAGACAAAACACTTGAACACACGCTCAGTATATTAACTTAGCGAGTACGCACTGTGGCTGAGCTTTTGCTTTTGATTTTGATTTTTCAACCGCGCCGCCAACGTTGAGCGCTCGAAATCTCGTTACTAACTAAAATAAACGACGCGAGGCGCGCAGCCAAACTGAAAAACAACAACAGCAGCAGCAGCAGCAGCTACAGCACAAACAGCAACCAGCAACAATAACAACAACAACTACTACGGCAACAGAAACAACACAACGTTGTCGCAGCGACGTCGACGTCAGGCGTTTTGCGTTTGTGTTGTTGCTGTCGGTTACTAAAACAGACACTCAGCCAAACTAAGTAAGCCCGCTCTCACACGCATACACACATGCACGTCACACACACACACACACACACACAATCATACACAGACAGACAGAGACTCATGCATAAATGCTCATGAGCGCGACTTTGGCTTCGAGCGCAAGTTCAAGTCGCAATGTTAGCTTGAGCCGGCTGCGACGCCAGCAACTAACTTAGTTCGAGTATGCGCATTCATGCATTCTGTTTGTAGCGTAAGTAAGAACCATAGGAAAATATATTATCTGTAAAATATAAATCCTTAGTTTCAAAATACTCCATTTAATATAAAACCAATTGCAGAAAAGTCTCATTTACCTCCAAAAAGAATAGTTTAGAATTATATATTCAAGTCTCGAAAACAATAATATTTAACTTAAAATAAAATAACAGCACAAAGTTTTCATTTATTTTAAAAAATATTGTTTGGTCTGAGATATTTAAATCCCGAGCTGAATACTTAAAATACAAATATTTATATATAATTCTTTTTTTTCATTATATGAAATACTTATCAAGATAAAATAAATAAGGTAGAATTTCAAATAAAATAAGCAAATTTGTTTATATAAAATATTTAAAGCCCGAGATGAAGAATGCTTAGTAAAATAATGCAAATTCTAAAAAAAACATAGCAAATATTATTTTCGACTCAGTTTAAAACAAAACGAATTGTAAAAAAATCCATTTTTCATTATTTCTAATATACCTTTTTTACAACAAGGTGTTTCCAGATATTATTTCAAAACGATTTAAAAAAAAACATTATTTTGAATAATTTTTTTAATCTTAATTGCCTATATGATATTTAAAAGTCTCTTTAACATTCTGCATAATTTTAATATTTCTTCTGGTAATGATATTATTTTTATAAATGCCAACCCTTATAGAAATGCATTACAAATTTATTATTTATGCGTTGATTTTATATAGAAATTGCTGCAATTTAAGCCCACATAAAAGAGTATGCAAACTTCATTGTAGTGTAGTCGGCTTCATTCGGCTTGACGACAAGTTCGAAGCGAACTTCAAGCTGAGCTCGCGCAAAACTTTAGCCGGCTATAAAGTTGTTGTTGCTGTAGCTTGGTTTCTGCTGCTGCACTTGTTGTTGTTGCTGCTGTGGCTGAAATTGGCAATGTTGCTTTGTGGCGTTGGCAACATGTTGCTTCCGCTCTGTTGTCGCAACAAATTTATTTAATTTACATTTTTCCATTTTTTTTTCAGTCTACTGCTTCGCGTGGCTTTTGCATATTTTGCGTTTCGTTTGAGAATTAAAAATTCCGATTTTTTTTTCTCAACCTCTCTCTCTCTTTCAGCTCTTTCTTCTCTCTGCACATTTTTGTTGTTGTCAAAGCTGTTGTCTGTCTTTGGGTGTATTGAATGTGCGGCCGGTCGACTAGGCTTGTGGTTGCTTATTGTTATTGTTGCTTCTCCTGCAACAACGTGGGTTATTTTTGTTGCCGTCTTTGGCTCTTGGCCAGCGGCAGTTGTTGCTGTTGCTGCTGCTGCTGTGTTGTTGTTGTTGATGACGTCTAATTTTGAGCCGAACTCGTTTGCTTACTCACACACGAAATTATGTCAGGAATGTTGGCAGGCGGCGTCGGCTGTTGTTGTTGCTTTTGTTGTTATTACTGGCATGCGTTGAAAGTCGGTGATTAATTTTGTGAGAGCAAAAGCCGGTTAGCTTTTTTTTTGGTTTTTTGGTTTACCAGACGCGTGCCAAAGGTGAATTCTTTTAATACCCTACAGCTTGGGAGTCTGAGCATGCTACAATGATGTAACACAAGGTGAAATGATGGCTTTAATTAAATCAGCCGCCGACTTGATTTAGCTTCACTTATTTAAAGATTACTTTTACTTGTATATTAATTATATTACTATTTACAGACAAGTTGAAAGCCTCTTATTTTAGTGCACTATATTTAACCCATTTTGAGTCTGAAATTTTGCATTGCATTTTGCAACAAACACGTGTCGTTGACTAATCACAAAACCTTTGATTAATTTGCAACAACTTTGATTAATCATCAATTTAATTTCCAGTTCTAGTTTCCAAGTAATAAATAAAAAAAAAAAAAAACAAAAAACATTAAAAGATCGCGCGATTTGGGTTTTTTGAACCCCCCGGTGGAAGCCATTGACTTTAGCTTAATGTACTTTTGTGTTAACTGCAATTTTGTTAATTTCATTTCAATTGAATTCTGTTATAATCAGCATGTTGAGGTCTTGGTACCACGTTCTTCGTATTGATTCCAAAACTAAGCAAAAATCCCCGAAAATCTACCTAGAACAGCAATTTCCGCGATATTCAAAACTTAAAACCACGAGCTCAGACGTTTTGGCCACGCGACTTAATAAATTTCAGCAGAAAACGTAACTATATCTTTTTTTTTTTTTTTTGTTAATTAATATTGCAAGCTAAGCATTTTTATTGATCAGAAATTAAAGGTTAGCGCATGAAAGAATTATTTGTTAATAATTTCTGGCTTTTGTTGCACAACTTTTGAAATATTGCTTGAATTGGCAATATGTGTGAAACTAGAACGCAGAAGGCTCAGCTTATTCGAAATTGATGATAGGATTACGTAAGCCATTAATAAAATATTTGCCAAAAATTGTAAATCACAATTTTGCAATGTAAATTTAAAAATGTAGACAGGAAATCGAAATTTCTAAGCGAATTTCTATTTATTGAAATGAATTTCTGATTACTTCAATTTCATAGTATTTTACATTTCTTGTTTACAAAAACAATCTGCAGTCTCTTTGAAATGCAGTTGGCGACAGTTTAGGCTTTTCATTTGTCTGCTTGTGACATCTGCCAAACTGGCTCGACGCAACCGTGAAATATGAGATGATTTTAAAAGAGATACGCGCCACAGAAAATCCAAACGTCAATCAGAAGTCAAACCGCGACTGCTGAATAAAATTGCAATTTCCGTAAAAACCAAATACAGCAACAACAACACAACAAAAAAAAAAATAAAAGAAAGTTCTTCAACTCAATTTGAGCATTGAAATCAGATACACAAACGGAATGGCCAGGAAACGAATTGGAAACCTAACTAAGGTGGCAGCCCTTTGGCAAAACTCTATAAATGCCATTAGAGACCAGATGATGATGAAGACTATGTTGACTATTGGATAGCCTGTTTCGCGTGATGTTCTTGTTTTTTGTTTAATCTTAACACATTGACAACCGCAAAACACGAGAGACAAGCGTCGAGTTGTTGGTTAGAGAATGGAATGTTGGCGCAGCCGCAAATTGAGAATTGATAGCACATAGAATAGATGAAATCTTATTTTTTTTTCTTTATAAATACTAAGCGAGTGCAATGTAAACAAAGTGCGGAAGCCACAGATGAGGGAAATTAATACGAATTCGGTTTTAGTTTGGCATTGGCAACAGCGTATTGTTATTTTAAAGCTAAAGGTATTCATCGTAATAGGGAACTTCGTATTTTTTTCCTCTCTCAATTTGAATTTCATCATACTTACGCAGCTGGACTTTCGAGTCTTTTATATTTACCTAATAAATTGCATTTTATGCAAAATTTACTTCGTTGTCGCGAAAATCGCAACATTCAATTGACGAAGTCCATTCGAAATTAAGCCGCTTAGCCGACGTCAATGGCAAAGTTTTCCTCTTGGCTATGGCGATTACTTTGGCTTTGACTGCAGTAAATTGGAAATTGAATTGAAATTGCATTGGACTTAAGTCGATTGCTGTTTGATTTGTAGCAGTAGATTTGATTTATTGAAATATATATATATTTATATTTAAACATTTAGATTTTTAAATTTTGATTTTTTTTGTTTTTAGTTTTTCTGGTTTGTACATTAAGTCGAGAGTTTTAATAAACTTGTGTGTAGTGTTTGCATTTTTGTTGGCTTTTGATATTCATACTATTGTGAATAAAGCTTTAACTTTTTAAATTGCATTTACAATTATGACTAAGAGAAATAACAATACCGTATTTTTGTTGTTTTATAATTTGATTATTTTTGCATAGCGTCGAAGGAGATTTCACAAAAATAATGAATAACAATATTAAAGAATATTCGATTAGTCAATTTGCTGACAGACTAACAACAATTTACTAGGCGAAAGATCAGTCGAATATCGAATGAGTGCATATAAGTAAATTCAATTATGATTATGTTTAATTATTCTGGACAATCGAAAATACTTTATTCTTTATTAGAATAAATTCAACATAATTTGTTTACTAGCTTATTGGGTAATAATTCCTTGCAAATAATTTTATGAATTTACAGCATGAAGTTGAAAAGTTTTCGTTTGGGCAAGCGGTGGGTAGACTGTATGTTTTTCAAAATATATTGCATTCAATTTGAGTTATTGCTTTTATTTAATATTATTATATAAATTTGACTATATGGTAAATTCGAAACGAAACAAAACTACAAAAGATTCGTTAGTTAAATAAGTTGAATCTGCATTAATTATTGTTTGCATAATACTTAATGTATTCACATCACTTGCACAAATAGTTCCTGAATGAGTGTCAAAGTAAACTCATTTTATTCTTGGTTTGTGTCGGTTTAAGTTGAGTTGAGATATTCATGTGTTGCCCTTTTTTACTATGGCTGCGATGCCATGCGAATCCTTGCGGTGGCACGTGACTTTGTGTGAATCTCGGCGGTGCGCAGCGTGATGCCAAAGATGTCCTCATGATACCGGTTCTCGTCCTGTGTGTGCGCGTATGTGCAACATAAACACACAACACACACACCCAAGTATGTAAAGAAAAAGAGAGTAAAGTAAAGAAAAGTTACAGAAAAAAAAAATGGCAGACGCAATAAAATTGTAAACGTCATCATATTTGTGGCTGTCAAAGAGGGGCAAACAAAACCAAAGCTGGCAAAAATAAACACAGAGGTGGAAAGTAGTTTTTGCACGAGCATATGTACTAGCAGATACCCTGTAACTGTACAATTTGATTTGTAAACAAGTTGATTTACTGCAAACACCTTTTTGTTAAACATTGCTAATAAATTAAAGGCTTGATTTAAACTCTTTAAACACAGCAAATTGAAATATTTGTTTTTAAAGAATGTGTGATTCATTTCCTGTGAATTAATCGTTTAATTAATTAAGTGAAATCTTTAAATATTTCAACTACAATTTATGTTGCAATAAGCAATCGTTATGCTAATAAATTAAGTGAGACTTTTGTAACACTTTCAAGTTAATTTATGGCATGTTTCTGACAATTCATTTGTATTCAAATTAAATTGTAATGAATTTTGAAATATATATAATCTTTTAAGTGTTATCTTTCCAACAAAATAAACAGACTGCAGCGTATTGAATTTCATGCATACATTTTCTGCCAAATTTTACAAACTTTATTTAACCAAACATCTTTACAGGGTATTTGCCACAAAGCAGCTGTAACTGTCGACAAGCGTTTGCATTTTTTATGGCATTTTGGCATTTATGCAGCAAGAGAAGCTGCAAACAGGCGGCTAAGTTGTGCCCGCGAGCAGTCGACTCTCTTATTCCTCTTCGCTTCCCTGTGTGTATAGGTTAAATAAAAAAAGCGCATACGCCGCGTGTGCTGACGGAAATGCAATGTACACACACACAGAGTTCCTTAAACGCAGTGCAGTAAAAGTTTACTTTAGTGCCACGGATACTTACGCGTAATGTGAGTAAAAATGTCTCAACTTCAGCCTCGCTCTTCTGCTCCTTGCCGGCAATGCATTTCCTTTAAAGAGAAAATAACAAAACAAATTAGTCTCAGCCTTTGTGAATTAAAGTTCCTAGTTCTACGATAATGCATAATTAAGCTGGAGTAATTAGTACTACAGTTCAGAGTAAAAGGGCAGTTCAGGTAGATAAATCCAGCTATTGCCAGAAGGAGTTCTAATTAACATAAACCGCTTAAGCTTAACATGGCGAGTGCTCAATGAAGAGCAAGAGCGAGAGAGCAAAGAGCACAAGTTGATACAAAAAGGCACAAGTCATTTGTGTTCATATGCTATCTCTTTGTGGGCAGACAGGAAGACTGTTTTGCCCTCACATTATGTTTCCCTTTTTGCCACACAATAATGCACGTAATCAACGAGAGAAATAAGAAAAAGAAAGCAAAAAAAAAGTCAAACGACCACAGAGCATTTGAAAATAAATTCCCAGCAGTGCGACGCCCCTTCAGGCTACGCCCACCACAGCACACACAAAGGCAATCAAGCTCAAAACACTACTAAACGAAACTACAACTGAACTGAAAGTCGTAACTCACCTGATGGTCTGGTAAACATGTTCGGCCATTGTGACATCGCCACACACATAGACATGTCCCCGCTGCAGCACAATCAAATTGTACAACGAATCAAATTCCTGCTCAATCAGATCCTGAACATATGTCTGCAAAAGCGAAAGCCAAAGCAATAAAAGAGAAAAATACTCTACTATAAAATGACTGTCAAGCTGGTTTCGAAACAAATGTTAGTTTAGGCCAAAAACAATTGACCAACAAAAAAAAGTTGTGTGTTGTGCAAAAAGTTCAATGTCAAAGTGGCTTGTTATTGAAAACCCCACCTGTCGTATACGCAATTCACTCACCTTGGGAATGTCGGGCTCGCGGGACAAAGCGAGAAACACACGATCCAGTATTTGATCCTGCACCAGCTGCGCTTTTTCCTCAGCATACAAGTCCACATCACGATTGCGACAGCCAAAGAAGAGCCAGACCTTGGGCAGCGCCATTGTCGTATCCACTTCGCGGAGCACTTGAAACTCCTGCCAGAAGGAGCGAAAGGGCGCAATTCCCGTGCCAGGACCAATCAAAACCACCGGACAACTACGATCGGAAGGCAAATGGAAGCCCAAAGCGCTGCGCACAAACATGTAGAGCTCATCATTGGAACGCAGACTCGCCAAATAGTTAGAGCAGACACCAAAGCGTTCATCGCCCTGACCATCTTCACTGCGATACTTGACAATCGCCACAGTTAGATGAATCTCATCGCTAACTCGCCGTGGCGAGGAGGAAATCGAATAGAAACGCGGCTGCAGCGGTGTCAAATTAGCAAGCACTAAAGATGCTGGCGGCCGGCAAGAGGGAAACTCCTCGAGCACGTCGAGCAGATGTGGCAGACGCCAGTGTCGCCAATCCTCATAGGCGGATGAATCAGTGACCAGCAACTCCAGACGCTCCTTGTCCGCATTGTCATCACAGAAGCCCGCCAGCAATGTGAGTAGCTGTCTCGAAGGTGGCGTCGTCAGATCAAAGAAACGCGCCAGCAGATTACGTAAAGTATCAGCTGGTATTTTATCATGTGGCTCCCAGCACTTGAAGATGCCATTCGATGTTTGCTTCTCCTTGAGCAGCTGCAGTTGCAGCACTTCGTCGGGATTCTCCACGCCCACCAAACGCCCCAATAGCCCCTCGACAAGCGGCGAACGATTGGCTGGAAAGATGCCCACATGATCGCCCGGTTCGTACTCGAGTCCAGGTGCACAAATCTCCAGCAGCATCGTGGTCTTGGCACCCTCGCTCAACTTCGTTAGATTATGTGGTTGCGCCTTGATCTTGCAGCAATGCACCTTCTTATTGTGATACTTTGAAAGAGCGCTGTCCAGCGAGACCTTGCTAACCGAAGGCACCAAACGCACCGTGTTCACTGTTAGCGATTCATTTTGCAGCGCCAACGAAGCATCCGACAAACTCTGATCCGGATCCAGGCAAAACGTTTCACAAGCCAGCTAAAGATTGCAGAATTTATAGAGGGAAATTCAAGATAAATTACTGCTAAACTTACCTTAAATACTTCTGGTGCCCATTTACGAAATGATTGCTCCTGGCCGCACATCTCATCGCCATAGGCAATCTTTAGCAATCGCTCGCCGCCCAATTCACCCAGAATATTGTCCACATACTGGCCAAATGCGCAGAAATTCGGATAGGCCGAAGAGCCGAGGGCAAAGACAGCGAAGCGCACATTCGAGAGCGGTCCAAAAGTCTCGTCGGTGAAGGTGTCCGAGGTGGAGCCGCGCAGCGAGTCCCAGCGATCGATTTTTTTGACTTGTTGCAGCGGCAGCTTCATAAAGTCCTGCCGAGAGCTGGCCTTCATGAAGGACTTGGAGGAGGTGACCCCCATGCTAATGATACACACGGAGAGAGCAAAGATTGAGACGTTACGTTGCGTTGTGTTTTCTGCCTGCCTCAGCTTAACATAAATTCGCACACAAAAAGGAGGCCCGAACAAAAGGCGTGGGGGCGTTATGCAACGACAAAGGCACAAAAGGGGACACGGCAAAGGAGGCAACAATAAGAGCAGAGATACAAAAGTGACAGCAAAACATTTATTACGCTTGTCATTTGATGTTGGCCAAGACAAAAAATATGTATATGTATGTATATACGTAACAAACGCAGCCCAAAAATAAAATGAGCACAAGGCGAATGCTGGACTTGGGCTCTTCACTCTTCACTGGCAAAGCAATTGCTAAAAAGCGTAATCATCCGCTCGTCAGCAGCTCGTCAAGAGCAGCAGCAGCAGCAGCATGTGGGGTTCCTTTGCCTGCAGCTACTCAAAGATGCCCACCATTCTCTTCCTGGCACGCGCTGAGTGATGATTCAACAATGAACAGTGGCAGTTTTTAAAGCAACACAACAGACAGAGAACGAAAACGAGAGAGAGAGAGGGAGTAACTGAAATCCGCCTTGCAGCTACAAAATCCAGTTCAGACTTATCCACTATCCACTGCCAACTGCAGCTGGAACAAACTACGTTGTCCTCCTCCTTATTCCTGTGGCCTTGTCATGGATAGCAAATGCGTTTAAAACTATTTGAGCTAGCTGCTCAGCTTGGCTTTGGGTCAAAGTTTATGGCTTTGGCGCGTCGTAAAAACCTGTTGGTTCTCTTACATAATCAGCTGCAAAGTGCAGCATCCTCCATCGCTCCATCGGACATCAGAGCGCAGCGGCGAGCTTACAACTGGTAAGAGCTTGTTAACAGAATGTTGCACACAGCTGAGCGGACTTTAACGGGATGAACTATTGTTGAAGAATTACGGGCTTATAGCATATAATTGCAATCAGCCTAAGGACTTTAACATAGTTCCTGCTTCTATAAATTCATATTTATAATAAGCTAATTATTGAACATTTGCTATATTCATTTTATTTAATTTATAGATCTAAATTTCTTTTTACGGCATTAAAAAAATAATATTGAAAAGTCCTCTCAAATAAATACGGATAATTTGAATGCATTTCCGTGTTTTATTTAATATAAATTAAATCAATTTAAAATTTAAATTTCCATTCTTTATTGTGAACACTGCTTTTCTAAGTTCTTTGCTTGGCTCAGATAAAGCAGTCTTAATTTAATATTGATTTTAAAATTTAAATTTCTATTCTTTATAGTGAGTACTGTTTATCTAAGTTCTTCGTTTGAAGCAGATAAAGCAGTCTGAATTTAATATTGAGTAACAGCAATTTCAAACGAGTTTAACTTTAATTTTATCAATCTACCAAATTTCATTAATAAGTTCTTAGTAATTTAAATAATTTTCTCAATTCTTTACTTACAGTATTGTGCGAGCTTTATTAGATATCTGATACCACTGTGTCGCTAGCTCAATTTCAAGTGTAGCCCATGTGTAATTCATCAAGGTAGCAAAGCGTTGAGTTGCGAAGCTGCGTGTTGCGTGCTGCCTATCAACTTAATCGTAACACCAACAACCCGAGCAACTACAACAACAATGAAAACGGCACACAAGCAATCCAGGTAACCAGACAGACAAACACAAACACATAGAAACTGTACGTGCAGACATAGAGACAGACAAATAGACAGACAGATAGAGAAACGACTCAGTGTTATCCTTGTTTTCATCACGAATATCGCCTGAGGGCCTCAGGAGCTACTGTGCTGTGCATTCGCCAACCCAAAAGTGCAGCTTGGCGTGAAAAGAGTGTCGTAATTTACAGCTATGACGGCAACAACAACGAGAATCGGGCAGGTGCCAGAGCGCAACTGCAACAACAAAAAAGTACACGGAAAAGTAAACACGTAAAAGTAGCAAATTCAACTGCAGGCACTAAGATGGCGGGGTAAGAAGAGGAAACGTAGACGGTAGCATAATTAAAACGCTAGCAAGCTGTGCTGTAAATTGGCTGTGCCTCTTGCCTCAGCTTCAACCTCATGCCACTTGCTACTTGCCACTTCCGCCCCCTCAAGCAGCTGAATTTCGTTGAGTGCCGAAAAGTAGGCAACACTTTTTTTTCTTTGCTCGACTTCTACTCAAGTCAAGTGGCCGTCGGACAAGTTGCACTCGTAATTATTTGCTGCACTTGAAAAGTGCTGTTTAAAAGTGATGAAGCATCATTGTGTACTATATTTGGATTAATTATACCCTGCAAATCGCTAGTGCATAAAAGAAAGCCAATAAGCTAAGCTATTTGACTTTGCAACTCAATGTTGCACTTAGTTTTGACTGCAGTTTTGCATTTCATTTTCTAGCAAGAATTGCTATTTCGAGTGCCGTTAGCTGGTTCATTATGCAAAGTGGAGCAATTGCTACTCTATAGTGAGAGAGAGGTACGAGTAGTATCATCATAAAAAACTATTATGACAACAGAAGCAGCTTCTGCTAATGATGATGATGATGATCATAATGTCTAACTGGATGTTTGCTGGCTAAGTGGCACTTGTATGTAATGCTCAAGTAGCGGCAACGGCTACGGCAACAACGGCAGTTGCAGCTAGCAGGATGCAGGATGCGCACTCATACTCAAGCAATATTTAGTGTACGATATGGTGGCAGATAAGCAAACCTGTGCACTGTGTCACTTGAAAAGGACACTTACGGGCGTTGATGGCATAATAGACAGCAATTAAGTGAGTCACTTGAGCTGACAAACACACACACTCACACACACACCCAGCTCAGACACGAAACAAGGCCAAAACACAGTGCCTGTCAAAAAGCAACGACCAGTTGAGCACTCGTAACTTGATGATTGTGCATTTTCGGGTCATAATGCACGATTAGTCGTCGAGCTCTTAATGTTTATTTAATGCTTTGCGTACACACACAATCAATATTGAAACCACAACTACTAATTTAATTAAACGCAATAATTGGTAAATTTACTTAAACCACAGACAGCAATCGAAGTTGATGTCGAGGATAAATTGCATTAAATTCGACTTGAGTGCAGCAAACTAAACTATTTTGTAAACTATTAAGCAAAACTAGTTGCAAAAAGTTTTAATGGCAACAGCCCCAAAATCTTGCCACTTGCACTATGTATAACATGCGATGCGAGATGCGAGAGTCAAGAGTCTCAACAGTGTCGAGTGCCGCTGCAAAGTTGCCACAAAACTTTGCGCATTCTTGACTTTAAAATGAAATCAATTGAGGCAAACAATTAACAGCCAAGCAATTTCCGAAGCGACAAACGCTCAAAGCACTCAATGAACCGGAAAAGAAGCCAACAAAATTGAGGGAAACTCACATCTTACATCCCCGCCAAAAATCATCCGCAGGCGATGAAATCACTTCGCAAGCTTCTCAAGTTGCTCATACGCAGCGTAAGCCGAGTAGCGAGTAGCTTTGCTAATCTGTTGAGTGGAACATAATGAAATTGATATGGCATCCACGATAAATTATCAAGAATATATTGATATCTAATTGCCAGGCTAATGAGGAACGAAATTCGTTTGTGAGTAAATCAAATATGGACTGCTAATTAACGCTTTGATTTATTCTACTGCTGCTGCTGCTGAAGAACAGACTTCTTCGACTTCTGAGAAACCCAAAACCAACGAAGCATAATACAATTTGAGATCTTATGAAAGCAATAATAAATCATATTAATTGGTTTATGCAGGCATCTCTTCAACTGAGTCACGCTCAGCGACTTTTACTCTTACCATTGTTATAATAAATACAAATTGTATAAACAAGCCTCAAAACAACAACAAAAGACACACGCACACACACTCACACATGAAGCACAACAGTCTGGCGTGTATTAATTTTTTTTTTAATATATCAAAAAACATGAAGCAAGAGTTGGGGTAACATTTAAAGTCGCTAAGCGTTATTCTCCAAGCAGCCGCAGGACATTTTTTTACTGTCGATGCTTATCATATTTTATTGAATTGCCAAATATACTAACACACTTACACACCGCACTCACGCACACTCACACACGCACACTCATCGACATATTGGTTGTGCGTGTGCGACGAGACAACGCATTCTTCATATGAATTTTCAATTTCGTCTTCAAGAACAACGTCCTTGTTTGGGTATAAATTTAGACATGTGCGTCTCACACACAGTGTGTGTCTCTGTGTGCGTGTGTGGATGAGTGTGCTTGTGTCTGTGTGCGTGAATGTACTAAGTTGTCAAAGCTGTCAAGCGGAAATCCCCTTTACAACATAAAAAACGAGAAATCCCAAACGTTTTATTAGGTTGACTTGCAGATACCTCGTTTTTTTATATTACAAATTAATTTAATAAACAAAATTTATAATTATTATATTCATTTCGTTAAAGATATTCTCATTATTTCAAATAAAGAATAGGATTATTAAATTTAAAATTAATTGACATACTAATATTTGAATTTAAAAGAAATGTATTATATAATTTAAACGATTGCTTAGAACTCAGCCTATGCAATTATTTTATTCACTCTCTTTAATTTTCTTGATCATAGTCATAATATAAGTATTTCATTCCCTGGACTCTACAGCTAAAACATTTAAATTCAAATCAAAATAATCGAACTACAAGCTTGCATTGCAATTGCCAAGCACAAATCTCAAAATATCCGGCAGCAATTGCATTTTTTTGTATCTCCAGGCAGATACGAGATATAAAGAGGATTTGCTTCGAGTATCCTCAGTAGCTTTTATTTAACTTGTTCAGAGAGAGAAAGAGAAAGAAGCAGCAGTAAAGTACTCATAGCAGAGCCATTTTTACGTTGTATTTTTTTTTGTATAGAGTATTACTCATACCATATGTAGGACAAACGCACTCACACACACACACAGTCTTGCCGGAAATATCGAAATAAATTATTGTTATTGTTTGGGGCCAGGCGTGGTGGGTAAAAGGAAATTGCGCGGATTTGGCTCTGTTCCCTAGCGCCACACATTTTGCCCCTTGTCTTTCTCTTTCGCTCTTTGTCTATCTCTCTCTCTCTCTCTCGCTCTCTTGTCATGTGTGTGTCAACAATAAGCACAATAACAGTAGCCAATTAGAAGTAAAAAGTATACGATATGTGACCCGAAATGAGTTTTAAGCCTGCTCGAAAAAATGTAATTAGTCAAATATTTGGAGTACATTTTTTTTTTCAAAGAAGAAAAGACGGATTAAAGTCCAAGTGGGTTTTGGTTAAAGTTTTGAGAAAGGCAAGCGTAATTTTTTAAATTGCAAATTGTTTGCCAGATAATAAAAGGCTAATGTCTTACAAATTATGCAATTCTTGCTTAAAAAGCAATTTAGTTGCGACCTTTCGGGGCAACCCTCATTTATTAAACTCGCCAAGCCAAAAGAGGGGGGCGCGTAGATTGTTGCCAATATTGAAAAGCCGGCAGCCAAATTGATTTATATGAAATTTATGCGGAGCCGCACAGTAAGCAGAAAAGTGGCCAACAACAAAAACAACAACAACAAGGAAAGAAAAAATGAAAGGAAGCGAGCATGAAAATTTATTGACTCACCTGGAATCCTGAAGACCGTGTTCGCCCGACTCCTGCACTCGCATCGCATACAAGTCCTGTGAGAAGAGCTGCGAAAGAGCAAAGTTGGCATTCGTTGTCATTAGAGGACAGCACTCATACATTAATTAGTTTGGTCAGTTAGTCATTTAGTTAGTTTCGGCAGTTAGTTAGGCGATGATCAATAGCCAATACTTACCTCTCCATTTTCCGGCGGATCTCCGTTGCCAAAGGTCGAGGCAACCACAATTAGCAACGCCTCGTGCTCAATGGAGGATATATCATAGTCCGACATGCAATATATCTAAATGAATAAAACAATTTAGTGCCACTGGCAAAAGCCAACACTTTTGTGGTCATTAGTGTCTTGACCTGGTCGAAACACACGCACAGCATAATTTTGTACGCTGTGTAGTTTGTCACAGGTGTTTGCCGCTTATCTAGTTTTCGATGGCAATGTGCAGATGCTTTTTATGCCAACATCCGCACCTACACACACACACACACTAACTCGCACATGCTGACATAAATATATATACATACACGACACCATACTTAACTGGACAGTAAGCTGCCAAACATTTTTAGGGCACATTTCGGGCTTATGCTAATTTGTGTAATGTGACATTTACGTTGGGTCGCAGGTTGCAGTTAATTTTAGGACCTGGGCCAAAGCGTTTTATAATGTCAAATTAAGCTTGTTGCCGTTCAGCATGACGTATACTTAATATTCGCATATGCTTGTTCTATTTTTTGCCTATGATTTGGGCTTAAATATTATGATTGAAAGTGTCCAATGCTTTTTGCTTCATTTGCTTCGACTTTTTGCGATACTTCTATTATTTGTATCACACATAATACAGGATTAAGTAGGTTTAGAAACAATTTATTTAGCAGTCAATTAAATTGATTTTTCTTTGAATTACTTTTTATATATATTTAAATATTAATATTTAATAATTAATAGACTGTATATTTAGTTAGGTATTTTTCAATCTATAATCTGCATTTGTTTGTAATTTTTCAAAAGTTTTCTATATGAAGTTCCCCACATGAAGTTCCCCTATTGTAATTATTATAAAAGGTGCACTCACCTGCGCATTAAAAGCATGTCCCAGTAGTTCGCACAATTGCTTTGCATATTGCTCCGATTTGCCCGTCTCAGTTGCATATAGCACTGTTGCTTTGATGCGTTTCGATAGAGCGCGTCCAAATAATTTCGATGTAAATTTCACAGCCCTGTCAAAAGAGTCAAGTCAGAACACAAAGTGAGTGTATTAGTTATTGGGGGAATATGATACATGCTTTCTATGCATATTCATGTAGCTTAGTTAAAGTTGCGCCATAAAAGAAAGAGAGAAACTCTTTTCAGCATAGTCAGCATCGTCAAAGACATCATAACACTATACAAGACTTTATAACGGTTCCATAATATAGAGCACACACACACACATTGAAACTCAAGGAACCGGTTGATTGACATGCCATATAATTGGAAAATAGTCTACAAGTATAGCACAAATTGCTAAAAAGACGTAAGGAAACACACACACACACAACATACTCAGAAGCTGCCAATAATCAAATGGCTGCAACACTTTTATTGCATATACATAGCAGCAGGCGCTGAGCGAGAGAGTATTTTCCAACTCGTTGTTCTTAAAGCGCAAACACATCAAATTTTAATGTGCATAGTGCAAAAATAACAACAGAACAGAACGAAACAGAAGGTCTTTTAACAGAGTTTACAGTTTAGTATCCTTCCTGCTCTCATATGTGAGGGTTTTTATGCCATTGTTGTTCAGCTGCTGTTTGTGACGTTCCCTCAACTACTCGTGTCTAGAGCAAGTAAACGAAAATGAATGAGAAATGGAGATGGAGATGGAGAGAAGTAAGAGCAGAGGATGAGGCTGCTTATAGGCAGTTTAACTGTAATTCAATATGGCGTCAGGAGCTCACATTTCGTTGCATACTTTTGTGCGCAACTTAATTTAATTTTCATAAAGTTGTCGATGTCAGCGCTGATTTAATTCCATTTCATCATCATCATCATCAGCATCAGAGACGTCGAGCTCTGCTCTCTTGCTAAAAACAATTAAACTTAATTATGGTGCTGAAGCTTAATAAATACACACACACACACACGAGTGTGTATATGATGTGTAATGCATTTGCGATTCATTTAAGCATTGATAAAAACTTTTCTTCCCTTCCACAAAAAACGGCGGAAGTTCTCGTTTTAATGTAAAGTGTGCGCGCATTCGCATAAATAACGATTTCAACATGTTAATTGACAACTTTTTAATGAATTTCATTTTTGCCATTTTGCCAGCCGACTCTCGTTCGTTCAGTTCACATACATTTATAAAACATATATATTTTATATGTGTGTGTGTGAACCATCGCAGTTGCTGGGACTTGTTGAGCCAGAGCAGACAGGCACTCAGCTTACTTCTAGATACCTGCACAATTTGCAATAAATTTAAATTAATTAACTTATGGCAATTTGCAAAGCATACAAGTGCGCAAACAACTTCATTAATCTGTAACGATTTAAAGTGCCCTCATTAAATAATTAATATATTTTATGCGTCTATACCCTTACAGGAGTATACTTATTTTGTGACTCAATTCAGAACGATTTTAAAGGAAGTTTGCTTTAAATAAAATGTTTTTTATGTAAACTTAAAGAAATTAAAGAAAAAATGAGAAAAATTAAACAAATTAATAACATAAATAACCAAAACCTTTGCTTCGATAATTGATCACTTGATAGAAATTCAAACGGTTGCTATTGGGAATATTATTAAGTATTTGAATAGTCAGTGGTGCTACGATCATAACAAAGAAATTCGTTTTTGTTGTGCTCAAGATATTCTGGAATTTTAGTATGCAATGTTTGCTTCTTAGTATGGGATTCTTAGATTCCATATCGCTCCAAAGAGTGTCCATTAAGAATATGGCAGAATATGACCGAGATATATATTCAATTTTCAATATTGGAAACATTCGTTTCTTGCCCATACTCGTCCAAGTCTTTGAGAACATAACTTAAGGATATTAGAACTTATTTTCAAGGGATTAATTCTTGACTCTTAAATAATGATTCAACATTAATAAATTAGAAACTTCAGATAAATCGAATTTCTTAATTTTAAAGCGATAAGCTTGTAAAAGAAATGTTGCCAAAATAAATGTAGGCATTTGTTACTTTTGGTTTTATGTTACACTGCGTATGTTACTTATTAAATCACTATGATACTTAATCGATTTGTCAGTCAAGGCTGATTTACTTAAAGCTATAGTAATATGTTAGATTATTTTGAGTTGTGCTTTCATTTTCAACAACACCACATTTTTTTAAAATAACAGAATTGCTGTTTTGATCTCCCAAAATTGACTGCAGCCAGTCCACAAGGGTATTTAAAATTCGATATACCGAACCAAAAGTTTTTTTCAACAGTTTCAGTTTTGCTTTTACAATTAATTAAGCAACAATCTGCAGCTCGATGTTTATGTTTTTCGTTGGATGTTATTATTGCAATTCATTTTGGCATTTAAAGCTGGACAAATGTGTTTAATTATTCACCTTTTTTAATGCGGTAAATTGGCTCGTTTTGTTCAGCAATTCCAGCTAAAGGTGAAACAGGTGTGTATATTTGATAATTATTTTCTTAAAGCTCAGACTGTTTTTGCTTGAAGAGTGATTCAGTGCATAGCTTGGCATGAATCATCAGTTGAAAGAGAGTGTAATTAACAAGCCCAGCCACAGCATGACGCATTTAGTTCTCATCTGGATGCCGAGATAAGCATCACGAGAGTAATAAATGTATATTAGACATCATCTCAAAGGTGTTCGCACAAAACAGCAGCAGCTAATAAACTTCAGTTGCCAAGCATTACAGTTTCAACAGCTTCTTTCAACTAGAAATCACCATACACACACACATGGCAGGTAGATAAAGTTAACAATACAAACCTGATGTGCAATGCATCAAATTTAACCAGCAAGTTGATGGCCGCTGACAGCGAAGCAGCAGACAACAACAGAAGAGAGCAGAAGAGAAGAGCAGGAAGATAGCTGCCAACGGCAGCAGCAGCAGCAATAAACCACAATCCATGTAATCTACTTAAAGGCTAATCCTTGCTGATGCTGTGTCGTGTGACACGCCACACACACAACCACGTACACACACACAACGTCACACAACCGCACACACAACTAAATGGCAGACGAAGGATATGATGAGGCAAAAAAGGTCGCTGAGCTTAACAGCATCCAAAAGGTATAATGACAAACATTTACCGTCAAGCACAATCGCAATTCGCATTGAGCACTCATCGTGTACTTACCGAGCGATTTGTTTAAAATTGAATTTGCGTCTTGGCTTCTTGCCTTTGCTCTCGCCACGTCCCTTCTTCCAAACGTGCGTGCGCCAAGCGGGGTCCTGATATTCAAACGAGGGCTTCAAATAGTACAGCGCCATCTCCTGATGAAACACCGGCGTTATTGAGCCCGATAGTGGCGGCACAATCCAAATCCAGTCTGCCGGGCAGCCATTCCTACAACAGAGACAATGACAGAGATAGAAAGAGAGAGAGAGAGCGATAGATAGTATTAGATAGAGAAGGCAAAGGATGCTAGTAATTGTTATGGTCGCTGCTTTGTTTTTGCTTATTGACTGTAATTGACATAATGCCAAAGAGGAGCTGAAGCCAAAGCAGTTACAGCTAATGGTTGATTCTCTGCCCCTTCTCTTCCTTTGCTTAATTGAGCAACGGATACGCAGCGTTTATCTATGTGGATGCCGCTTTAGAAAATGCAAATTGCCAGTAATTGAAATATGGCCACGTATTTTTAGACAACCCAACGAGCTTACAACGAAAGCGTATTTCTGGCATTTGACTTAACTGCCTTACACAATGTATATATTTAGTCGCCCAGTTTAAGTGAAATGTATAAAAATAAACACAATTGTGTGAGCTGCAGCTTGAAACAGATTTAAAGAGCCAATCAATTCAACTTTTAAGAGTGTAATCCATAATTAAAATGGCTTAACACAAGTCGGAATTTGCGCTTGTCAGGCCAATAAAAAACAAAACAGCACAAATAAAATATGAATATATGTATGTGTGATAAATGATAAAACAACTTTGACTGAGCCAAAATTCATACAAAGTTCTGACATATTGTGCACCATTTATGTGTCTCGCGTGCACTTTACATAAAACGCTGGCGACAACAAATTGAAAACAATAAATTTACTTTTTCGCACCTGCGAAGAGTTGCACACTCGACGCGTTTGCCGCTTAAACAGGAAGTCAAATAAAACACGTTAAGCCATAAACTTGCGGCTCCGATATGAACCATCAGGGAGGTGCAACGTGTAACTTACCGTAGCTTTGACTCGTTTTCGAAGTGCTTCATAAAACTCTCGCTGGCCGTGTGATGATCCACAATGGTCACATTGCGGCTTTGATACGAATGCAGCACCGCAATATTCATTTCCACCACAGCCTTGTCCTTCCACAACGAGGTCGGAGTTCGCGTATCCAAATTCATTTTCAGCGCCACCGTCTGTAAGCATTGTAATAAACACACAAACACATTACTAATATGCTTCAATTTAATTGCACAAGTGTTTTCGGGTATCGAATCTCCCTTTTGCTGCTCTTCGCTCTCTCACTAATTGCTGCGACGTTATTAATTTTCGATTACAATTTTTGGTTTTTGTGGCCGAACATTGATAATTGCTTTGCTTTTGCTGCTGCTTTTGCTTTTGCGTTGCCTACGTCATGCCTGTGGGCAACAAGTGGCTCCCAAATGGTTTGTTTATGAGCCCATTGCGGTCTGCTGAGCATCGCTCTCACTCACATCAACTATTGATTTTGCTGCCGGCCATGCTACAGTGGCTTCAAATTATGCGCAAAACTTAAACCGAAAATTTAACATTTAAAATTTTTCAAAACAAGAATAAAGTAAAGAAATTACTTTAAACTTTGTCTACCTATTGTATTTTTCTTTAGAAGATGTTATTTGGAAGTTGTTGCAGCTCAATTTCTTTTAAGAAGAAATATTTATATAAAATGTGCTAGTAAAATGCAGGCTCAAAAATTAATTTAAAACAAGATTATCTATTTATATATTATTATAAAGTGTGATAGTACGCTTCACTATAAAACACATACATTTTTTTTTGTACATGAACTGAAATATCTATAGCATAAGGTATATAACTTAATTAGAAATAAGACAGTCTATTGAATTTTTGTTTTCAATTTAAAAAAAAAAGTATAAAATATAGAAAAAAAAATACAGAAAATAATTGTATTATACATATTATGTTCGTAGGGAAACACAAACTAAATAAGTTTCCTGGTAAATAAAAATAAGCATAATACATTTTTCAATTGAAAGTCAATAAATGACATTGACACTCCATTATGAAATGTATAAATTTTAAAGTATATACAAATTATTTCAAAGCTACGGCTTACTAAATTCTGTTTTGTAAATTCTATGTACACAACATTTAAATTGTATAACATATAAAACTGCGATAAAATGCTTGTAGTGTAAGATTTGGAATTTTATTAAAATCAAGTTCACATATTGAATTCTCGTCCATTATAAAACGTTTAAACTTGAGTAGATAGATCGATTTCAACCTAAATTTAAGCACATGTAAATTTTCTTCATTTATTTTCTTTCTACATAAGCTACATCATTTATTTGTTCATTTCTGCAAAAAAATGTTGCGACTTTTTTTTGCTTGTTTTCTGTAATGACATCTCACAAAAACATAACTATATTATGCTGTCTGTAAACGTCAATAAATGCCAATGAAATGTTGTACAACAAATATAAGTCAATGAATATTTAAAATATTTCCAAAAATTTTGCATTGAGTCCATAATGAAATTATGCCAATGTGCGTGACCAGCTGACAGTGTAAGTTTGTCTATATATACGAGTGCAACACACACATAAAGTGGGTGATAGTAAAGGGCTGCATTAGTCCTACAACAAATTGAATAATTTTCGGTGAGTGTGTGTGTGGGTGTGTGCAAGTGTACTAATGGCAAGTTCGTGTTCAAAACTAATTAAAAGAGCAAATTGAAAGTGCAAATTCATTAAAAATTGATGCACTTCAAATACTCGTAATCGAAATTCAGAAATCGAAACTCAACGCAATCAAAGAACCTGCAGACAGCTTTTTCCATGAGTTAAATTGATGAGTTTTCATATACGTTCACGTATGTAAATTTAAATGTTGCACCTCAGACTCATGAATTTGATTTACTTTAATGCGCTTGGGTTGCTTTTAAACGCTCTTTCACTTCTCACGGCTGCTGGCGGCTCGAGTGTCTCGACAAGCACACACACATGGCGAAATATTTGCAAGAAAAGCGCTTTATGCCGGCAAAGTAAACGTGATAAAAAATACACAGCAGCGATGCGACAAGAGACGCGCACATAATGCGTTCGTGTAATGAAATAAATGCCGGAAAGCTGCAGCTTGCGCAGCGCCGACAAAGACATCAAGGACATTAAATAAGGACAATGCTGGTGCTATCAATAACGCAATTACAATATGCACACACACACTACCACACACCACTCGCTTTTAGTCTTCCTGTGATTCAAGCTTCAAGCGGAAGTTTTAACACTTTAATGGCGGCAACTTACCTCTAGCATATTGCGACGATTTGTGTCGCATAAATTCCGGCAGCCAATCTCCGTCGACATGTACCAACCGCTAAATGTGGTCGCCGTAAACTGAATGCCGCCCACATCGAAGAGCATGCTCGACACGGCGGGCAACGCGTACCAGCGCAATCCCAAATCACTAAACCACTCGAATCTGCAACGAGTTTGGGGGGAGGGGAGGAGAAAGTATTTTGATTGTTTGGTTAGACACACACAGACACACACACACACCACGCTCCAGCTGCTACTCACTTGGGATGACTTAGCGGCACCTCGAGTATCAACTCTGGCGGGTAATCAAAGTAGTCGGGATCATGACCATTGGCCGACACAACCAGCGGCAAAATGTCCCATTCGCTGCCCTTGCCCTTCCAACCCAGCTTAGTGCAGACCTGCGAATAAAATCAAGACCAAAAGTCAACAACAAACATCAGAATATCGAACACAGCATAAAAAGTGACATGTTCACAAATATATAGCATACTTTCAGGCGACTTTTGCATACACAGAGAACTCAGCACATTCTGTGCTCTGTCTCTCTTTGTGTATTTATCGACAGCTTTGTTATTTGTTTGTTTGTGTGTGTTTCTCCTGCTCCGTTCACACATTTTTTTGAACGTATTTAAAATGCGATTTATTACATGGCATTTACTACAACTCCGACAACTTTTTGTCCCAGCCCAATAGCATTTATGTATGCCTTGTAATTTGTTCTTTTATCTGTTTGTGTATGTGGGTTGTCCAAGGGATAATTCAACTTGTTGGTTTAACAACAGCTCAAAATATGTGAGTATGTGTGTGTGTGTGTGTGCGTTGTCGGCTCACAAGCAATTGATGCGTGTAAATATTGTGATGCCAATATATAAATTGATAGGTGGATTACAAGCCATAAATAAACGCCCGCAATAAAATATAAAAGAGTTGTACAACAAAATGACTGTCGGATATTGCTTCAAGTCGAATCGATTCCATTCAATGGGAGCAACAACAGCTGTTCGGCACTTTGATTGCTAGGCAACCACTCACAAGTGGCCTATTGAGCCAAATGTGAAATGTGAGTATTTTATTAGACCCTTTAAACGCACACCTCGCTTAACTCGTTCAGCATTGCGGATGTCTTTAATTTCCTGCTGAATTGTTTGAGTTCTTAAAGCTTTTTCAACTTGCTCAACTGTGAGATGCCCACTACCAATTTTCAGAAAAAACATATTCTATAAGTATACCAAATTAGTATACTTGGTATATTTATGTAGTTCAACATTGAAAATATACCAAATAGTGCAAAATATATGAGATTGTCAACCAAAGCAACTAAAACCCGATTGCTGTAGGCGTTTTTTGCTATACAAAAGTATTTCTTCATAAGTTTTAAAATGTTTATCTGATCACAACCAAATTTTTAGGAATCTTAAATACTGCAGTTACTATTTTAACAAATTTGATCTGCTTGGCTATATAATATCAACTGTCAACCCCGATCAAACGTATATATACTTTATGGAATAGGAGGTTCTTACTTCTGTCTGTTACAAACATTTTCTGCAAACACAAAGTTATAATACCCTTTTACCCTATGCATAGCGGGTATAACAAATGTACCTCTGTGAACTCCACGTTCATGGGATCACCGATGATTTTACCATCCGTTTGCTTGTAGCCAGCATAAGAGATAAGCTGATTATTCCAGATGCGATAATCATGCTTGGCATCAGTGCGCTGTGGAAATATTGTGATGGCAGATCTGCAAACGAAACAATGAAACTATTAAACATATTCCATGCACACCACAAGGCCAAACAACAGTTTAGACAAAGTTCACAAGCTCAACTCATAATCGGCTACACCAATGTTGGCCAAGTCAAAAGTCAAAAATGCAATAGACAGACAGTCTATGGCTATGGGCTAAACATAATACCAAATATTTGCTAGACCACTTTTCAGCAGCTTTCGACTCATTGCCAATTAGTCGAGGCCAAAAGCTTTCGCCTCATCGATTTGAGTGGATTACCAACTTTTTGTGGAAACGGCGAATGTTAGTGCGAATTGCAAATGTTTTCCGAAAATTTCCAATTGCCATAAACAGCATATTTAAGCGGCAGCAAAGTTATGCGAGGCTTAACAGCTTGATGTGCTAAATAAGTAGGTCCCAATGTGAGATCACAAATTTGTGCACGCTAATTAGAATAAGCTGGTAATTATGTGCACTGCATGTTCATTTTTGTGCAAATTTGTCGAAATTGCAATTATAAATTGGTGATGAAAATATAACAAATATAATACTATTAAAAATTATAGATAATTTTCAAATAATTACTGGCTATTGTTGAACCATTAAATACTATTAACAGCATTAATTATGCATTTAAATTTTAGTAAACATAAAAAAAACTATACATACACACAAAATTTGCTTTCAATTAGTTTGTGTGTCTTTTTCAAAAGTTTTCCCCTCTAGCTCTCAGTTTTTCAATTAAAACGTGAATTTATTGTTTCGAATTTTTGTGCATTTCTATGGCACAACAATTTTCACTTTGAGCGCAATTGAGTTAACAAAAAAAACAACACTTTTATTTCTCGCTTTGTGGCTTTGGAAATTTTTTGTTTTTAATAAAATTTAAGAGTTCGACACTTACCTCAGATTGCCTTTATTAGTTGCATACTTGATGTGATTACAAATTGCTTCAAACATGCCACTGGTTGTGGTCACATAACGACAATCAAACACCTAGAAAATAGAATTAATAAATAATGCAATGAGGATAAGTCTTTAAGTTGACTTTAGCAGCAATCTATAGACTTTTAGGACAATTTGATGGTCTCACAAGTGCCACTCCAATTAAAGTGGCAACTGCAAGTGCAGCAGCCAACTTGAACTGTGCAACACCCAGCTCGAAAGTTCAAATTAACTAAAATATTCATGGCACTTCTAACATCAACAACAGCGCAAAAACAAGCGAGAGCTTGGCACAATTCATAAGAAGTCTGCTAAATACCCTAAATAACGATTTTAATAATAAGTTCATAATATTAAAAAATATGTAAATTGTGTACTAAATTTAATAAATAATAACAATGATAAATACATAGAAAGAGTTGTACATATTTTGAAATAAAATATAAATCTTAAATTGCTTCTTATTAAATTTAATTAGTTCTACCTAAAAAGGCAATCTCAATTTATAAAAATATTTCTACTCTTTTTCTCTTATAAGACTTCGAATTTATCTACAGAGTATCTAAACAGATGGATCGCTTTAGAGAACTAACAGACATAACAATTGGACTACATGAATTTTAAGTGCGACCAAAACTTTGCAGCGGCACACAAAAAAGTTGAAATAGGGGAAATGAAAAACACTCGTTAGAAAAATAGGAAAAACAGTAAAACTCTAAATGAAATCAGTAGAGTTCTGATCTGTTCGCTTCTGTTCTGCTGAATTCTGTTTATGTTTTTGTTTTTGACTTGGTTTTTGCAGGCAGCACATGGGGCGTATGATAAATGTGAATGTGAAGTAATTCGCATTGTTACGAGTGCTCGAGATTGTTGTTGTTTTTGTGCGCTCTCAGAGTGTACGTACATAGAAACCCTTTTTCAATTATAACACTTGAATGCACTTTCTAGATGCCCAGCTTACCCAGTTTTACCTCTCGATTAACAATTGTTTTGGGCATTTTCACACCTGATGCTTGTTTTGCTTCTGTGGTTTATCAATGAAAAGGTGCGAGTACTTACGCTTTGGCTTTATGCGATTCCTCTGCTGAGCTGTTAGCTGTGCCCACTCGAGTCTTTTCCCCAAATCCCTAAACACTTTGCTATTTCACAACTCTTTTTATTTTGTACTCCTATCTTCTCCCTCCACTTTTTATAACTGCTGCTTTTTGGTCAGTTTCATTTGATTTTCTGCTGTGTTTGGTTTTTGTTTGGCTATGCGTATGGTTGGTTTTTCGTAATTAAGTTGGAACCCTTTTTTCGAGTGGGGCCTGAATGACCCATGTGAAACCCATAAGCCATTCATTTATGCATGATGCGTGCATTTAATTTACAGCAAACTTTTGTTTTTCAAGTGTTATTGGATAACTTTTTCGAAAAGTCATGGCGTAAAATGAAATTATCATAGCACAAAACTGTACATCCAAACATGTTTATGCAGCATCATTTTTAAAGCCAAACAAGGAACAACTACGAGGGCTGGACCATTAATTATTAAATTCATTTCAAAAAGGTACAATGCTAAACGGCAATATTTTGGAAATCTTCGATTAAATTTAGAGAGAGTCTTTAATAAAGTTTCTGTTAGTAAGTTTAATATAAATATATTATCAAATATAATACCATAAAATAGTATAATTTGTAGTTAACAATATACCAAATTGTCAGCCAAAACAACTACACAATTGTCTTCAATTAATATTATAAACATTTTTAATTGAATAAATAAAAATAACTTTATTAAAAAGAACTTAATAATAAACATGTCCGTAATAAGAAACCAACATAAAGAAACTTTTCTTTTCACTTAGTTTAATATAAAGTTGCGCTAATCTAAAGGCATCATTCATTATTCACTTCACAAAAAGACAAATTGATTGACAGCCTTTTAAGGTTTTCGCTTTCATCAGTTCAGCGGCTCTTTCAAATGCAATTCCATTGTTTTGGCCCGAGAACCACTCAGACACCCCTCGCTTTGCTTAGATTTTGCACATATCTCTGGACATACGTGTGTGAAAGGCTGAGACTCGAGGAGCATTAAATATGTATGCATATACATACATATATACACACGAGTGTAGTAAATACATTTTTGACGCTAAGTGAATTTTCAAGGTGACTTCAGTGACTGAGAATTGGATGCTCGTGTCTGTTTCAAGATTGTCACTCACACAAACAAACACACACAGAGGAAAACACATGAAAATCATTGAAGCGTGGATGCAAATTTGTTCACACATTGCTAGGCACACAAACTCACACATCGTCTTTTTGTAATGCCAACTACTGATCATTATAATACACACACACACACACACAGGCTCACATTTAAATGTAGTATGTATGAATAAATCTCTGTGTGGCAGACACCAAAATTTTGTAAATTAAAATTTACGATGATTTGCATTTCAAATACGCTCAGTTCACTGCTCGCTTTTTGTCTCTTAGTCTCTTTCTCTGTCTCTTCCATTTTCTTTCTCTTCACTCGCTTTGTGCCTTTTTTATCGCCTTTCGAGTGCGCATTTTGCATTTGTCATTTTGTTGAAACACGCATAAATCTTGAATAATACAAACAGGACACATCCAAAGCGAGCGAGATAGATAGAGTGAGAGAGACAGAGACAGCAGACAGCACTACTTAGATTGCTCTGACAGACAGCCTCAGTGATTTGCTTGGCTGACAAATTGGACTGACTATTTTGCATATGTTTTCAGAATGCTAGAAAATTACACACATTTGGCTAATGTGAGTTGATGAATTGATATAGACTGATTGCTGCTAAATGCTAATGACTGTATGACTGGCTAATACATTAACGAAAATTATAGCTTAGAAGAGGGAGGAGGAGATAACTGTGACATATTATAATTTGAATTTTTATACTTATATATTTAAAGGTGACTTAATAAATAATTTAGTAAAATTAAAATAAGATTATACAAATCTCATAGTTATAACAATTTATAATTTACGAAATCAAATTTAAATTTACAAAATTTATAAATGTATAACATTAATAATATTTTTGATTAATTTTTTAAAATAAATATTATATTCAGAATAAAAGTATGTTTGCATTTTATATTTAAAAATAATCCACAACATATTCAAATTTCAAATGCTAATAATATTTTCAAAATGTTGCATGTAAATATTGTTTCCTCAACGCTGAGCTTTGGGCTATTTATTTCTGCATTCTATGCTTAAATTTACAATGTTAAAGAGGTGAGCAATAAATTCTGTCAAATCAATTTTCGAGCAATTTTTGTTTTCAAGAATGTTTACATTTTTTGAGATATTAAATAATTTAGTTCTACAATTTCCGCTAGAGCTTAAACTGTTATAAATAATATTCAATATTTAGTGCTGCTCATAAATGAAAAATTTAAAAATTCAATTTAAATTCATCACAATTAACTGCTTAAACTTAAGCTTGCTTTTAAAATGTTAATATATATGCCATATTTTCTGTATAATTTTGAACTTTGTGTAAACAATTCACCTGCCAACCAAATAAAGTCCATAGATTGCGGTCGATAAATCCCCAGCAATTTATCTTACAAAAGCGAATAAACTCACCTGCAGCTTCGACCATTGGATGCGACCAATGCAGCGAGAAGAATTACGCCAAGCTAATTTGGCGCCATAAATTAGCTCCGTTTCGGTTAGCTGATAATGTCCCGTTGTCTCGATGCTCTGTCGCACCTGTTTCCAGCGAGTTTCATGCGCTGCCGACGATGAGCTGCGACAAATGTTGCCAAGTAGTAGATAAATAAATAAATCTTCTGCTTTTAGAGATTTGCGCGCTTACCGCTTAATGGAGGTGAAATACTGATCCAGAAAATCCTTGGCATGCTCCAGCACCAAGTCGGATTTGCGTGCCTCAACGGCGGCGTTTCCAATGTTCATGATGCTACTCGTACAGGTGGCTCTCGTGCAGGACAAAATCTGTAGAAATTCAAAAGAAAAGCGAAAATTATGTTAACGATGATGATAAATAAATAAGTCATAAAGTTCTTACAAGTAGGAACAGATCAAAAAAAGAAGAAAAAATATGGCAGGAAAAGTTGTGACAATTTAATTAAAAATTTAATTGCTTATCTCTCGGTAATTAAATTTTTGATTGCTCATTTCGTGCGCCCTAATTGCAGCGCAACAAATGAAGATGAATGACATCAGACATCCCGAGACGATGCTATAAAAAGCAGAGTAGGAGGCGCAACAATGCAATGGAATTGAAATTAAACTGAAATGGCACACGGGCTATCAAAAATGAAGAGAGAGCCAACTGACAACTTCTCGCCCTAAGCTCAATTGTGGCAGCTTCTTCTTTAACCTGGCCAAGAGCTTAGACGGCTTCTTAGATGCCCTCCCAATGCTTCGACACGCTGCTCGCTGCTCGTTGGCCACATTTAAAAAGCATTTCACTGTCAATTGCGGATGTTATTTCTGTTTTGCTTTACTTTCACAATTTCTTTTTGTGTGCTCTTTATGACGCATGTCACTGTAATTATACCCTGTAAACGGTAGTGAGGGAAACGGGTGTAGTACACACAGAGAAAAACATATAGATTAAAAAATCTTGATTTAGATCTTTTCGATTTTAGGTTGAAGCAATCTTTAGTCAAGATTTATATGGTTAATTTGCATTTTAAAATTAAAGATTAAAATCTTAATTCAACATGGTTTTATTCTAGATTAAAAAACAAATTTTAGATCAAAGTAATCCTATAGGATTGTAAAAATTACTTATATTCACGATTGAATATTTCATATGCTCTTACAAAAATAAATCTCAAAGGTGGCAAGAAAGTAACTAATTTAATAGTAGCCTAATTTTATACGTGTTAAATTAAATCTTAATTTTAACAATTATGCAAATATAATTTTCTATCTTTTTTCACATATTTAATGCACTTTCTCTTTTGCTCTATGTTTAATATCATCTTTAAATTAAAATTAATTTAACAAAACCTCTGTTTCCAGGACATTCCCCAGTTGCGCAACTTTTGCTGTTTGTCTTTTTGCTCTACACCTGCACTTCGCTCGATTTGTCTCAATCTCCTCCTTCTCCCCTCCCCCGCCCCAATAACAAACAGACTCCGCCTGTTAGATGTTCTTGTTCGTCTTCGTCTTCTTCGTCGCTCACCTTGCCTTATGGTTTGTTTTCTTTCGTCGCTTTAATTTACTCAACGCCACAACAACAATGCCAACAGCTTGGAGCTCTTCTTCGCTCCTGGCTTATGGCAATAACAAAGCATCCCGCGGTCATAATTAGTTTGTTTTTACAGGCAGTTGAGCTCTTGAATTGGCTTAAGAAGAGAACGAATTGCCACCATAAAATGCTCAAGTGGTCTTACTTGCTGTTTGCTTTAGGTTTCTGACTCTTCAAACTGCGACAATTACATCACACATACGCCATGTAGACGCAAATTACAAAAAAATTAACTTTAATTTCTGTGAGAAACGTGATGTTGTGCGAAATTGCAATTAATGCAGCATGTCAAACACTATATTCATATGAAGGTTGAATGCAAAATGTAAAATAAGATAATATTAAAATTTGTAAAATATATTACAGTTGTTAACAGGTTGATCTACTTTTTTTTATCTATAGAGATTGGCAATCATTTTTTGCTGTTTTGAGTTGCAATTCGATGATAAATATTTCAGCAATTTATCCTTTTTATATTATAAATTGAATTGAAATTCCTTTGAACTCATATTGAAAACGTAATAAAATTATTATTTATCTGTGCAAACTTAAAAAGATGATAATAAATTTGCTATCAAATACTTTTATTTGTGTAGTTTGTCAGCAGCCAATTCTGTATTTAACTTGCATCCAATTTTTGTAATTTTTGATGACAATTAAAAGTTGAAAACAGCAAACATAGCTTGTAAATTCTTGTAGTTAATTTATAAGCCGCCGAAACTCTTCAACCACAATAAACTGCTGCCTCAACTTCAAGTTCAGCCACAACATATTTCTGCAAAAAAAAGGAATATGGTAAAAACTTTTGCAATTTTCACTCAACTGCACAGGACAAATTTATGCAGAATGCAAACAGCAATACGTGAGTGGCAGCATTACAAACACAAACACAACCACACAACACACACATGTGCACTTCTCACACACCCACACACTTGCATCCCTTGGCGTACACAATTTATTTGCAACAACTTGCAAGTTATAATTCTAATAAGCAAGACTGACGACATGATACGTGGACCACGCCTCCTCCCAAAAAGAAACAACTGCACCTCATTATGGCGCACAGTCATTGTGTGTGTGTGTGTGTATGTGTTCCTGAGTTTTGTGTTTACAGAGTCCAAAAATTAGCTTTCGCTATCAACGTAGCAAGATCTCATAAAGCAGGCAGACAAAATGCGGCTTGCGACGCATTTTCATTTAAACAGATCTTCAGACGCGCAAATGAATTTTGCTGCCAGCGTCAAATGCAAATAATTGCGAGCTGCTGTTGCTGTTGCTACTGCAGCAGGGAAGTCCTTAATGCCACGCCCACCCAACCGGTTAGTACACCCACACGCTCTCACACAAAGTTCGCCAAAATTGTTTTATGTAAATATAAACACAAAGCAGCAACAACATCGAGAACAGCGAGCCGCGAGTAAAACTTGCCACCGTGCCGGAAACGGAAATTGTTGCAGCTGCAGCGCGTCAACTAAATACATATACAACACGGAGCTCTAACACCCACACAAACATACACACACACACACACACCCACTTCAAAGCGTTTAAAGTTTTAGCGTGCAAGTTTTGGTTTGCCGCCTCGACGCCACTCGTTGCCCTTTTTTCAGAGGTCGCTTTTTGGGATGGAGGCAAATGAGGGTCGAGCATTTCCCTGGCGTGCGTCTTGTTCGCGCCAAATTTGCACTTTTTTCTGCAAGTTTTCCATTTAATTTTGTTCTTATTTTTATGAAATTTATGCGCCTGTAAAGAAGCACAGTCTAAAAGGTGCTGCCAGCTGCGCTTGAGAGCTGCAGCGAATTCTGAATGCGCTTTTAAAGAAATATAAATAAAATAAAACTAAAAAAAAATAATTATTAAATTCATAATTTGTTAAAAAATCCCTGACATATAAAAATGATTATAAATATCAATCACAAATATATAAAATATTGTAAAACTTTTCTAGTAATTTTAAGCAACGTTCTTAAGTCTAACACTAATGTATCTGTTTTCCAATTATATACTAATTTAATAAAGAAATAGCTCACACTCCACAAATTAATTGCAATTAATATAACCAAACACTTTCAAGCTTTTCACTTAATTACACTTCCGAAAACCTCGTGAATAACTCACTCAGCTGGACCGCAAGTTGTAGAGTAATTTAAGTGAATAACTCGGCAAATATAAATTATTTGGTAGCTTTTAACTTCTGTTGTGGTACTTTTGCAAACACTTTTAACCCCACATAGTATTACTCCCCTCCACAATTTTCGCACTCAAAGTAAAAATTTGCTATTCAAAATTGCGAGAAAAATTGCATTAAAATGCGCAAAAACAAATGCAATTTAAATGTAATTTATGAAGCACTGTAAATATTTTGCATACATTTCCCGTTAGACTGTTGTGTAGTTTGGCTTTTATAATTGGCTAAAATAATGGGGGAAATTAAAGTCATAGCGCATAATTACAGCATGCATGGCATTAAGTTGTTCAAAGCACAATAAAGAGCTGTAAAGAGCTCAACTGCTGGCATCTTTCTTCTACATTTTATGGTTACGGCAGCATACGACTGAAGGTAACTCTTGGCTTACAGTAAAAGCCCTCTCAGGCACAAACATAAAACTTATGAGGCGGACAACATTCTGTGAGCATTTAAGTATCGAGCGAGCGCTCTCTTCATGCAAATCCCGAACAGAGAACATAAACTTTAATTGACTTCAACTCGAAGCTTACATCTATGAATGGACCTGGAGGCGCTTTTTCACGCGCTTAGTATAATTACCAGGTGGCAAGCAAATTTGCATAAGAGCAGCGAGAAACTTGCAACTCGCAAGCGGCAAGTGGCAAGTGGCAAGCTGAGTGTTGGGCCAAAGTCACTAAAGTCGACGATGCCAAACTTTAATGAAAATGCCAGCAATACGCTTTGCGTATTATAATGCAACTGGAATGGAGGTGAAGCACAGGAAAGGGTTTGGTTGGACAGCAGCAGAACCAGCTGCAGTTGCAATGCCATGAAATTTGATTGCGAACTGTGTGCACACATACAAACAAAAAAAATGGCGAACTCACAGCGCCATTTCCGACGCCTGCTGTCGACGTCGACGCTGACTTAATTAGCAGGCTAACAGCGCTGCAACTGCCAAGGGAACCGAAGAGGGGGAACAACTAGTTCAGCTAATTGAGGTTAGTTGGCAACTTTAATGCCAACACGTCGACGTCTTTTCCGCTTATGCAACACTTGCAGCCTAATGAGTTTCAAATCGCAGTTGCTGAATCAGAATTGTATGCCGAGCCGCCAAATCAAATGTGCAGCAAATGAATTATGCAATAGATAAATAGCTCTTCATTTAATTGTAATTAATTGAGTACCTGCATAAAAGCCAATTTAACATAGCTTTTCATTTAAAGACCACTATTATTAATCGGCAACTGAAGATGTGCTTCGCAGCTATTTTATCACTATATTTCTATTGGCAAATGTTGTGGAAATGAATATAAAATTCTTTAGTTTTTAGTTTACTGCTATTTATGACTTGCTTGAAAGCTTTGTTGCTTTATATTTCCACTTTTAAATGCGAAGTGCAACATACACAATGGCTATCACCTATGGAGTTAATAAATAGTTTGAAGGCGCACTGAAAAGTTTTTAAAGCTGTATATTTCACTTTACACATACTCTAAATATGAAATTCTTTGTTTTCTACATACTTTGCATATTAAATGCATAACTCTAAGGGTGTTCGTTTCAAATTTCATGGGTATTGCGGCTTGTTGTCAAAGTTAGAGACATCAGATTTAAGTTAAACACAAGTGAAAAGTTTTCTAACCCCGGTGACCACAACGCAAATTACTAAAAACAACAAACTGACTCACACTCACACAACACACACAGCTGGGTATAATTTTAAAGCACACACACACACATTTACTTTAATTGAGGGCAACTTCATTGCAAGGCAAGAGAATTGCGTTGCTTTTTAAGAGTTAAGCGACAATGCGGGCGGCAGCCTTTAATCCAGACAAGGCACGCACTTGAGGCAACTTTTGCTTAACAAACTGCAGTAAACATTAAAATTGCAGGCAAACAAACAAGTGAAGCACACCCACACACACACACAGTCGCACGTACACACGCAGTCAAACAATTACACGGCCAACTAGCAGCTCGTCATGAGTATTAAATAACTCCTAGAAGTATGCAATGCTTTTTGCACACAAGCTACCAACTTTTTTACGCGCACAGCAAAAGAGCAGTGAACATGCTCCGAATTGTTTTACTGCCGTTTCTTTTTTTTGTTTTATTGCACTTTCTCTTGCACTAACAAGGTCATAAGGCCAGCAACTAGAGATAGCTACTTGTCCACACGTCCTCAAGCTAATTATATACTTAGTAGTCTGTGTAAAACACTAGAGAGAAAACGTGACTCACCTCGCGACCTTTGCTGTGCAGCGTATCGTATACCTCGGGTCTGCCCTCAATGTTCTTTAAACGCATCGGCTTACGCATCAATAGACTGCGTCCCTCGTCGTCCAGATGCATGAAGCTGCAAGTGATGAAGATATTTCAGATAAACTACAACTGTTATTTAAGTCAAGCAACGAATTCAACAGCACGTTGAAGTTGATCGCTTGCAAACCCCTCTCGAGTTATTCATCTTTGACTCACCTGCCGGCACGCGAACGATAATCTTGTGACATTTTTCTTGGCTGTTGGTTTTTCGGCGTGGGCGAAAGTTCGCGCGAACTTTTGCTGGACGCCGTCCCGCTGCCCGAGGCAGCAGCAACAGCAGCCACAGCGCTTGGCCCCTGCCCAGCTCCAGTTGCTGCTGCTGATGCTGCTGCCGGCCCATCCTCGAGCTCAACAACAATGCTGGTGTTGGTGCCGCGACGTTCTCTTCCCGCTTGCGGTGATACTGTGGTGGAAATGCTGGTGCGTTTGGGGTGCTTCAAGGGCGTGCCACTGTTCAGACCACTGCCGGATGCGCCATCCGACACGGCACGACTGTTGTGGTCCACTTCATGGCAGGCAGTCGAGATGCCCTCAAGATTTGTGCTCAAGAGCCCATTGCCATTTAACTGTGGCGCTGCCTGTGCCTTGACTTTGATTTTGTTTTGTTCAACTGTCGTTGCTTTTGCCGTGGGCAGCGGCGACTGTTGCTGATGCTGCTGTTGCTGCTGCTGTTGTTGCTGTTGTTGTTGCTGCTGTTGTTGTTGCGCATTTGGAGTACGTTTGATGGTCACAAAGCGCAGGTTCTCAAATATCGATGTGAAATGCTGCGACATGTTGGCCTCTTCCACTTGCCTTGTCGTTTATTTAAAATGCAACCTGCTGCAGCACACAAGGTAAACTCGCAGCAAACTTTTGATTAAATTCTCCTTTAAAAAAAAGTAAGGAAAAAAATCAGTTTAAAAAAAGAATAACAAAACTTTGGCTTGTGAGAAAAGCCAAAACGTTTTGGCCACAATCAATTGGTTGCCGTTTGACCTCCAACAGATTGGAAACTTTAAGCAAACATCAGGCTAAATTGCCAAAGAAGATGAATTGTAATGTGAGTGCACAAGAAATACGAGGTAAACCAGATGATGTTAAACTCGATTTAGAAGTGCAAACAGCAAACAAATTTCAATCAAAATAAATGAGAGTGAAATCTGTTGAATAGTAAGTACAAAATTCAAACTGACAAATAAAAAACACAAAACGAAATTAAAACAAATAAATAAATAAACGTAACATCGTAACGTAATTCATACAATTACAATATTTGAATAAAATGGATAACTCAAAAGCGTATCAATTTCATTTGTAAACTGCAAATTAACCTAAAGAAAGTTACAATACAAGCACCAATTTCAAACTTCTCAATCAAGCTTAAGTTTAACAGCTTGATTTTTATTGTATCTTCATCAGCCGTTGACAACGCACTCAATCGTAATGAAAACTAAACTATATTGCCTCAGTGACTCTACTGCCATTGGCAATCCATTTGATTTGAAGTAGTTTCGTAGTCGTTTAACTTTTAAATCCGGTGCGTAGACAATGCGCAGCTCATTAACTTTCAAATCATGGCAGCATTTTCTTACACACTCTTTCACATCTCGAAACAATTCCCGCAACTATAACTCAGGCGCAGCTGAGACTCGCGATTGCCTTTAGAGAGACAGAGAGACTTCTGGGTTTGCTTTGCTAACTTCTCTCAATGTTGCTTTTCCATTTGCCTCGAGGGGAGAGACTCTAGATAAGTGCGCGGTGTTTTCCCAGCGTTTGCTTGCCAGCACTTAGTAGCAATTAAAAGTATCTTTATGGCAATTTCCCGGCATGTTGAACAGCGAAAGCCACAAACTAAATTTCCACTTTTCTGGTCTGCGACTTAATTATGTGCGGCTCAACATAAATTGCTTAATCAAAAGCGGAGACAGACTGTTGTAACTCTATGAAAATTCAATTAGAACACCTTTAAATTTATTTCTTATAGATTTTGTAATATATATAATATTTTGTGTGTCTGTCAAGAGTTGACAGCAAGTGAATTGGCAACAGCTGTGAAGCCTTTTGTTTTGCGTTAATCTGCATTTGAGAGGGCTTGAACCTTAACCTTCACATTAACAACGTATTTGAGCACTTTTCACGCCCACTTGACACCAGCTGTTGAAGTTTTGCAAGACAAGCAAACCCGAAAATGTTTCAGCCAAAATGCCTTTCTTTTTGTTAACTCATTCGCGACTGTTTCCGCAGTCCCGTCATCCCATCATCTCATCATTATTGCCCCAGCTGTTGGCCCAAATACATCAACATCAACCGTTTGGCCAGGTAGGATGAAGGACTAAGTACGAAGTTTTTGCCAACAAAATATAAATATATGCAACAGGCTGGCTACTTTATGGAGTATTTTCATTATTAATGCGGACGTTGGTTAAAGTTGAAGCTCTCGAAGAAAATCAAGGCTAGGTTTTAAAACAAACTATTATTAAAACTTGCATTCAGAACAAGGAACATTCAACGAATTGGCTTGAATAAAGCTTTTTATTCAACTACAAGAAGCATAGAGTTGAATCACAATGCAATTGCTATGCCAACCTTACAGGATTAGCAAATATTGATGTAATCCAACAGTGCAATGCTTCATTTCGTTTGTTCCCGCTGAGCCAATAACAATAAAAAATGTGTTGCCTACTTTTGTGCGCTAGCTGCAAGCATGGACTTTTCTAACCAGCAGGTGAAAAATTATATTAAAAACTCTCAAACAAACGCATAGCTGGGGGAAGGGGAGCAAAAATGATGGCACAGCAATTTGTTGACCGCTGAGTGCATCAGTTGAATGAATCGCCTGCCATTGAACACATATGAGTTTGGCTTTTGATTTGTGGCTGGCTGTGGCATGTGTGTAAACTCTCATCCGATATGTTATTCCAGCTGTTTTGGCTAGTTCCATAAACATTTTGAATTCCGGGGCATTAAACAAAGCGGCTTGACATCACACAGTTTTTGGGGTTCCAATTCTGTCCCAATTTGGCTCGATGAGCACTCGACATACATTTAAATTCAAATCACAAGCATAAACATTCGCTTTGATTTGCAGACACAACACACACACACACACGGATAGATAAAACACACATTCAATTCGATTGTTATTGCTTAAGCAAATGAAAATGATGAACCGCATTCTGGTTTATTTGGTTTAATTTGCTTTGCTTTTGTTTTTGTTTTTCCTTTTGCTGGGGTCGAAGCAATTCAATGTGTAGCCTCCATTGTTAGTTTGGCTAATCAATCAATCAATCAATTAATTGCTGGAGGATGTCTATTTGCATTGCTGATAGCCAGCAGTTGATGTTATTTTTTTAGCTGTCGGCTATTTTGCCACTTAGTCAAAGTGATTGAATATGGTCAAGTTGCGCCATCGACACAATTTGAGTGGGTTTTAGGCCGCAAATCAACCACAAGTTCGAGGGCTTAAATGGACAGCAATACAGTGGACTGAATAACTAAAGCTTTGTTTTAAGCGAACAAAAGCATTTCAGATATTTCAAGTTAAAATACAACACGAACAAAAAAAAAACGAACGTCCTAAAAATATCTTGATAAAAGGCAATGTTATTTTGGCGACTTTTGTCGTGCTCAAGTTCAGATTACAGCATTTTGCGGCATCGTTGGCTGGCTTAAAACGAAGCCAACTAAGCAACACATTCAACCACTCAGGCTTCAACACGTATTCCATGCCCACTTGAGGACACGGCACTATTACAACTGTAGATGTTTTTTTTTTTTGTTTGAAATCATCGCTTAAATCCCAATCAATTGCTTTAAAATAAACTCGAATAAAAATCAAAGGAAACCCGAAACAAAACGACAAGTGCGCTGCGAAAGCCTGAATGCTTTTTCGTATTATCTCAAATGACAACACACCAGCATTGGGGAAATACAAAAACCAAAACGAAAGGGAAATCGCAGCATTGAAAAGCGTCGCACAAATGCCAAGACAAAAGCAGACGCAAAACAGAACCTAACGACAAAAAACGAAAAATACAAAAACTGTTCTTATACTGTACTCGTACACAAATGGCATGCACAATGCAAAAAGTACAACAAATCTGTTAAGAAAACCCATTTATTCGGTTTTGGGGGCCAGAGCGTCAAGCAGTGCTTCAGTTGTAGTTAAATAAAAAAAAGTGTAGCATACTCTCGGGCATGGCGGAAGAGAAAGTGTGCAAAATGGCGTCCCACACACACACACACGCCGAATAATGTACAATGCTTTACTGTCATAAATATATGAGCTAGGCCTTGGAGCTCAGCTCTTGCTATGCAAATACAAAAATAACGAAAATTATAAAAGCATACCGAATGAACTCAATATTTGCACGATAAAGTGCGGCTGCTTGCAAAAATAAATAATCACATTGTAAGGCGTTGCAAAGTGTTGCTTGGAAGCTAGTCATCATGTGATCGCCTGTGGTTTGCCTTTCATGCTCCTTGATATTATAGTATTATGGGATACGGATTTAACTTAATAAATAAATGCTGACGACAGTGCAAAGCAGGCACTTTTATCACAGTTCTCTACTGAGTACTTAAAAAGTTTTCGTTTAATGGGAATTGAATATAATTAATAAATTATTCATATTAGTACATAATTATTTTGCTACACTTAATAAACTTAATCACAGAACTTTACTTTATGGTAAAGAAAACCTATTTTAAATATAATTTGTATATATGATATATATATATATATAATATATTAGTATGGTTGATCTGGACTTCTAATAAATTTCCCACATTTAAATAATGATTCTGAATCTTCAGATTCCGAATAATAGTAGCGAATAACATATAGAAAACAAACTCATTAGTCAAAATGTAAATTAAACAACAAAACACTTAAAAATTAAAAAAAAAAAGTGAAGTGAGAAATACCTAACATAGGACATTGGAATTTATAGAATATACGTAAAATGAATTAAAAACTGTAAGTGGAAAGTTTCATTGAAATATCTATTAATTTACTAAAGTTATCAATTTAATTCTGCTAGCAGAGCTATTGGACCCACTGTGTGACAGTGCAAAGCAGGCACTTTTATCACAGTTCTCTACTGAGTGCTTAAAAAGTTTTCGTTTAATGGGAATTGGAAATAAGAAAACATTTTTTCATATTAGTACATAATTATTTTGCTACACGTAATAAACTCAATCACAGAACTTTACTTTATGGTAAAGAAAACCTATTTTAAATATAATTAGTATATATAATATATATAAAGTATGGTCGATCTGGTCTTCTTATAAATTTCCCACATTTAAATAATGATTCTGAATCTTCAGATTCCGAATAATAGTAGCGAATAATATATAGAAAACAAACTCATTAGTTAAAATGTAAATTAAAAAACAAAACACTTAAAAATTAAAAAAAAAATGTGAACATTTATATTGTTGAATATGGTTTTTTAACATGTGTATGTGAGCTATGAAAAATAACTAGCGTAGGACATTGGAATTTGTAGAATATACGTAAAATGAATTAAAAACTATTAATTTACTAAAGTTATTAATTTAATTCTGCTAGCAGAGCTATTGGACCCACTGTGCGACAGTGCAAAGCAGGCACTGTTATCACAGTTGTTTACTGAGTGCTCAAAAAGTTTTCGTTTCATGGTAATTGGAAATAAAAAAAAAAACATATTTTCAATATAATTAGTACTTAATTATTTTGCCACACTTTATATATGGAAAAGAAAACATATTTTAAATATAATTAGTATATAATCATTTTGTTACATTTTCAAATTGTGTTCAATATTCCAATCATGTTGGCCAACTGAGTAACCCGACTCGCTGACTGACTGACAGACTGAGACACGCAGCTGACGCAGGTCTCCTCGGTATTAACATATGAAAGGATGGTGTGTTAGGGGTTTATCCTTTGAAAATATCCCCCCTTTTTTTGTGTTATTTACCAACGGCAGGAAGTACGCATACTTGATGCTGTTAAAATAAAAAAAAAAAATGAGCGAAATGCAAAGAAAAGTTATACAAAATAAATATTCGCACTTTGTTTGGCAACACATAAATAAAATCATATATGTACTCTCCCTCCCGCATTCAAACGCTATGTTATGCATTCTTGGATGATGTCAGTAGCAGCTGCGGCTGTTTTTGTCCGTTGCCTGTTGCCCTTGTCAATATTTATATATTGTTATTTGAAATTGATACGTAAAAGCCAACGGAAAACATTCATTATACCCGTCCAAAAAAAAAAGGGGGAAATGTTTCTGGACTGAGCGGAATAAATTACATAAATATGCGCTGAAGGAGAGCTTATCAAATCCGACAACAGGTAAACCCCAGTAGATAATATTATTTAATAACATGTGTACCTAAAAATAAAATAAAATGAAAATAGCGGAGGCAGTTAGGTTATCGAATCCTTGCTCTGTCTATTGCTAACTAGACAAATGGCTTTGACTGATTATATTAAGGGTTTTATTTGGCATAGAATTAAAAAAATATTAATTTAAAGACATAAAGCCTCCACAACATCAACAAATTGATCACTATGTGCAATTTTATTGAGAACAAAGCTTTTTAAGATACCCCTTAAAATCTATCATTGCATTTTTCGTTTTCATTTCTTAAAGGAAAATGTAATTTATGTATTTAATTTAATACAATTTCAAGGTTTTTGTGGGCAAGTTCTGTGTTGGTATCACAAAGTCAGGTTTAGTTGAAATTAAAATTCATTTGAATTGTTTTTCTTGCGAATAAAATTGATGCTTTTTCTGCTCGATTTAAATGCTTGCTATGTTTGTAGTCTATTGTATTACAAATATTTTCGAATTTCTAGCGACAAATTCAATTAGAACAAGTGTTGACCACACACACAGAATTGTTTATTAAATATTTGTAAAATACTCGCATACTTTATGTTAGACTACATGAATTTGTTTGTGGTCGAAAACAACACTGGGAACATCATTAGTGAAATGAGTTGCAAAAGATATTTTCAAGTTTATTAGCAAGCAAAGAGTCTTTTCGCCTGCATATAATTCAAACTATTCCTTTATTTTAATATGGCAAATGACAGTAAAACATTGTGTCAAAGAGAAATATGTGACATTGTGCATGAAGCAACGGTGGCAGCTGCTGCTCCAAAAAGTGGAGCAAACTTAACTGAACACAATTTTCTAAAGAGGAGCACCCACACACACACACACACATACATAAGAGATGGGAAAGTACTCTAATGAGTATGAGTATGACTTTAAAGTGCACGTTATGCTGAACTAATTGTTTTTAAATTTATTCAATCGAGTTAAGAACATTTTCACCCACTCACATCAAAGATAATTATTGTTCTAATTGAGACTCCGAACTCTTCAGCAAGGAATTGCTTAATGTTTTTGCTGATACAAATTTGTGCAGAAGGCTAATTGTGGCTATGGTTAAGTGCCTGACCCGGTCTTGGACTCTTCACTTCATTATAGATGATTTATTGTTGTGCTCAGTAATTAATTGACTTTATTTGCAAAAACAATTTGCAGAATTTGATTTGGTTGTCACAGCCCTTTTCATGGCACAATTTGGGCGTCTGGCCAATTTGGCAATTAATTTAATTGCAAATTTAATGTGGAAATTATCCATGGCAACATTAATCAATTGCCAATTGAATTATGCGCACAATTTGAGTGATTTGTCTGGCTCAACAATTGGGCAGTCTTTGTTTTATTTGTCACAATTTGTGGTTCATTTGCAGCTAATTATTTGACACGCTTTAATTATTTAAACGGCCCAGCTTGCGTATACTTAACGTGCCTTAAGGCAACAAAATTGTGCCCATTAATTGGGAAACTTGATACGGTGTTCAGAGATTGAAAAATATATAACTTTAAATTAATCACTAAATTTAAATACTTAAAAAAAAGAAAAATTTAAAATAAAACTGACATTTAAGTTTATTTCACGAATTTAAAGAATTGCTTTGTTTTTTTATAGGAAAAATTACCTTCTCAGAAATATTAAATTGATATTAGTTGTAATTTATTTTTTGATTATTTTTGCTGTGATAAATTTTAGACCGTTAAATACTTTTTAAATATTAACACATCACAAGTAATAAAATAATTTTGAATATTTTGATGTAAATCGTTTTTTAAATTTTCGAATATAATTCTTTTTATTCACTGCACTCTCACAATCTTTAGTGCTAAGCTAATATCTTTTGATTATCATGTTGGTCCACATTCGGTTCCGTTTTGGTTTTCAGCTCGATCCAACGAACTCAAGCGCCGCGCGTTAACTGAAGCTAAGGCAGCAACGCAGCATCCTTAAATAGCAGTTGCTCCCCCTAGGACCCCATGGTTCGCTACACGGTCGTCTTCAAAGTCATCAACCAAACGCAGCATCCGCTCACCGTTGGTGAAAAGCTTCGCCGAGGAAAGTCAACAATGGTTTGTGTCACGGCTGAAGCTTCACACTGGAATGTTTGTTTTGACGGCGTCGGCAGCGGCAACAAGTGTCTTGTTATTGCGGACATTCAACACGTGTCAGTTTCCTGTGGGGAGCCCCTTCCGGATTAAAAAGTCCTTTAATTCTGTGGTATATATTTTTTATTTAAGAAACGCGATTTTTATTTCATTTTTCGCGTTCTATGGACGCATTTCTAATAATTTGCAGCTGAAAAATGCGTTGAAATTCTGAATTGATTTCAATATTTTTTCAACATTCAAATTAAAAAAAAAATACAACAATAAACCTTAGCTTAAGTGAACAACAAAAAAGTTGTGCTTAATATTAACTTAAATTTAAAATAATTAGAATACCATGCCCTATGCTTTTTCACACTTAACTAACATAGCAAATTGCTATTCAAGGTTTAAATATTTCAATATGTGAAATATTGAATAATTTATAAATATATTTTACAATTCTTTTCTTTTTTTTTGTTTTGCTGTTTCAGTAGATTAAAATTGGAAGAGCTTACAAGTCCCGAGAAGTTGTTCTGGATAGGATGTTGGCAACGATGCTGATCATAAACTTTTGACTCCAGCGAACAAGCGTGATGAGTATTTGTGCAATTTTGACGCTCTTCCCACGATGTTGCATTGCGATTGTTGTTGACATTGATGATGAAGTTGGTGATGGTGTTGTTGTATATGTACAGGTATACAATAGAGAGACAAGACATTAGTATAATTTAAACAAATAACAAACATTAATGCTAAATCTTAAGATTATTTTAAAAGCAATATGATAAAACATAAGGGGGGGACAAACAAAACCAGATGTTGGCTATTGTTAAGACCTTAAAGTCTTCACTTTTTGCTTGAGTTATTTGTTATTTTTTGTGATGGCTGTTTAATGGTGTTAATGTTTTTATGGTTAATTGATGTTGTTTTAGTTGAGTGTGTATCATACAATCTAGTTGGATTATTTGGATTTCTACTTTCATTCTGCTTCATTGCATATTAGTTGTTTCAATAAGTTCATAGTTCATTTTCCACAATTCAAATTTTGCACTTTTCGTAGTTATTTATGTTGTAAGTTTTCACATTGACTGAAGAACCTAAAACACTTGAGGACCAAGGGGGAAATTTAGATTTGCGCCTTCCAAACATCACATGCCATAGTTAAATTATTTAAAAGGCGTATCCGGCACCTTACGCCAACAGAACACTCTCAATATTTTTTGTCTCCACTTGGAAAATTGCATTGATGAGGCTTTTTTGGTTGTTTAATCTGTTGCGTCTGCTGATAAATCCGTTGAATCTAGTGATTACTTGATATGACGATCCAGCTACTGAATTCCACAGCCTTGCCGAGTCCAATCAAACTTTGGGCATTTCCAGCGCTGTTGTTTCACCGTGACCTATGAAATTGACGATCGCCGCAATGATTCTGCCCAGATTTGAATATCCATGTGAGCAACTTGATGATTTTTATTGTTTCACCATGACCTATAGAAATGTCGATCGCCGCATTGATTCTGCCGAGATTTGAATATCCATGTGAGCATCTTGATGATTTTTAAATTAATTTATGTTCGACACACCGCAGAGCTGTGATGATTAGTCCAAAAGGCCGATGAGTTATTGCAAGTCCTTGATTATGTGTGGGTCAGTTATCGATGTGTTTTGAGAGGGGCGACTAGTGGATTACGAAAAGAGAAACCGCACTGAGAAGGGGGACAGAATGCATATAGGGTTCAGAAAATGTTAATTGTCTTCAGGGACATGAAAGTAAGAAAGCACTTTCCAAATTTTACGCAGGGGCACGCGAACAAGTAAAATATATTTACAGAGTTTGGAAGGAGGGCCTAAAAAGAAAAAGAGGAGGTAGCTGCAACGAAACCGTCAGAAGCTGAACTTTGCTTGTTGTTGCAACGAAAATCGAGGGTAGGTTTTTGTGTATAGTTGTGTATTGTCTTTTGTGAGCAGCAGTCACTTTGCTCTCTTGCCATGACACATAATGATTGTGTGGCTTGTAGAGGTATTAAAACGCCAAAAACAGACTCATTATGTGCAGAGGCTTCAAATGGCAATAGCAGCTGCATTTTTGCAGTCTATTTGGGCGCCATCTGCGGCATAAGGTAAATTGAAGGTGTCTAGCCATTCTTTGCACTTCTCAGTGCTCTCAAAGGCCAACACGTTTGTGACATACTCGACGCTAATGTTGGGACGATAACTGCAAGTAAAGTAGTAATTTGATAAGTATGGTAATATAGTAACTTATCTCAAATGTCACTTACGATTTAATAATGACGCGCAGGGCCGCTTTGCGCTCTCGCTCCAGGAACCATTCAATCATGTGACCCGACATGAGCGGCGCCTTCTTATACAAATCAAACAATTTACAATAGTTGCCAAGTGACCAGGCAGAACGAAATTTGAGGGCATGTGCTATGGCAGGATTCTCGCGTTGATCAGTTGTAATCGAACGCAAAACAGTTGTGATATCTATTAAAAACAATACAAAGTTAATGAGAAGTCATTTTAAGTTAAAGCAAACAACGTACCCAAGGTATTCTTTGTGAAGATGTAATAGATGATACGATAAGCGGTAAATTCGAGGGAATTGCTGCTATTACCCAGCTCCAAGTAAAGCATCTTTAGCTGCGTCTGGCACTGGTTGAACTCTTCATGATCGCCTTTCTCCATTGCAATGCGTGCATGCGTCTCATAAACCTCAACTGTAAACTTATCTCGTATACCTTGGACCTGGAATTTCAGCAATTTATAATAATTGAATTTTGTGTATATGCAAAGTGTGTACTTACTGTTAGATCTTGGCGTATGGACTTCAACTGATCGCACGCATAATGATAATCCTGATTCGTTCGCCATTTGCCCTTTACATTGGCCAGCGAATGGGTGAGAACCTCAACGGGACGCACCTCCGACGGCGAAGGAGCTTTGGTCAGGCGCAAAAATGACTTTTCTAAATCCCTACATGTGCCTACAATATGCAAATCAAGTAAATCTAATCCTGCACCACCAGCATCCTCATAGAACATGGCTGACGACGAAGACGATGAACGCGACGCTGCTGCCATCAATTTCTTCTTATGCTTGGCCGTGGTGAGACCAAACGGTGAGCTTGCAATTGCGACGACAGATTTCTTAGCCGAGCTGCCACTCGACTGTGAGAAACGTGCCGCACGCTGTTGCAAGCGCGCTGTGTCATCATCAACGGCGCCGCCAATCGACGACGACGCATAGAAATGTGGCGCCTTCTTTTTGCTCCCAATACCACCACCACCAGAGGAGGTTGAGGCTGCTGCGGCAGCTTGTGCAGCTGCACGCTTGTTGCGCTTCATCAGCATTTTCTGCTGTTTACGCGACAAATTCGAATTGATCGGTATGAAATCACTGCCCAGCGAATCATTCGAACTGGTCTTGCGCAGCATCTTTCGCGCTGGGGGACTATTTGTGCCGCTGCTACGCGATCGAGAGCGAGAACGCGATCGGGAACGGGGAGAACGAGAGCGTGGTGTGCGGGAACGAGAATAACGCTTCCGGTTGTTGTATTTCGAAGACGACGATGTCGATGATGTTGGCGAACTGCAAAGATGATTTTGTAAAAATTAGTTTTCAACAGCAAAAGAAGATTTAGTCCGATTCCACTAACACATCATCCTACATATTCGTAAAAAATGTGTTAGTGGAATAACAATATTTATATTAATCTATATAACTGAAATTTTAAGCTTACCGCGATCGACTTCTAGAATAACGTTGATGTCCATAGCCGCTGCCATTGGAAAACTTGTTAAAAGCGTTCGGTTTCTGCTTAAATTGATTGACAGTTGATGGCTTTTGGCTTTGCTTCTGGGCATTTTGTTGCGACTGCGGCTGTTGCTGCTGTTGTTGTTGTTGCTGCTGCTGTTGTTTCTTGTTAAAATAATTGCTGCGCTGTGGCGGCGGAGGCGTTGCATTGTTCAACACCACATCGATGCCGTCTCGCTCACTGTGCACCGTTGGCATAGGCTCATTGTCCCAATCGCGAGTCCAGAGCTCGTTGCGATTGGCAGCAGCAATTATTTTACCTTTTAGACAAATATCGATCTGATCCTTGTCCAAGTCTGTGGTGCATTTGGAATAGCATCGCGCCACATACTGATTCAATGAATCGGGCCACGAATCATTCGATGCCATTTGAAAACAACTATTGGGACGCTTAAAAGCATTCGACGATTGTTGCTGCTGCTGTTGTTGTTGCTGCTGCTGCTGTTGTTGTTGCTGAGGTTGCTTTTGTGGTGGAGACGACAACTGTTGCTGCTGCTGCGGTTGTTGTTGCACAACTGGAGGTGCAAGTCCCGCTGCTAAGTTGGGTAAAGGGGGCGGTGGCTTGCTTAAATCAGGAGTCGGCGGCACTGGCGGTGCAGCAAACGGATTAACGGGAATGCCGGGATATCCAACAACATTCGCGGACTGCTCATAGCCAGTTTGCTGCTGTTGCTTGTTCATTTGATTGTTATTGTTGTTTTTATTGTTACGCTTGCGCTTCTTTTTATTTGCATTGCTATTATTGTTATTATTATAGAGATTAAGTTGTTGCATCGCTTGCTGCTGATGTTGCTGCTGTTGTTGAAGTTGTTGTTGCTGCTGCTGCTGTTGTTGCAATGGATTTGGCGCATTTGCCAAACGCTTTTGATTCAAATTCAAATTGAAACGTATGCCACCGAAGTTCTTTTGCTGCTGCAGTTGCTGTTGATGATGTTGCTGCTGCTGCTGATTCTTATTACCACCTGCCTGAGCAGGCGGCGGGGGAGGCGGTGGTGGAGCCGAGGGAAGCGGCGGCGGTGCCGCCAATGCAGCACTGCTAAAGCCTGGCGGCGCATTTGATGAACTGATGGTTGATGTTACCTGCTGCTGTTGTTGTTGCTGATAGCGCATATAGTATTGATAGTATTGCTGATAGTGCTGATGATAGGCGGCTGCATTGTTGTTGTTGCCACTATTATTGTTGTTGTTGCCTTGATGCTGCCACCACGCATAGTTATTTCCCCATTGCTGTGCCGCTGCAGCTGCAGCGTTGGCTACCTGTTGTTGCTGCTGTTGTTGTTGTTGCTGCTGCATCTCCTGCAGCTGAGGTATGAGGGGCGGCGGAGCGCTCATCGCATCGGACATTGTTATATACGTGGCGTGTGTGTGTATGTGAGACCACTTTTAACCTTTTTGGAACTTACCTTTTATTTTATTGAATGAAAAAACAATTCGTGCTCAAAACTGCGTAGGACGCATCTACAAAGAAAAAACACCCATTATGATTTATGTGTGTGTGTGTGTAGCGAACGTACGCCATCTTGATTTTATTTTGCTTACCCAAGAATCTCTGTGGCCTATATAATTTTCAAACTCACTTTAAGCAATCGCGAACTTTTGGATTCGCTAAAACACTGCTAGAAACGAACGCGCACAATGCTTTGCTGGCTCGACACAAATAATTAATAATTGTTTATCGCTTTTTACACAAAATAATGTAATTTCTAAAATCACGTTTGCACACACAAGGCGTGCTGCTTTTTTTTGTTTCAGAGACAGAGACGTTATACCTTTACAGTATTGATTTCGCCATCCATATGACATTCCAATAGATGGTAACACTGTAATGCCCATTTCGATATACAGAAATAAATACAAATTATCGAATGCAATTTAAGAAACGGCCATTAGCAGCGAAAAAAGAGTACACACCTGAATAAAGAGTAAATACCTGAATAAAAAGAATTCAATAAAAACACAATTATAATTCTAGCGTTCTAGGAAAAAACAGTACTGGCATTTATACATAAAGAATGTCACACTGAGCTGCGCAAATCTCTGCTCGTTTCGATATACATTTAGTGAAGTATCGAGTACAATTTAGCCATCAAGTAGTAGCATCGAGCAAACAATTCGACATTCGAAAAAAAACGCGCACAAACTCTGACGCTGTTGGAAAATCGCAAATAAAACAAAAATTTATCGCATAGTTAGAACCAATTAATAACGACAAAATAATAATGACGCTTTCGCGCACAAAACATGCAACGCGTAATCATTTGCCCAATTTAATGAGCAATGTACCCGACGAGTACCAGGAGCCTATCAAACAAATGTGCCTCAAAATGATGTCTCACGATGCCTATGGCAAACCGTAAGTAAAGTGCAGCTTAAAATAAATAAACCCACTCTTATTCTACACCATTATCTGCCGCATAATAGCTACGAATGGACTTCGCGCGACTTTGAAATGGGCGCTCCGCTGGGACGCGGAAAATTCGGTCGCGTTTATTTGGCGCGTGAACGCCGTTCACACTACATGATGGCCATGAAGGTGATGTTCAAGGAGGAGCTGCGTAAGGGTAATGTAGAGCGCCAGGTGCTGCGTGAAATTGAGATACAGTCGCGTCTTAAGCATCCGCACATTCTGCGCCTGCTCACCTGGTTTCATGACGAATCTCGCATCTATTTGGCACTGGAAATTGCTTCCGAGGGTGAACTTTTCAAGCATTTGCGCACTGCACCCAATCATCGCTTCGATGAGCCTCGCTCCGCCAAGTACACGTATCAGGTGGCCAATGCCTTGAACTATTGCCATCTCAATAATGTTATTCATCGTGATCTTAAGCCAGAGAATATTCTGTTGACGAGCACCGATGATCTCAAATTGGCAGACTTTGGTTGGTCTGCGCATACACCCAACAATAAACGCAAAACGTTGTGCGGCACCTTGGATTATTTGCCGCCCGAGATGGTGGATGGCATGGCTTACGACGATTCGGTAGATCAATGGTGTTTGGGTATCTTGTGCTATGAATTTCTTGTTGGCTGTCCACCTTTTGAGTCCAATTCCACTGAGAACACATATGACAAGATCAGACGCCTCAACATTCACTTTCCATCGCACATGTCAGCGGGCGCCAAGGAAGTTATTTCGGGCGTAAGTGAAACCCCTTCAAATTCCATACATATCTCCTAAAATGATTTTATCTCATCCTGTAGTTGCTGCGCCGTCAGAATCAGGGTAGAATCAGTTTGGTGGATGTGATGACGCACCCTTGGGTTAAGGATGGCATGGCCAAACGTGCCGCTCAGCTAGAGAAGCAGAGCATTGAGCGTGGCAAGGAGAATTTGGCAAAAAATTAAAATGCGTTGGGTTTTTATTGCTTATATAACATTTTCACAAATATATATATATAAAATACTTCAATAATACTTCACTTTGGGATCGCCAATCAATCAATTATCCTTTAAACGACCAGGAGATACCAACTTTATGGCCGCCACTCATCGGTGAGTTGCCATCGAAACCAAAATAATAGATACCCTCAATGTTATCCGTCACCTTAATTTGGCACACGAAGCCCACCTGACAATCGTCACTGAGCCTGGCCTTAAGCAGTGTCCTCTCATCGACTTGGTACTGTCCACCAATTGTAAACGCTTTCATGTTCTCGCCAAGCAGATTCACCTTAAGAGCCAAGGCCCATTTGTCGCCCAAACGTTGAAACACTGAGCCACGCACATTCCTAAACTTCTCTCTGCAAATCAACCATTGGATTGAGATGCATTATATGAAGTATAAAATGACAACTTACAATTTAAGCATATATTCGGTAGTGTCATCCACGTAACCAACGCAAAGCGCATGCATATCAATTTGTCGCTGTTCCACATCGAATTCCAAGCGACCGCCAAATAGAAAATGTTCTATGGGCTGCAGCAACAGGTAGCCCATGAATTTGGGAGAGTGCAGTAAAGGGATTATAACCTCAGACTTTAAAGGAGATCGCTCAAAACCGGCCAAAAGTTCGACTTTGGGAGCAGCACTGAAAAAAGAGGAATGCAGTTTATGAGGAAGACTCAAAATATACTGGTAATATTTCTGTAATCCTGAAATTCTGTGAGCCTATTCTAAGTTGAAACCCCCTTCTATCCCTTTCAGTATTTTCTAAAAATAGCCCTAGCTATTACTCACCTTCCATGTGGTCCATAGAGACCCTTAAGCACGCTATAAACACCTGCACCCAAGACCTTAAAGTTCGCTCCAATCATGCCTAAAAATCCGTCAGTTTGCCAGGCTTGTGCTAAACTGAAACTGCCGAACTTTTCACGAATTCCCACACCGCCCGAGACACTGTTTAAATTGGGATTAGCCTCGCCAATGGAATAAGTGCTTAACTTGTCCGATTTCATGGTGCATTCGAGATGCCAAATGCCAATCTCAAAGCCACGAATCAAACACTCTTTGGCTAGAATACCCATTGTAAAGTAATTGGGCCACTTTTTCTCAAATTTCAGAGGTGGAATGAAAGCAACTTCAGACACTTTCGAAGAGTGTTCGGATGTCTCTGCCGCTTGGGAATTTGCATCCCCTTCTGTCGGCTGTTGGGTCTTACGTTTTCGTATCGAACTAATTCTTCTTAACACTGACATTTTGATAAACTATGAATTTAGGATAATATTTAATAATAATATTTAAAAGGGATTTTAAAATTTGAAAAAGTAGTCAAAGTCAAACGTCATTTTACCTAATATAATAAGATATAGAAAAAGATATTTCCAATCTAACATAGTTGCAGTTGACTTTTCTAATACGCTACCCAAATCCAATTTCAAATCTTAACACCTAGCCTGCATTTAAATCCCAGCATCCGTACTTCATTATGAGTGTCTATTGATAGTTGTTTCAGTCAGTTCACACTTACATATTTTCCTTTGGGAAATCACCCTGCAATATCGTATATAAAAGGGCACCAAATGCCTCGCCAATCACTTCAATCATGCTCGCCCAGACATCTGTTCTCCAAGCTTGACTCATGTTGATGTTTCCAAACTTTTCGCTGACTTCCACGGCACCCACAATATTCCACAAATCGGGAATCGCCGCGCCGTAAGTGTGAAATTTCATGTTCTTTGTGCTGGTGGTGCTTTCGATATTCCAAACGCCTTTGTTATAGCCCTGGTTTAGGCATTGCTTGGCCAGATAACCCATTTGAAAGAATGTCAGCATTTGCGGCAGCGGTGGAAATTCCTTTTGATTCATCTCATCCTTGACTGCATTTTTAAGCTTCCTATTTCTAAAAATTTTGGGTTTTTCTTCATCTTCAGCATTTACTATTTTCTTTCGTTTTCTTCTGAACAGTTTTTGAAAAAAATTATTGAATTTCTCCATTTAATTTTATTGATTACTTAGAATTTAGTATTCTTAAAAAAACAAAATTTTAAACACAGCTCTTGAAATTGTATTTGTTTGGCTTGACTTTAAAATCGAAGAGACTGAATTTTATACAACTAAACTTCAAATTTGTTAACAATTTAAAGCAAGGTACCAGAGATCGTGAATAAAGCAAGTTACGTCTTCATTTGTGTACTTTATTATATTTTATCATATTTTACCGCACAGTTTCGTACACGTCATAAAATTAGAATTAATAACAAAATATGTTTGTGTACTAAGCAAAAAAAAAAAGCAACAGTGATTCAACTTTTAAACTAACACTGCAAGGAGAGGCCGACCCCAAACTTGTGATTGCCATCGGAGAAGTTCTGGCAATCGAGGATTGTCGATATAGACATTGTGATGCCCTCGCGCAGCTTCTGCTGATATCCCAGGCCCAATTCAACCTTGTTGTTGATCTTGGCCCTGATAAGAGCATCGCCCTCTAAACGATAGATCATTCCCACACCTAAATTCCAGTCGCTGGGCACCTCGTCGCCCTGCTCATCGATCCTGCTGCTCCTTGGTTTGCCAACCTCAAGACCCACATCAAATTTATCGTTGGCCTTGTGGAACAGCGACACCAGCCAGCCCTTTGCGTTCACTCTGCATAGGATCGATAATATTTAACCGTGTTTAAACAACTGAGACGCATCACTCACAATTCAGCATGAAGTGTGGTTTGTTGGTTGGTCCAGCCGAGGGCTAGTTTCCATTCCAGACTCTCGCTCTGGGTGGCGTAGTTGATTGCAGCGCCGCCCAAAAATTCCTTATGTCGCAACACCAAGGAACCGGCCACGTATGGATCACCTTTGTTCAGCCCGATTTGGCCCAAGATATTGTAGTTGTCCTTGCCAAGATCAGCCAACAATTTGGCGGACTTTTCTCTGTACAAGGTGTCATTCAAACAAAGATTAATTAAGTGCGACATTAAACCCACCCCGATGATGGTTGAATACTGGCTTCGGCCAAAACCATAAGACCCTCGGCGAGTTTCTCACGCTGCATGATTTGGCCAAAGAGCAAATTTTCGGTGTTCCATCGTTCGGTTAATGTGACCCCATAATCCTCGATGGTATATTTGCTTTGCAGCGAACCCGTCACCTTGCTGGCATCTTGATTGGCAAAACCCGTGGTGAAGAACTCAATGCCCGAGCTGGTCAGAGTTTTGCACTCCAATTGCCAAAGGCCCGGATGATAGCCAACCCTGAACAGGTTGCGAGCCAATATGCCCAAGTCACTATATGTCGGCGTTGCCATTGCTGGTGGCGTTGTCTTCAATAGTTTGTAGACTTCAAGCGGTTGATATGGTTTCGGAATTTTTGAAAATTTGAGCAATTCGTGTTGTGTCACCGGAATTTCTACTTTAAATCTGAATATACACGGAGCGTCAGTCAGTTTCTCGTCCCCTTACAACAAAATAGTCACATCTGATTCTAATGATATTAAATTCTATGTATGCTTTGCACAAAACAAATTTCGTTCCGTTTAAAATCGATTTTTAATTTCTCTCCCTCTCCCACCGGCTACTGACTGATTGTTATCGATAAATCGATTACACTTGTTCGTTTTATTTTCAAATTTATTTTTAAATGCACAAAGCTCAACGATTGAAATACTCTCTTTTCGCTCGTATTTGATTATTCCTTCACTTCTCTTTACACTGCAAGTGCAAAAATAACATAGAGCTTGTTTAGATTTTTATGTTTTAATAAGTAAATTATGTATTTCACTGTTTGCCAACAATAAATTATGTATGTTATTTATGTACTTAGCTATGTACTAAACGGGGATTAAACATCCGATCGATCAGATCCTTGCTTTGTTGGCAAATAAATCTCTGTCTCTAAACGTGAAGTGTGATTTTGTATTAAGTTTTTGTTGTGTTTTATTGTTTGATACACTTTCATTTTTGTAGACTTTTCTTAAATGTTGTTACTGCTGTTGTTGTTGTTGTTGTAGTGGATGTTGTTGGTGTTTGTTGTTTATTGCTGGCAGCGCATTCAGCTTCAGAAATCTTGAACTAATTTAGGCTTCCAATTCGAGACCAACACCAATCTTGTGGCCACCGGCATTGAAGTTCTTGCCATCAACCAATGTGGACAGGGTCAAGGTGATGCCATCGCGCAACTTCTGTTGGTATCCCAAACCGACCTGGCTGGCATTGTTAACCTTAGCGCGAACGCTGGCATCGTCATCCAATTGATATTTGGCGCCAATGGCGAACTTGGTGTTGCTGGTGCCGCTGGCCCACGACAGCTGAACGCCCACATCCAGCTTGTCCGAAGTGCGTTGGAAGATTGAGCCGCTGAACTCCTGGCCATCATTGCTGCAGAAATATTGTTTCAATAAAAATATATCTCTCTACAATGCAAGATTAAATCACTTACACAGCTGTGTGCAGCACAAAGTCCTTGGTGGAGTAGCCGAGGGCAAAGTTGTTGGCGGTCAACTTGGATTGCTGTGTATCGAAGGCGGTCTGGTAACCGGCCAACCATCCCTGGTAGCCCAGCACAGCGGATGCATTGATCAAGGGACCCTTCAGATCAATGTTGACATCCGAATCGGCCTTGACATTCTCGTGTCCATAGGCGACCTTGAATTTGCCGCTCTTGTTGCCCGACTGTGGTGCAAAGTTGCCCTCCAGCGACAGCTTCAGACCCTCGAGCAGCTGATCCTGGACAGCGACCTCGGTGAAGAGGGTGTTGTCTGTGTTCCATTTCTCGGTGAGAGTCAGGCCATAGTCCTTAACCTTGTACTTGGTCTCCAGGGAGCCAAAGACCTTGCCCGACTCCTGGTTCGAGTGTCCGGCTGTGTTGAATTCAATGCCCGACGATGTCTTGGTCTTCAGGTCCAACTTCCACAGGCCAAAGTTGTAGCCTTTGCTGAAGATGTCGCGAGCCTGTTTGCCCAAATCGCTGTATGATGGAGGTGCCATCTGTAAGCAGTAACAATTGATTGCATTAGTATAATGATGAAACTTCGTTGGAAGCACCTTTACTATATAAACAAACCATTTCGTTTGTGTTTAGTGCGGCATTGCGCGTAAGACTCGAGATTAGATTCACAGTTCTTATCTAATCTAAGCAAATGACTTAAACATTTCATCAAAACAAATATGTTTGCGTGGTAATAATAATTGGATGTGTAAACAAACCTCGAAATAAACTTAATATATGCATTTTAGCAACGTTTGCAAATGTGATGAGAGATAAACACAATAAAACTTTTCTTAAAATGGCACCAGAATAATTATAATATAATGCATTATAATTATGCATATTTTGTATAATACGTAAACTTTAAAATAACAGAAGTTCTATCAACTTCAGCAATGTTTTGCGAGAAAAGAAACGTTTCTCGCTGCAATTCTCATTGTCCAATGGTCAAAGTGCATTGCGCCTTTAAAAATAAGCGTGAAAGTGAAAGAACCTTATAGTATTTTATTGGCTAAATGTCAATTTAGAAAAGTACTCTTTAGGAAATCGATTGAAATTGCTTTTCAAGGTGGCCCCCGGGGCCCAATGAAAGTCTCCACACTCTCTCACAAAACGTGCCCACATTTGGCAAAACAAATGCAGCAGCACTATCAACTCTCCACATCTCTACAGTGTGTGTGTGTCTGTGTATGGGGGTCAACGCACGTCTGCCGCGATTGAATGAGTAAGCGCGCGAGAGAGCAAGAGAGAGAGAGAGAGAGAGAGAGAGAGAGAGAGAGAGAGAGAGAGTGATCGTACAATAGTTTGAGCACCGTGTGCCACAATTGATTCAAAACTTCTTCTAGAAATTTCAATAGCCGGCAATAATTATGAAGCGTTTTTTTTTTTATCAGTTGCCTACCTTACGACGCCTCACTCGTTTTCTTAGTGTCTTGTATGTCCAATATGGTGCAGCGTGATCAGCCATTGGAAATAAAAATTAAATTCAATAATACTCGAGTTTTTGTTATATCTTAATGTAAATGTTGATTGAATGAAATTGCCATCAATTTCATTATCTCTCGGCCTACTGTGCCGCATAATTTTCCCTGTATTTCAGTCTCTGTTTACACTTGCATGTGTTGTTGTAATGGTCCCGTTAAATGCTGCCAAAGCGAAGCGTTCATTGACCATTCTCACACACACATACGTGATAACTGCACATCACATTTGGTAGTTGCTTTGGTCTGCTCTTCGTTTGAACGTCACACACTAGCGGAAACTAACAGTCATGGCTATAAAAGTGATACGAGCGAGCATCATCAAAGGGGCAAAAATTTATGAAAATACTAGGCGTAAAATATCTTTATTAAATAGCCCAGCGTTTGGACGGTCGCCAAATAGGGGCGCGCGGGAATGACCAGCAAATAAAAGCGCAAAACTCATCTAGTCACATGTCAAAAATACTAAAATAAGGAATGTTGTTGTTGAGTACGAAATATATTCTACCTGTGATGTAACAGGCGGGGCAGCAACAAAACAAAAAACACCAGTGTGTACACACCTACTATTTAAGCAGGTAGCTTAGGTAGCATTTCAACAATCGTGGCGTAAAGTGCATCATGGATAATTGACCTTGACACAGAGTTTGGAGAATTATGCCTGCACATTTGTTTGTGTACAAATGCGTTAGTATTCAGGCAGATGTTATGCAACCCTGGGCTGCAAAGCAAGCAACTAAACTCCACAGATGTAAAAGGTGTTAACTAAATAAGCGATTTATTGATTTTTCTAGTGACGTCACATCGCACCCCTATTAAAATAAAATTATGTTTGCTCTAGTTTCTCACATGACCGACAAGAATAGCAAACAAAACAATAAAACAATCGTTTAAATACTTGTAAATTGATAAAGCAGCTAAAATTTGCGCTTCGATTTTTAATCAAAACAACAAATTTCAATCGCTGCAGAAAACAGAGGCAGGCGACATGTTACGCAACAGAAAAGTGCTCTGCTTCTGTTGCCGGCAGCTGCGCTAACTGTAAAACGCTCCACACTGGTGTTGGTGTGTATCTGTGTGCCGGTTGCTTTTTCTATTGCTCAAATGAGTAGACACAATATGTATCGTTTATCAATCAATTGATATTTAAATGTCTTATAAACATACACTTATACACTGCAAAACCCTTTTTGCGCGTGCTTCTATGTGTGTGTGCGCACGTAAGAACGAAGGCGTGTGAGTTCGAGATTGTGTGAGTGTGCTGGGGGCTTCGTGTCTACTTGCAATTTTTTCATTTAGAGGTTATGAAATCACACACTAGTAACGAAAATCGATTTAAACGCGTACAGCTTCTCATGCACATCTCAAGATTGTTAAACCGCAGAAACACACTTAAATAAATACCTATGTTAGGTAAGATTTACTTACTTTTGGATAAGTTTTAGTTTAAGATTTAGAGTAATGCGAAACGCAGGAACAAGACGACCACGACCACACAACGTACACCACAAAATTGATTTGCAACCGAATGAGGCAGTGTGACCAGGCAAGATTATCTATAAAATACGTAAAGAATACTAAACTAAAGCAAATGCACCAAAAAGAAGGCAAGTATGCAGCTGCGATGTGAAATGTACTAAAACAATTGATGATTCCTAAAATAATTAAATAATAGTAATAAGTAGTTAGGTTTGACGTAAAAATCGAGCAGCTTAGAGGTTCGAATGGCTAATTTTTGTGTATATTCTTTGTATTCGTATTTAATATATAGTATCGATACTTTGTGGTTCTTGTATGCAGCGTTAAAAAATAACGTATATTTTTAAGCGATCTAACGTATTTCTCGCAGAAGTTTTATATAAAAGTTTCGCAAAATATTTTTGAATGAAAATTGTTTAATAAATAAATCTTTGTTGACGGAAGTGATTGTTTGTGACGCATGTGGCGCGTCAGAATCATGGCAAATGTGCCTTGTTTAGTTTATTGATCTATATTTAGCCACGCTCTCCCAAACGATTGTTCTCTGTGTACAGAATTCAATCAAAAAACCTGCAGTGCAATCGATTAAAGTGCTGGCAAGGCAGCGGGCGTCATGTTGAAAGCGCGTCTGGAGCACGATGCAGTCTACGGCCGTTGCCTGGCCACAACGGAGGCAGTGCAGCAAGGCGACATCGTTGTCGAGGAGCAACCCTTTGCCTACGGCCCCAAACGCGACAGCGGCATCGTGTGTCTTGGCTGCTATCGCTATTTGGATTTCGGGGAGGATGGCGACGGAGACGGCGATCGCTGTGAGCTCTGCGATTGGCCGTTGTGCGGCAATTGTGCCGATGCAGCTGGCGGAGATCATCGCGGCGAATGCGAAGTGTTTGCCAAGGCGCGCGTCACATTTGCCGGCAATGTTGGCGAGGATGGCGTCTGTCCGCAATTGGATTGCATAACAGCATTGAGGTTAGTCTAGGGACAGGCGCGGGAGGGGGTGGGGTGTGAAGGTGCGCAACCACTCAAATAATGCTGACAGTTGAACGGGTGCCAAGAAGCATTTGTTGCTCCCATTCCAAGGCATCGTTTGAGGTACTTGCCAAGAATTATACCTCATAATGACAGCAGTCAACGGGATGCCTTCGTTGCCATTCAATCTCACGGCAGTTGAATGGAGTCCGCTCTACGGACGCTATCTGATTGCCCGCGACGCAGTGCAGAAAGGTGGCCAACTGCTTGTCGAGGAGCTGCCGCTGGCCATTGGGCCGAAGTGTGGCAACAGTAGCGTCTTGTGCCTTGCCTGCTATGCACCGCACAACGTGGAACGCTGCAGCCAATGTGGCTGGCCGTTGTGCCGCGCCTGCAACTCGGAGGATGCGGCAAACAATTTGCATTGGCAGCTGGAATGTGGCGTGTTCAAGGCGGCAAAGGCGCGTTTCTTTGATCCGCCAAGGGGCATCGAGCAATGCCCCCAACTGGACTGCATCATGCCACTGAGGTGCAAGCCAAAAATAGCTGTGATGAATTGTGTCGATATATTTTTGATTTATGTGTTTTTATTCCTCCGAGTTGCGGATGCATTTCATGTTATACGGCTGATCAGACAGTGCAGTTAACATTCGCATGCAAACTGTTAAGGTGAAGCGGTTAACAGTAACAGTGGCATGCAAAGGAATCGAATGTGCATTTTGAGCTGAGCTGACGAAGTGAGCAAGCGTAACATAGTTTTAAGTGCTGCTGTTAACTAACATAGTGCACTAAGCAGCGAGTGTTAAGCTGCTGCTGTTAAAATGTCAACAAATCTGGCTGAAAGCAGAAAATGTTAAGTAGATCTTGATAAACAAATGGCATTAAAATAACAATAATCAGTATTTATTAAAATTAATTAATACTATTTGTTATTTTAAAACAAATTAAATCATAAACTTTAAATAGACTTTGAATGAAAACTCAACAATAACGATAAGAAGATCAATACAAATAATATAATAATTGTGATCCCTGTTTTTAAAAAATTATGATTTTAAATTATGCATCACAAAAAAAAAGTTTAACATATTTAAACTATATAATTTTTCAGTGAATATTATTAATATGATTGCAATATTAAACTGATTTAACTTATTATAAGCAGCTTCTTAAAATACAAAAAAGTTATCGTAATTTAATAGAGGTTTTTATACTAAGTTCAAAATTTTTAAAGACAATAGAGCTTAAAATTTGTATTCACAAACAGAAGCTTAAAATTTGCTTGTTAATTAACCTAATTCAAAGTTATAACAAATTTGGCAAGCTGCTGCTGCTGTTAACATGGCAACAGCTGTTAAGTTATTCTCAGCTTATGTTAGGCAGCTGCTGTTGACGGAAAAGCACAACAAATGTTAAGTTAACATAACAGTGGTGGCACAAAACGTTACACTTTGAAATACTAAACAAATGAAATCATTAACAGAGTGCTGTTGGCCAAGGAGGCGCAGCCAGAACGATGGCTGGAGGAAGTGGCGCCCATGGAGCATCACGAGCAGCAGCGACGCGCAAATGCAGATTTGTGGCATGCAGATCGCGTTAACATTGCACAATATCTGAGAGGTCCTTGCAAGTTGGCTGAGCGTTTTAGCGAGGAGCTGATCATGCAGGTGGTGGGCATACTCGAGGTGAACGCTTTCGAGGCACGCACCACCCAAGGATATCCTCTGCGCTGTCTGTATCCCTACACTGGCATCCTGGCACACAATTGTGTGCCCAACACGGCGCGCAGCATTCATCCCAGCGATGGTTACAAGTAAGTAAAGTTACTCCATACATTGTCAGCTATTAAACTGCTTTTAATGATATTCAGAATTCGATTGAGAGCCATGGTGCCTCTCGAGCCGGGACAACAGCTGCAGCATAGCTATACCTACACTTTGGACGGCACTGTGCAGCGACAGTCGCATCTGCGCGAAGGCAAATACTTCAACTGCAGCTGCGAACGCTGCCTCGATGCCTCCGAGCTGCAGACGCACTTCTCCAGCTTGAAGTGTGGCCAGTGCACCGAAGGCTGGCTGCTGCCCAAGCAGCCCACAGGTGTGTTCAGATATTTTATTGATTTTCATTCATAAATAATTTAAATGCCATTCTTTATCTTTCCCCTTTCAGCTCTGGACTGCAGTTGGAGCTGTCGAGCCTGCGACAACTGCAGCAGCAGCGAGGAAGTGCGTCAAATTGTCGATGCACTGCAGCTGGAGGTGAACAAGGTGCAGTCGCTGGAGATGGGTGCCAAGCGGCTGGAGGAAGGCGAGCGTCTGCTGCGCAAGTACAAATCGCTGTTGCACCCATCGCACTACATTGCCACCGGTCTGAGGCAGTTGCTCATCGAGATGTATGGCCGGGTGCAGGGCTACGAGATGGTGCAGCTAACGGATCAGCTGCTCGAACGCAAGGCGCAACTGTGCCGCGAAGTGTTGCAGGTGCTGGATCACTTTGAGCCGGGCCTTAGCCGGGCGAGAGCCATGAATCTCTATGAGTTGCATGTGCCGCTGGTGCTGCTGGCCAAGAGTGGCTTCATTGCGAGTCGTTTGAGTGGCGCCGACTTGCGTTCGCGTCTTGTCGAAGCCATCGATTTGCTGAAGGAGTGTGTGGAAATATTGCAGCATGAGGATCCCAGTTCCCAGGAGGGAATCCTTTGTGGCGTGGCAAGGCAAGCGTTGCAACAGTTGACGACAAGCGTGGAGGGATTGGGCAATCAGTTGGAGTAATGACAGCAAACACTGGCGATTTTGTACTTAATTCAAATATGTATATCGTTAGCTTTATTGGAGAGCTGAGTTTTCATTTTGTGTTCTTTTCTGGATTGTTTTTTGGAGTGACACACGACACACGATCATCATAAATAATTGCAGATTAAGGCTTTTGCTTTTTGTGACAACACTTCTCGTTGGCCAACTTAAAAATTAACAACTACAGTAGAGAGTAAACTAAATACATTTGTTTATACAGCTGGAATTATTGGCCAATTCACATGTAAAAATTAAAGATAAACAAACATTTAAAACAATTTGACAAAACTTATAATATGAGCTGGCTTTTAAATGTTTATGCTGCTTTTGCTTTTTTTTTGGTATATGAATTTGCTTAAATGCTTTGAGTTGATATTTTCTTTATGTTTTTAGTTGCACACACATACAGTTAGTTATATATATTAATATATATATATGTATATATCTGGTCTAGAGAAAAATACAGAGTCTTTGTTAAAAAAATATCAAGTATCTGTTACTGTTCCAAGTTTTGTTTGTTTTGTTTTGAGTATGCAATTAATTATCAACTAAAGTGTTAATTAAATAATGCGTATAATACAATTAAACAACAACAGAAAAACTGGACTGGACTATAAAAACTAAAAAAAAATAGTAAAGACAAAGCAGAATGATGAGTTTTTTTTTTGTTTTTATCACTGTGTTATCTTAGACATCGTGACTCAGCAGCGGCGTGTCATGATAGCGGGAGGCGTGATTGAGGCTGGCGCAGGGCAACAACCACAACACAGGATGGCCTCGTCCAAACACATCAGCGAGCAGCTGATATTTACGTCGATTTGGCCTATAGGCGCCCTTCTGTTGTATCGCCTCGACGGCCGTCTCATCATAGAGTATGGCATGCAGTTGATCCACCATAATGGCCGTGACAAATAGTCCAAAGAGCGCCGACTCCAGCAGTAAGATGACCGAATGAATCCTACAAGAAATTAGGCAATTAATACAGGCATAAAGTGAAGAACTGATTTTAGCATTTTACATGCGCAGCTGCGATTCAATGACATTCTGATTGCATTCGGTGCACGGCGCAATCCAAGAGCCCAGTATCAAGGCCACTGAGTACAGCGAGAGGATGCCCACATAGACGAGGAATTGTAGGAAATACTTTTGATTGCGTTCGCCGACACAATTGTTGATCCACGGACAATGATGATCCATGCGACGTATGCAACGCTTGCAGATGCGACAATGATGGGCACGCGGGGGACGATATGTTTCGCAACGGGTGCACACGGTCCACTCGCTGCCATGTCCATTTCCATTGCCATTACCGGATTTAATGTTGCCCGCGTTTGTGGTGTGAAGATCAGAGAAGTCCAGACGATTGGCGGGCAGCGGCACAATGCCGGGATCGGAGAATACTGCCTTCAGATGCGACATGCCCAGCAGAAAGACAACCGTATTAAAGAGTACTACGTGGAACGGTGCCCAGATGCTGCAAGCATTTAACAATTAGCCATAATTTATGCTCTTTTCCTACTTGCAAAACTCACCTGACTGGCATTGTTGTGAGAATAATCCAACGCATGACCACATAATCCGCATAGATCACGGCGCCATAGGTGACAATGAGGCAAGCAATGCCACACGGATCACGTATAAAAACCATAATTATTGACTATTTGATACTTTGTTCTCTGTGTTTTTTTTTATGCTCGTAATTGAATTACAAATCGAAGCTGTCTTCCTCTTCTTTTGCTGCTGTCCCTTTCCATTCAAATTGAACGCAGCTCTGCTGCTGGCAGCAGCACCAACGTTTAACACCACTTGCCACTCGTTAATACTTTCTTTTTCTAATTGAATTTATTGTTTCATTTTGTTTTCTTTTTGTTGCGTTCATTTATTTGTTGCTATTTTTCGATTACAAATTTTTCACCCTGAATTTTGTGTGGAGGCCAAACACGTTACAAATTGCTTGATACGTTGAATGAATAGCGGCGCTCTTACACGTTACAACTTGTGGTCAATTTCACATTTTAACAAAACAAATCATATTAATTTACTTATTCTTTCCAAACTAAAAGAAATCAATAAAAGTGTAATTGATCATTTTTATAACATAATTTAAAACTATTAATAAGGGTAAAATCGCGCAGTTGACGATAGTTCATATTTATCGATATATGTCATTGCTTTAGCAGTGTGACCACTACACAAACTTACTGCCAATAATATAGTATACTCAAACTTTAGGCGTCTGGCCACTCAATTTATTAGTCATTTTTTACACAAAAGCTATGGAAAAACTGTGCTTGCTCAGCAAATCTCTTATTCAATTTTGATTAAATTGATACAAATTACCACAAAAAAAGAAGTTACTACAAGCTTTGTGGTGGATTTCTATTAGGGAATACAATAAATTAAGTGCATTTGTGTGTTTTGCTGACGCATGAAAATCGATTGCGTAGCAGAGGAAAAAGAAAACACGACACAAATAGTGCAAGTGCAAGTGCAAACTACAAAAACACCAATAACTGCTGCAACGGCCCAAACAAGACGACGCAATTTTCAATACAATTACAACAAATAGACAATTAAGAAAAGGGCAGTGAAGTGCGCGTTTGTGATCAAATAAAATGGGTATATTTGGACAATCGTCGCCATTCGACGCCGATGTGGGTAAGTTTCATTGCCTTCTTGCTCTTTGTCTCCCTCCCACTTCAACTCCCACTTTCAAATAACAAATGGAATTGGTCACACTCGTAACTATTGAGGAGTTAATGCTCCTGCCTCGCTTTTTCTTAAAAATTAGCAATTTGCAATTGGTCACACTTGTTATTATTATTAGTTGCTCCTTGTATTGCTTTATCTAATCTGCTTAGCGCCCCCTTCTTACGTCCACAAGAGGCGCAGACACAAAGATCCACTCAACAACAACAAAACGAATAAGAACATCAAACAAAGAAAATGAAAACGAAATGATATTCAAGTCACATGCTCAGTTCGGGATGCTGCGTCTGTTCATTGAACTTCTTTTAAAGTTTCGACTTGCTGTCGCTGACCTTGAGTTCAAACCGAGCTGCCACCCCCTAGCAACCCCCCTTGGCAACCCCTGCCCACTGTCAATCATTTGAACATAATAACAAAACTCTCGTCTGCTCGCTGAGACATTAAATTGAAATAAATTTATAATTACATTCAGAACTTGACAGCGCAGACAGTTCCAAGAACATTTGCATTTTTTGGAACTGCTTCTCGATGTTTAATCTTCAATTGTACTTGACCTTTAATTAAATAGCACAAAGTTTAAGGTTCAAAAGTTGTTAAGTATAGTATTTGTTAGCTAATCGCTAATAGAACAGTACAAACAAAATCAAATATCAAGCAAAATTTAGACCCTCATGAATTTCAACCCATACAATTTAAAATTAAATTTAAAAATAAAATTCCATAAACAAAAATTCTATTTCAAATTAAAATTCCAATCCAGAATTGGGATATTTTATCCCATAAAATCTTATAAAAATTTTGATCATCCTAAGAGATTATTTACTACAAATACTTAATTGTATTATGGATTATATTGCTTAAAAGAAGGCTCACAACAATAATAAAAGATGACTAGAATACTTAATTTATTTGATATTTGCATTTTGTTTTAAAGCAATTTGCGAAATATAGTATTGATTATTCGATTTATTACGATTCTTATCGCTTTTCATAGCTGTCGCTATGAGTCAACAATGCTTTCGTATTCAATTCCCATTCGCATTACCAATTCCCATTTCGATTGATAAGCAAATAAAGTAACGCAAGTCGTTGCTCTGTTTGGCTCTTCTTTGTTGCTCTTCAGTTTGCTTTCATTATTTTACGCAGATAAACTCGACTAACCATTTGTTGTCCACAGAAAAGGCCACCAGCGAGACGAATACAAGTGAGAATTGGTCCCTCATTCTCGATGTGTGCGACAAGGTGACAAATAATCCACGTTTGGCCAAGGATTGCCTCAAGGCGGTGATGCGACGCATGGGTCACAGTGATCCCCATGTTGTGATGCAAGCGATTACTTTGCTCGACTCGTGTGCCAACAATTGTGGCAAGCCATTTCACCTGGAGGTGGCATCACGTGATTTCGAAACCGAGTTTCGTCGTCTACTCGGCAAAGCGCAGCCTAAAATCTCATTGGTAAGTCTCAATTACAGTTCACACGTTAGCCAATATCAAGTCTAAACATTTCCAATTATTTGCTTTTGCAGAAAATGCGTCAAGTGTTGAAGAAATGGGCGGAGAATGATTTCAAGAATGATCCAGAACTTAATCTGATACCCTCGCTGTATACCAAGCTACGTGGTGAGGGTCATGACTTTAGTAATTTGAATGACAAGAGCAGTGGCAAATCAGCAGCAGCCAAAGCTGCCGCATTAAGTCTGGCAAAGGATCCAAATGTAGTCAGTAGCCAGCAGGAGCAGGATGACATTGCGAAGGCCATTGAGCTGTCGCTGAAGGACAGCAAAAGCAGCCCAAAGCAGCAGCATACAGCCTCAACAGCGGCTTCAGCAACCACTAGCAGTGCCTATCCCTCGTTGTATCCTTCGTTTGGCGGCAACTCGGTATCCTCCGTGTCCACTTCTAGCAATGGCAATGGAAATGCTGGTGCAACAGCTTCTACACGAACTGTACGCGCCTTGTACGACTTTGAGGCTGCCGAGGAGAACGAATTGACTTTCTTTGCTGGCGAAATTATTCAGGTGCAGGACGACAGCGATGCCAACTGGTGGAAGGGCTACAATGACCGTGGAGAGGGTCTATTTCCCTCCAATTTTGTCACTGCCGATCTATCTGTGGATCCCGAGCGACTGGACATCAATCAACAGCATAAAAATAATGCCCAAAAGCAGGCCGCAGCTGCTGCAGCCGAAGAGGAAGCGGCTGCAGCTCTGTTGTTACAACAAAAGACTGACGCAGCTGCCGCACAGCCGGTGGAAATCGATGAGGCCAAAATCGATCGATTGCTGCATCTGTTGCACGAGGCCAATCCCGAAGACCCGTCGCAAGACAGCGAGGAAATGCTGCAACTTGAGCAGCAGGTGCATCAAATGGGGCCGCTCATCGACGCCGAGCTGGAGCGTGTGGATCGCAAGCATGCACAGCTGACGCAGCTCTCTTCGGATCTAGTCGAGTCTATTAATCTCTATCATCGTCTTATGCGCGATGATCGTGCAGCGGCTGCACAATTTGGTGGCCCTGCTGCAGCTGGAGGTTTTATGCCTGGCGGATTTCCTGGTGCGGCGCTTTATGGTGCACCTGGTTATCCCAATGGTGCAGGCTTTCCGCCTGGTCAACATCAAGCATACGCGGGCATGCATTCGCTACCCTATGCCGGGCCACAGCCCAGCAATGCGCCACCGCCCACAACTGTAGCACCGCCTGTAGCTGGATATCCAATGCCGTATCAGAATGGACATGCGCCGCAGTTGAACTGTAAGTTACATTTGGCGTAATGCATTTGTTAAATGAATTGTTAACGAATTTTCTTGTTCGATTGCAGCGTTGCCGCCTCATCCCAGTCATCCCCAGCCCTTGTACAACGCCCCGCCCACAGCAGTTAATCCCCAGCAACCACCTACCAACTACCACATGCCAATGCCAGCAGATCAACTTCAACAGCAACAACAACAACAGCAGCAGCAACAATTGCCTGCCAATCTTCCACCGCAATTCGCCGCCGTGCCACCTGCAGCCACACAAATCCAACAGCAGCCGCAGTCGCTGCCACACGCTTACATGTCCCCTCAGCATCAACAGCAAATTCCACTGCAACAACAACAACAACAGCCACCACAGCAGCAGCAGCAGCAGCAACCACCACAGCAGGCGCCCTTGCCACAGGCTTATTTGCCGGCAGGCGCTACAGCGCAGCCGCCACAGTTTTATGCACCAAATGGAGCACCTCCAGTTACACAGAGTTATATGGCTCCACAGTTGCAACAGCAACAGCAGCAACAACCACCACAAAACAATCACAACGATCAATTTAGTCAGCTGCAACAGCAAATGGCAGCCATGTCGATGGCGCATCTGGGAGGCATGCCGCCGGCAACAGCAGCAGCAGCGGCGGCAGCACCCGGTTATCATATTCAAAACGATGCCGTCAAAAATAACATTCCTATCTATCAGCAACAGCGGTAAAACCGTTTTCAAACTCAATCTTCAAACTGGTACGCTTTAATTTGCCAACAAATGGAAAAACACCCAAATCAATCAATGTAATCCTTAATGAAATTTATGTTTTACCTTTAAATATTTATTCACATGTTGAGTTGTTTTTTCTTATCATCTAATCTACTACTTTAAATTGAAATTTCCAAAATTTTTATGTTATCCATTTTTCGTCAATTGAATATTGGCAAATATGTTTGAATTTGCACCAATAACTAAATTTTTTAAAATAGGAGCGAGAGCAGGAGAAATGCAAAAATTCAAATGTTTTAAATCTATTTATACGATATATATATATAATACCATATAAATATTCGATATATTATATATGACTCAATCAATTGAGCAAAAAGCAAAAGGAGAGGGAAGAATTGAGTTGCAAAAAGAATTCACTATAACTGTTATGTATTATGTTTATTGTACTATTATAATTGTATTATTATAACAAAAAAAAAAACGAAAGAAAAACAAGCAAAACGAATCACATTCATTATGCAAACATTACGCAAAAAAAAAATTAAAATGTTGATCAGCCTCCAATGCTGATTAAAGGATTAACAAATAAACCAGCTATTTGTCTTGTGTATGTTCGGAGCGCGTGCGCAACTTTATGTAGCGTCTGATATAATAATCCTCGTCCTGCTTGTTAAGCAGTAGAAGGCGCAGTTGCAGCATTTCACGACGTTGCTCCAATTCCTTTGGCGGTAGATTGGGAGTCGTTAGCCAGGACAATATCTCCTCGTAGAGATCGACATATTGGCGACGATATGAGAACGAAGGGTTGGACATTTTGTGAATGTGTTTAACCATTCGCGGGTTTTGTTTTACTGCGAGAAAATTGGTATTTATAAGCCTTTTTATCAGCCAATTTTGTTCTGTTCCAAAAAACTCTGCTTAACCAATTAAAAAGTTTAGTCAATTAGTGTTGGTATAAACAAATCACTTCTGCTTGTGATTCAGAATGAAAAGTGGACTTTAAAATAATTTGAATTTCAGTTGATGCAAAAATTGTTCACCGCTTAATCACAGTATTGCCAAAAGATGATAACATTGTTAAGGGATAGCCAAGGAAATGCTAAAAAGGTAAAATGCGGGTTTATTAAAAACTGGTTTATTTAACTCCCAACACAAATTTAGTACTATATTCATTTAAATTGCTTCATATAAATATATTTCTAAAATATATTATGAATATTGGGTAAACTATCGATAAGGTGTCTAAAGAATTTCATGAATTCTTTTAAGCCAATAGCTTTTGCATCTGAGTTGCAGTTGACATTACATTGAATATCCAAAAATTTAACGACTTAAAGACAAGTATGATAGTAGAATTGAATGACATTCCTCTAAAGTGGAGCATATTCAGCTTGCAGCTAGCTGCCTTGACATCAAAAGATGAATATGCTCTTGCTTTGCGAGTTTGCGTTGTGAATGCGACACTGCTATATTCCATTATCGAAGCAATATTTGTCATATGCTAATGTGACACCTAAAAGTATGCAACATTTTCTCGTAAATTCTTTCTCTCGATTTTTGCTATGAAGAAGGAAAATAACCTGTCGAAATAATGGAATGTCTAGTCTGTCTATCGGTTTTGTTTTTGCTTTTTTTGTTTTTCTGTCTGTCTCGACTGTCCGGCTGTAAATAGAAAATGTCAATATAACAGGAAAATATTTGTTAAGCTTTGGCAGATGTTCTGTGCTGTGTGTGCAAATGCTCGAGGAACAATAACAAGTGGCAAACAGAAACAGCTGGGCATATGGGCAATGATTTTGTGAAACAGTTGCATAGGAATTTCATAATTTAATTGATTTTTCTGGCCTTGGCACAACACACAAATTCAACACACACACACACACACACACCCCACCTTACCGGTTTACAGCCCACTTTACAACTATTGCCGTTGGGTGTTTGTGTGTGTGCGTTGTGTTGTGTTGTATTTGTTGAGCTGCAGTTTCCGTTGTCGTCAACTTTGATGTTGTTGCCATTTCGATTTGATTATATTCAACCCGCCGGTTATTTGCATTTGACGTGCTGCGCTTCGTTGCATGCTCGGCATTGTCGGAATCATCGCATTAATCACAAACAAAGGGCGCAACTGGCTCAAGGACAGGGCCACGTTGCTCATACGCCACCGTATCGCAACGCAACGCAACGCGTCGCTTCAGAGACAGAGATATATTCCTTAATATGTTTGCTTTGCTTTTGTTACTTTTTCCTCCCATTTCTTTACTCACTTTTTGAGTTTTTTTGACACTTGCGAGCCGCTCTTCGGCCCATTTGCAATAAAATCAAATGATGCGGGCATCGTAAAGCTGCGCGTCGCGTTTTCTATCGTCGTAAAAGTATACGCGGCGTATACGTAATGTACGAGTATTGGACTCGTACTTTTCAGCTCGCGCTTTACAGCCGTGCAAATCCCTTTCACAATACACAAAATCCATGTTTGCTGCTCAGCTGTCAGCCGGTCTGCTAGCAGCCGACATTTGTGGCTTTTTAAAGCGGCATAAATGATTTTAACGTGTCTCGCTCGCGCTCTGTCTAAAAATATTTCGCTGCGCCATGTGCAAAACTGTGCACGCAAAAACATAACATAACATAGAAAAAAAGAAGAAAACCAGAGTCGAGAATATTTGCGACACGCGCGCGCAAAAAAAAAGAAAGAAAGAAAATAGAAATGGAAATGAAAAGCCGATCAGAAAATATTTATGGCCATTGGCTTTTCATATTTATTCAATGGCCCATTTTTTGGCGATAAGTCGCAAATAGTTTCTGATTTTGTTTTTTTTTTTTATAATAAATGCTAGAAAACAAGAGTAGGCAAAGTTTTTGCAACACGAAAATGTCACTAGATGGAAAAGTTTATGGCAGAAACCTGCAGTTGTTAGCAAACATCACCGATTTCTATTCAATGCGTTTTCTTTGCGTTCTGCATTTCTTGTTTCCCTTCACAACCACAAACTGCAATTGAAACTGTCAATTTAAGTCAAATTCATCGAGCTCTTTTTTTACACTTTTCCTTTGGGTTGTTTTATGTATTTTGAAGTTGTCATCTATCAAAAAGTGATCCGTTTTTGAATACTTTGATCGCCAATATCTTGCTTTGATATTGCATATAAAACTCCAATATTTCTTACCTTGCATTGACTGCATAAAACTAAACAATTTTATAGTCTAGTAGATTAAGTAGAATATACAAATGAAAAGCAATAATTGGCTGGTTTTAGACTTGGTTTTCTTTGCACACTTAAATTGCAATGGACAGAAGAGATTTTCTATTATTATATATTCTTTTTTTTTATTGCTTCTCATATTTAGCTTTTATATGCTTTCACATTTTATTATTTTGTGTTCTGTGCACATTCCGTTCAATTTATTTACATTCAATAATTTAAATAAATCAAACTTTTTTTTTGATTACTTTTATGATAAAATCATTATTTAGGTGAGTCAGATATTTATTTCAAAAGTGAAATATACATTTTCAATCGTGTCACATTTTTGTTAAACTAGTCCACTATACTTGAGTTCCTTGGCCAACTGACCTGACTGCATTTTAAACCATTCCCCTGTCGATTTTTCGTTGTGGCATTTGCTGACTATTATTTTGTGAAGTGGTTGCAATTGTGGGAGCGTATGTTGCTGACAGATGGACAGAGTGAAAGACTATTTATAAGCAGCAGCTCAACTCGCAAGGTCAGCTCGCATTCGCCATTTTGTTTGTGGATGCAACGCTATTTTTGACTGTGACAGCGATTAGTTTGCACAAAATTGTTTAACTAGTTGGAATTGTTTTCTAGAATTCACAGAATTTAAAGCATTCGTTGGGTGTTAAAAAATTCATCTAGTTGCATAGCATTATTGAAAATGTATAAAATATTTTGTGGTTAGTGCGTTGCAAAAATTTAGCACTTCTGTTCGCATATTTTCAGCATTTTAATTGCAGCGATTAAGGGTAATCGCCTTGTTTCAAGGATGTATTATGGTCAACAACGCATTCATATTCCAATTCAAATTCCCATATTTTTAGTTATTTATTTGGCAACACATTTTTTTATTTGGCTGCTGCTGCTTCTGTTATGAACATGTTGTGGTAATTCGTTGGTTTTTCTGATAACAGCTAATAATGAAATACGCATAATAATGCAGCATACTAATGTAAGAGCAAAGAAAGCAATAATAATGCAAATGTGGTTCACTTTCATATGCCAGCAGGTATTTTGCCCCAAAGCTTGATGATTTTTGGCATGTAGGTTAAACAAATATGCATATGTTCAGCTTTATGTTGGATTAATATTTGATTTGCAGTATATGAAACAACACAAAGCCTAAGATAAAAAGCTGGACAAATGTTATTTAAAGAATTTAGTTTTGTTTTTTACTGACCGCTTTTTGAAATTTAAAAATCCATTTATATTTACCACACCTAATAAATATGTAGAATAGAAAAAGATGTTATTCAATTTAAATTTGTAAATAAACTAGATTGAGATATATTTAATCAGTTTTTTGTGACAGCAAATAAATCAATTTGCCTATTTAAATAAAAATGTCAAATACAACTTGTCAAAGTAGATTTAAATAATTAGTTGACGTGTCAAAAAAAATCAATTTAAATTTGATAAAATGCAAATATGTAAATTATTCTAAATATAGCTAAATAATTGAATGTTTCAATTAGTGAACAAACGCTAAAAAAGTCGTAAAAAGAAATTTAAAGAAATAGCTAATTGAAAATTCAAAGGATTTAATTAAAAACTAAGCGTGTGTGTGTTTGTAATCAGCTTAAATGAAAATAAGCAATAAATATTGGATACACTCTATTTGGCTTAAAATGAGTAATAAATAGTTAAATGTGTTAAATGCAAATAGTGCGCGTAAATTATAAATAAATCAACATTTTCTTTCGATTAACATAGGAAGCGCCATGAAATATGGTAATTATATTTAACACTCACGCGTGTTAGAATTAAATGTGTGTACGTGTTTTATGATTTATATTTCCATGAGGTCACGCACACACATATGTCCATAGAGAAACACACACTTAATACACATTTAAGAGCAAATTAAAAAAAAAGAATACAACAACAACAACAGCAGAAGTTGAGAGTGTTGAAGGCCATTTAATATAATTGGCTTTATGCGATGCGATGCGTTGCGTTGCTTTGTGTGGCTCGCAAAAGCAGTCAACAATATGCTCATATTTATAGCATTTGTTGAACTGAACAAATGTGCAAATATAAATTAAATACAAAATGCTACAGTACCGAGGACAATGATATAAATACAAATTCAGCAACAATGCAAAATGAAATAGGAAGCGTGCAAATGCCTGTTAATTATTTAAACAAAAATGAATCCCTCGTCGTCGAGTTGAGTTCGTTTGTTCGCGTTCGCTGAACACATTTTCAATTAACAGAAAAACGCGCGCCCCTCTCCTCTCTCAACACACACACACACACACATATACGCATCGCTTTGATTTGTTTAATTAAATTACACTCAGACAAAAGCCTTCAATCATTCACAGTTTTCCAATCATTCATTGGCTCATTTACGCGCAAAGCAAACAAATGTCAATACTTACGCAGCTTTGCACATGTATGAGTAAGTGCTTCACTCAATCCGTGTGAATGTGCGTGTTTGTGTTGTGTTGTGTTGTGTTGTGTGTTATGCATGCTGGATAGAAGTGGAACTACATATATTCCAGTATTTATATAGTGCTCACACTTCAAGCACTACATATATGCTATATGCCTTATTCAATGGACGTCTACGTTGAGTTATTTAGCTTCAGCGCTGCAAGTGCAAATCGTGCGTTCAATCTGCGATTCCAATACTCTTGCTTGGGTAACTTAGCCTAATAATTATTTCATTAGTAAATAATAAGTGTTGAAGACATTTTAATAGCCCAACTAACATTTCGAGCGTCGTTGAATTCTTTAAAGAAGAAATTTACTTAAAATAACATATGTTATAACATATGATAGTAAGAATCCTATTTTTAATATATTAAGAATACTAGTTCCTCGCCAAAGGCCAAAGCAACTAGTAAATTTATGCTAGGTTATAAATAAAACTGTAATCTATGGTTTAATAATAATAAATAATAACAATAAATAGCTCAATAGTAAGATTACAAATTATATCAATACATTTTAAAGTAAACTATTCTTTTTTTTTTTTAAATAAATCCTTAAGCAAGATTCCTGAGAGTTTGATTGCTAACGGATAGAAACAAATTGTTGAAATTGTGGAAGGTTTTTAACAAAAACGTTCTGTATTGCAAATTACGCCCACTGAAATCCAGTTTTAGCTGCTTCGACTATCAATCTAGTATATTTTGGCAATTTGGTATATTTCCAATGTACCAAATGTGACCAATAGTATATTTCAGTATTTTTGTGGTATATTATTTATATTTTAAGAATAATTCTTACTTGTTTTGTTCTTTGTATTCGATATTATTCTATATTTACGTAAGAGCATTCAAAGTTCAATGTGTCACAAGTTTCGCCCGCATTGCTCTCAAGTATTGCTTTCCGGTCTGTATTTGCTATTGGCCATACAGCATTTGCCATGATTGAGTGAGCATTGAGTGCGCATTGAAATGTTAATTAATGTATGATGCGAGCGAGAGCCAGACCGTTAAGCCAATGAAAGGGAAAATGAATGGGAAACCCATGGGGGAAAAGCGTCATCGCAAAAAAAAAAAAAAGAATTGTAAGCATAAGTAAACTCTTTAATCGCTGTACATTGCTGTGGTTTTACCTAATTATCAACATCAGCTCTTATGATTATCGAGAGATGAGTTGAGCAAGTTCTTTGTGCCAATTCTTTTGCTTTCATTTTTCATTAATCAATTTGAAAAGGGTGCGAAACAGGAACGGAAGAAGGGGAAGGGGAAACGTGTAGACTTAGTAGTTCAATCAAAGTTGCAACTTTCGCTTAAGTGCCAGAGCTCGTTTACAATGTGAAGCGTTAAACATATTTACACGCTAACTTGGCTCGGGTTCGGCACTCTGACAATGTGCTAAGTAAGTTCGAGGAGGACTAAAGTTCTGCTCAAATTGACACATTTTTGCCAGGGATAGAACAATGGAAAGTCATTAGGGATTGATGCACAAAAGCAAGGATATTCTGGCAACATGCTTTCCGCATTATTGAAAACTTACCCGTAAGCAGGCGCTGCAATTAACAACGCCAACAACAACAACGTACATAGATGTGAACTGCAGTTACAACAACACGAGCTGCAGCTAGTTTCAGTTGGATGCCAAAACGAAGTGGATTTTATGCCGACGGGACTTGCAACACATGCAACTTGTATGCAAATTGCATGTTGAGTCCTGGACTCACACTCAAAGACTGTACAGCATAGTATAGTATAGGATAGGGGCGAAAAAAAAAAATATAGAAAAAAGATAAATTACTTTTAAAGTGCGCAGGCTACGTTGAGGCTGAGTTTTCCTTTGGGGCTAACTCTTCATTGGCCCAAATGCAAATCGCCTGCTGAGCGTTTGCCTATTTTTGGCATCCTGATGACTTTCTGATTTGCTTTCGGAAACAACTTTTTTCATTGGCACTGCAAGTTTTCTCTCATTCCACTTATTTTGTACACTTTTCTCCATATATATTCTTTCGTATTTTTTGTTGAGTTTGAGTTTTGAGGCGCTTTTTGTTGGCAGCTTGTTTATTATTTGTTAATTGAAATGTTACAAAAAAGTTACGCATGCTCGCTTGTATTGAAGGCCTGCGGGACGAAACGAAGCGGGGCAGGGCGGGGGGCGTGGCATGGCGTGGCAAGTAGGCTGATTGAGGCTGTTGCAGCTTCATTTGCTACTCCCTCGTCTAATGTCTAAATCATTGCAGGCCATCAAAACTTGGCAGCCAGCACAAAAGAGCTAAAACCAACAGCAATAACTGGGCTACAAACTTGATTTCGTGATGACGTTAAGACGACGTGCAAATGCTCTATAAATAAATAAATAAAAGCTAAAAGAATTTTTCCAATTTTTTTATTTTAAAAGGATTGAAGGGATTCTTAAGGGACTAAAGAAACAACTTATTTAAATACTTTTTATTTAATCGAAGAACTTTCCGAGTCTCAATTCGGAAAGTTTGAATATATAGCTTTAGTGTAAGTACATAAATTAGTTAAAAATAAAATCAAAATCTGAAATTACATTAAACGTTATTCGAAGCAGCTTCAAAATTAAAGTTTACATTGAAATATTGACAGCTTTAACATGTAACTTTCGATCAATATTTTTCTGATTTTTACTTTTATTTTATTTATCAATTTGAGCAGAGTATATTGCATTCGTTGTGGTCTCCTCAGAATTATGACCGGCAAACAAACAGGCCAAGTTATTAGGCGAGCTCAGATTTAGTGCTGAGGTTAACATTTTGCCAAGGTGTGGCTCGCAACGCTTCGCACAGAACTAAGGAAAAAAGTTGAACAAAAATAGCGCAGAGGGCAGCAAAAAAGTCAAAGAGTAAACTAAGTGCAGCACAGGCAGAGTTGCAGGTGTCTGTCTGTCCAGTTCCATCCTGACCATCCTTAGTATCCTGACTAACTTGACTATTCTGCCTGCTCGTGTTTGGCTTTGACTCTTTTTATACCCGCTACCCATAGGGTAGAAGGGTATTATAACTTTGTGCCGGCAGGAAATGTATGTAACAGGTAGAAGGAGGCATCTCCGACCCTATAAAGTATATATATTCTTGATCAGCGTCAACAGCCGAGACGATCTAGCCATGTCCGTCTGTCCGTCTGTCTGTCTGTCCGTCTGTCCGTCTGTCCGTATGAAACACTGGATCTCAGAGACTATAAGAGATAGAGCTATAATTTTTTTTCGACAGCATTTGTTATGTTTGCACGCAGATCAAGTTTGTTTCAAATTTTTGCCACGCCCACTTCCGCGCCCGCAAATCAAAAAAATCGAATAACAAGCGTAATTTTAAAGTTAAAGCTGTGAATTTTGGTATATATAATAATAACAATAGTATTTATGATTCCTGAAAATTTGCTTGCGATTAGATAAAAATTGTGGAAGTTATTAAAGAAACACTTTTGTATGGGACAAAACGCCCACTTACGGGGGGTCTCAAATGCTTTGGCCGACAATCTGGTGTATTGTGACGTCTATGGTATATTTTAAATGTTAGTATCACATCGTTATACCAAATATACCATTTGGTATATTTTTAGTATTTTGCAGTATTTTTTGGTATATTTTGAAAATAATACCGCAATATTTTGCTTTTATTCAAAAGGGGTAGCGGGTATCTCACAGTCGAGCACACTCGACTGTAGTTTTCTTACTTGTTTTTTTTTTGGCTGTGCTGTGGGTTTTGTGCTGTTTCGTTTCTCGGTTTTGTGTAACTATTTTCTATTCATTTATGCATTTTGGCAATAAAAATTTCATTTTTTGCTTAACTAAGTGAAACGAAAAGGTTAAAAGCAGCACCGCAATAGCAACAGCGAACGGATATCATGAAGGAGCAACAGCAGCAGCAGGAACCAGGACATCGTCTCTGAAAGCGGCATTTTATCTTTGCCCAAACGTTCCATTGTATGTCTTCTTTCTCTCTCGCTCTCTCTTTCATTCTCTGTGTGACTCCCTTTTCTCTTTCACTCTTTTGCCATTGCCTAGATAACATTTCCGTCTGTCTGCCGCTTTTTGTGTAGTTCGTTTGCTGTTCCCAGTTCTGCTTCTACTACTCGATTCTTCTTGTTGTTGTTGTTGCTGTTCGCTTTTGTTTGTTTGCAAACATTTTTTAAATTGTTTGCTGTAATTTGTTTCCGGCCAACGGCAAATGGACGCTGCGCCATTTTGTGGACATCCTCACATCCCTCGAACTCAATCCCATCATTCTCTCTGCTGTTTTGCCTCCCAACCAACCAAAAAAAAACCCCAAACAAATATCGCTTCAGTGACCTTTACTAACTGCCTGCTGTTGGCGCAATATTTGCAGCTTTTGCTCGTTTTATTATTAAAAAATTATAATTTTAATGTTCGTCTGCGTTTTACATATTTCTTCTCTATTTTTTTGTGTAGATATTTTGATTTTTCCACAATTTTGTTGTTGTTGGCTTGTGAGGCACGTTTGTTCACTTCTGGCTGCCCGACAGGCAACAGATGTGACCATGTTCTCTACTACGCTTGACCCTATCCTGTATCCCGTATTCTGTATTCCGGTTTCGGTATTCCGTATCCACAATTCTCAGTTCCCACTGTTAGCTCCAACTCCAATTAGTTGTGTAATGCGTCTCTGCATGTCCCTTTTACATTTATTAGTTTGACTTTTTGCCAAGGATTTATGGTTCCACAGAATCCACAACAAAAAAATAGCGCAAAAAAAAAAATGTATTTCATATTTGGCAGCTGTTGTTGCCGTGTGTGTGTGCAAAAAAAAAACGAAAACTCCAAAAAAATGATACATTTAAAAATTAAATGGCAGCTGCTGTGCTTTGCTTGTTTTTAAATAATCTATGAATTTCATGGATGATTTTTACTGCTCAATTATTGATATTTATCTTAAATTGCATAAATTAATTTGCTCTTCCGTTGCAAATGAAGTTATTGCAAAATCGAATATCATTTTTTTTACGATATGAATATTATATGAATTATCTGCTCATCGCTGCACAATATTTTAAAGTCGATTAGAGAACATTTTATTTGTGCTGACACGTTTTGCAATTAATCAGACAATTAGTTTGAGTTATGCTATAGACCATAAATATAATTCTATTTATTAGATATAGTAAAAGAGCATAAATATAATTCAATTGATTAGATTTTGGATTTTTATATTTGTTTGTTGAGCTCACAATTTCTTTTTTTTTTTTAAATTAATTTTGGTTGCAATATGTTTATCTATTTAAATATTGACGTCATTGCAGTTGGTTAAACGTCATTTGCTTGAAGCAAATAAAAGTTTGCCAAAGCTCTCGAACGTTATGCCGCGTGCAACATTTGAAAGCGTGCAAAAGTCACGTAGCATCATCGTTGGTAGCCAGAAATTAAAATCCAAGTTAAACATTAAAGATTCTCATGGCTGCTGCAAAAAACCATATTGAGATTCAAAAATCGTTGGCATCAAATAACTTTTGCACTGATTCGTTTGCAGCTCGAAATTGAATTTTTAGCTTCAAAGTTATTTAAGTTTATTAGTGGAGAGTAAAGTAAAGAATTTGTGTAGCTAGCAGATACACTTTGAAAATATTTATAGTGAATTTTAACAATTTATGCCATAATATCTAATTATTTTCTACAATTTGAATGCTTTGTCTCTGAGCTGTCAGCATTTTATAATAAATTCTACTGACGCAGTTCGAATTACTGACGTTGTCAGTATCTTTATCAGGCCGAGGAAGACACTGAGCTCATATAGTCACGTAGTTGCTCAAGCTCGAAAGCTAACAGTTTGCTTTCAAGCGTCGAGGCGTTCAAACGGATTTTTAATTGCAAAATAAATTCAAAATAATTAAAGTTCTAAATACTACTTGAAATGATGTTAAAAGTGTGCTTAATACTCTGCTGCATTTGCGTTTCTGGCGTGCAACTGGAGTTCTCCGGATTTGGGGACAATGATCTCTTTGGTCTGCTGGAGGATGACTTGGATCTCACACACGTCAACTGGCGGGCAATGATACCGCTGCTGTTGCAGCGTCAGCAGCTGCGTCTCTGTGTGGCCATCTATCGCTATGACCAGCAACTGTTGGCGGGAACGCCGTGCGAAAGGCTGCTCGATAGTCGACTCATGGCCTATTGTGATATTGGACACATTGAGGATCTGAGCATGACAATGCGCGATGCATTTGGCGGCATGCTGTTTGATACGCTGCAGAAATGTCGTCCTGGCTTCGAGATCTTTGGTGTGCGTTGCAGGCGACGTGCCTGAGAGAAGGCGCAGAGAAGTTCAGAGAAATATGAAGCTTGAGTGAATCGCTAATTCAGTTTTCTTAGTCGTCATCATCAACTCGGAATGTCGCTGCTATCGTTGTTGCTGTTGCTGTTGTTGCTATTGTTGCTGTCTTTGTTTGTGTCCCTTGTCATTTCAATGTGTCAATAAAAATGCGATGTGGGTGAAGGCCTGCCCTGGCCAGCCTGGCAGACACCAGAGTCCTTGCTTAGAGGCATCATGACAAATGACGATTATAATTTGTAAAATTTGCACCCAGCTTGTTATCCCTCGTCAGTGCCAGCCCCTGACGACTGACTATGGCCTAGTTTTTGCGCTTTCAGATTCAGTTAGTCCATTGCAATTGTTGTTGCAATTAGCAGAGATAGCAGGCAAAAGCAGAGAAGGAGAAGAGGTGGCAAAACATAAGCACTACTATGAAAAGCTAGCTGAAACACTGATGGCTTGATTTTTCCATTAAACACAGTAAATGGAAAATTGCACCGAACAGCACAGAAGAATAGAGAGAGAGCGAGAGCATAAAGCAAAAGTCGTTTGTTGTCGTTTCTATACTATATACACACGTATAGAATACTTGTTGTTCTTGCTTGGCAATTACCGGGCCGAACGGGCGAAAGCATTTAGCTTGAAATGATGACCAACATGAGTTTTCATTTTGAACAGTGCTAGCTCTTTCTTTCTCCATCTGTCTGTCTGTCTGTCTGTGTTGGCAACTATTTTCTGCTTAATTTGTGTGCTGATGTGCTAAAACACCTCAGCTCAGCATCAATCTTTATATAAATCACAGCTGAACAAAATCGTAGCATACTTTTCGGCTGCGATGGAAAATTTCTGTGCCTGCTGCTGCTTTGTTTTGCTTTATGCAAAATGCATAAGGAAATTGCTTAAAATGATTGCATCTGAGTTGGGGAATTGGTGGGCCATATGCAATACTATACTGTTGCTCTATTTCAACATAATCAATATCAATAAACCTTAGTTGTTGCCCCAAATTGCCAAGCTGGAAATTAGAAAGTTTTTGGTAGTCGAACAACTATTTTAATTGCAATTGACATACTAAATGAAGGGTAAAGAGCCAACTATTAGCTACTATTTCAATACAATTGTATTTGTATGCGTCGTAATTAATTAAATAAATGTTTTTACCCTATTTTTGCTGGCACTATTCGCGAGGACTCTTTCATTTGCATTACGCGTTGTTATCTCCGATTCGAAATCCGCTTGCGTTGCGTTGCGTTGCGATGCGATGCTTTGCTGTTGTAGTGGGACCTTGTAATGTAAATTAATGAATTGTTTAAAGTACTTGGAATATTTACGCTCAAAGCAAGCAAGAAAGATGTTTCGCAAACTGAAGAGACCGAGAGAAAGAGAGTTGGGGGCATGGACTTGACCATTGAATATGCAAAACGAGCGACGCCGTCGGGGCAGAGTCTAGAAGTTTGTTAAAAGCGCGGCATAAGGTCAAAGGGCGGACACGTCGAACGGTCATTAAGGCAGCAGCAGCCAGAGCAGCGACGGGGTGGTCTGTTTGTGCAACGGCAGCAGCAGTAGCAGCAGCAACAACAACAGTAATAACAACAACAATGACAACAGCTTGTACTGTTAGTTACTTAGTTTTTGCCAACGTTGCTGATTCCACTGTTAATGTGCAGCGTCGACTTCTGAAATATGCATAAACAAACCCAACTCAGCTCACAATCCTCTGATCTCCGCCCCCCCCTGCTGCTACTGCTGCCTCCGCTGTGTCTCGCTGTGTGGATACGCCTCCGGTGGGGCGTAAGTTTTTTGATGCAGTTCCGCTTGCAGTTCAGTTCAGTTCAGTTCGGCTTCGTTTCTTTTTATTTTTTGGTGCGCTTCAGTAATTAAATTTTGCGCGAGATTCTTTGCATTTTCTTCTTTGATTTGCTGCCCTTTGCCACCTCTCTCTCTATATCTCTCTCTTATTACCCTGTTGCCTTTGCCGTCTTTGATTTGCATTAGGAGAAAGCGAAAAATCTATTAACTTGCACTCGACACTGGCAATAATTTATGCAGCAGTCGCAGTCGTAGCAGCAGCAATGCTTTGGGTATTCGTTGAACAGCAAAAATTTGCTTCTTCGAGTCGAGAGTTGCAAATCGATTTCGAATAGACTCACTTGAATAGTTCGCAATGATGCGCCCTAAGGTGAATTTAGTCGAAACGATAATAGATGCGATGTCCGATGTGGCTTCTAAACGTAATGAACTCAAGGGTAATTTAAGGCAAAATAAATGTGAATGTGGGTCATTGATGCAAAGAATTTAATGTGATTTTTTGAGAGAGCGGTAAGGCATTTTGTTGTTAAAAGAGATTATCTTTTAAAGCAGTTTATTTGTTTTTATTGCAGCCCCGACGACGACACAAAACTTGGCCAAGTGTGAGAGTTATTGAAACGCTTTATGTGCCTTGTGGATGTTGCAGAAAATTGCGACAACAATTGGAGGGGCAGGCAAATTGATTGCATTATCGAGAGCCAAAGACAAAGGAATGAAAGTGGAGTGTGTGTGTGTGTGTGTGTCAGTGTGTGTGTGTGTGGGTGCTATATAAAAATCGAGCATGGCAACAAACTTAAGTGCCATATGAGAGAAAGATATGTGTGCTTCAAGGCTCATTTATGGCCCTTCGTGCTGGTCAGTTTTATGCATTTTCCCACACACACACACACATACACATACATACACCGAGTACCAAAGATCGGAGAGGACATTGTCAGGCATTTTGCCACGTTGTTTACTTTGTGTATAAACGAGTGCCACTTACTTATTTTGTGCCACATAATGAGCACTCCTGATGGCCGCTTATAAATTATATAACCCACAAAAGCGCACACCACCGCACACACAACCACTCACACACACACACACTTTCACACACCGCAGACACATGCACACGCTTAAATAAACTCGCCACACACACCCACGCAATTTGATTTGTATGGCTTTTCAATTTGTGCTCTGCTGCTGCTGCTGCTGTTGCTACTGCTGCTTTTTTTCGGTGAGTGTTTTCCTTTTTCATTTTATTTTCTTTTCCGTTGATTTCTCCTCTCTTTTTTTTGTGCTGCTCTATCCCTCGTTATTTCTGTTTTTTTTCTTTTTTTTTTGCTTGTGCTGCATTTGCCATTGTATAAATTTTTGGTATTTGCGCCAATTTCATTCCAAATTGAGCGCTGGCCACAGTCGTTTATTTTTAATGCAACCGGCGAACGAACGAGAGAAGCAACGAAGCAATATGCCCGCAATTGGATGGAGATGGAGATGGCGGGAAGTGGAAGTGGGCGTCGAACTAGATCTTGTTTTTTTTTTGCGCTATATTATTTTTTACTGCTTTTAGCTGCATTACTTTCGCTTTAGACATTAGAATAGAGTATAATAACTTTGGCATTACGTTAAGAGCCAACACGACTTCAAGCATATCAAATAAAAGTTTAAGTAATCAGCAAATAGTTGTGAAAATTCTATTACGCAGCAGATTTCTGCAACTTCGCGAATCTTTTGCACACTAAATTTCCATTTGCGTATTTCGTTGCATACTTTGGGGCGGCATTGAAAGCAATGCAAAAATTCAAAACACAAGTTGTTTTTGAATGTCTTCACCTGGGGATAGGGCATAAATATGTCGCTGCTATTTGCTGTTGCTTCAGCACATGGCAGCACATTCCCTTCGTGCATTTTTTCGTTTTCCTTCGCTATTATTTGCAGTGCATTTTGGACACAGGCACTCGGAGGACACTCAAGGCGATTGCAGGTGACGCGAAAGACGAGGCAGGAGGCAGGTGAAGAAGGAAGCCAAGTGCGCTTAAGATTTATGACTGATGCCGCGGGGGCATTGTTTGTGGCTGGAGCAACAGCATCCGCAACGGTAGCAGCAGCAGCAGCAGCAGGGGGCAAAAATTGCTTTGGCCATCAAATACAATCAATTTGATTGCCTCTTACTTTTTTTTTTATTTGTGACCTGAGTGCATGTGCAGCAAACGTAATGCGATTTTGATTTTTCTTATTAGAATTATTACACTACAATTAGGCAATTAGCTAATGTGAGCCCACTGGGAATTGGGGAATTGGGGTTGGAGGCAACTAAATGGCGCCCCGGGGGCTAGCTTTAAGTTGATGTCAAAGTATCGTGTTGAGCTCGCCCTCGCATAAATAAAGCATTCAATATCCGGCAACGGAAGTTTCAATAAGCCAAAGGATATGAGCTCAAATGACTGTCCAAAACAAAAAAAAACAGGCGAAAAATAAAAGCAAGCGATAGAAAAAATAAATGCTATGAAAAACGTTGCAAATTCTTCGTCACTTTTCATGTTGCCCGCTTTTTGGGCGTGTCAGCGAACTATTCATGTGTAAAGCAGGGTGTGTGGGTGTGTGTGAGCGCTTGTGAGTGTGAGTGTGTGGCAAGTTTAAATTAGTTGCGCGTCGGCCATTTTGCATAAATCATTTCCTGTTTTGTGCTAAAGATAAAAGCGACCAAGAGACAACAACGAATCATGACGGCAACAATTTAAAGGCAAAAAAAATAAAATAAAGCAAAAAAAACAACAGTAGAAGAAAGAATGAAAAAGAAAGCGGACAAAAAGACATCAGCACAAAAGTCAAAGTGAGGGAATCTTCCAGCAACAATAACATAAAATTAGCATTTTTTATTACTTTTAGTTTTTTGCGCTCTTCTTGTGTGTGTCTGTGTGTGTGTGTGTGTGTTTTGCTTGGGCCAACATTTGCATAAGTTGAAAAGCTACTAAGTAATATTGCGCATACGACATGTAGCACACAACGCTCAGATTGTACATCGACATCGGAATCGACATAATACATATGTATTTTGTACTTTTTCCACTCCCGCATACATACAAGAAATCAACTTATTTGTAATTGTATTGCCAAATACAAATACCAACTTAATGCTTTCTTTCTTGCTTTGCAAAGCGGGAGCGAAAGCGAGAAAACACATATCTTAAAATAGAATTTGTAGGGAAAGTCATCGAAAAGTTTGACAGAACTTCGAAAGCAATTTGTTAACATATATTAAGTATTCACCAGACAGTTCTTCTATGCAGATATCTTGACCTAGTTTAACGAAATTTTCGATCAATCTGCAATTAAGTCAGGCACTGCAAACTGAACATTTCAGTGCATTTGCCCAATTAATTACTCAATCAATTGCCACACTAAATTAGCAATATTCCTTTGCCAACTTCGATAGAATATTTGAGTCTTCTTCAAAATACATTAATATCGATTTAATCCTAACAAAATCTGCCAAAAAGACTTTAAGCTTCGAGTCTTGTGTGTGACAAACATCTGTCTGTCTGCTCTTTAACAATCATGACAGTGAAGCTGTCGTTTTCCACTGCTGCAAAGCATCAATACACATATAGAATATATATATCAAAGCCTTAAAGCTGCCAATGTCGTGTGTATAAAATTTGCCAGCCATCCAGACAGGCAGCCAGGCAGCCAGCGAGCCAACAAATTGAATTTGGCAAATGCAGCGCATTTGTTTCGATTTTCCATTGATTGAGAGAGAATACAAAATTTTCTCGTTATTATCATTTGTGTTATGGTTGTTGCTTCTGTTGTGCGGAACAGTAGTAGTAAGAAAGATCTTATATATGTTTATTGCTAAACAAAAGACAAAGTCAAGAAACTGGTCACATCTGCATATATTTCCATGGTTTTTTCACCATCTTCACCCCCTTCCCCCTTCTCCGTTCGCTTTACTACTTTACTTCCCCTCGAACATTGTGTGTTGAACAACAACACATGAGCTGAAATAAATTTTATGTACATTTACTTACGTCTGCAAACAATGAGCATCCTCTGACGTCCGTGACGTGACTTAGTCCGACTTCGTTGGTCTGTTGGCTGGTCAGTTAGTTTTGCTTCTGAACTGTAAGTCTTGCCTTTGTCTGGCTGACACAACTCCTTCTTTCCTCCACCTCCTTTTGCAGGCAATCCTTAAACACAGCTGCGCTGCTGTTTGGCCAACGGCAAGTGCAACGTTTCAAGTTTCCAAATGCTTCAAGAGTAAGAGATAGAGCGTAGCCAGAAGCCAAAAGCCAGCAGCATAATATAGTTTTGGATTTCACTAAAAATACATAAGTACGAACGAAGTATGCATACATTCATATATTTCTATGTATACTGTATACTTTCCTCTGATGCATATTTATATTACAGTCTGTGCGAAAGTGAAACATGTCCTGTGGCCATTGTGGTTAAGAAATTTTAGATCTCACTCTTTCTCTTCGTCTCTCCTCTCGACTCGCTCATTTTGTCTAAGTTGGCATTTACACATGTACTGTTTCCTGTTTTTGGGTTTGTGTTTACTTGCATTTCTCATTTGTACTTGCAAAAAAAGAAACAAACAAAAAGTGTTCCACAAAACGTTTACAATTCTTGAATATCAAAATTTTCTAAAGGAATTTGTTTAATTCCTTTTATCCATATTAAAATGTTAACATTTTATGCTTTCATATAATCAATATTTAATGTCTTGCAATTTATTTTTTATGTTTTTAACTTTATATCAATATTTTCTAACGGAATTTGTTTAATTTAATAAATTGCATTTATTATTTTACACATTTTAAGCATATAATAAATAATTCATGTCTGTAATTTAATTTGTTATGCAAAAAACATTTAAATTTAATTATTATTATATTTAAGTCGGCATTAAAGTTTTTTAGAAAATTCAAATTCAAATCCAAATTCAAGTATTAATAGAATTATTTCTAAGCCTGCAATTGAATTGCACATAATTTTTATAACATCAAAAATATGTTTTATCTTTATCATATACAATATTTATATGTAAATTTTCTAGCATATTTTCCAACTCAAATATAAGTATAATCATAAATTAATTTATTGAAGTGGTCATCGGTATATTTTAGAACAAAACCTGTTTTACTTTTCTCACAGCTATTATTATTAAAGCAAAACAATTTTAAATGATTTTTATACCTCTCTTTTATTTCTCAATTTATTTCCACGCTGAAATGTTAATATTGTCATTAATTAAGAATTTCATTAATAATAAAGTGCAATTATGGTCTGAAATTGAATTTGAGAACGTTTCGATTGCGAAAAGTAAAGTGCATCTGTTTATAATGACTTCTTTGGTTTGATATTTGTTCGCTTGCTTGCCAACTCAATTGACTACCTGCAACTGGAATGTGCCCCCAAAAATGTGCAATGCAATTTGTGTTGTGGCATGAGTAAAATGTCTGCAGCTGCAGTTGTGATCAAAACGAACTCGTTTATTGCAGCAGCGGCAGCAGCAGCAACAGTCACAGAAACCGCTGGGTACATGTGACAGTTGTCTAATGAAGCCGCCAAGTGGCAACTGGCAGTGGCAGTGGTAAGTGGGAGTCGAGTGGGTAGGCAACTGGCATGCGGCATGTGGCAAGTGATAGACGGCGCTGGCAGTGCGAGCAGAGATAACTGACAATGCGACGTGACCAGCAGCCAACAGCCAACAGCCAGCAGCGAGTGAAGTTGCCAATTATGATGTATTATTCCACGACTTTGGAGGGGGGTGGCAAATGTGTGTGATGTTGCAAGGTGTTTATTGCACCTTTTTTGTGAACACCGTGTGGCACTACATAAAAATTATGAACGTGTCGCATTAAAATTAAGTCATAATGCACTCGCGTCTCGCGTTTTAATGACTTTGCCACATTGTCCATAAAAATGCCAACTACTACGCGGCGTACAATGTCCGTTTTTCGTTCGTGCTTTCGCAAAGTGTTCCAAGTGTTCTTTTCGCTGCTGTCGCATATAAAATTCGACACTTAACCTGCCAGCGAAACGGGAGCAGCGATTGTTCGGCTCATAAATTGGGCATCCAAACTGCTGGGGTGAGAATTATGGGAGCGCCGCTCTCGATCATTGGTCATAAAGTTGGGGGGCAACAAAATAAACAATTTGTGCGCGAAATGTTTAATAAATTGCGTTAAGCTTTTGAGGCGCGCTGCATAAAGCGTCGCGTCGTATGCGTAATATTTGCAAGTGTTTTTTCTTTTGCTGGAAATTAACACGCATACGAGCGCACTTAATTTGTCACTAAATGGTTTTTGGGGTAGCACAAATACCAGACTCATGTGGCATGCAACATGTTGAGCGCTTAAATTGAAAATTACAAAAACCAGAAGCGAGCACACGCAAAACAAAACACACAGAGAACGAGAGCGATGCCAAATGTAGACGAAGATGAAGAGGAGTGGAAATTCCCTGGCAAGACTTATGTCAGCTACAATTCGGTTCGTTTGGTGTGGCGCCCCGCGCCCCACTCCCTCCCAGTCCCGCCTTGAAGTATGCTTCATTGCCTGTGTAACCGCAGCAGCGCGTGATGTGGCAAGTAGTTGTGGGGGGAGGCAGGCAGCTGAGAGGGGGCAAGATAGCTGCTGCGTGGCATGGTCTGCGTGCGCTTTGCGTTTCTGTTGGCGCATTTGTTGACGACGCATATGAAAATTTTCGCAAAATTTATTGCCATGCTTAAGCAACGTGCGTATGAAATAATATACAGACATGCCATCCAACAGCAACAACAGCAACAACAACAGCAGCAAGAACAACAATTACAAGGACTACAACAAAATGCGGAACGGAACATTCGGTGCTGTTTGCGGTGCTGAATTTTAAAATGCTCTTTAAACATTGTGCTCAGAACTGATGGCAGCGATTTGTTTTCAGTTGACAATCCTCGCTAAGGATAAATATAGAAAGCGGAGAAAGAGAGTGGATAGAGAGAAAGAGAAGTAGTCTTTCCTCTACTTAAAGTTATGATGCTTTAAAGCATGTCCAGGCTATAAAAAATATTTGCGCACATAAATCAACTAGCACATTTTATTTATTCCCACTGCCATTAGAGAGCGTTACGAAGACGATACTATTGATAGATAAATGACTGTAGATAATAGATAAGCATCTGTTGATTTTCTTTCTTCTCTTTTTACTGAATTTTACTGAATTATGCTTTTGCTATTTATCAGCATTTGACATGTTCACACCAAGCCAATAGTTGGCTAACAAAATTTGTATTTCTTGAGTACACTTCAAGGCTTCGTTGTGCTCGTTAATGTATCTGTATCTATATCTTGATATGTGTAAAATTCCAAGAACATATGTTCATAATTTTAGTGATGGTCCTCTTCATTCTTATAGCTCTCTTTGCGCTTACTTAATCTTATCTGCCAAGAATGAAGCGTAAGTAGATAAACGTGTGTTAAATGCTTTATTAAGGCTTGAATGTTTATTTCCTCTTATCTGTTGCCAGTTTGCTTCTGTTTCTGTTTCCACTTGCGCTCTTGCGGAAGTAGAAAGCTGTCTAAGTGATAATAAATTTGGCCCTGAAATAACAAATTATTTAGTGAGCAATTATTGGCAGAACGTGAATGAAATGCACGATTATCAGTTTTGAAGAAATCTTGCTTTATTTTTGGCGTGTTATTTCGTAGTTCAATGAAATCTAAAATTGACAATGAGTAAAAATAAGTAAGTTCAATATTTTAGTTGATTTTCTGCTTTGTTCAATTATTAGCAAACTATCTATTTAATTTGCGATGACTATTTAAATGTCAGCTCATTATAATCTGCAGAAAATGTTCGACAAGCATTTGGCTTGATATCGATTGATGATAAGCTGTAGCTGACAATGCAATCATTTTATTATTTTCTAATGTTACCAATAAAATACTTAAGAAGCTTGTTCAATGCAAACTCATCAATAACAATTGCAATGCCAAAATTTTGCTAATTTGGCGCTGAAAATGATCAAATTTGAAGGTCGATTATGGTCGAGAGATGCTACTCCGTTTTATTTTTTCAACTCGACATCGTCGTTGTTCAATGTCCGCTGCTCTTTGTTTGATTATGATAAATGGCTTTGGCCGCTGGCAAAAGCATATTTTGCACTGTGCTGAAAAATAAAATGAAGCGATAATGAGGTGTTATTAATATCAAACTGGCGACTTATTTAGCGAGAAAACAATAGACGACGTCCAAACAAAATTATGCAAAGTTATGCCCGACATTGACGATGACGTCCCAGTTGAAGAGTCCTTGCCACCGTCGTATCTATTGCTTGCTGTCTCACTGTCTTAACCCGTTTTGTATTTTTTATTTTCTGTTTTCTTTCTTTTTTTTTTCGTGGGTTTGGGTCTTTAGAAATAAAAAATAAGCCGACGCTGGGCGCTCTTCAAAGTGTCAAGAAAACAAATGACGGTCAATTTCTTTGGTTTGTTTAGTTTTTTTTTTGGTGCGTTGTGCGTTTCGTCTGTAAAGATACTTGGCCAAGTTTTAGTTGCCGGGTGGCAAGTGTTAAACTTTTCTCATACGCAACGTTGCCTCGTTGCTGCTGCTGCCTCTGCTGCTTTGCTGCCTTGCCACTTGACAGGCCCGAAGGACGCAACGAAGCTTAAGGCAAATATCCCTGAACGACAGGTTGGTAACTTGAGAACATAAAAGGGATTTGCACAGTCGCCGCTAACGTAGTCGTAGTCGAAGTAGTATGTAGTATATACAGAGTCGTTGTCTACCCATAAAAGAATAAAATGAAGCCTATTATAACGAAAGGCAAGCCAGTATTAGATTTAGATGCTCAAAATGAATGAACTGGGAATGCATCATAAAAAAAAATGATTGTAAATCCAGGCTGACAAAATGTGGACTTTAATTTGTTGCCTTCGTCGTTGTCAGGCAACAAATTTCCCATACCCTATAAAAGTGTGTGCTTCAAACGATTATAAATTTAGAAAGTAGACAATTTTATTATTAGGGAATTTATTTGTCAAGCAGATTGATTTCAATGCATACCAACAAATTTTGCAATACCCTCTTTTAAGTGTTTGTTAATTTCTATAATAGAACTTCTTATTTTTAGGGTATTTGTAAGTGAAGCAACTTGATTTGAGTACATCCCACGTGCTTTTTTATACCCTCCACCCATATGGTAGTAGAGTATTATAACTTTGTGCCCATTTCCGCCCCGCATATGAAAAACATGGAATGATATGCTAATTTTTGAAGCTAGAGTCCCGATTTTCGGCACATACAAAAATAATAAATACTGACAATCTGGTATATTCAGTACTCTATGGTATAATTTTAATGCAGTTCTTCAAGCCTAAACCAAATACAGCCTTCGGCATTTTTTATTATTTTTCGGTATTTTAATTTGGTATATTTTAAGTATAATACCTCTCTATTTTACCATTATTCACAATAGGTTGCGAGTATCTCACAGTCAAGCACACTTGACTGTAGCTTTTTTCTTTGTTGTTTTTTTTTTATAATTTCACTGTCAGATCTAATGACAAAAATCAATACACATAGATAATGGCCTTCTGGCTTCTCACGTTTTCTCTGCATAATTTTTGCCTCGTCGTCCTCTTGGCCAGTGTAATCTGCTTAGTGTCCTTTTAATGGCAGCACCAACTTTAATTGAGCTTATCAGCAATTTATGCATCATTAATTGTGTTTAGACATTGTCGTTATTTCTGCTTTTTCTTGACCAACGACAAGGCCGGCAAAAAAATAAGCTGCGTCAAATAAATTGAAATTATTTTCAAGTGCTGCGCAAATGTTCGTACAACTTTTAACGTTGTTAATTACTTATAGAAAAACTGAAAATAAAATGTTACATTTAATATTATTGAAATTATTTTTGGGCAAACTTAAACACTGGGAAAATGTATTTGGCATGCACTCAAATGCTTATAAATAACACTTTAAGAGCGCTTCCGTTTGGGCCTACGTGCAAAACTAAAAGGATATACGAGTATTGACAGCAAATTTATAGTTTCTATTTTGCGGACGATCACATTTTGCTGACACGTGCACAGAAAGGGAGAGTCCTCAGGAGTGTTCAAGTGGCAAATGTTTAGAAAATATATTGCACACAAAAAAAAATTGGAAATTAATTAAATTCCATGTCAATTCAGGTCATGGACCGAAATTTTCTATTGCGAAAAATATTTTAGGCCTTTTTCAATTTGCCTGCCAAGCAGAAATGGCAGCACCACAAAATAGAAAAAAAAAACAAACGCTTTAGCTGAGAGCAAACAAGAAAATGGCAATAAAATATGGTCAATGTGATAAGAGCGATAAGAGAAAACTATGCCAATGCCGGTTGTAATACCAGCAGACAGTAGGCTAGGCAGCAACAATAGGCCGCAACCTGGCAAAAAAGCGGAAGAATAACGACAACAACAACAATAACGAGAACGGGAACCGTAACATAAATCAAAACAAATTGCAAAGAAAAATGTGCGCAATAAAAAAAAAAAATGGTAACAAAAATTGGTATTAAAATAGATGCGCTGACAATAAAGATGGCACAACAATGGACTTTCGCTTTAGCTTTAGTTCTCTCCATCTCTCTTTCTATCCGTGGCAGCTACTCATCAACTATGGCCATGGACGCGCAGTCAAATGAATCATTCGTGGAAAGGGGAGAAGATGTTCGAGTTGGAGTTCGCTCATAATGTTGCTCAATCATGTAAAACATGGGCAATTAGCAGCGCAGTCGGCTCCAAAGATAATGCATAGCAAAAGGCTCTATTGGGAAAACGTCTCAATGTGTGTGTGTGTGTGGCGAGTGAAAGGAGCAAAGGCAGAGCGGCTGAGGGGAGAAAGGTGCGGGGCCTGACATGACAGTCAATTGGCTGCCATCTCCATTTAGCTTTCCCAGGCATATTGAATTTCACTTTGGTAGTTTACGTAATTGCGCAACAGAATTATGCCGCACTGCTGCGAGTTGTGACCAAAGCAGCAAGACGACAGACGGGGTGTGGTGAAAGGGGGGCGGGGGCATGGCCACATACATAATTGCAATTATTATTAGTTGTTGTTACTGTTGCTGCTGTTCCTCACATGTTGTTGTTATTTCAGTTGACAGAGCGTGTGAACGGTTGCACTCCTCGCTTCTAAAGTTCTTGCGTCATTTTAATGAACAGCAGATTGAGTAAGACACGTCTCAAAAGTGTGTGTCAGTGTGTGTGTGAGAGTATTTATTTACAAGTGTGTATGTGTGTGTGTGTGGGAGAGTGTGCGTTTGAGTTTCTTTAGTCGCATTGCAGACAATTATGCTGCAAGGCAGTTAGACAGCTGCACAAGTTACTAGCCTTCATTTGCTGCTGACAGTGGCCAACAAATTTCATTATTATAAGGCTAATTATAATTGAAAGTAAATAATATTTAAAGTAAGACAAAATAATTGGTGTTAAGATCAACAAATTAAATCGCAATTATAATTACAATATGAGTCAACAATTTAAATAATTGTAATGCTAATAATTTTTAAGATAAATAAGAATATACAAAAAGATACCCAACAAATTAATTATTTATTTACAAATATTATTTTTTGTTAGAATATTTAATTGAATATTACTCAACTTATGAAGCTGTCGTCGTTTGCTAAACAGTTTTTCCCCTCCATCGAATATTACATCTACCTTTTTTCGTCACCTATCAAATGCGCATAAAAAAAGTTTAAATGCGAGTTGAAAAATGTTGGCTAAATCTTATATGGGAAGGCAGTCAATAGAATTGTGCCTACTGCAAAACTTTTGCTGTGCAGTGTTGCTGAGGTAAACGATTGAGAGGAAAATAACTTAGAAAAGTCTGCTTTGGCATAATGAGAAAAAGACCTTTAAATAAGTGTATCGCTGCCAGACAGCTGAGAAATGTCTCAACACAAGGTGCGATGACATTTCCATTTTGCAAAGAAATAAAATGAAATTGAGAAAAAGTAAACTGCACGCAATTTGGATAGGCAATTTGACCTTAAGCGATTAAATTTAAAGAGCATTCAATAAGCTAGTCGGACCCGCTTTTTGATTGTCTGCCACGGGAAGACAATCAAGTACAATTGTCAAAGGAAAGAAATCACATCCAGTGGATAGACAAGCACAAAAAAAAAAACGAGAGAAAAAAGTGCGTGACTTACAGTTGAATGAACAGCAGCAATAGGAAAATAGACGGAGACAGAGTTTGGTGCCTTGTCATTGACTTGGCGATTGGGCAAACACACGAAAAACGTCAGTCAGCATAATTTGCATTTACAATTGTCTGAGCTGAGCTTGTTAATACTGGCTAAAGTGGCAAATGTTTGACTACCGACTGGACTGGACCGAACTGGACTAGACTGAACTGGACAGTCAATCAGTCACTGAGTTAGTCAGTCAGGGAGTCAGTTCACTTTGGGGGGATTGACCTATACAATTTAATTAATTAAAGTGTAGCCAATGGCTTTGTTTGTACACATACTACAAGTATATAAAATGCCAAGCAACTCTATCTTACGATTAATGCCATTTGCCGAAGAGAATCTTTGACTGTTGTAGTGCTTAGCCCAAAACGAAGTAAGTAACAACAAATATATGCAGTATGCAAAGTATTTTCAATTGCTCTCCCACTCTCTTCTCTTCTTTATCTCTCTTAGACTTTTCTGTTTGTGGTCCGGCAATGTCAATAAAAGTTGAAGTTTTGCGTTTATTTGGCTTGCCGACAGTCGGATAAATGTAAATTAAGTTGTGTGCTAAGCTGCAGTAACTTGCAACTTGCAACTTGCAACTTGCGATTGCCAACTGGCAACTGGCAACAACTTGAAGCAAAATTGTTAAATGTATTCATTCGCAATTCGCTTGAATGCATTCAAATAACTCTGATTGAATAGCCAACAAAAAGACAAACGTCTATGACAAACGACAGATGACAGACTATTTGCGTGGTCACAAAACTGTGCAATCGAAATTTGCAAATTTATTGCAACTGAAATGTTGACAAAATTTTTGGTTAAGTTCTGTGGTTGAATTCCAATAGCCAACAGCATATAGAGTACTATTGCTAATAGTACTGTACGCTAAGTAGATAAAGTAATCAAATGATGGTTTATGTGTTGAGCACTTTCCTGCGCAAAAGGAAATTCAATAAATTTAAAGCTCAAACATTTTGCGATCTGTGATCTGGCAACTCTCGCTCTCTGGCAGAGGTGACGCCACTGCTGCTGCAGATGCTGTGCGCTGCTCGCTGTTGGCATTATTCAATTTATGCACTTAACGATAGAGTCAACACAGCGCGATGACGTTGTCGTTGCCGTCACGTCGACGTGGCCACCGCAGTTACCGCAGCGGCAACTGTGCGTATACGCAATTTAATTTGCAGCATTTCTTTTGCCCCGTTCGCCCGCTTACTCTATCCCTCATACCCCATCTGTGTTTGTGTGTGTGTGTGTGAGAGAAATGAGAGGAAATGAGATTGCTGCGGCTTTAATTTCATTCGTAGTGCCGAACCATTAACGCAGATTTAAGCTGGCTTTGCTTGAACACTTTGGGGTTTATTTTTCTGTATGATACACACACACACACACACACTTGTAGTTTCGGCCAGGCAGGCTATTGTTGGAGAGCTCGAAACATTGTTCATATCATTTATTTCTATTCAAAACGTAAAGCTAAATATTTTACATTCTCTCCATCTAAATTACATATATTTATTTAAATATTCTTTTGGAGTATTTCAATAGTTTTTATACAACTGCTGCTGCTGCTGCTGATCCGTTTTGTTTTTTTGTTTTGCCTGCCATGCTCAGCCTGCCTACAGTATTTGCCCGCCAGTTGAATCCGGGCGCCGTTCTGACCCAAGAGCTCAACATGAAAATCTTCAAGTATGAAACGCTAAATCGTGAACGATCTCAGCTCGATGATGAGATTGTACAAATGCGCAAGAAACAGGATAACATTGAAGACAATCTAGCCGAAGCATTGGCCGAAGATGAATTCCAACGCTGCCTGCAGGGTGAAATTTTGGGGGATCCCAATGAGCAAGAGTTGCTCGGGATATTCAAACAACATCTCGGTCTAATCATTGACAAGTTAGCCTCCAAATACGAGCGCAAAATCTATTTAGATATGGACTTGCGAAAGATGAAGACGACCATTGAGAAGGAGATTGTGACGGTCAATGAGGTAACAGCTGCTGCAAATAAGGAACCAAACTGAATCGATTTTACAAATTTTAGTTACCATTTTCACAAAGACAACATCAGACAAATTAATAACTCTTTCAAGAAAAGCAAGCTTGAATACTTGCTGTACATTAATGTTTGGAATTTGCAAATTTTGTTTGTATTGAAATCTACACTTCTTGTGCTACTACTGGGTAGTATGGTATCGGATGCTGACCCTCCTCTGTCTGTTGTGTGTGTGTAAAAAAAAAAACAGTATATGTTAAAAACAATATATAAGTTTTTAAAAGTATTTCTAGCGGGCTCTAGAACATTACTTTATTAAATTATTATTTAATTAATCTGGGATTTTAAAATAAAGTTAAAAAGCGAACAAAAAATTATATTATTTAATTATGATAATTGAAATAGGATTTGAAGAGAACAAAGTTTATAAGAACGCCAACATTTTTGTGCTCACAGAGTCAACAGTAAGGTGATATAGCCACGCTCGTCTGTCTGTCCGTCCGTTCCTATGAAAACCTAGATCTAAGAAAGAGATTTGCCCTGTAAATCGACAAAAATCAAAAACTCATTATTTTGTAGTTGGAACCACGATCTTTGGTACATACAATAAAAACTGCAGTATTTATAATTCTTAAACAATTGCTTGCGATCAGATTAAAGAAGTTATTTAAGAAATTCTTTTGTGAGGAAGAAAAGCCTACTAACTAGGGATCTATGTAGTTTAGACTGACAATTTGGTATATTTTAAATGAATTATTTTTTTTTTATTAATATACTAAATTTAGCCTTCGGTATGTTTAAGTTTTTTGCGGTAAATTGTATTTGGTATATTTTAAGAGTATTGCTGCAATGTTTTGCGCTTATTAAATATAGGAAGCGGGTATCTCACAGTCGAGTATATTATACCGTAGCTTTCTTATCTGATTAAATTATAATATATATTTAGAATCCCTTAATATATTTAGAATTGTGCAATTAACTTTGACATTGGTTTCTCGTGTTTGTTGTCGGACTTGTTAACTTTTATTATAGTATCTTCTTTTTAGCAAAATATTATACTTTTACTCGCATAATATATGCCATGCATTCATTCAAAGATCAATGACACAAAAGTCTCACGCCTCGAGTCACATTAATTGACTTTAGAAATAACTTGAGGTCAGCGTATCTTTTTGTCTTCTGTGGTATCATTTGCTGCGGATCCTCTGCTATTATTTTTATGCTTAAATATGAGGGTCATGGCGGCACACTGGGAGCTTTGCGTTGTGCCTTTTTCTGTTTTTGCCCACTTTCGGCTGTTGTCATTCATATGCAAATGACACTCGAACCGTCCGAAAATTGCAATGAATTTAAATTACCTTAAAATGTGAAGGGAGGAAAAGTGTGTGTGTGTGTGTGTATGCAGAATGTGTGCGATGGAGAGGAAAACCGTGTGGTATAGATGGAGAGAGAGGAAATGCAGGCGCGTGTTTTAATTAATAAGGCCACGTCGACGGCATCATTTGCTGTTTGAGCCTTTGGATTTTTTCGCTGCACGAATTTCCCAGCGGCATTTGTCTAATGCAAAAACAACACACTCTCACATACACACACACACACAAGTTCACAAAATATAATAAGAGAAGAGACGAACAGTTGCGTTGGCACGGAACATACAAAAAATAAAATAAAATACAAAAAAAAACAAAGTACTCAGAAACATGATGAAATGAAACAAAAGAGAAATAGAGATATCTCATTATGGACAAAGCGGGCCAAACGAGCAGACACACACACACATACATACTACACACATACAGATACATAAGAAATGAAATGAAAAAATTATGCGAAAAGAAGGCATTGGCCATTCGTTTGGGCCTAGCTCAAGTTCGGGTCCCTAACGGTGTATTTGTGCGTGTGTATTTCTGTGCTTCTGTGTGTGTGTGTTTTTGCGTATATTTATGAATTTGTTTACAACGAGCAACTGGACAACTGGGAGAAAAGACTGTGGCAAATGTATTTTCCCGACCCGCTGCCCATCAATACCCTGCATGCATGATCAAATGACCAGCGAAGTAGAACTTGTTGTGCCTCTCCAGCTGTGTGATTGTATTTCTCAGAAAGGTGCTCCTTGACCAGCTGATTGAGCAAAAATATATAAATATAATTGCATTTTTTTAGTTTATATAAATTCTTTAAAACTTGTTTGTTTCGAAATAATTTTTTTTTGTATAAACTGAAAATAAAGTTGTTCGTTAAAATTTAAGGCACTCCTAATTAACAAATTTCACTAAAAAGGTAATTTAATATCAGGCAATTTAATAATATTATATTTAAAATATAAATAACATGATTTAACCTTCTTTGAGGTAAATATTTATTTATTAATTTTGTTTTTTTTTTATGATTTTGTGTTAATATAATTTTCGAATAAAATTGCTTATTTATATTTATAGGAATTTTATGAAATTTAGTTTCATAATTCTATTTTTTTTTATCAAGTACTTCAAATACTCTCTCAACTCCCCAACTTTTTATTTCAGAGTACAGGGCATCTGTTGGTCAGTCGCTAAAAGCTACTTCTATTGAGCATCTCGAGTCTGATTCTTATTTTTTGTGTCTCGCAAAGACGCGTGCGAAAAATAATCAGAACATAATAAGCATCTCTTCAAGAGGCGCAAACAAATGAGCCATATAATGATTTTTCTGAGGGGCCCATTGTACTACGAGTACTCTGTTTGCGATTTACATACAAACATACAGAAATACTATAGATATATATGTATGTATATAGTCAGGTTGGTTTCATTCGTTTTGTTTTGGGGTATTTGTGTTGCTGCCCGCTGTGCAAATTAAGCAATTTTCCAACATCTGATGAAAGTTGTGCTATTCCTTCTCCCACTTCTCCCCTGGCTTGCCACCCCTCAATTTCCATGTAGTTTGTCGTAGTTCACAAACATTTTTTTGTAGCTTCATCGGCTTTACACACTTTTAGGTTATCATCGTCATGGCATAAAGCCGGATTACAAAAAGGATTTGTGGCTCTTTACAAGGCATTACAACTAGTATTCTTCTTTCGTTCTTTTTTTTTTCGTTGCTACTTCGTTGTCGTTTTCTTTTTATTTTTTTTAGTATAATACAAAGCAACAGTCGCCGCGGGGGCATGCGGCATTTTGGAGGATGAGAGAGCAGCCTATCGTCATGCAAATCGCCTGGCAATTTGGCTGAGTAACTCGACCATCAAAAGATGGTCAGCCAGAGATTAGGTCACCTCCATTGTTGGCCTTGTTCATTGCTTTAATTTTGATGCTTTGTTCAAGAAAAATGTTTACACTGCAGTCGAGAGTTATTTTTAATAAGTTACTCTGCGCCCACTCTGCTTCCTTTCGCCTCTCGCTCCACATTCACGGCTAGTTTTCACCGAGTGCCCGCATAATTAAAAATGTACACATGTGCGCCTCTTACCTTCGTCAAGTGCAACTGCCAGAATATAACTCATACCGTGCCTGCCGTGCAACGCGTCGTATGAGTGCTGCGTAATTTTTATGATGTGCGCAGCCAGCAAATTATTTGCTCTCCGGCTCGTTGTGAAAGTTAAAACTCATCTTTAGCAACCCATCCCGTAAACTGCACATCATTATTATTACGAGCCAACGGAAAAATAGTGCTCAAACAAGACTACAATGTGGAGTATTTACTCGGTGAGAACAATAAAGTCGTTAGTTAGTCTGAGTGCAAAAGCGTATTTGCAATTTGTAAGTTTGCTATAGAAAGCGAGATTGCTGCATTACAAAACATTTCGTTGATATGTTAGATATTAAAGTGTGATACATAAGATATATATTACTCATTTTAAAGTATCTAAAAAGAAACGTTTATAGCATTAAATTAATTAAATTTAATTTATTAAAACGCACTCCTTAAAAAGTGTTTAAATTTTCTTCATATAATAAAAATATTTGTGTTCAAATATTGTATTACATTGTAATGAAATGGCATTTAAATTTAATTTTTAATATAGAAATATTGGCATTTTAAAATTAATACCAATATTTCTATTTAAGTGAAATGAAAAAAGAAACATTTCCCAAGGAAAAATATATAGAATTCCGTTAATATTTATTTATCAATTTGAAAACTATACAAATATTTAATTTAAAATGTACAATTTCCATTTGTATATATGAAAGTCTAACAATAATTACAATGCCGAATGATCTGCTTAGAACGAGATAGACATCATGTGTGGTTGCATGCTTAAGGCTACTTCATGTCTTTATAGAGAACAAAGCAAACATCTTTTAGTTTCTTAATTAACTTAGCCACAGAGAACGATGTGCTCGTGTGCTGCCTTTGGCGAAAGATATCAGAGAAATACACATGCGGCAGAGATTATTGAAAGTCAACCGTGGATTTCAATAGAAATTAATAAACTATCTGCAAATGGCGTGTGTTATCGCATGCTATTTTACAGAACATTTAACAAGCCAATTAAGCCACATTTAACTGGGTATTTAGCCAAATAACACACAGCACAACACATAGTTGCCCATAAAAGTATAGAGATGCATGCATTTAAATAGCTTAAATCGATTTTGTCGCTTTACTTGTGCATTTCAATTGAATGCCACTATGCAAATTCAATTTAAAGCGCATTACAATCTATAAACAGAGTAATTTGAATTCAAATAGCAAGCAAACACACATGTTGCATCTGTTCCCAAAAAAAAAAAATAGAAAAGGCGATTGCCAAATTTTGGCAACTGGAAAAAAATGGATGATAAAATTCATATGTGCAAATACATATCTGGAAATTGATTTAAATATCTAACCAATTTGTTTGACAAATATCCAGGCCATGTGCAACTTCACACACAGAGAAATACAAGAGAATCAGGAACTATTGCAGCTCGCGTGACCCTCATCAATATGAAATGTGACGATTTCAAGCAATAAAACAAAAATATACGCAACGTGAGCATTTGAAACTTTTCATTGATAACCAATTTCTTGTTATTGAACACAAATCTCGGCGTTATAAATACCCTTTTTATACATGCTACCTATGGTGTTCAGTGATATTATATTTTAGAAATTTGGTTGTGAAAGTTTTATATGAAAGTTTTATATGGGCAAAAATGCGGGTCTTAGTTGCGGGTCTTAGTTGATTTGCCTGATAGATTTTAATATCTATGGTATATTTTGAATATACCAAATATATCCCTTTGGTAAATATACCAAATATGTCTTTTGGTAAAAATATAAAAATACATAAATATATTTTCACAGTATATTAATTTGGTATATTTTATAATAAATACCGCACTGTATTGCTTTGATTTAAAATGGGTCGCGACTGTAGTTTTCTTACTTATTTATACCCATTTAATCTGATCTGAATTATTAGCTCTTTCGCTCATCAGTTGAATAAATGCGTATACGTGATTTCATCAGTAGTTAAAGCAAGGATATCTAATTTGTCAGCATACCTTTTTCAATATTCAATTCCGTCTCATAGTTTTTGCTGTGTAATTGAATAGCCGAGGACCGACAAATAAAAACAGTTGTGCAACTGTTGCTATTCACGTGATCCTGGTTGCCTGTTCTATAAATTTGTGTAGGGACATGTTGATTTAATGCGTTCCGGGGTTTTTTAAAATCAATTATAAAGGCTAACCAATTGGTGGCTTTTGACTATTAATTGCTTGCACAAACGCTCGCGGGAAAAAACTTCAACACACAGAACAAAACAACACAAAAAATAACAAGTAACTTTTAATTAATTTGCATTTTTAGCTAGACAAATGAGAAAGAGAGAATTCCAACAGTTTTCAGTCACTTACCTGCCAGATGCCTCCTGTTGTTGTCATTCTGCGGTCAAGTTCGAGAATTTGATTAACACCATTTGATGTTAATTAAAATAGTTTCATTATTTTTTATGCGAATAATATTAAATCTCGTTTTGATTAAATATTGTGTGCGTTTAATTAATGCGTGTCCCATTTAATATGTTTTATATGACTTTTTATTGTATTATTTATTTAAAAAATGAATTTGCAACACTTTAAGTGAAATACGAATTTAACACTTTCGATTTAAGGCAATGTTTTGATTCAGTTTAATTAAATTCTGCAAAAGGAATGCGGATTAGAAGTACGAGCAATGCTTTTGACAGCTGTCAACCAATCACCACCAATAAGCCGCTAAATAGGAGAATTTCATTACGCGTGACACGTTGCGAGACCTTGGAGCTCTCCCATAATTTATAGATAGTGCAACTTTACCAAAGTGGGCGGAGCGGGGCGTGGTTAGAGCACTTACCGCGCTCGCTGATTGCGCGTGACATATTCGTCAGCAGTTTGTTTTTTTCTGGTGCATTTTTTGGTTAGAAAACTAGACAGGCTGAAGAGCTCTAAAGTGCATCAACCAACGGCCGGCAGGCAACCTACACAGTACACAGGATACAGGACTATGGCGCATCAATTTGGGGGCAGCGTTCACACAACATGGGCATAATAAACTCAATTAGCGTTTGTACAAGCTTTTAGCCAAACTAAGTTATTGTAGTCCTCGCATTTAGCCATATGTTTATGCAGCCAACTCAGCTGTGGCTATGAGCATTTTATTTCACTATTTACTCTGAGATCTTTGCACATATATAATCAACAAATAAAATCCTTATAAATAGAAAAATTAGATAGAGTAAAAAAGGAAAGTGAAAATGTGCTTTGGTTTTATATTAAACAAAGCTTTAAATACATTCCACATTTTTTAATAATCAATATATAAATGTAGTAGCCCGTAAAATTAAATTAAATTTTTAATAAGCAATTACAGTTTTATAAAAGTAACTAAATTATTTAAGCAAGTGCAAAAGTTCGTCTGTTTGCCGTTTGTTGTTTGCGGTAGGCGTTGCATTAAAATCTGCCGAGCTGGCAATAAATGCATTTGAATTAGCGTGCGCATTATGCAACACGATGGACGCCCTCAAATATAAATTAATAACACGTATCAAATTTGTCAGCATTTCTGGCAATTACCTCTCTCACTTCTCCCCTCTCCATTCTAACATCTGACATGTTATGTTTGTAATGAAAATCAAACCAAAATCATGGTCTTTCGCTGGTTCACTCAAAATATGCGTTTTGTGACGCCGCAAATACCAGAAATCAATTAGTGTATTAGTCGAACATTAGTTTGAGTAAAGTGTGTGTGCTGTAATCTGATATTTGTATGCATTTTGTTGTCTGCTAATTAAGCTGCCAACATATTAGGCGCTACAATTTCAGGGTTATTCACATAACACATAACATACAATACATAACATATATTATTCAGTTTGAATTGATTGGCATTATGGTCACAAAAGACAGATTTAATTGTGAGTGCTTTGATTTTTGGCAACTGTTCTGGATTTTTTGGTTATTAAAATTGTGCCATGCTCGTGTGTTGTCATGCAATAAACCGCATATTTTGAAGGACTTTTGTTTACATTCAATTATATACATATTAAAATTTCAGTAATCAACAAAAAGTTTTGAGCTCCTTTACATTACAGCCACTTTGGCATAAACTGTTCTGTTAATCAATATGATGTTGAGTGTATGTGTGTGTGTGTGTGAGTGTGTATGCCATGGGAATATCAAGCTGTTATGCTGTTGAGGTTTATTGCCGCCTTCCTTGGAACAGAGAAGAACGCGTCTTAAAGTATGCCAGGCATTTTAATTAAAACCCGTTTTTCCTTCACTCAAACCCAAAAAACGAACAAGCAAAAAAAAAGGAGGGAATGGGAAAATATGGTGGGAAAGAGGGAACGTTACACTCAAGCGCTTTAACTCAACTTAATGGCAAATGCTGTCGTGCTCGATTACCCAAGCACCTCCCCTCCCACCCACATCACTTGAGCTCCCCCCCCTTACAACTCCATGAGCCAGGCAGCACTTGAAAACTTTTGCGCTTGTCATGTGCAACCTGTCCAACTATGGCAGAGTCCTTCTTGCTGCCAGTTCCTTCAACGTCCTACAGCCTAAAGGCTACAAATCCAACACAATGCACATGTTTCTGAAGCCGTTGCTCTCACTCTCACCCTCTCACTCACTCTTTACTCTCTACTGCTGCCATTTCCCAGTCCAAGTGCTGAGCGGAAATGAAAAATCAAATAGAACAACTCATAATGGCATTGCAAGGAAAGGAAACGAAATGAAACGCAATGCAACGCAACGAAATGGCAATGGGGGAGCATGGGATACAGCGTTGTGTGGAACGAAACGGAATGGAACATGCAATAGCAACAGCAACAGACCTCTGTCGCATTCATTGGCATGGTTCGAGCCCGGGCCATGGCAATTTTCTTGAACAATATTTTTTTGCTGCTGTTGCTGTTGCTCATGATTGTCCACGTTGTTATTGTTGTTGTTTTTGTTGTCTAGGCAAAGCAGGCTGCCCTATTTTACATGGGTGTGTGTGTGTGTATGTGTTCGAATTGTCTGTTGTGTGGCACTCAATTACACTTTCGTTGTCACTAAAAAATCTTCAACGAGTCGCAGAGCTGCTGCAAGCAGAAGCTTTGCATATGTCGCAATCTATTTGCGAGTGTGCTAGTCTCTTTTTCTCTTTATGTGTGTGTGTGTAGGTGTATAAGTATGTGTGTCTTGTCTGACACTTGACGTAGATAACTTTGGAGAGCGAATACTACGGCTGTCTTAGGTGAACACACACATACACACACACACTCGAAGCAGATAAAAAGCAAAGAGAGAACATGAAAGAGAGGCGAGTGCTTGACATCCAATAAAGATTACCAACGATTGTTAAACACAAATTGCGCTTGATGATGAGTTATGTGCCAGAGCATGCTCCCAAACACACACACACACACACACATTCTCACATACATTTACATATTGTGGTCCAACATTCTTTCACTTTTTTCTTCTACTTCAGCTGTTCCACTTGGCAGTTAAGAGTGCTGCAAATCAGCTTTGCAGCTCGACATCTTCTTCAGTGATAAGGATTGCCTCAATATTTGAGATTTCAATGCACTATGGGGTGAATAGCTATTTTACATACATTATTTTCAAATATTTCAATAATATTAAAGCAAATAAATATTTGATAACAAGATTATTTTGTTAAGAAACCTAATTTAAAAAGTTAAGAAAAATCACCTGAAAATAAATGCTAGTCGCAATGGCCATGGTGCATCAGCAACTGACTCGTCTCTCTACATTTTGCTATCTAAACTATTTAAACTAATTTAAGCTGACTTTAAAGAGAAAAGACAGTCGTACAGAATCAATCAGCTACCTCTTCAAGCTCTGCGAAGCCAGGCAGATAAGTTATTGTCTGGAGACAACGTGCTTTAATGTCTTTTAGACGAAAGTCTGTAAAATGTCGGAAATAATTTGTTGGTCGTCGATTGAAGTACCCATAGTAAAAGTCTGCAAGTCGAATGAGATCCACTTTGATTGAGTCGGAGACTCTATGCAGATTCTCTGAGCATGGAAGCTAATAAGCACTCTATGTGGAATCGATGCAAAAATTTAAAAGAATTGTGAACTCTGAGAGAATCGCTTCACCTTTCGGTTGTGCTGTGTTGGAGAAATGCATTTGCTACTCTTTTTTTAAGCCTGCTATTTCAGCTACATCCTCTGGCAATTTGTAAGGGGAAACCAGCTGGTAAATTTTAAAATATAAAAACAAGAAAATGTACTCCATTGTGCGTCAAATTTGTTTTTATGTTTCTGTGTTGCTGTGAGTGTGTGTACCAAAGTTGTTAAATTTGCCAAAAGTTCTGTCAAAGTTGTGAAATGAATTTCGAGTGGAAACATATTATCAGAGCAACTGTGAAATTAAAAGCGTTCCCTTCTCCATATAGACAATATGTAGACTCATCTGCCGTGTAATAAAGTGGTTAAGAATGGTGGAATGAGTGCTGGAGTTCATAAAGATACTAAATTGAATATTCGATTGCATTTTCTGTTTGTGTGCTTGTGTATTTGGGTATTTGTGTGCATGTGCCAGGTATTTATCAGAAATCTGCAAATTTCCATTTTCACAATCGAATGACTCCTTGAAGCTTATTTGTCCATTAGAGACTGGCTGTCATGTAAATTTCATTTCCATTTAGCTATCCAGCAAAATGTCTGTGTTCATTTACCATTTTTGCTATGTCAACTCAACTTTTTTTTCGCTCAATTTCGCCGCAAAAAGAAAACACAATAACATTCGTATAGTTTTCGTTATTGTCTTTTTCACTAACTGACTGAAGTCGTTTGGTAAATAGATTTTTGTTCTGCATATTTGCATTTGGTTTTCGGGGGATAAATGGAAATGGAAAATGTGCAGCTCGTAAAAATGAAGACAGTTCTTATGGCTGATATAACATTTTAGAGATTCGTTTCGTTTTTTTTTATGATTTTTAATCCTGCCCTTCGGGCACAATACATTTATTCAGCTGCCGCATGTTTTTAGTTATTATTACAGTCATTTTCATTTTCATTTCACGCTTTTCCTTTTGCCGTTTTTCACGGCCTTTGTGGGGGCCCTTAAAAATTAAAATTTTTAATGCGAAAGCGTATTCTATATATGTATGTTTGCTATGTCCTGCTGTGGCTTTTGTGTGTAGTTTTTGCACTAGCAGTTTTGCTCTCGAGGGTAAAATGTTCATGTCCATTACATTAATTAAATTATCTTCACGTTTTGGCCCATATGGCTTGTCAATCGTAAAAACCAATACGTTTAATGCATCTGCCGCACACGCACACACACACACATTCACTCAACTGAGAGTAGAAGAAGAAAAATGCGTATAAAACTCCAACAGCAAAATCACGTACTTAAAAGCAATAAGCATTTTTATACAGCCACGCGCAGTGGCCTGTTGACAAAAGTTGCCCAAAATATCACGACCCGATGAAAAAAAAAGAGAAAAACGAGACTAAGAAAAAATCCACACACACACACAATTCTATTAAAACGCAAATTTCAACAGATTAACACAGAGCGACGCTGAGATGGAGATGAAGATGCAACCAGCAAAAAAAAAAAATAAAAAAAAAGTAAGAGAAGGGAAAAAATTCTGAAAGAGATGACAAGAGCGCGTGTCATTTGCCGTGTAACAATTTGAAACTTTTATCGTGATTTTGGGAAAGTCAGAAAGCCAAAACTTGGCTTTAGCCTCTGATGCTTTAAGAACACGTTAAACTTTTTACGACTTCCGTAGATGAGACTTTCCATCTCTTAGTGTTGTGGCACTCTAAATATACGAGCCACGGTTAATGTATCCAATGTACGTGTATGTGTGTGTGTGTGTGGCTTGATGGAAATGGAAAGTGGCCAGTGGACTTTCGACTTTCGTTTCATGCCATGTTGGCCAATTTTAATCGACGTCTAATGAAATGCTCTGATAGGCAAAGACGGCCAACAGCTGTTGCTAATTAACCTGCTCATTTAGTCCCGACGCGACGCGGCGCTAAGGCATTAGTTAAAAAGTCATCAAAATTCACTGATTGAAAAAATGCTGTTGCGTATACGCCCCTAGGGAAATAGAGAGTGCGAGTGAAAGAGCGAGAGAGAGAGAGACAAAGAGAGATGGGAGTCTGACCACGTAAAAAACTCAAAGTTCATTGCATATTTATAGCTGGGCGCCGCATAGGTTTTGAGGCCTTTTTAAATATTTAAATGCCTTGTGAAAACAAAAACACGCAGCATACACACACACAGACACAACGAACGGGCAAGCGAGCTAGCAAACGAACTGAAACAAAGAGGCAACAAAATGTTGCAAGAAGCAGATGCCATAAATAAACAGAAGCAGCAGCGGCAGCCGTTGCCGCCAATGGCGCACCTTTTGGGAATCGCATGTAAACTGGCAACTGTAAAGCCAGCTTTGCTTGCCACATGCCTGCCACACATGCAGCATGCCGCATGTGAGTGTGAGCGAAGGAAAGGCGCTTAAAGTTCGTTTTAAATCATTTAATAATAGCCAAAATGACCTTAGAGTATTGCTAGACTGTAAATTTGCTAACAAATCCATATAACAAACATCAAGTTGTGAATACTGCTACTGCTTTAAGTTGCAAGTTGTAAGATTTGACTTTAACGCTTGCAGCTGCTTCTATGCAATATATATATATATATATGCACAGAGAAAAGATCGAGAAAGAGAGAGTGAGAACTCGACTTTTATTTAACTAGGCTAAGCGGCTTTTGCCATAGACAAACTTTGGCTTGCCAAAATCCGCTTGACTTTTTGGCCAAGACTTTATTGCAAGTGTGTGTTAGCTCAAGTATATATGTGTGTGTGTGTGTGTGTTACAAGCAAAACGCATAAAATGCTCTTGCTCTTAAACTGCTTTGGGGGGGTTTTTCAACACTTTGCAAGTTATGCAATTTGTTTCAACAATTCAAGCCTGGGCTATAAATATTAAATTGAGTGAGATTTACCAACACAAACACGCAAATATGACAGCATTATAGTTATTCTTTATTTCCTTATTTTGTGTTTTTGCTTGTCTTACGCTTTGCTGCATGACAAAAGCCTGTTTTAAGCACTGTCTCTGACAGCCGTTTGTTTGGTCACAACTTTTGCACAAGACAAAACCGTCAAATGCATGCACAAAAGACTAGGCATATTTCCCTATACAAGCGTAAATGTGTGTGTGTGTTTGTGTTTACATACAAAAGGTTAAAGTGCGTTCTTTTGTATTGTTTTCGTGCATGTTTTTGTTGTAATTTATTTGACAGTTTTGACAATTTAAAAACGCGAAAGCGTGTGAAAATGAAAACGGCCATGGGCCAAACAAAAGAACTGAACGCTTCTGTCGCAACAGTCGCAACATATGCACACGCTGCGTATACGTTATATATCCAAAACACACACACGCGAAGTTTTTGGACTGCGCCGCAAGGCGCTAATGTTGAATTAAACGAACGCTGACAGCGACATAAACAAAGGGCGACCACTGAACGGAGGCTCGGCGCTCTAAGGCCGCAACAAGCGTTGGATTTATATGTATATGCCACACACACACACCCACACTCACACATATGAATCTCTGGGAAAAATATCTGTGAATATTTATGATAAATTGCCGCTGTACCAGAAACGTGTCGCTGACATTTTGGCGCCTACAAAAATAAAACAACAAATTCTCAAAGCGAGAACGCGACTGAAGGAGAGAGTGTGAACGACAAAAAATGAAAGAAAAAAGAAAAAGAAAATCGTGATAAACGAAATTCGTAACTCTCTGGCAAAAGTCAAAGTCAGCGTGAAATGTTTATATGACATTTTAATAACCCAACAAACTGGCATTATTATTATTATTATTGAATGGTGAATGCCAAAAAATGACTTTGTAATGCGATTTTCGCATGCATTTAAAATTTGACAGAAAAACGAAAAACGAAGCAGAAATGTATTAAAAATTCGCAAGTAAATTCTATGGCTGAAAAGCTGCATTTACTGTCAAGCCGCAAAAGTAAGCTGGCATTTCACTTTATTGGAAAATGCCAAAGAAAACAAAAGCGTAAATAAAAGTGTGTATGTGTGGGTGTGTGTTTATATTTAAGCAATAAGCGCGAATAGCACATGCGATTGTGAATATCTCCTCTCGAGCTAAGCTTTATTGTCTCTGCCATTTGCAGAAGCTCAAAAATCTCTGGTCGCATTCAACCTGTTAGCTGGGGCCAAGTGCTTACCAACCATCCGAGTTTTCTCTGAGCCACCAACCAAGTGATGAGTACAACTGTTTCTGAGTGTGTGTGTGTGTACGTGAATAATCTCTATATATGTGTGTGTGTGTGTGAGTGTGTGAGTGTGTGAGTGTGTGAGTGCGGCACAAATGTAGCCGTAAAAGTGCTTTTACGTAATGCGCTGTCTCTGATGCGGCTCCCAAATGAATTTCATTTCATTTCGTACGTGTATTTTAGCCTTGAAGATTCAGTTTAAATGCTCAAGTCACAACTTGTTAAACTTAAAGCCATATGCAAGCTACCAAATCACACGGATTAGACAAAGCACACAAAGACACAAGTTCTGACAGCTGAAACCGCCTTGAAATTGTCGAAATTTGGCATATAGACAAAAAATTGATAAGGTTTCTTTTATTTAGGCAACAGTTGAATTCGAAATTTATACAGTTTCTTTAGAAATGTTTACAATATCTTAAACGCTTTACCCGCTACGGCTGATCTTATTACAATAAGGAATTGTATTTCTTATTTCAATGTAATAATAATAACAATAATTTGGTCAAACATTTGGAAGAAATGTTACGATAATAGTTTATTTCTATATTTATTATTATTTTATTCAAAATATTTAATTTGTGTAAAAATAAAATGAATTCTTGATACTTTTAAATCTTAATTTTAATTTATATTTCTTATCAAAGTTAGTGGGTGAGAAGAAATCAATAAATCTTTATGTTAGTTGTTCATTAGATGCATATCATTTTTAACCATCAAACAATTTAATTATTTGTTCATTAAAGTCTAAACGTTAAAAAATAACCATATTCTACTAAAAATATAGTCAAAAATGCCATAAAAATATTAATTTCTGTAAAAAAGCTTAAAACAAAATAACACAATTTAAAATATTTTAATTATAAAATAGGCAGAAATGCATTTAAGAATATTATTTTCTTGTGGCTCAATCATCACAGATTATTCGCATCTCATGCATATTTCAGGCAAATACACTTTCAAATGCGCATGGAATTTGGTAGAGAATGCCTTTGGGAATGTAAAGTGTAAAAGGAGAATGCGACTTATAGTTGCCTCAGTTACCTCAATGTTTGCCAAAGTTTTGTCAGCTCTCAATTTCTATTCTTGTGGTTTGTTTTCACAGGCTTTGCCAAATTAATTATACACACTCGAACTTTACGACTATTTGATTACTCTTATCCGTATCTGCAGCAGCAGCAGCAGCAGCAGCAGAAGTATCAAAAGTAACACCAGAGTGGCAAAAGCAACCTTCAAAGGCAGGTAAATAGATTTAAATGCTCATCCGGGGACTTGCTTAAAGAGCCGCAGTTCACCAAGGGGGGAATTTTGCGGTTTTACATTGTCTTCAGCCATGTGCGAGTCGAGTATTTGTTTTACTTTACTTATGCAAATGCGAAATGTTGCTCTGCAGTGTGCACTAACGGTTAAACGTACGCACGCACACACGCACAGGTGTGTTTGTTGCACCATTTTAATTAAACACATTTACATACAGACGTATACGCAATGCCGTTGCTCATACGCCATGTGACACGCCTCCACTTTTGGCCCCTACAAAATGCACCGCCCTCATTCCCTCTCTCTCTCTCTCTCTTGTTCTGTATGTCTGTATCTTTTTTTTTTGTACTTCTACTGCTTGCCAGTTGAGATTTGCATTTGCATATTTCTTGTTGTTGAGCAAACGGTTTTGTCATGCTGTTTTATTTATTCTCAGCATTTTTTCCTCTCTGTTTGCCCTGTAATAAACTTGTAACAATTTATGCACCAGCAAGATGTATTCCAACTCTCTGAAGCAATTGTTCTAGACACAGCAAATAACATTTTCCGCTTAAATTTCTAATACCCAGTGCGAGTTATATTAATTATGCATTAGAAGGGTAAAGCGAAAAAATTGTAAATCTGCTTAAAGGGTATCACTTAGTCTGAGTGTTTGTTTGTTTCTTCTGCTGCTGCAACATTCTTAATATTGTTTACATTTTTTGGTGTTTTTGTTTTATTTTTATGTTGTTTTCTTTTTTCCCCCTTTTTATGATTCTTAATACAACTTGTGAAAATTGCATTCTGCTTAGAATCTTGTTGTTCTCTTATTACTGTCGTTGGTTTTGCTTCTGTTTTTTTTTTTGTACTTTGCTCTTGTCCTGCATTTTAATACATTCTTTTTATTTTTGTGGCTAGGTCGCTTGTTTTCATTTAGAAAATTACATGCGATGCACTTACTTGCATATGACAAGTATCTCATTTTTGTGTTTTTGCTGGTCCTCTGAGCGCCAAAAGGGCGCGCTCCTTGAGGAGAATAATTTCGGTAAGATGTACGAGCAGTGGATTGTTTTTTATGGCGATCAATGACACGAGCTGCAAACGAGAGGAAGCGGAATTTAAATAGCATTTCATTTGCAGTTTACCTGTACGCATAATTATGCAGCACTTTGCATTGAAGTATTTATTGTCTCAGCCCATTTGCAGTTGCATTGTCTTTTGCCTTATGTATGCCCTATTTTTTTTTTTTTCGTTGTTTTTGGCTTACTGTGATTGCTGTGTATTTATTTGTTTATCATACTGTCAGTTCGTTTAACGGTTTGGTCAATAAATCGCTGGCGATTTTTAATTAAGGAAACGCATTGCAGACAAGCTTGCCAACCGGCGACGTCAGTTGGATAAACAAAAGCAAAACGGCGCCACACACAAGCAGCAGCAGCAGTAGCAGTAGCAGCAGCAAACACTCAGCACCAGACACACCAGAAGCGCAAGGCGCAGGACGATGATTATACGCATATCCTTGCCAGGGCGCCATCCGCCAGGCATCGCGCTTATGCAAATGGGTTTTAAGTCAAGAGCGAAGGTCAGTGCATCCAGCGACGTTATCGCAGCGCTTGCTCGCTCTCTTTTATTTTCTCTGGTGTCGTACTTGTTAAATGCATCCTCTGCCCGCCGCCTGGTTCCTGGTGCCTGGTGCCCAAAACTCATTAACAGCTCTGTTGCCCCTTTTAACTCGCCCACTTGGCTGGCTGCTGACTTGTGCCTCATGTTGCCTCTTGCATTTAACACGCCACACACACACTCACAACATTCCCCCTTGGTTCGGACAACTTCAATTTCCTTTCAAGCGCAAGCTGAAAAAATAATACAGTTGGCGTTGGATTCGCAGTAAGGTAAATCCGCTTAAATGCTACTGCTCAAGACTTTTCAATAATTCACGCAAACAAAAAACAGAAGTAGAGCAAGAAGGTAACCCAACGAAATTGAAGGAAGAGGCTTCATGAGCCAGATGCCAAGCATAAAATGCGAATAGATAGAGAAAGCGAAACATGGAAAAACAAATAGCCAAAAATCCCAACTGTATTCGTATTTGTATAGTTGATACGCTCTCTTCCTCATACCCAATCAGAGTGTGTATGTAAATCTCTCTAATAACCATCAGGTATTTAGCAAAACGAAAACAGTAATAGACAAATGGACAGCGCTTAAAGATGCTTTCATGTCTTAATCTACAGCTTGGGCTTTTGACTCCGAGCAACAACATTAAGTGTTGTGTTCAAGCTGCTGCTTCAGACTCCAGTATTAAGTGAACTTTTTGTGGTGCGGCCGATTAAAGCATCTAGAGACCACTTGCCACCGCCAAGGCGATTCAGGAGTAAAAGCCCAGCCACTTTGTTGAGCAGTGAACTTATGAATTGCAGGCTAATTGTTAAATCGTTCCAGCCCCAAATGAGCGATCCATTTGCCTGCCACAGCAGTGGTACAATCATCAGGCTGGCCAACAACTTGCAGCGAATTCCCAGCAGCATTAAGATAAAGCATGCCACGGCAAATGGTTTGTTAATTATCTAAAGACGATAAGTATTGCATGGTAGAAGCAGCAGCAGCAGCTTAGTTCTCTTCTTCTATTGACTCACCTGATGTGTCTCGACAATCCACAAGAGGCACACACAACACATGCCAATGCGTGCGAGCAAGAGCAAACGTTGCTGGCTCCGCTGTTGTTGTCTGTCATGTTGCCAGCAGTCGACAGCACCTGCTTGGCGTTGACTCTGCCGCATTGCCAACAGCAGCAGCAGCAAACACCCAACATCGACGCAATAGTGCAGCAACAATTCATAATCCCAAATACTAAAGGCGAGTGTTCGCAACGTGCGCTGCAGCAAGAGCATGGCGACACCGTTGCTGCTGCCATCGTTGCAGCTGCACGCAATTAGCACAGTGCCAGTCAGAATTATGGCGATATCGAGCAGCATGTAGATAACTCCAATTATTTCCCATCCATTCACAAGCATTGCCATATGATGTGCATGCATTCGCAGCTGGAACATCGCCTGAAGCGCATCCTTCAGATAGCCGAAAAGTATTAGAAACGCAGCCACTTGTGGTATCCATGCTCGGATTCGACCCGCAGCAAATTGGACAAAGCTTAAAGTGGCTTTAAAGATTGCTTTGAACATTGCAAAGTTTTGGCGTGCAATTAGAGGAATATATGAGTTTTTGTTTTATTTCGGAGACAATAAAAACACTTGTGACACAGCTTGCTAGCAAATGTTAATTGTTTTTGTTTTGATTTATTAAAGATTTTCTTTGCTTGCTTAGCGATAGTGACAATTGAAAATAATTTTGAAAACCAAAATTTAGCAAGAAATCATCTCAATATTAAATAAAGTTATATACCGAAAGTTATCGAATTAAATTTTGTGAAGATTTTTTTAAATACGAAAATTTAAAGTAATGTATTATGAATACTTTTATTTTATTTTAAATTAAAAAAAATTTACTTAATTCTACTTTATTTAAAATAATTAATACAATTACTTTATATATTTTTATAATTTTATTCTTTTTTATATCTATACAAAAACTTCTGCTTAAGTATAATATTAGCATTCGTGCAAAGGTTTTACTTTTAATTTCATTGATATGATTATTTCCTAAATATTAAGCAACTCAGAAAATAAATGCCCTTAAAGTTGTTTAGACTACATATAACATTTTCAATTTTAAGTAAATCTTTTTTGCAGTGATCAATTCAAAACTCCTATGTAAAGCTCTTTCACAAAGGGATTGAAAGCGAACACAGATCAAAATCAAGTGTACGCAAAGTCGTACATACATAGAAAATGTTTTTTTTCGCCTGAGGACTCTTCAACTCCACACAAGTGCTTATCTCAGGTGAGAAAGTGCAGAGCTCATTGCAATTAGTTAATGTGTTGAAGCTACACGACAACTACTGCTAATATGCTTCTGAAGCTGTTGCTGCTGCTGCTGCCCGTGGCACAATTATGGATAATTAGTTGATTGCTGACTGCTTTGTCACCGCTGTTAATATTGCTAATACGCACCGTGGGTCAGCAACTGCCGCCAGCTATAATTATGAAGATTTGATGGCGATGCCCAAGATTGCTTTGGGCAACAGCTACAAAGTCAAAGAGATGTATTAAATAGAGAACATGTTAGCTCGAAAGTCATTTGACCTCTGTCCTCAATCTAAATGTGGTATGCAAATCCTTTTGAAAGCCACATCGATTAACTATTGAAATCCTATTAGAAAGACATGGAAGACGTTTTTATGGAGGTGTTGTTTAAAAATGTACTGAAAAGTTGAGTTTTAAGACCAAACGACGCATCGTTGTATCCATTTTAATGCCAATGACTGTCAGCAAACTGTGCAAACATTTTGCAATTTATCTGCTGACACAGCAGAAATTAATGCCACAAGTGAAAAGGGGGAGCTAAGGCGACAACCTGATGGGGTTTACATTGACATTCATTACCTTCTTCTTCGGTCGATGCAAAAGCAGCTTTTGTTTGTCGTCCTTATTTAACGAGCAAAGTTGTGTTGTGGCCCGAAAAATTAACAAAAATTACTTGAATTAAATTCTATATACGGGCATAAACAAAAGGTCCAAAGTGAGGGCTGCCTGCCAGTCTTGTGCAATGGCATGGAAACGCATCTGGAGGTTGAATGAAGCCATAGTCCGTGTCCGTGTCCATGTTGGTGTTCGTTTTCGTTTTCGTGTTTGTATTCGTGTTGTAAGCAATTCTCGATTATGAGTCAATGGCGTACAATAAGAGGCCGGAATCAAGAACCAAACAACAATCAAACCTTACGTAAACAAGGCAAATGGCACAAAGCACTGGAATAAATGGCATCAGGCTAAGCTCAGTGCCTGGCCAGATTGTCCATTATATTCGAGGCCCTTGGCAATATGCTAAGAAAGAATGGAAAAGAAGCACAAAACTACTACACACAGAGAAAGTACTACATACTATACGTGGCATGGCATTGGGTCTAATTATGTGACGGAGGCTGGGGATTTGAGATGATGACAATAACATTGGCCTAGTCAGAGTCTCTCAGAGAGTGAGAGCTGAGAGCTGTGAGCTAAGGCTTGCCGTAAATTATAGCTGCTAGCATTTGAATTGGCCTTCAGAATAAATGAACTATAAGAAATAGTTTGCCAGCACAAAAGTTTATTAATTACGCAAATTATTTCATCTTCATTCCATTGCCTTCGTATAACAAATACTGCAAAACGTGCTGAACAACTTGTCGGACAATTTGCAGAGGAAACTCTTTCCCTACAACCATTTCGACCATTTCCCCCCATTTGCTCCACTTTGCGTAGCGTTGCGTTGCGGACTTCTCAAAATATTTTCAAGCTAATCAAATCAGCGTCGCTTTTTCTTTTTCTCACTTTTTGTTGTTGGGCGACCACTGATGCTTGAGGGGCTGCTTGTTTCATGGCATGGAGTGGTCGTGTTTTTGGGACATGCTGCGGGAGGGTGTGGGTGTGGGTGTGGGGATGCGGTGGCAATGCGGCCACAGTTCGTTGATTTTGTTACAAATAATTTGAATCTATGTCAACATTTTCAACGCAGCGCGGTAATAATTCATTTTTGTTTTTCGCCACAATTCGTGACAGCTAATCACCAGAGGCAGACAGAAAACAGCCCGAGACCAAACACAAATACAACCACAAAAAGAGAGACGACAACAGCAAAACCAACAAACAAAAAAAAAAGAAAAATACAAGCGTCCATTTTGAAAGATGGCGTCATGGCCGCCTGATTTCCGGCTGCGCTTCAAACTGTAAATGGCAAATGAATTTTGCGTTTTGATTCGGGTCGTATTTCATTATGCTTGGCAAATTAAAAGCAACAACATTTAAGAAAAAATAAACAATCAAGTATGCCAGACCGAATGTAGACTACACTTAAAAAAGAATTACTATAAAAATGTCGTAAGTACCAACTACATTAAATCAACAATAAAATTGAGGACAATTCTTTGATGATTATCTATGTAATTCCATTTGAAAGAGCATTAAAAAAGTCGAGACTGCAATGCGCCATTTCATTTTAAGCGTGCAATAATTGAGGACAACATTTCAAATACATTTCTGATCATTTATAATGCGATGTAATCGTTTTAATTTTATTAGCTTTTTTTCTACAATTTTTACATTTCCGTTTTGCATTCGGTTTTATTGAAATATTCTTTTTTCACACGCATTTGCATTTGCCATTAATAGTTGCTGTTGTTGCTGATAAACACTGACAAATGTCGAAGCTTTGTCACTATCAGCATTGTTATTGTTATTACTATTATAATGTATTGAATTAATGTAGACATTTATGCGTTTGTCGGACATTGATTTTCTGCTATGCCAACCATTTTTACGTGTATGCTAAAACAAAAACGTAAAAGAATTCAATTTCATGACAACTTTAAGTGGAAATAGAATGTTATTACTTAAATTGTGTGCAACTTTAAGAGCTTTGAAATTGTATGCTTGTAAAAGATATCTATACAACTACAGCCCAGATGCCTAAAATGCTTCGCACAAAGGACTTCTGAGAACTGTAAAAGTTGGCTAGTTCGAGAGTGTTTAGTTTATACCCTAGTTTATAACTTAATGAATTTAGTTTAAGTGTATCAGAATAACATCAAATTCAGCCAACAGTTGTTTGCTTAGATTTCAGATTAATTTCTTTTGAAGGTAATACCATGTGGAATTTGAGGAAGTCATAATCATGTCCAGTTTTGAGAGTTTTATGTGCACAGGGTATAGAATGAATACCTAAGTTTATTGACAACAGCAAAGAATACAGCTTTCTCTTGCCACATGTCAGGATCTCTTGGGATGACTGGATGCCTGGCTGCCTGGATGGCTGGCTGGCATCCTGTTTTGTTGCTGCTTTTGTTATTGCAGTCGAAGACATTTATGTTATCTTAAAGTCCTCAGGGCAGTCCAGAGCCGAACAATGCAAGTGAATACACCAGAAAAAGAGAAGCAAAATCGGAGCATGAAAAAGCCCGATGAAATACGGCACAAGACAAGAGATTTGTCATACTTACGGGCAAAGTATTCATGCTTCGTATTTAAGAGGCCAGCATGCAAAAGTAAGAGACAATGGACAGTCATTTCGTTGCGTTGTTGGCGTGAATATTTTGACAGCATGTTTACTTACTGGGCACACTGTACACACACCATTGTGGCACTGTGGCATTTGAATGCATTTTGCAAAAGTTGTGCGGTTGTCAGGCTGTTGTCTGCCACAACTGCTGCCACCACTGCCTCAGCCTCAGCCTCAGCCACAGCTACAGCCACAGCATTGTGCATTGTCTGCTGCGGCCTGTGGAGAGAAACTACTGCGGTTTGTTCTGAGCATGTTCCATTTTCCCCGGTTAGACCTCAATGTGTCTGTAGGCTGAATTTGACGCTGTCAGTCGCCATGCAATCAGTCAACAGCAGCCAGAAAGCAGAGTTAGCACTGTTAGCAGTTTAGCTGGCGGCGTCAGAGGCAGGCAAACAAATCAATTAGCGGGCTAAACAGCTTATCGGGCATTACGCTTAAGCTTAGCGCCACATTGCGCATACGCCGAGTGAGCCGCGGCTTAGTTGCTTACCTACCAAAAAGAATTTACATTACGATATTACAATATTACCGCTTCCGACATGCGTTGACAAATGAATCGCTGTGTAACGTGGCGTATGCTTAATGTTGCGCATACGCCGGAGTCGTTCTGCGGCCGGCAGTCGCAATAAATATAAATTTACACAAAAAATGCCGCAACGAGATAAAGGAATCTTCTTTAATTATAAAGTAAGAAGCAGCTCTCAAGAGGCGAGTGTCGAGTGAAGCGACGCCAAGGATAAAACGCACACAAAATGATTTATTTATACACTGCGTATACTTAATATTGTGCCATCTCATGGCAGGCAGGCAGAAAAAACTGTTTACTTGCCATGTATTATGACTAAAGCAAAGAGTTGACGTGGCTTTCTATAACTTCAGTCAGCCGCCAGCCAGTCAGAGTTTTTTCTTAACCCGCTTGGCTATCAAATGAAAGCTGCTTTCATGCGCTGTTTTCAATGCTGGCAGCCTTCTCTCAGCTCTCGGTACACGGCTGCCTGTCAGTCATTAGTATATTTAATAGAGCTGACATGAGCCACCATGCAGCTGATGTGTCTCTCCATTTGAATGACGCCTTTTATGTCCACGAATGAAGTTATACATGCTGCAGCTAGAGCTAAATTAATTGTTTGCAAATGATTTCACAACTAAGGCAAAGAGAGACATCGTCGTAAGTCGAAAACATGGCTCTCGTTTAATGGGATGCCACAAATTAAATTTTATGCCTAGAACACATCCAAAATACCTGTGCACAATTTTGTCAATTTGACTGTGCGAAATCTGCGCAGATGTCAAAAGGGATAATGAGCTTGAAGCCGGATGGGCAGGTTGCCAGCCAGCAGCCAACAGGCAGTTGCCATCAAGTAAGTCAGCTATTCAGTCAGTCTCCCAGTCAGTCAGTCAGACAGGGAGTCAAGTCACGGTGTAGGCATTTTCCAGCAGAGGGGAAAATCAGCTTAGGGCGTGCATGCCATTTGAATATACTTACTTATGTATGTGCGTATATGCCTCTTCCCCTATTTATTTTTCCAAAGGTTGGGCTCGAGGCTAAAATAGAATGAAATTGACAATTGGTTGGCGGATAAAATGTAAGCAAGGTATTTTAATTTTTCCTTTTATTTTCACTTTTTTTCGTTCTTTTTTTTTTAAAGCGCTAAAGAGATGATGAACAAGTGTGGCAGCTTATGGGAGCATCTTAGTAGGTTAATTTGAAATTTCTTTCGAAATATTCGAGCTTATTATGATTACATTAAAAATTTAAATTTACTTTTTTGCCAATGATAGGCTGATGATGCTCGAATGATTTTCGTTTGATGGAAAACAATAGCTTAGCAACGGTTGAAAGGTGCAAAGAAATATAAGTATATATATTCAAATTCGGGAAGATGCCTTGATATGAACTTGCTATGAAAAGTATGAATGGAAGAAAGGTGTGAAGAAAAATATGTGTGAGAATTTGATGGTGTGAAATTTTATCAAAATTAAAATCAAGTTTGAAAACTAACGTCGAGGGTTTTCTACTGTTTGATTTCTATTTTAAAATAGAGCAAAACACTGTGGTATTTTTTTTAACTATTATGATTTTTATTATTATTATTTTTACTATTCTTTTCTTAAATTTTACGAAATGAATATTTCGAAAAATATTAAAAGCTAATTTGGTACATATAGTAGATATACTACTATGTGCAAAATATGGAATACAATGCTAAAATATACCAAAAGCTATATTTGGAACATAGGTATATTATTGTATATTATTGGTAATCAAAATAACTAAGATTCAACTTCAATAGCCTTATCTTATGCTATATACAATTATTTCGTAAATAACTTCTACAATTTGTATCTCAATGGAATTAGTTGCAACTATTGTTGGCTAGTTGATAGGCATAGCAAAAAAATACTAAGCAAAACAAAATAAAACAATTAAATGGCAAAATTTGGAATGTCGTGAGCATAATGAATATTCATGGGATGCCTCGCGACGAATTTAATAATTGAATAGTTTGCATATAAATGCGCCCACAAATGGGCAACAGTTCAGAAGGCTGCCAGGCATCCCAGACCGGCGGGCAGACTGTCTACGAAAGCCACTAAGCTAACACACTACATTGGAACAGTTCCTACAACAGTTTGTTGGCCAGTGTTTGAATACTACGCCCACTTTTTTTTTGGGGGTTGTCGCAACTCAACTGAACTCGACTCGACTCGACTGGCAGCTCCATTGGGACGAGGATGTCTAAATTAACAAATGAATTATTTAGTGCGAACAGTTTCGTGGGCAATGTTTGGATTTACAACAATGCGAATTAGGTGCGAATGACCAGGCTGGGATTACCCTAAATGCGAAACTGTGTAATTTGGTTAAAAGCGTTGCACGACGTTGCCACCACATGCAAATGTTTTTGCCCAGCAAACACTTTAATGAAACTCTTAAAGTGAACATGTCTTTAAAGTTAGCGTATTTCGACTCCTCTTGGCTGGTTTACATTTGTGGCAACATTTTAACTTCATTCGCCACAAATTGCGAATTTTCTATTTACCAAGCACAGCACAAAGAAAAGTGGGATGCTTCTTAAGCCACGTTATGCACACCTGTGCTACACTAGGCAAAAAAAATGAAGAAAAAAATTAAATAATATATTTTCACAACATGATATACAATTTTAAATATTTTCTTTCTCAACTAAGTAAATTATAAAAATTTAAATTTTTTTTAAAATTCTTTTATTCGCATAAAGTGAAGTTATATTCTAACCTTAATAAATATGACACTTTTTTGTTGATGTCCCATATTAGGAATCTATATTTATTACAATTTTGAAAATGTTATAACGCGCTTTACATTATTATTTCGAAACTTTTAAAATAATTTATGTAATCGATTACTTTCAAAATAGTCAAATTGTATTACTATTAGAATTTACAATACGATTAAATAATGGCCAAATATTTCTCTCACTGCATACGCGATAGTTGAACTATATTTAGCTTTTTGGCTGCATTCTCCGGATGTCTGTCCGATTGTCTATGTGCTCTGCCGAGTAGGGTCATTTGGGTTCTGTTTTACGACTGTTTTTTGCTCAACATGCTGCGCTCTCTGCGCCATTTTGTAACAGACCATCAAATATACAAATAAAGCAAAAAACAAACCAAAAATAAAGGAGGAAGGAAAAACCGATCCATGCTTTACGGTGCAGGAATCTTTAACTCTGCACAAAATGAGGCTGCTGCTCTTCCTGTCTTCGATTGTCCTTTAGGCGCATATATCAAATTTTTGGAGATGAAAACAAGTTTTTCCAGTGAAACTAAACAAATTGCATTTGGTTTTTTTTAGGGCTTATAGGTGTACTTGAAGTCGTCATCTTCCACCTTCAAGTAGCCATCGAAAGCGTTGTCTCCAAATGCTTCAATGCCAATACAAATTGACGCAAAAACGAATAAACACGGCACAATACCGCCAATTAACTGTAATTAATGAAAAAACAGGTATACAAAGGAGTTAAATATTAAATATTTGCACTTACAAACTGAAAGGGTCTGATATTACCCCAACCGCTAACAATTGTATTAGATGCACTGCTGCAAGGCAGCAAAAATTGATTGTGCAGCGAGAGAGCATACGGAATGCCAATGCTGCCAGTTCCTTTCCGTAATTGAATTCCCTAAAAAAAGTTAAAAAGTAAAAATCAAACTGAATAAAGATCTTCGCCTCAACTTACCGCCTTAAACATGGGCATCAGTGTCATGCGAGCTAAAGCGGTGCCAGACGCCAGGAATGTGAACAATGTGCCCAATGTGCTGCCCCAGAAGAGGCAGTATCCAAGATCGAGTTGCCGGCGCACCAACATCTGTTGCAACAACAGCAGCAATTTGGAATCGCGCAGACCTACCACAAAGCCATGTCCGGCTGCCAGCATGAAGATGTGAGCCCAAGGCGTATTCGAATTGACCAGCTTCCAGCCCAACAAAGAAGGAGTTGTGCCCGGCTTCTCGGGCTCACGGCACACGTAATAACGGCAAAAGAAATAGTTTGCTGGGATGGCAAAGAACAGCACGCAGGCGGCAATCAGAGCGACTGAGGCGCCACAATTGGCCATGTGGATTTCATCATCCCATCCATTCAAGAATTGGGGCTTTCGACCAACTAGCCCTAGCATTGTAAGAATGATCAATAAGAGAGCAAGAATTGAATGTATACTCCATTTGCCCAAAGCGTCTTTCTTTTCAGTCATGGCCTTGGTCATGGTTTCTTTTCCGGCTGCGGCAGCTTCGATTTGTGCCTTCACTGGTCCACCAAACAAACCGAGGAAAACAATTTGAATCCATAGAATTGTCACAATACATCCCACAACGAATGCCAGCAATAACGTGATAATAATACCACTTACACTCGCCTTCATAAAGCTGCAAAACATGGAATAGCTAAATGAATTCTTCAGGAATTACAGCTGCTTACAGTTTGAAAACAGTCATAATGATGCCATTGGGATTCTGAAATGGCGATAGCATTGCCCCAATTGTACACGCATAGCAGACGGTCAAATAAATGCCAACGACTGGCCAAGTTGGATACGGTTTGCTAACAATTTCAAAACAAATGGAAATCAAGTAAATGATACGATAGACGCGAGTCGATAAATCAAACTTACGCCTGTCGCTCGTATGTTTCCTCTTCACTATTTGCTGTCAACATGCCAGCCTATAAAAAAATTATAATTAATTATTAATGTACTTGTCTTTTGAGCCAACATATATTTAATACGCACCGTGTTGAACTCGGCGATAATAGCCATTGCTATCTTCATAAAAATCGCGGACACAAATGAGGCGTTGAAAAAAAATGAAAGTACAGCACATATTACAAAAAGCAAAAGTTGTAAGCTGCAAAATAGAAGTTAATAAAGATTTAAGTACACAAATTACTTACAATCTTATATTTCCGCCTATGATGCTAATCGCACTCGCTGCCAGACGTTCGTTCAGTTTTGAAGATTCCATTCCGAGACCTATGAATACCGCGCCATATGTTTCGAATATTAGATCCGAATAGTGAGCGGTACATAAGGACTTCGAGCTCTGTAAGTCGAATGTTTTGTATTATTGTCAAAAATGAAAATGAAGTAAGTCTACCTACCGATATGCCAAATATCGGAAGAAAGACAATAAAAATAAATGCAATTGCACCCTGGGACATAACATTGAAGATGTAATAGAGATAAACACAAACTGTCAAATAGATCATGCGATATGCCTGTAACAAAAAGCTGTAAATTTTATGTATATTCACTTTCAATTATCCATTTGTCTTACATGCACTTCGGGCCCGAGTAAAATTGGACTAAAGAGCAATGGAATTAGCACAATAAGCAAGCCTTTATAATGAAATTGGAAGAACTTTTTGCGCTCATCTTGCTCTGGGTATGGCAGTTGGCCTGGCTTATAGTCTTCTTCACTAAATATGTGGGATCAATTAGTAAATGTATAACATCAGCGAAAACAATAATTACTTACGCCATGAGAAATGGTTGTACTTAAATTTAAAATGTAAAATTATTGCTTCTACAATTTTTGAGTGTATTCTATCCAAAGACAAGTATTTTGAATAATAACTAGATTGAAAATATTGTGTATGCTTATTTATTTTACGTGGATTGCTGCGGTCTTAAAGTTTAGCATAAGCCAATCGATGCAAATAAGAAATTGCGAAAAGAATTCCCCAATATTTTAAATATATGCACTAAGAAAACATGTGGATAAATAAGACTGTTTACACAAAATACGAACATTATATGACTTCTTGTATCTTTGAGTTGTGTTATTGCCATTTCCCTTGCTTTGTTGGCTCGATATTAGCAAACAAGCATGAGAAAGTGATTTGGTTGGAAAAATATTTACTCATCAGCCAACGCAGAAGCATTGCAAATTAAAATCATCATGATGAATGGTTTTTATTTTATTTGATGTGCATATAAATGAAAATAAATGTGTGATTACAAATTTGAGTATAACAGTGTTGACTTTTTAATTCGCTTGCAGATGAGTTTGAGCATTACTCAGAATGAAATTTAAAAATTAAAATAAGCGCTATAAATTAGTTCGTCATAAATGCGTTATCAAAGCCCCTTGAGTAGTTCGAGTGCCACTTGAAGTGATCGCAGGTAATGTATTAATTGTTGTGTTACTCAGGAAATATCTTAAACTAATTATAGCAACTTCCATAAGTTGTGTGATTCATGTTGATAACGCTTATCACGCTTGCTTGGTGGTCAAAGGTATTATTTTGTGATTTATACTCTTGGTATTCCCCCTTGGCCTTACTCGATTACTAATCACTGCGATGGCTGGCTGAAATTTGATGATTGAATTTGAATACAGATTGGTGTACTAAAAAGTCAGTTCTTCTGATGTTGACACTCGACAAGCACTTTTGTGGTAACTACCACTAAGTACGAACAATATCTACGAATATGTCTGACTATCTTCTCGGTGGCAATGTTCAGTCTTCAGCTATCTTACGCATGCTTATTGCCAAAGTTTTTTTTCCTAATAGCTGGCAAGTTTTGTGGGTCAAGTTTTAAGCAGCGCGTTGCCAAGCATCCAGCCAGCCAGCGACTCACTGCCTGCACTTTTGGCCAATAAAACTTTTCACTGCTAGCAAAGAGAAACGGAAAGGGAAGGTGAAAGGGATGGGGAAGGGTTGTAGGGCCACGTGGCGCGTAACAATGCGCAGTCGTTGGCAATTTTGCGTAACTGTTCGCCGTTCTGCTTCGTTAGGGTAGCCAGATGCCTGCTCCCTTTCTCTTTCCGAGTCTCCCCTGGGCTGGCTGCATAAACTTTGCCCGCCAGCCAAAAGCGGATGTCACTGCAGATAATGTTGCATCAAATGTTTTGGGGCGCACGTGTCTCTGTCGTCCTGCTCCAGCTTTTTGTCTGTCTTTGGTGTCTGACTGTCTGTTGGCTGCTGACTGTCAGCGCACCTGTCTCTGACTCACCTGCTTCTTGTTACTTTGTTTGTGCAATCGGCAGTGAAATGCGCGATCCATTCTTCCTCCTCTCCACTCACTCCTCTCCCTCTTTCTTTCCCTCTCTCTCTCTCTCTCTGTGCATACCTTGCAAAGTTTTGTGGCTCAACTTATACCCTGAAAACCAGTCCAGGTTGCCCGCATTTGTTGTTCTTGTTTCATTTGTGTTCATTGCTGGCCTGCCATTTGGTTTTCGGGGTTTTGGGCTACAATATTTTCCATTGCCTGCCTCAACTGCTGCAATTGCAACTGCCACTGCAAACGGCGTATTTTGGGCATGCGGCTGTTTTTAAATTTCATTTCGACTTCTACTGCCTCTGGTTGGTTTTCCACTTCAATTAATCCGGCATTCATTCAATTTCTTGTGGTAATTGAAATTATTCGTGTAAATTTAAAGTTTCGCTCGTTTTTATTTGCCAAGCTCCAGTTTTAGTGCTGCGAATTTCTATAAGAAAAGGTCAAAGTGTGAAATAATAGGCTTTTTATTTAAATAAGCCTTGATACTTTTATTCAGTTTTATTTTAAATACACATTTTATTCATTTACAAAAATTGTTGAAGTTATATTATAGCTTATCAATAAAAATGATGAAGTAATTTTTGATTGATTTCATCTTAAGAATGAAAAATAGTTTATCCAATAAAAGAATCATTTTTCCTTGTAGTAATAATAATAACATAATCCTTATAATCATTAGTTATTTAATTGAGATTTTGAAAGCTATTTTAAAGCTTATTATATTGTTTATATTTCAAATTATTTCCATAAGCATTGAAACTGAGAATTATATATTTCGTTGTCATTTAAAATTTCGTTATTCAATTTTATCCTATTATTTACTTTTATTTATAATTATTTTCGTAAGCATTGACACAGATATTTTTATAATTTGTGTCAATTTTCGTTATAAATTTATAACGAAATTGAACAATACATTGCGAAAATGTCAATGAAATTTTGGTGAGTTCTTTTTTGACATTGATATCGAACGATTTCGACGAACTTGTAGTTCAGGTAGATAAAACTAACCCAAAATCTTACACTATTACATTCAATACGAGTATTTTGGTCGGTGAAAAACAATTCTTATCAAATGTTTTAGACGTATCACAATGTCAGCGGCAATTTATAGCAGTGCCATGTTCTGTCATCGGAATTAAGTTGAACACGTGTGAAATCAGCCACAGGTAAACCGCTCTGAAAACACGGTTTTTGTTGTTGTAGATTGATGTTGTTTCTGGATGGTGATTGACGGCGTCGCTAGACTTGAATGCTGTGGCCATTGAAATATGTGAAGCCAGAAGCGGAAACAATGATGGGTACAACTACCACAATGACGGCACGAACAAACAACGCTACGTATGAACGTATGACAATAGTAATAACGAAAACAACAACAACAGCAATAACAACAACAATAGCAAGGACAGCAGCAACAATAGCCAAACAAAAAGAACACGAAATGGCTGCGGATGTTGATTGACTTTTTGTTGAACAAATTTTCGCATACGGAAGTTTGATAAACACAAAATGGCCATGTTTTGTCTTGGATTTATGCGGTGCTCTCTCTTTTTTTCTCTCTCTCTTTCTAGCTTCCTCTATAGTTCTCCTTCGTCAGTCTTTTTCGGTTGTTGTTCAAAATTTGCATGGTCTTGCGTCAAACGGTGCGTATACGCAATGTCAGGCAGCAACGACTTTTGGCAAAGACATCATGCTATGAGTGAAAAGTGGCATCGTTTGACTTCGCCACGTTTTGTCGGGGTCTGATTAGGGTTAAGTGTGCGACCTCGCACAACATCGCAGCACCCGAAAACATGTAAAATAATTATATTATAATGCCAAGCATAAGCCCGTAGACTGATGGTCGGCGCATGTTGCCAGTTCAGTTTTATGGCATTAACCGTTGAAGTTTTCTTTGCCCGTCTGTCAGTTAGTCAGTCAGTGAATCCTTTAGTCAGCTGCCTTTTGTGTAAGAGACAAACTCGTGTCAAGTGTGGCCCAGATTTTGAGCTGCTTTAAGCCGATTTCAAAGTCACAGTCTGTTGGTGTACATAAACTTTCCTACATATTCTTATTTAATCCTACAAGTACAATGGCTCAAAGAGCTGCAACAGTTAAGCAATGATTTGAGTTAGACGCGTTTGCGGCAACGTCGCCCAAAGATCTCCCAGCCCCACCAACAACGCTGATCGGTGTCCATCAACAGTTCACTGGTCATCGTCAGCTCCACCTCCTCCGCCAAGATCTGAGCACAATTCCTTTGCTGGTATTCTGGCAGCAATCGGTCCAGTGTTCGACAATAGTCTTCCAAATCCAGCGGACGCGACAACTCCATATCCAACACAATTCTAGCCGTACAATAGCTAGAGATGATCAAGGCAGCAACAAGCAATTGAATGCACAATTCTTTTTGACTGCTCAGCATGCTGCGACTGCAGGGAGACGACTAAACTTAAAAACAGAGTCTAGCTTTGCCATTCAGCAAAACCAATAAAAATCAAAAACAGCTGTTTAGACATTGCAAAATATAATTAATTGCACAAATCGCGACTGGCACAAGCAAGCAATATTATTAATCTGGTAATTAAAAAGAAATTTCTATATGATTATATACTGTTTAAAGACAAGCACTTAATTGAGTGGCGAATTGATTACAACAAATGAAGAGCTTAATAAATGAAACTGATATACTATATTTCGTGGAAAAAGTGAAAAATTCTTGCGACTCTTATCAGCGGAAGAAGTTGTGCGTGATTCGAGCAATAGCTTGTGAAAAGTATAAGATAGCGTTTAATTAAAATTTGTTAACAAGCATCGAGCTTATGTTGCCACATTTATCAAATTAAATAAAATTGGAAAATGTTTCAGCTTACGTCTAATGTTTTATCTGAAATTGCGAAGAAGATTTTCGGTATAAAAGCGAAGAATGGCGCAGTAAAGTCATTCAGTGTTTACTTGACAATTACCTATCATGGCTGGTAAGTGAGAAGAAGAAGAATCGCAATCGTATCGAGGATGAGCTTCTAAAAAGAGTGTTACATCAATTCCAGGTAATTTCCTTTTGGCAACGATTCTGTGCTTGGCTCTGGGCAATGCTCTGGCAGCCGATGTGCTCGAAGGAACCTATAACGTGACACAATTGTGTACCCAGGTGAAGACGGGCACCTGCCTGGGCAGCATTCAATCTTGCGGTTATTATTACGTTTGCGCCACAACGGGACCTGTGAAGACATCGTGCTCATCCGGTTATTCCTACAACTATAAGACTCAGACCTGTGTGCCCTCCGATCAGGTGGAATGCTACTATGGCTTAGAGAATCCATGTGCCGGCAAGACTGGCTCAAGTTTTGTGCCCCAAGTGAACACCTGTAACGGTTGGTACTGGTGCAATGGCGAAAAGATTGGCAACACTGGCACCTGTGGATCCGGTCAGAGATTCGATACCACATCCCAGCGTTGCGTCTACGGCAGCTGCTCATCGACTGACACCTCCGATGAAGTCTCTCTGACAAGCTATTGCGAAGTGGTGGCACCCAACATATACTTTGGAGCCGTAGATAATTGCAAGACATGGTACAAGTGCCTCACCAACGGCACACTTGAAACTGGTACCTGCTCATCAAGCGTATGTCAATGCTAATTCAACATTTATATATTTTAATATAGCTATTCTTTTATTATTTATTGTCTTAGGCATACATTGCACAAACCGGCTCGTGTGGCTATTCCACCGATGCCGGTGCCTGCGATAGAATTGTCGAAGCACCCAAGCCCACAACGTGCTCCGTTCAAGGCGATAAGGCACCAGATAACACCACATGCGGCACCTGGTATTTGTGCGATGGTAAAACCTATGTGCAGCAGACCTGCCCCACTGGCACCTACTATGATATCGACTCAACGTCGTGCGTCTCTCGTGCGACAGCAACTCCGGCCGCTGGCTGCAATCGTTGCCAGTATGCAACAACTACATTTGTCAATGCTGTCAACGATGAGCTTTGCGACACTTACTACTATTGCTCGGGCGGCATTGCTGGCTCTGTTATCACATGTCCAGGAGAACGCTATTTCAATGAAGCGCTCCAGGCCTGTGATAATGATTCCAATCTATCGTCATACGTGAAAAACAATGGTGCCTGCAAGGGTGCAAGTCTCTCCGGTTCTACTTCAGACGGTACAACTGATCCCAGCGCGTCGACTGTCTCAGGCGAAAGTACAGCAAGTGATGAATCCACTGCCGCATCGACCTCGACAGAAGCCACCACAGCAAGCGAAAGCGAATAAATTATCATTGATATAAATAAAACTGTGGCGACCATTAATAAATAAAGCAAGCATTTTAAGAAAATGATACTAAATTGTATAATTGGCATAAATAAATTGTCATTGATATAAATAAAACTGTGGCGACCATTAAGAAATAAAGCAAGCATTTTAAGAAAATGATACTAAATTGTATAATTGGCATAAATCAAATGTAAACGATTTCACTTCATGATTAAATATTTGACAAATACTTGGCTTGGGGTATTTCACTAAACGACATCTATTAAAACATTTACGATAACATTAATGGCATTAATAACTATTTGCAGCGGCCTCTTGTTAAAGCAACGCGATAATAATTTAGATATGTTGGAATTGAAATTCAAAAGAATTGCGTGTGACGCCCATTGTATTAGCCATACTCGTATTTGGTGATAATGATAATATAATAATTATCAGCGATTCTTTTTTTGTGTTTTTTTTTGTATGTGGTTTTTGGCAAGAGGTTTCATAGTATAAATAAGACTGCTACAAGGCAAATTTCAATTAGTATAACGAAAAACTCGAAACTTGCATACAATGGCTGGTAAGTGTGAAAACGAAATGAGTCTTTAACTGAATGTGTAAGTATTGTTGTTCTCGATTAAAGGATACTACCTTTTGGCAACTGTGCTATGCTTGGCTGTGGGCAATGCCCTGGCAACTGCTGTCGTCCTCGAGGGAACCTACAATGTCACCCAAGTGTGCACCATGGTCAAAGCTGGCACTCGCATTGGCGGCACACAATCCTGTGATTATTTCTACATTTGCACATCGTCAGGACCCAAGAAGGCGACCTGCGCCACGGGTTACTCCTACAACTACAAGACGCAGAGCTGTTCGCCCACTGGCCAGGTGAGTTGCTACTACGGCCTGGCGAATCCATGTGCCGGCAACACTGGCAACAAATGGGTGCCGCATGTGAGCAATTGCCAAGCCTGGTACTGGTGCAATGACGATAAGATTGCCGGCAACGGTGAATGTGCCGATGGACTTAAATTCGAGAGTGCCACTCAGAGATGTGTGTACGGCAGATGCAGCAGCAATGCAGTGGGATCTGGTGACGTGTCCATCTGCAGTGTGGTGCCACCCAACTTGTACTTTGGTGCCACAGATAGCTGCAAGACCTGGAACTACTGCAGCGACAGCGGCGTGCTCTCAACCTCTGCCTGTAACTCAACTGTAAGTTATTGCTATTTATTTTTTGTTACAATTTGTTGATTTATTCATTGCATTCATTAGGCATTCATTGTGTCCACTGGTGAGTGTGGCTATGCCTCATATCCCGGTGCATGTGACAGAGTTACCAGCGATCCAGAGCCCACAACCTGCACCACAGAGGGCACTAAGCAAGCTGATCCCGAGGTGTGTGGCAATTATTATGTGTGCGATGGCAGTCTCTTCCAGTTGAACAGATGCCCCACTGGTGCCTACTATGATGTGGCTAAGGAGACGTGCGTTTTGCGCCAATCCGCAGTTCCAATCGCCACCTGCAATCGTTGTCAGGACTCTAATGTGGATTTTGCGAATGCAGTTGATGACAAATTGTGTAACTCGTATTATTATTGCGAGCATGGCGAGCATGGAGCGCCTTCCACTTGCCCAACTGGTAGATATTTCAATGAAGAACTTCAAGAGTGCGATAACGACAGCAACTTGGCTACATATGTGGTTGATAATGGCGCCTGTTCCGGAGCTAAGGTAACAGACTCCAGTGAAGACGATGAGGATTCTAAGGAAACGCAAGAGGATACCAAAGAAGATTCCACAGAAACCAAGGCAGTTTCAGACGAAACAAAAAGTGGTGCTAAGTAAGCGCAATAAACAAAAAATATATAATCAATAATTACTCTTTGAGAATATTGAGTAATAATAAAAGAGCACAGCACAACGTCTAAAAGTCTATATATATAAAGAAAAGACGAGACGCTAACTTGAAGTTTTATATTCTATAATATCATAGTTTAATAATTTATTATTTAGTTTACGAGAATTTAATAAAAATACAAGCTTAATTTTAATAGTAAAATGGGCTACTACTTTTATAACAATTAAAAAATAATTAGTGCAGTAAAATATTTATATTTGCCAACTGCACATTAATCATAATATTGAAGTATTTAGTATGCGTGTTTCACAACATTTTTGCAATCATTTCTTAACTGTTGCAAAAGTCAATCGAATGGAACCAATAATATCTACTATGCAGCATTTTTTTTCGACTGCACTTTTACTTTGAATTCCGCATAAAAATTGATGTTGAATATTTCGCGTGCATAAAAATTGATTTCAATTCTTTTTTTTTTCTCGCACACACACCACACCATCAGATGACTTGTTAACTATTTTTCACATGGCGATATAATGAATATATCTCAGCGGGTTTTTTGCGTGTAGCTTTCTATCGCTGCATTCACATTCCGAAATGAGGGCTGCAGCACAACAGCGAATTGGCACATCCAATCGAGCGTGAATCGCGCCGTTATCAATATTATTTAATATCGTTGTGAAAGTAAACTTTCACCCCGCTTTTTTTTAAGCTTCAGAAAATGTGACAGGCGCTACATAACAAAAAAATTGGTGTGGAAAATTGTATGAAATGCAGCTGAAAATTATAGCGAAAAAAAAGAATTGCGTAAAAATCGAAATACTTTAATAAATTACAGAATGAGAACAAAAACTGAAAAGATTAAAGTTTATATTTATAATCTTGGATGAAGCTAATACGTTGCAGCAGAAATATTATTTTAATAACCTGTCACCATGGAAGGGAAATAATTTATCTTATTGCAATAATTTTGTTTGTTTGTTTTCTTTATACCGCATATTTCGTTGCACCTTTTTCATGGTAGAATATCCACTTACAGCACAATTCCATTATGTGCTTTGTGTTTGGCGCATAAATACGAAATCCCCAAATGTTAATTCAGTTAAAAATTGCCACCGTTGGCAAATGACAAAAACAACAACCGAAACAACAACAACATCGTGCTGTATCCAAACTGTCAGTTGTTGGTTGTCCTCAGCTTGCTGCTCTCAGCTGCTGTTCACAGTCAAATCTCAGCATGAAATTCATTTCGGATTAAATTAAGGATTAAGGTAACTTTTTCAAAGGTATGCTCTGCAATGGGCATTACAGGCCAGCTCTCGCTCGCCAACCAGAAATGTTATGCCATTGCTCTTTTCTTCTCTCTTCACTTTATTTTTTTGTATTTTTAATTCCATTTCAGCTGCTGTGTGGCTGCTGCTGCTACTGTTGGATGTTGGATAAGGTAGTTGTTCGTTCTTACTCTAGCCCTGAAAGCTATACGGACTGCCGTGGCAAAGCGCTCTTAAGTATTTAAGCAAATTTAAAAACTTGTTAAGCTCCATAATGAAGCAATTTTGTGCATTGTACGGCATCAAGTTGGGTACATTTTATTGGCTTTCGTCGTTCGGCTAATAATGTTGAGCATTAGCCTCAACTCATTTGATTTTCGGCACTTTCTTGGCCTTCGTTTTGCGTTTTTTTTTTGTTTTTATTAATTAGCTGACACGCATACTGACGGGGTGCACCCATTAAACGTGGTGCTCAATGAGTTCAGCTGTTCAACTGGCCCCGTAACCTGTACAAAGATGTGTCCTAATGACATTACAACAATGGCAGCAGCCGGAATGATAATGAGCCCAGCCAAGCAGTCGAGCAGCCAGAGCAGCAGTGAACCAGCCCATGTGGCAACTTGAGCTTTAGCTCGTTATGGCTGCTAAATGCCGCTCATTTCATTTCAACAACTCCATTAAAGCAACGACAAAGAGTAGCGCACAAAGAGGCGACTCCCCTTCGCCTCTTCAACATTCCCTTACCAGGTTGAATCTTTAGTTCGCCAGCCACCTGTCACCTGGCACCAACAGCTGGTGCGGTTTGGGGCTCTCTTCACAAGAATTAAAAGCGGCCTCAACAGAAAAATTCAATTATATAATTTTGACCTTTTTATTTTTTTTTTTGGTTTTGTTTTCATTTTGTGTTGATGGCCCTTTGTGTGCTTGATTTAAATGCTTCTGCATTTTCTTTTCGTATTTTTTTTTTTGTTTTAACAATAGACGAAAATGTTTGCACTTTAAAGGCTCGTGAAAAATTACAGTAGTAATTCATGGTGATGGAACAAAAGGTGAATTGCATTGTAGATGTTGTTTTTATTTGCCTTTCTTCGCATGCAAGACTCACAATGCCACGTTGCGTATGAGTAATGTCATTTGCAAAGTTGAAAGCTAAAAGCTGAAAGAGTTGCATACAAAACTAACTATAGCAATTACGTTCGCCTTGCCTGCCAGCTAAATGAAGTGACTTCTAATGAGTTTCAAACTATCTAAAGACATGAAGACACACATTTTATACGTTGTTATACGTTGCTATAGTATTATGCTTAACTAGAGACACATGTCGAATGGCTTTCGGTTTCGTCATAAATCTTCATTCCCGCCAACGTGCATCATCATCATCATCATCTTCGTTGTCGTTGTCGTCGTTGTCTTCGTCTTCGCATTCAGCGCATGATCTTTGGCTGCCATATATTTGTTTCTTGAGCTTCCTCTTTTGTTGCCAGCTTGATGTCGGTTTATGCGTCATTTATCATGCGAATCTCTTTACTTGTCACATTTTGACGCTGCCGTCGCTGTTGCTGTTGCTTCGGTTGCTGCTTTTGAGGTTGCTGCTGCTGCTGCACCAATGATGAATTTTCAGTTTTCAATGCGACAGAGCCGAGTGACAAACTGACTGGCAGCGAATGCAACAATGACTGACGACCTGACAAAGCGATCCCAGCCACAGCACCGCATCAGTCACATTAAAGCCTGTCTCTGGTTTATCTCTCACTCTCGCTTTCCTTTTCCCTTTTGCCGTTCATACAAATAGGCTGCAATAAATATGCGCCTTGTGGGTCATCATCTCAATCGATTCGCAAGCACTTTTAATTTCCGTCAAAAATTCACTTTACAAAATTTTACTCGATGAAAGAAAACAGCAAACAAAAAAAAAAAAAGAAAATGGCAAACAAACCGAATAAATGTAATTGTTGTCAAGCGAAAATTCAATTGGTAAACAGAGAAGACCGGACATATAATTGAATTTGCACAAATTTGCGCATTACTCGTTGATTTCATAATGAGCCGCAAATCGCATGCATATTTCATAAGGATAATTGGCTCAAGCTCTCCGTCAATGACACGGAAGTTGCATGTCAAATTGAGGGTATTGTTTTATTATTACCCCGGTTAGGGAATATTCAGCATTGGAGCTGGTGAGTTTAAGTGGAGAGTTATTTCACTGGCAGCGTTATGATTGAAAATAATTACGCGTAAAACTTCAACAATGCAAATTTAATGACTTTTATAATGATGGCGGTTTGGCATTTGTTATTGCAGCTGTCGCTGTAGTTGGCGCTGTCGTTTTGCATCCTCTGGCGCATTGTGCAAAACTTCTACAACCGCTATTCACAAGTCCAACTGTGAGTGTAATTAGGTGCATTCCATCTACCCAGCAGCGAAGACGAATATCAAAAACTTTGCACTTTTGTCGTCCTTATTTCGTGTGGAATATTATTAATATCTACAGCGATGGCGAAGGCAGCCAGAGGCCAAATTACTTCTTATACCCTTGTGGTATATGGATGAAAGTTGCTTTTGCGCTATTTTTCCATAATTTCAAGTTAACATATTAAACATTATCAACTTTTACTTTAATCGCAATAATTATGCAACACTTTTGCCATTGCGATAATGATTTTTTTATGCGCCCTTTTAAGAGCAATATTTGTGCGCAAATATTTTGCAGATTGACATTCATTTTGCATTTGCCTGATTGACGTGCATACGCATTTTTATTGGTTTACGATATTTGTTTTGTATTGCGGCTCATCATTTGATTAACGGCAAATAAATCAAACAGTGCAACATTGCATTTCACTTGTTTAAATTATAATTTAAATACCAACACATTTAATGAGCTGTTCGCAGCACTTTCACCCCTATGTGCCCCTATTGCAGTTTAACTCTTCACCCCATCTCTCTCTTTTTGTTGTTGAGCGGGGCGCAAAATTTATTTATAGTAAATGATTATGGTGCACACATGTCAAATGTTTTATTTAAGTGAATTTTAAATGCCTACAAATTGCCCCGCCTCATTGTTCAGTTCAGTTTAGTTTCGGTACGGTTTTTGTGTTTTGCATAAACATATTTCATTTGGGCTTTAACAAATTTATTTGCCAACGTGTGTAAAAGGGGCAGCACCAGCAACAGCGTAGCCGGAGAAAGAGCCACAGCCACGCCTTCCTAACCCACCAGCATGCCAGCATGCAAATAGACCCATAGCTTTATTTATGCATGCCAGCCAAGCAGGCAAACAAACAAGATACATCAAACGTGCCCGGGTCCAGTAATGGTAACGGCACCTCAAACGGTCTGGGCACGGACTCTGCCAAAATCGTCCCAAAAAAAAGAGAGAGCAAAAAATTGTGAAGTAGTGCAAAGGATGCAAGCTGCGCGACGATAACATACTCTGTAATAATTCAGGAAAAATACTAATCCAAAAAAATAGTTTGGCTTTCAAAAATAGAATTTTTATTTATCAATTCACCTTAACTACTTTTCCTTTCTAAGTTCAGTTTTTTAGCTGCAATAATTCAATATTATAATAACCCATTTCCTCAACTGAGTTGCAGGGTGTTAAAGTTTAAGGACATGTGTTTGCTGGGTGGATAAGTAAGTCTGTGTGTGTGTGTGTGTGTGTGCTGCTGACGTGTCCATCCTTTTTAGCCAACTTGCTCTTTTCTGTTGAAACGTGTAAATTTATAATTAAACGCCAACACTTTTTTCAATGCTCCAAACAGGACATACAAACCTCACGCTTCTCCGGCTTCCGTTTCCTCTATCTCTCACTTTATCGCTTCCACACTCTTTCACTTTCTCTCGCTATCTCTCTCTCTCTCGCTCTTTATCTCTTTCTGTGTCTCGCTGTCTTGCTTTTGGAGTAACAGTGGCCGAGCATTTGTTCGCAGCGTTCGTTTCGCTTTTAGCCATTTATGCGGAAATCTTCGTGTAAGCACTTAATTAGTGGTAAAAGTTAAACAGCCCCAAACAACAAAAGCAGCTGAAAGAGGCCCAACAAAGAACAACAATAACAACTGTTTTGTCGGATGTATCCTGGCTGACACCGGGTCGGGGATTAATTTATTTCATTTGACGCAGATTAGATTAAATGGCACAAAGGCTCTGCATTTCTCGGCCCGTTGCACAGCGTCTAAAAACTTTTTTCAACTCTCTTTCTCGCTCTCTTTGCGAGTAGCAAATATTTTCATTTCTCTCTTTTCGCCATTTTGTGGTTTTACTGAATTACGATTCTACACAACTCTGTTTTAGGGCATATGCGTGTTTGTGTGTGTGTGTGTGAGTGGCTATAGGGATATTAGGGTGTCAAGTGCCTGATGCTTGATGAGGTCAACTTCACATATGGCTCGGCTTGGCTCTTAGGCTTAACAATTTGCAACGGTAATGAGTGGGGCTATCATATTAATAAGTTTAAATATAAATGACCCTTCATGATATGCAAATTTTCATAGCATACTTTTCAACAATGTGACTCGTTATGGCATTTTGGCATGGTCTCCCACTTACACACACACAAACACACACACACACCAACGGGCACACGCACACTGTTTGTTTGCTTAATCCGAAAAGCTTAACAATACGTGATTTGTATCTGATGCCATTTGCACGCATGCAACAACAACAATGGCATTAGCAGCAATAACAACACTAATTACAACAATGCACAATGGGGAACAATTTGCATTTTTCGACAATTAATAAATGCCACAATTCATAAATATCAGTAAGTGAGATTTTTTGATGCGGATTCTTTAAATTATTTAAATAGGTTTCTTCTTAAGTAATAGAAAATATACGTAGATCTTCCTGAAATAATATAATAAGAGCAACTCATATAAATTTGAAAGCTTTTCAATTGCTTAAATTGTTTGATTTAGAATTCGTTTGATTTAAAATCTGATTTCAGTTTCTTTTGTAGTTTGTGGAATATAGTTTTAGTATAACAATCGATTTGCTAGGAGTGGAATTTTCTCAGCAAGACCCTCAAATATTTTTAACATATACCGAAACATTCGTATCAATGGATTTTCAATATTTTAATATTATTACTAAATTAACCTAGTTCTCTCCTCTAATTCTTTAATGGTTTTCACTCATTATTTTATTACAACACTTTAAGTCAACGAATATCGAATGTGTATTATAAAATGTAAGTATTTTATTTAAATTGATCTTCCAAATTACCTAGAAAAATTATCCTTGGTATCTAAAAAGTCATTAAAGTTATAAATTAATTCTTACAAAATCCAGACTTATCCCACAGTGCACGAGATTTGATTAAGAACATGCTTCGTTGAGCGCCAAAAGAAAAGATGAACAACAAGTACAAGAAGAACAAGAACTGAAGAAACACAAAAACAGCAGCGATTATTTGAGGATTTATTTATAAAAATGACTCAACCACAACAACTTACCACGCCCACTTGGCAAACCCGCTTGCGGCGTTTAATTAACTTTTGCACAAAATTGCGCGCAACTTTAAAACGATAAAACTTTTTATGAGCTGCTTGTTTGGTTGTTTTGCAATGCATTTTGTTTTGCGCTTTGTGTGGTGGCCAAATTACAATATGAATTTTAGTTTGCCCGATGAAATGAGTACCAAAAAAAACAACAGGCAGCGACGAAACCAACTAACAGATATCTTTCAATTTAAATTGAAGTAAATGTAGACTTAAGTACGAAATTAATAGTATAGTTGGTATATTATATTTGATTTTGTTCAGGTTTAGTTTTCTGTTCAGAGATATCTGTTATCATACTCTACTATATTCCCCAATTGGAACTTTTGTTTACTTACAGGGTATAACAATTAAACTTGCGGTACTTATACCCGCATATAAAGCAACAACGCCATCACGCCCAGCCCAGCCCAGCCCAGCTCAACTTCGTGGTTGACTTTTAAATTGCATAACTGTTTGGCTCGACGCTGTAGGTCAACGTGGACGAACGATGACATCTCAAAAGTTTTGCAGCCCAGGTTACGTAGCCACCGACGACTTCAGCTGCATTTTTGCAGTCACTCTGGCATACCGTGTTGCTGGCCCGCGGAGATTTTTCAATGGTTGCGTCAAGTTGGCGGCATAAATAAACAACAACAAAAGGCAGCAGAAGCATAATAACAACAGCAATAAAAGCAGACAGCGATGACAAGAACGGCAGCCATTTTGCGTTGGCAAATGGAAATAAACCGCACAACGGACAACTTTTACCCCACTCTGTTAATGGGTCAATTTATCTGCCGCTGTTGCCTCGACAGTTTACAAAATGTGACAACAGCCACAGCAGCAAGGGCAGCAACAGTAACAGCAACAGCAACAATCAAGCATAACAAGCAACCGACAGGTGCACACAAAATTAAGCGAAAAATTGAAGCGTTTTGCATGCGCTTCGAAATATTTGAAAACTTTCCCCACGAAACTATTTTTCAATTTTAATTGTAAACCCTCACGGCATGCTATCTATGCCAACGACACTCTAATTAACTGTTAACTCTATTTAGTTGTCATTTTGGAATCTTTTCAAAAGTTCAGCAGCATTTTTCGATCTTGCAGTGTTCTTAGTTAGCAGAATTTGATGTATCTTGATGTCCAAAGAAGCCAGCAAAACAATAGCACTATTAAATTCAATGGATCCTTTTAATTGCTTGCAGAAAATCTCTGTAGATTATGCCCTTAAATTGAGTTTGGCTATATTACGTATACGTAATATATTCTTAGACTTGTGTAGTCGGTTAAGTAATAAAATACTTAAAAAAAAAAAATAGCTTTTACAGCTAACAGGAATTTAAAAAGAAAATAAGTAAACTAAACCCCTACTTTAATAGTTATTGACTCCAAAACTTTCCGCCAAAATTAACTCATATCATTGCAAATCCCACAAGGCTACAAAAGCTGTAGAGCAAATAAAATAAATGGGGAAGAGCAAGTGCCAGAGTAATTAATGACAGTCATCTGATGACTTACGCTATTGCGTCTACTTAAAGGCATAGCATTAACTATAAGCACACAAATGTTTATTGCTGAAACTAGAATTATATTAATGACAGTATCAAACCATTTTAATTAGACCATTTTTAGCAGTGCACAAGGTCAGCGAAATATTTCTAGTCTTAATGGAAAAATCATTGTAAGAGGCGCAAATTGTAATTAGTTTTTAATTCTCTCTAAACTGAAGCTCATTAATAAATAATCAGTTTAATGCGTGCCTTTAATGAAATAATAAGTCGAAATTAAATTCGAATAATTGAGAACGTATAGCTCGAAGGCATTTGATAAGTGAATTAATCAACGTATTCGAGCATAAATTTCGTGTGTGCATGCGAAAAATGCAATAGAAACATTTATCAGTCAGTTAAATTGTTTGCGTGTAAAATATTTGCCCACAATTAAGTGAAACGCTGGCGCGTGTGCATATAATTTATGATTTCATTTAAACAACTGAACTGCGAGTAATTATGCGACCGCACACAAACACAACTGTTCGGACTCTCACACACTTTGCCGACAAACACTCTCACACACACACACAAACGCACTCATAATACACACATCACTCATACGCGCCGCAAGCCCAAAATTAGAAAGCGTCGCGCTTTGCGTCCGCAATTCGGAAAAGAGAAGGAAGAGAAGCGGAAAACGGGGTCGCCATCAACAGTCCGAATTAGTTGACCACAGCTGGGAGTCCGTGCGAGAACTTTGCGCCTTGGCCCTGAGAGCCAAACACCATGAACCACACACACACTCACACTCTCTGTGGCACTCATATTGCGCATACGCGCTGTTGTGCGGCACAAGTGCGAATTAATGAGCAGTCGTTGTTGGGCTTATCTGAAGCGCTTAATTTGAGCGAATTCGTTTACTTTGAGTAGGCGGCTTTAATTTGCATGTTTGTTGGCACGAAAAAACAAAAAAACACAAGCGAGAATAAAGTGAAATGAAATTAGGCCTTGGCTATATTAACAATTTATTGATTTAATGCTGAAACAAAGAGGCAAGCCCAATAACCGTTAACCGTCCTTGCGCTGTTATGTCATTGCGTTAAGCTGCAATAATTACAAATTACAACACGTTCATTAATAAATGGACGCGTCACAGTAAAATTTAATTAAAATGACGCACAAAAAATTTTCGTGAATATATTTTTGTTTTTATCTTCATTTTTATTTTGTTGTTTGTCAACGTCAAAGGCAATTGCCAACTTTTGCAATACCTATTTAAAATTGGGAAAAATTAAAACTATTTTGTGAATTAATTTCTTTAATCAAATGAATTTTTATTGTTTCTCACGCTTTGTTGTCGTCGAGAAGTTTTGCCATACATATGTTGTGTGTGTGTGTGTTAAATTACATGAGTTCAATTTCCTTCCGGGCTTCTGAAAATCTGAGAGTGTTGTATGTATGTATGTGAGTGTGCAATTTGAGTTTGTTTATAATATTTACTTATGCTTATTTTACAAGTACATAGTTTGCGTTTTTATTGATAGTTTTGCTGACTTTACGAGAGTTTATTTTGCATTTATTTAAACTGGGTCTTTCAACTCTTTCCACTTGAATGTGTTTATGTTTTTGCTATTCCTTCGCAAATTGAAAATACAATTTGTTAATTGAGGGAAATGAAAATATTTTGAAAATAAAATTAAATATCCGATATACTATATAATATATTCACAAGAGCTAGCTGAATTTGCATTTTGAGAAGCGCAAATTGCTCTGCTCAAATTAACAACATAATTAATTAATTTATTATTATTATTACGACTATCCACAAACACCCTTACAGTCAGGATATTTCGATGCTTACAACTAGGATATTACAATTAGACTAATCTCTCTCTCTGTAAGGGTATCTGATCGTTCACTAAACGAATATCGCTTATATGGATTAGTATGCATTGGTAATTGAGTTTTTTATTACGATGTGATTCGTTTTCATTGGTTTCTTTTTTTGCTGAAGCGTTGTGCAAAGGGAAAGTGTTAAATTAAATTAGTACATCGATTAATGTGAACCAGTAATTTAACACATTTGCAATTACATTTATAATTATTATGATTACTTTATTTACTTTTTTTTATATGTGTGGTGTTTTTCAGTAGCAGCGATTTTTAATGTAGTTTGTGTGTTTGTTTTTATTATACTTTCAGCCTATCGTAAAATGTATGTTCGTATTTTGTCATAGTTATTGTTACATAATGTCGTGTATATATATTATGTGGTTTATATATATATATTATTTATATGTGGTACGCTATGCATAAATTAAAACTAAATGTCATTGTTCATTGAGGGTCATAAAGTATGACACCTTTTTGCAATGCCATTTTACACATAAAATTATCGTTATCTATCAGTGTAATTATATACAAGAAATCTGTTTCACTTAATTATCATGATGTCATTGGTTGTAGTTGTTGCTGCTGCTGTTTTTCTCGATGTTGCTGTTGCTGTTGGTGTGTGGTGCAGCTTATTGATTGCCTGACATCACAATTGATATGCACTAAGGATAAGTTGGCAGAGCCAAGAAGCCAACGCATCCATCGCACCACAGCGATGGCGACCAATGCCAGCACAAGGCTAAAGTTGAGACTGCCTCTCCGATTCAGGCAGCTGCCATTTGCGCCGCTCTTCTGCATTGCAGCCGGACTCTCGTCTGCATGTACATTGAAAGATGGCGAGAAAAAGAATGAAGATGATATGGCGACTCAGCAAAAGCACGGCATTAAGTAACAAAAAAAAAAACGAGTAAGAAAGCTACAGTCGAGCATGCTTGACGGTGAGTTACCCGCTACCCATTTTTATTGAAAGCAAAACAGAACGGTATAATTTTTTAAATATTCCGCAAAACTTCTAACCTAAATTTTGACTATTGATTTATTTCTCCATTTAAAATATGCCATAGAGTACAAAATATAACAGGTTGAAAATCAAAGCAACTAACAAGAACTTTTTTAAAAATTTCTTCAATTTTTATCTGACCAGCAATCATACAAACTATAATTATTATTGTATAACGCTTCTTATTCAATTTGCGGGAGCAGAAGTAGGTGTGGCAAAAAATTTAAAAAACAAACTTGATCTGCGTGTAAATATAAAAAGTGCATCGAAAAAAATCATATGTTTATCTTTAATAGTCTCTGAGGACCAAGTTTTTATACGGATGGAAGGACAAGACAGACAGACGGACATCTCTATATTGTTTCGAATGTTGACTCTGATCAAGATTATATATTCAGTATAAGGTCGGAGATACCTCCTTCTACCTCAAAATCTATAATACCTTTCTACTTTATGGGTAACGGGTAGAAAAAAACACACAGAAAGTACAACAAAGTAAAAGAGATGAAGCTGTTTCTGACGGCCAATCCACTTACCATTAATGACATTGACCACAACGCTGGCCGCCTCCGCAGTGGTTGGCATGCACGTATAGTTGCCGGTGTCCAACAGCTGTGCATTAGCAATTCGTAATCTGCAACATTAAAGCAAAGCTTAAAGCAATTCACAATTGACACAAAGTGAGAGAGAGAGAGAGATAGAGAGAGAAAGAGGTGGCCAATCAGAGTTGCCACCACATGAATTCAGCTTCATTGATCAAAGTTCAAAGTGCTGGCGTGCTGGAGCATTGGCTATTGAGCTGGAAACCAACAAGCACTTGAAAATGCAGACACCTTCGATACACACGCTTGCAAGCAAACACACACAGGCACACACAAACACACACAGCTGACAGCTGCTTGTGCTGACGACTGAATGCAATGCAATGACGACTTGAGAGTCTCTTCGTGTGATTATGATGAACACATACCTAAAATCAATAGAACTCACTCTGTATCATGTTGCCTGCAGCTTGCACGCTTGCTTACCTGCTCTGCAGCTTCTCGGCCAGCGTTGATTCCATTGAGATGCGTTGCAAATCGATGGCTGCATCATTCGGATGCGCCACAAAGGGCGTTAGAATGTAGGGGCCGCGGTACCAATAAATTGGTCCAATATCCTGTACAGCACTCGCCGGTTGCTTCACATGGCATGTGAGCGTTATAACGCTGCCCTGCTTGACGTACAAATCCGATGGACCGGCTATAATCGCTTTGGCATCTGGCGGTGTTACTGCAAAATGCCAATTGAACGTGCGAAAAATTGATTAATGGCATATCCAAGGCACACACACACACACACACACACACATACACGCTAATCGAGTAATGCTTCTCTCGTTACACACTTACCACCCCCACCCCCCCAAATACTGTTTACGGTTGTTAGGCATGTGGCCAAGGCCCAGTGAGTGAGAATTTCATTGGCATGACGACAATTCAAAAGCCGACAACGACGACGACGACTCACAATTTTCATTTGAGGAATCAAAGATGCCAGCCAGCCAGCCACATGCCGCATACAATTCGAAGAGCATCTCGCATAGCTAAAGCACTTTTCACCTGCGATAATGTGCAGGTTTCACAGTTTTAACGAGTTCCCCAGCTACGTGACACAATGTGCGCCGCCCAAAATGGCTCTTAAATGAAGCAGATTTTGAGTAGCCAACAGAACAGACAATTCAAGAGACTGACAAACAGAAAGACAGTTGGAGACCGGCATTAAACACAAATTGAAGTTTAAGCATTGAACTTTATTGCTGCATACTTTCGTGCGCCAAATGTGCTTTAGAAAGGCATTTTACGATATGCTGGCTGAAGAGATTTAAACACTGCAGATAATGCTTAGTTCGGCTGACAAGCTGACTTAATTTCATTCGGTTGATTCACTTTATGACATAATTTATTTACCAATTGCAATGCACGTAAATAAAGTTGTTTTCGTATAGATAAAGCACAAATCATTAATTATCTCTTCGAATAGTCAAATAATGGAAATCCATGATTTTAATAATTATGACAATAGTTAAGTGCCCACCAGTCAAACTTATTATGAAACTACGTAATGCGTGTTTATCTTTTTAGCTTTGACAAACTTATGACATTTGTGAAGTGCCCAAAAACTTGATTTTTAGTGTCTTTTTTGGCGTAGTAAATAATTGAATTTATTTTTACTGCCGGCATAATTGTTTATTTTTCTTTAGAAACTCAATCGGTTTAAAGACCAATATCATTTCACATATCTAGCACAGAAATTCAACAGAATAAACATCAGTATGACAGTCTAATATCTTATCTCAATTGCGGCGAGTTCAACAGAAATTATCGAAGATAATTCGCTGTGAATTACTTAAAGTCATTAAACGACAGGCTCGTGAAAAACAACTGTTTTGTTACTGGGTGCCAATGAACGAAGAGACAGCAAGTTAACCACAAACGAAACTAAAACGATATGAGGTGACTAACAGACTAAGTCTTCTTGTTGTTTGTGTTTGCAGCGCACTGAAATCGGCTTTACTGTCTACCACATTGCGAAGCTATTGCCATCGCTATGGCTACAGCTTCAGGCCATCATCGTACTTCTGGAATCAACCACTCGACCCCACTGCACATCATTAACAACGTCAACATTTGACTTTGCTGACTGGCTGCTGTTAGCCAAACTGTCGGTGGACGCACGAAAAAACATTAAACCAATTTTCAGTGCCTATAAGTGAGTTAGTCAGTTAGTCGAGCAGGCGAGTAGGCGAACTTTGGGGTGCGACTCTGTGCTCTGCATTTGTCTCTGTCTGCGGCAGCTGGCAAACTGGCACAATAACAGGCAAAAAGCAACAAACAGAGTCCAAAAACAACAACAGAGAGAACTTATCTCGCCCCCAAAATCATAGGCAATATTAGAAAGCCACGCATTCTCGTACTCGGGAACAGCCATCAACGCAACGCTGTGAACATAATGGTTCCGTTTCATGATGCCGCACTCACACACACATGTTTGACTCTCTACTTTGTGTGTGTGTGAGTGGCAGTCACAATAACAACTAGCTAACAACACTTAAAATGTGTGTAAAATGCGCGACAGCAACAAGAATTGTTCCAGTCAACCAACAGCTTCATTGGCCTTGCCACGCCCTCACAAACAATGGGTCAATGATACACCAAAAGCCAACGACAACAATGAAATGTCCAACACACAACCCACAACCCACCTAATCCATTCTCTCAGTTATCCCCATCGCTAGCCATCGCCTACCAAATACACACAGAAATGTTAGAGGCTTTGTGGTTACAAATTTTTATGTGCTAGTTTTGCCATTTCATTTAGTTTTCTCGCCCCAGTCTTTTCGCTTTATATTTTTATACCCTGTAAACAACAGATCGCATAGATTGTATTGAACGCAATTGAATTATGGGCTCAATTTTGTGATAAATATTATCTTCGTTAATTGTCTCCCACTCAATTGAAATGGTAAAATCGAAATATTTTCCATTGCGTCAGCCAATATTTGTTATACTTTGACAAACTAGTTTACTGCACGTCGAGCACTCTCAACTCGAGTATGCTTGTCTTTCGATTCTTTTCTTTTTATTATTATTATGTGCCTGTTATGGCCGGCATTTGATAACACAAAGACACACAGACCAGACGAGAACAATTTCCTGAAATTGACTCTTCAGATAATGGCCACCTGAATGGCGACTGCTTCGAGCTTCGCTGTCTTTATGAACCAGATTTTCAATGTAGATATTTCACGAGAAAATCTATTTATATTTCCAACTAAATGTTCCCAAATTCATAAAAAAAGAAGTATCCAAACAAGTGCAAAATCAATTAGTATTATGAGCGCATATTAAATTTAACTATAGATAGAACAATTCTTTAATAAACTGCCACAACTTCTTTAACAAGATTTAAATACATTCTTCAACAAAAAGCACAAAATTAGTGTGGAAATGTAATTTTCCTAAAAATCCACATCGTACTCAGGAAAAGCTTTCTACTAAGCCAAATTAACATTGCAGCGAAAGAGAAATTCATGAATGTAACAAACAAAAAAAAGAGAAACTACTCAGCAGAGATAAATGAGCGAAACGAAGACAAGCGATGAATAAAAGTGAAATTGTCCTAGTTGCAAATTTTTCGGGGAACTTGCAACAAAGGTGAATATGAATATGCAGGTCAAATGAAGGGTTTAAATTGTTGCAGACTACTGAAGATATGAAAACACAATTTTCATGCATTAAATCACATACTTTCCACGGTTATACTTCTCTTCCAAATACAAAAATTAAATACGAAGTTTGGGGTAAACTTATTGCATGATTCATGTCACAATTCGTGCAAACAAAAGCAATGTTTTGCATACTCGAAAAGAGCGAAATCTTTGTTTGCCCTGAGCTCAGTTGAGGAATGCTGTTCATTTTTAAGGAAATCCTTCCTCTTCGTAGCATTTTTTGGGCGCGTAAAACCGGTGACAGAATATTTTATCACGCTGCCAACTGCAGAAGCCAAACGTGAAATCTGCGCTCAACAATTTGGTTGGTTTTTTTTTGTTGTTGCTTGCCATTGCTTTTGCTTTTACTTTTGCCTTTCAAATCATTAGCATAAATTTTTCTTGGCATTGCCGCGACTTCCCGTCGCCGGGATAAAATCCAATTCAAAGTACTATGCGTGGGTTAACTGAATGGAGGGAGAGGGAGGGCTAAGAAAAGGAATAGATTATATTTCGTGTACTTTTGCGACTCCTGCTGCAGTTTGCTGCAACGTGTAGAAAACGAGTAGATTTTGTAACGGAAGCCAAAGGATGTTGCAGCGTTGATTTGACTGGAAAAGATGTTGATGAGATTTGCGTTGAGTTTGTTATAAATAAACCCTCGGTTGACTGCTGCCAGCCAATTTGTGTTGCACGTTGAAAATTCCCCAGGTGCTGCCAAGCTAACAGTATACTCGTGTTTAATCTAGCATGTCAAGACATGTGCGCCAATTTTCACAATTTTCACACACACAGCAAATAGATGTGAGCACATTTTTACGTACGTATTATTGAATCACATGAATGGCCGTCAAGTGGGCCAAAAGTGGTCAAGTAAACGATTGAATGCACATTAGGGAATACATAACAACCTCCCAACGAAACGGACTCGAAAACTCGAATCGCATTAAATTGAATCAAAGTGAATCAAAAGCAAACTAAACCAATCTCCGCAAAACAAGCAAGCAAACAAACAAACAACAAAACACAACGCAAACCAACACACGAGACGTGCATCGGAGATTTCTAGACTTTCGGCTAAGCAATTTGATGGTAAACTATTCAATAATTTCAATTAACTTTGCCAGCAACAACAGCAAGCGAAAAATAAATAAATAACTAAGAGAAACTTTCGGACATGATGACAAACATTGAGCTACAAGTTGGCTTCTGGACTGCGCCACACAACAACAACAAAAACAACAACAAGGACAGCAAGAAAAAAAAGGCGAAAATAAAGTTTGAAATCAATTTTACGTACATGAATGAAACATGAACGTGCATGCTTTTGTGTAGCAATTTATAACAAACATGCACACTAACACACTACAAGAAGTGTCTGAATACACAGGAGGCAAGAGCAGCAGCAAGAGCAACAGCAAGAGCAACAGCGACTTGAAGCTGAGACGCAAAATATTGCCTGCAACGGAAATCCATTGTAGAAAACTTGTAAAATGCCAAAACAATGGTAAGGAATCGTGGTGTGAACGTGCAAAAAACACCTCAAAGGCTGCCTGCTACACAAATATGCACGCACACACACCCACACACATACATCCAAACACACACTGACAGTGAAACCCGAACGCAGACAGCGTAACGCCCTCGGGGCCACGCCCTCATTGGCTGGTGTGTATTACAGGCAGCATATGAATTTAGTATTGAATTTAAATGCAAATTGCGTTTGCATGCAAAACGTGTAGAAAAATAGACAGCAAAGTTTCGCTACCACAAAAGGCAGAGTTTCCCTCTCGCTCTCACTGCTTATCTACACAAGCCCGTATATATACATATGCAGAGTGTATATATATGCGTAAATGTCTGCAAATTGATATACCCAAACCATAGCGCTGACCTACATTAACGTTTCTAGCTGTGCCGACTACAGGACGTATACGTACTTTAATTGATGAGGCGCTGTATAAATTGGCGTGCAAATGACACGATAAACACATCAAATTATCGCACTGACTTAGAGCATTTAATTGCCGAAAATAACTTTCAATAAAAAAAAATATAATGTGAGTACATTAATAGAAACAGTTTAAAAACTGGAAATTTAAAAATACAATCAAAAAATTGTATAATAATTTAACACTTTGAATGACAAAAAGTAATTCCATGATTAAAATTGAATGAAGAATATGTAAGCGCCTACAAATTCACATACCCAAACCATTCCTTTAAAATACTTTAACGTTTTCAGATTTACGACGACAGAAAATAAACATACTTAGTTGATTGGCGCTGTATAAATTGCATGCAAATGACACTATGAATACATGAAGAAATAAACACTGCCTTAGAGCAGCTAGTTGCTTTTAAATAAATAATGTGAGTAAATTAATAAAGATAGTTTAAAAACTGAATTATAAATCAAACTCTTAATAGCTATAATTATCAGAGATTATAAGATATTGAGATACATGAGATATATGGTATATTTCGAATGTACTACATCGACATACCAAATAGAGCCTTTAGTATATTTCAGTATTTTTGGCGGGTATCTTTTATAGTATAGTTTTATAGAAAATGGGTAGTGGGTATCTCCTAGCGAGCTCACTTGACTAAAGCTTTTTTATTTGATTATAACTTTTTTTTCAGTATGGAAAACAAACAAAAAATAATCTGTGAAAATTCTCTGTAGAACATTTTCTGTAAAAACATCAAAAAACATATATAAACATATATTTTAGTTCTACTCAAGCAAACTCCATCAATAAATTGCTCTTTCTCAAAGTTTTCAATACAAAGTTTAGTAAATACTGTAATAATAATAAAATAAACTATTTATTTAATAGCTCAATAAGGACAATATAGAAATATAGATCTCAAAGCTGCTTACATTTTGACCTACGAAAGAGCTTTCAATATAACATAAGTAAAGTAAATTCGAGTAACTTTTAAATTGTGCATATAACAAAAACCCTTAATAAATGCTATATGTATGTATAACATTGTATCACATTTACACACATACTCGTACATCAATGTTGCAACAAAAGACACATGAGCAACGGAAAGTTTTGCGAAAACCCCTTGCTCCTTTATGCGCCTTCAGTCAGCGACTGGGCAAACTTTGTGCCCAATTTAAAAGACTCTTCCCCTGGGTGGCGTGTAGTATAAAAAGTTACAAGTCGCAAGTTGCAAGTTGCTACAGCTGGCAACCTGCAACTCGTGCAGACGACGACGACGACTCGCTGACAATGCGTATGAATCGAAAATGGAAATCAGAGTATAAGAGAGAATTGCAATACTAGATGCGGGATGCGGCATGCTGCATGGTGCATGCTTTTGCTTAACTCACCTATGACATTCAGGCGGAATGCCATCGAAATCTTTGGCTCCGTATTCACTTGGCACTCGTAGATGCCGCTGTCACGTGGCTGAGCATATTTCACATGCAACGTCCAATCCTTGGAGTCGGCGGTGCGTACGACCTGCAAGCACACACAATGCATAGATAAATCGCTGGGAGCAACTAAGTTATCGGAGACAGCTGGGCCTGAGAGGCGGGGCTCTAGGTGTCCTTGGGCAAATTTAATCAATGCAAACAAGTTGGGCAACGGGCAAACGGCACAGGAGCAAGCACCGAATTGCATACGCAATTAAGCCGACTTGGCTTTACAAATGGCCAGCGCATGCCCCTTGGCCATTTAATAAGCTAGACGAGCTCAGATACACAAACAACAGTGTTATATGGCGATAAACAGACACAAACGCAGGGAGACAGAGACGGAGACAGAGACAGAGAGTAAGTAGATTACGTATACGCACCTTAAAGCGTTCGTCTGATGTGTAGGTCAGAATGCCTGCAGTCAGAATGTGCAAATCGCGTTTCCTTATCCAGGATACCTGCAAATAGAAGATACACAGAGAGAGATAGATTTAGTGCGACAGAGCAAGCGCAGGACAAAAGGACGACAAGCGCCTAAGTCAATTTTAAAAATTGCTTTGCTCAGTCCCTCTGTTCCCCAAAACGAAAGGGACCAACAAAGCCCAAATAAAGGTGGAAAATTTAATAAACCGAACAGCAAAATGAACTACAGAGCAGAGAGTAGAGTAAAGTAGAGTATAGTGGAGAGACCAACTAAAAAACTTTCTGCAAATACTCTCACCGTCTGTGGAACAGCAGCAGCATCAGCATTGGCGGCAGACAAAGCGATTTGCGAGGCACACACACACTGACACGCTAAGAGCCTGCATCGGAGCACACAGAGAACGACGAAGTGCGTGCCCAAAATGTCAGCGGCTTAAACTTGCCAAAGCCTCCAAAAAATGGTGGCTTCAGCCGAAAAGTAATCTGCGCGCCTGCCGCAGGCAAGCCAAACTTTTCCCTGCTCCAACAGACATGAACAACACAAAAATTTGAAAAAAAAAATAAATAAAATGAAACATCGAAAAAAAAGTTTAAAAAAAGACATTGAAAAAAGTGAAATATAAAAAATAAAGAAGAGCTCAAGCCAAAACTAAAAGTGTCAAAGTGGCAAAAGGAAATGCCGCTTGCCCCTCATAAAAAAGTAAAAACGAAAAAGAGGAAGAGCAGCAAAAAGGTGCTACTAAATCTGACTCAGCGTGGGAATGGATGATGACGAGCTTGTTGATGAATAAGGTGAGCTGCTGCTGTTGCTGGACGACGGCGATAGGTCTTCCACGTCTAAGTGGATTCACAGAGCAAGGCTAAAGAAGTCGCAGCAAAATGGGAAAAAAAAATGAAAGGGTACAGCAAAAGGACCGTGAGAAGTAGCAGCCAGCAATGATAGATTAAGCAACTGCGTTCACAACTTAAACAGCTGCTTGAAATTCATTCAAGTTAAGCTGCAAACTTTGCACCTTAACTGACCTTCGAAATTATTTAGATTAATGATGCCAAAGGTACAGAAAGCACTATTGTTCTTGTACTTGACAGAACTTGTTAACGTTAAAAGTTACGATAGCCATCAAACTTAAAAGCTGTAAAAATGTGTTTTTGATTTTAGATTTAAGAAACAGATACTTTGTGTCCTAACGAACTTAAAGCGTTGCCCTATCTTAAACTCATTAGTGGAACATTTGCAATCGGATATTAAATAAAATTCTCAGCTTTCGGCAGATGTAAAATAAATAACAACCTCCAAAGATTTAAGACCCACAGCGTTCATAAAATATATAGTAATTTAATCCGTGGAGAAATAACAAATTTCCCCAGCAATTTATGCTTCTGGTGGTAACATTATTTGTTACTGAGATGCTGCACAAAGGTTATATACATAATTTAAGTTTGATGAAGCAGCAGCAGAAGCAGCAGTGTCGGCGAGAGTGCTCGAAGGACTTTCAATGCTATTTGTAGCCACTGTTTGAAAATTGTTCACACAATTCAGAGCAATTGAAGACCAAGTTATGTTACAAACGACCACCAAGCAGTCCGCCCCTACGCCCAAAGCCCCATGCCCTCCGCCCTCGGCCACCAAGTGAAGTGTAAAGTGCAAAGAAAAAAACGGAGAAAAAACAAAGTTTAAAGTTGATGAAGCAGCGTAGCAATCAATAGATACAAAAAAAAAGAAAAAGAGAGTGATGAAAAGAAAGCTGAAAAAATAACAAAATTAAAAATGAAGTAAGGATGGCTGAGCAAAAAAGAAAAAAAGTCGAAAAAAAACGAAACACAATGCAAAGCCATAAACTGAACTTTGCTGGCGAATGCCAATGGACTGACAAAGGAGCAGTAAACAGCATGAGGGAAGAGAGGGAAGAGAGAGAGAGAGAATATAACGGAGGGCAAACGAACGGAGCTGGAACTCTGTCATTCATGCAAGAAAATGACCAAAAGATGTGATGAGAGATGATGGCAAGGACAAAGCACAAGCAAGCGGAACCGGAAAACGATACGAGTAGCTGAACAAACTGACAAAAGAAGCACAAAACTGAAAGCTGCTGTAAAAGACAGAAAAAAAAAACGCCAACGTGAAACTTGGCGACTTTGGCGGTAACTTGATTTTCAGCTTGACTAGTTTGCCTGAGGCGGCGGGGTCAATATTTGCCTAAGCGATAGTTAAAAATCCATAAAAAAAAATGTGAAATATATTTATGTGTAAAGGAAAAGCATTTTGAGATAAGACCGCCCCACTTGACTCACCGATTTATCGCGCAAATTGTCAACGCGACAATTGATGGCCGCCGTGTGTCCTGTTCGTGCCGTTATATTCCTGGGCATGCCAAAGTCAAACACTGGCGGCGGATAAGTTGTCTCGTCCACTTGCTCATCGAGCTCATCCAGTGCATTGTCAAACTGAGCCACATTGTTGTGGTGCAGATGGTGGTTACCGTTCACATTGTGGTTATTCTTGTTCTTGTTGCTGTTGCTGTTGCTGTTATAGTTGTGGTCATGGACCAGTGAGGCGATATACACATCATCCACAGCGGCAATGGAGGGCAACAGGCCGTTGTCTAAAATGCTGCCAGCTGCAAAGAGCAGAGAAGAGAAGTCGAATTGTGAATTAAATAAGCAAATGTGCAGCAATTGTTGATTGAATTGAATTGAAAGCATTCGCATTGCTGCCAACTATCGATAGTAGGAAAAGAACTTCATTTACAGCTTAGACCGATGAACAGATACCCACAGCATACGAGGAGCACACACATAAAAACCACTTAAAGCTGAATGAAGTGATTGAATATACTGGCAACCAAAAGGAATGAGAGAGCAACCGTATGCCTCTTCTTTACTGCAAATTAATTAAATGCCACTCAATGCCTTGGGAAACACGAGTAATAGAACCCCTTCACAATAGTCTGTGTGTGTGTGTGTGGAGATAAGTCAAATAGCTGTGCAAGTATTTTTCACTACGCTCGTTTATCTCAAATATGCCGCAATAAGAATGGGATTGCGAATGAGTCGAGGTGAATGCAACGGAACCCCCAATGAAATGACGTGCGGAAAATGCTCGTTATAATAATTACGAAAAGCATATGGCCCAGCAATTGAATGATTTCCTCTGTGCTTGCCCTTTACACACACTCGCCATTTACCGCTCGCTGCTCGCTGTTCGCCCACACTTCAGCTAAACAACGGAAATTGTTTTTAATTAAAATAAATGAGCGCTTTAATGGCCACTGCGGCCGGAAGTGCACATAAACCAAGCCAACTGCTCCGCTGTTTGGCTGTTATTGTTTTTGCCTTTTTGGCTGTTCACATTTTTTTTTCTCGTTGTTGCCTTACAGCAACGCCTTTGGCTCAAGTGGTAAACATTTTTGACAGCAGTGCACAAAAATTACTGTTAATGAGCGTTTCGCGCTAGAAGTGCTTCAATTAATAGCAGCTCAAAGATTATACGGGGGAGCTATGAATCGAATGCACACTTAACGTTAAAAGTTTCAATTCAAGCTGACCATTAAACTTGGTAACTGCAATCAACATTAAAAGCGTTTATTATATAAAATGTTTAATACGTAATTTCAATAATCTTTTTTAAGCATTATTTTTATTTAAATCCATCTCTTACATTTAATAAGTTATCTAATAATTTTTAAAAAGTACTTAGTCAGTAAAACAAAATATGTAAATTACTCAAAAATAATTTTCATTACATGTATAAATAATAAAGATAAAACAATATAATATTATGGTACATAAATTCACAAAAATAACAAAACTAATTAATTTTTTTAATTTCCATAAAATGACAAAATAAATTTTCATTTCAATATTTTTATTTTTACTCGCTTTCTATAAAGAGCTGCTTTAGCTGAAAATCTGGTATATTTTTACGTCTATGGTATATTTCGAAAGTGGTACTTCATTGGTATATCAAATATGGCCTTCGGTATATTATTTGGTACTTGGCATTTTAAGAATAATACCGCACCGATTGCTTATATCATATAGTCGAGCAAACTCGACTGTAGCTTTCTTTATTCATTTAAAACTCTTTGCTTTGTTAAAATTAAATTTCAATTATTTGTGTTATACTTTTTAAATGTTTTAAATCATATCAGCCAAATTTAAATCAGCTGACATTACCGATTTGTCTGTATTTATTCAATGCATAACCTTTAGCTCCCATTGACCGTTTAGCAAAGTTCAAAGTTCACACTGATGCATGCATAAATTATAGGCACCTGCCAGTCATATATGTTTGGTATCTACATCAGTATGCACTTATCATGGAAGCCGCAAAAAAAAATTCTCTTTGGTTTAAATATTGTCATGTTTTATCCATTTTTAAGTGCAACACTTGGCAGACAGATTCTTTCGCATCCATTCTTCGTGTTTTGCTTTTTCCAGTTTCTCTGGCTTTGAATTCCAAAGTAAAATGCATTTTGCATTTTTTCTTCCATTTTGTGATATTTTTTTTTTGTTAGCATTTGCATTTGCATTTATTTGACATTTTAATGAGCGCATAATGTCAGCCATGTGGCAGTTTAGACCAGAGTAACAGTCGCAGTCACAATCGTAGTCGACAGTCACAGGTTGACGACACTTATAACTCAGCGCACGCGGTTGCTTCTCAATTTAGCTCGTTTGCTACTGTTGCTCCATGCGCGCTCTTGCTCTTTCTCTCTTTCTATTGCTGTCTCTTTCTCTTTTACACCTTTGCTAACTGGGTCACTCACTTTGGCAGTTGCTGCTGCTGCTGCTGCTGCAGCTGCACTTGAATCTTTTAGGCCGTTGTGGCACTTGTGCATGTTAGACACAAAAATCTAAATTATTTAAGTGCCCACACACACAGGAAACAGCAGCGGGGGAAGGCGAAAGTAGACATTCGCGTTCACATGTGTTGGCAGAAAAAAAAAACAAGCTACAAACGAGTGTGATCGACTATGCGATACCCCACGCTACCCATTGTTAATAAAAGCAAAACAGTGCGGTATTAATATGAAAATATACGAATTAATATAACACAAAAATACGAAAAGTATACCAAAAGGTGCAATTGATTATTTGATTCAAAATATTCTATAGAGTTTAAAATATACGAGATTGTCAGCCAAAGCAAATAAATAAGCGTATTTGCCAGACGGTTATATCGCCTCGAGATATATAATCAATAAAGGGTCGGAGATGCTTCCTTCTGTCTGTTACATATATCAATTTCATAGAGGCACAAAGTTATAATACCCTTCTACCCTATGAGTAAAAAAAAGTGATGCGCTGCTCTTAAAATTTATAGCCAGAAAGCGCGTTTTGTATATACGCCCTTAGCTCGCAACTTAATTCTGAAAACTGACTATGATTTTTCTACTTTTTATATGTCTCGCATACCCACTCTAAGCCTTTTAAATGCAGGGTATGAAACGAGCAGCGCAGAGCGCAATAAAAGATATAAAACTACAACATGCAAACGCGCCAAAGCGAGTAGTGCACTTGTTGTTGTTGTTACTCCTTGTTGTTGTTTGGCTTTATGCAACAGACAAACACACACACGTTGCACACATTCATACATTTTTTTGGCATCATTTAGATGCTCGACGAACAACTGATGCAAATTTAATTTGGACACCTCACACAAAAAAGTGCGCGAGCTCGTGAGGAGATAGCGAGAGGTAGGAAGCGAGGAGAATCGAAATGGAGGGCGGGGGAAGGAGGCAAGTCTATCTGCATCATAACTTGCGCTTGAGTGTGTATGAACTGCAACTAATGATGTTGCAGGCACTCGAATGCGCCTTTTTGATTTAACGATCGACTTTTTTTCTCGCTCTTGATAACGTCGTCGCTGGTTGAGTGGAGGTCACCGGCTGGTTGAATTGAAGGGCATGGAGCTTAATGACTGGTTGACTTGGTTAGCTGATTGGTTGGTTGGCTGACTGGATGACTGCCTGCCTGGTTTCGATGCCTGTTTTGCGTGGTTGGCTTGGTTAGCTGCTGCTGCCGCTGTGCTGCGGTTGATGGTTGGCCTCTTCACATTTATTTTGTTTGTTTTTTGTTGTCGAGTGCGTTTTTGTTATGCTCCAGGTCTTCCGCCATATATATATATTTTGTTTTTCCTTTTTTTGCTTTGTGGCTGATGAGCCTATAAAGTTTCTGCGCTTTTGCATATTCTTTGCTCACTTTTCGCTTGGAACTTTATTTATTTTATTTTTAATTTAGCTTCTTTGCTCTCATGTGGCTTGGCACTTTGTTTATTTCATTTTTAATTTTACTGCACTACAGTTACAGCGAGTGCATCATAAAACAAAAGCAAAGACAACAAAGTAATATCAAGAAATTCATAAAATGCACATAAAAACACCAAAGTTCTGCCAAAGCTGGTATTCAATAAGCCATTGATTGACCTTGGCAGCACTTATTCAACGATTGGCCGTCACAAAAAGTAAATGTCAATGCCTACTTATTGTGAGCTAAGCGCTCATAATACGCTGGTTAGGTGAGAACATAAAGCTGCTTTACGGATTTACTTTTGATTTGTTGACGCAGACAACGTATCAATACAGCAAAATTGTTTATTATTCGCCCACAATCGTCATGTAATGTGAGAATCATAATGCTCTGTGCAAATACCCAACTCAGCGAGGAAATACCACTGGAGACAAATATCCAAATTTAAAACGTTTGAAGAGCTAATCAAACAAGGCATCTTTAAAAATAATATTTATTGAAAAATGAAAAAATAAATTAAATATATATTGTTGAGAAAGGCCACTCAGACAGTTTTGAAAAGATTACTCAACTTCCAGGCGAATAAAAATAAATTCTTATATGATTTTAAGATGCATTTTCACCTCAATGCATTTGTGTGCCCCAGCAATTAGCACAGTAATCAAGATGTATGCAGGCTCCTTTTAAGGTTATTTTTGGAGAAGTATTTCATGCTCGAAAAACTTAATCACTTTAAAAGCATTTGGCTTAAAGCATTTAAGCCACAACAAGAGGCGAAGAAATAACAACAGAGCATTTCACTATTTGGAAGCAGCCGCAGTCAAAAGAAAAAGGCTTCTGAAAAATTCAATAAGCTGCTCATCCTCAGCTTGACGCCGAAGTCGACGTCGATGTCGTTGCTTTTGGTATTGTCGTTGTCGTTGTCGTGTCCTCGCATCGTCACTTGGGTGGTGTGTGGGGAATATTTATTAAAATCGTTGTGCACAATTTTATTTTGCATATCAAAAGGCGTCTGTGGCTTGTTGTGCATATTCCTTAGTTGACGTTGCCGTTGCCATTGCGTCGCTCCCTCTTCTTCCGCCCCCTGTTTGTCTGTCTTTTGGAAACGGAAGCTAGGGCCCCGAAGGCCTTCAAGGCTGTACTATATGCTATGTGTTCTAGCTTCTTTGCTCACTTGTAGCGTGGGCATATTTGTATAAATGGGCGGGATCATCATCGTCGTCATACAAAATAGCCAAACTGGTTTTAAGCCCCACAGCCAAAAGCCTATTCCAGGGAAAGGTTCATAGAATGTGCGCCGGTCAAGCAAATAGCCCCAGGGCATTAAAAACGACAGACAAATAGACTGTGCAAAAAAAGATGTCTAAGATAGGCGTATAGTATTTCGGATTGCAAAAAGAGACTGTGTTGAAAACTAGAGCTCAAGTCAACTTGCAACATGGCCCCAAGGCTGTTTGCAAGTGTCGCTCTACACGTCAGCAGGCAACAAGAACACGACTGCGTTCCCTTTCCTTCCCTTCTATCTCTTCTTCAACTGCAACTTGAATGTAACACGAAGATTAATGGCATCTTCAGCGTTCATTGACTTGACTGCATGCTGAAGCCCAGGAATTCTAGCTAGCTTCAAAAATTCCACATCTACTCTAATATTTTAAGCGAGCTGCAAAAATCTATTTTGCATGTACTAGATGCTCAGGCACAGCTTTTGAACCATTTAATAATGTTATACTTGAGCGTTGAAAGGCGTCAGGATATATGCATATCCAATTACTCTGTTCAAACGATTAACATCTGACTTGCCTTATCTTGCAACTGGTAACAAATTATTGAAGTTCAACTTACTAAATTCAATTAATTGGCACAACTTTAAAATTTAGCTGTCTCTTTTTTAAACACTTAATTTGTCAACACGAAACTCAACTTTAGTGTAGTGGGACGCAATTTTGAACGACACTCAAAAGTCATATAAAATTCATAGTGTTGCCATAAATCTCATATGCCATTGCCTGTCAATAATGTCGAAAGTTTTCTCTTGACAAACAAGAGCAAAGAAGAGCGAGCAGAATATAATAACAACAACAACAACGACAACAATGAAACTTTATTAAGTTTCCGGCAAGCATATTAAAATATACTTCACAGCAGCAGCAACAACATTAATGCGACGCACACACATGATATTTACTGTCTGTAAAAAAAAAACGAAGAAACTGACAAAAAAAATCGAATAACAGAAAAATTGAAGAAAAGCGTTGCCTACTTATGAGCGTCGCCAACTGAACTACTTCAAAAACGCATAAAAAATCAATGGCAGCGAATGTGCGCAATAAATGTCAGCGGCAAAGCAAACAACAACAGCAGCACCATCGGCAGCAAATGAAAACGAAAACGAAAAGAAAACTTCACATGATGTGTTTTTTCTTTTTTTTTTGTGCTCACATCCGTTTTGTTTTCTTTATTTATTTCGGCGAGGGGGTCACAACGCTTTTTGTGTAGCATACTTATGAGCGTTGTCAAGTTGGTGCCGCATGAAAAGCAGCTCAGAGTCTCTAACTGATGCTGAAAGCTGGAAGCTCGAAGCTGTGGCAACAACAAGACTGTGTGTGTGTGTGTGTGTAGGCTACGTGGCATTTGAGTCTCGAAGGTCTTTCGATTCGACAGTCGCGTCGCTTGTAATCGTGAGTGTGTGAATTGGTCGCGGGGCATACAAATTGAAAATCCGCCATAAATTGAAGAAGTAGAAGCAAAGTCTACGGCGCAAAGCTGATGACAATTTATTGTTCACACTTGTAACTGATGATGGTGCTTAGGACCATACACACACACACCTACACACACACACACACACACATGGACATGCACACACGTGCAGCAATTTGGGGCATGTGTTTGCCCAAGTATATTTCATTGTCTGCATCACAAAGTATAACAAGAAAAAAAAACGAGTAGGCTCTACAAATTGCCAGCCATTATTTTGCCCCAAAGTCAATATACAATCTATATACTCTTGTACACATACAGGCATAAATTTGATTTTATTTTATTTAATTTTTTTTCGTCCAGGTGGATGTTTACTCTTCGAGTGTATATATATGGGCAATTGTGCTCCTTATGCCACTGACAGACGATGATTTAAAAGCCAGTTTTCGACTTTTTGCATAACTTTCTTTCACATTATCTCCCCTCTCTCTCTCTCTTGGAACTTTTAGCAAGCCAGTATCTCTGTTCAGCTGTCCTGTGCCGGAGATCTGGGGATCTTATGTTAGCTGGCAGCTAAGTGGTTTCATAACTCGCATTGAAAACTACTCGCCTCGGGCAACAACTTTGCTACAAAACTTCAGCACCACACTCTCGCCTCTCTCTCTCTCTCTCTCTCACTGGGTCTCACACTTTGTACAACATTCCATTTAGTTGCTCATGCTTTAAATGATGCGGCAAATGATTTAAGGTGAAGAGTCTCGTGTATTGCATAGCAATTTGCCAGCCAAAAACATAACTGGACACTGACAGCGATTCGAACCAAACAAAGAGGAAAAAAAACTGCCGCTCGTTCATCACATTTAAATTCATAACAGCGACTGAACAAAATACAACAAAAAAAAGAAAGAGAGGAAGAACCGCACAGAGTCCACTGTTGTTGTTGGCTGCCACTGCTGAGCGCTGAATTTATGAGGCTCGCTATAGCTACTAAGTCGCAGCTAATAGCGGCTTTAGAATTTATAGAGTTTTCGCTGCGGCTTAGGAGTGCTTGGCATGACCATGCGCCATGCCGCGTATACGTAATATCAATAGAAATAAGCAACTTAGTTCAGACATGCAGCATGCAACCGACTCAAGAAAATGTTAGAGATATTACGTATACGACAGCAAGATTTAAACGGAGCTAAATATGTTATAAATATAGAAGAGATCAAGTAAAAATACCCACACATATTAATTATTAAAGAATCAATTAACTTATGTATGGAGATTAAAAGCCAAACGCCAATATATTGAAAGCAAAAGCTAATTCCATATTCTCAAACAGGTTAGTAACACATTACACCCACAACCTGAGCAATAAAGCTGAAGTTCTGTGTAATGTATTATGATGCTCTCATAAGTAGATTAATATTGATTTATTGTTATTGCCTACAGAATACAAGAGTATACAGATTTCGTTGCGATGCAAAGCTTTAGCTGAACTGTTATTATTTAAAGCAAACGGCCTTCCTCTGCTTTTTGACATATTATGCTATAATTTTTGTGGCAAAACGTTTAGTTGAGCTACATAAATAATAAATAAATAACACAAGCACACACACAGGCACATGGCTCAAATTTTGGGACATCTGAGAGGATGGCTGAAGACCGCTTGGGCTGTTCATAATGATGGGCTACGTGCAAAAGGCAAACACTTCCTTGCCCTTGTTCTTGTTGTGGGTCTGTCTTGATTTACAAGCCAGTTTGGCAGCTTTTGTGGGTGCCGCCTTCTAACTTGGACTCAAATTAATTTGCATTTTGTTGACTCAATTCGTGCAGCAAAAATGTTTTTACATAGATTTAGCATAAAATATTTAAAACCATTTCCAGAAAGCATGCATAAAAAGTGCAAACGTTTTGTAAAGTTTATTTTAATTGTATTTTTTAGGAGCTAAGAGACGCCGCTACTTCCGCCATCCGATTGCCATCGATATGCAAATACGTTTGAAAAGCTGATCGAAAAACTTTCAAGTTTCCGAATTTTACTCCTCGACTAATAGTCGTAAATATTTATGCATCCATGTGTAAGCTTGCAAATGAAATTCAAATGTGTCCAAAATCTGAGCCAACCAGCTCAGCTAGATTTAGTTGCAATCCTCGGCTTCATTCAATGGTTTCTCCGATTTCCATCCGACAAGCGGAGGAGGCCAGTTGAATCAATGTTTGCCCTTTGCCAGAGCGCTGCCATTTATTTCTTTTGTAATGTACTCAGATTATATCAAATTTCATTTTGGGCAGCCTTCAAGACACATACATACTCGTACACATAAAAGCCAAACAAGCAAAAATATCTGCCATGCATTGCTAATGAAATTAAATTGAAACTTTTTGGCAATGGCAATCGACAACAAATTTCGTCTACTGAAAAACTCTTATTATTACGCTTCAATAAAATAGTCGAGTAGATTTTAATTAATCGACATCGAACTCAGTATCTAATAGACATGCTAACAATGCAAAGCATGAGACCAAAAATTGCCAAGCGACAGCTGACAACTGTTTCTTAAAGTATTATTGAAATATTTCTTTTGATCAATTTAAGTATTTGCAGTAAATTTGTGGTCCATTTAAATTGCAATTTGTCAAACTGCTAAACTCAATGCTATGATAGTTTATTATGCTTAAAAAGTATATTAAATTCCAGTATTATTTTTGCTCTTCATCAATAATTTGAAAGCATTTTTATATTTAATATGACATTTCGATTTTCTCACAGTTTAAGCGACAAATTATGACATGCCTTGTTAGACACGTTCAACTGCTGAGACAGCTTTCTTGTGTATGTGTATATGAACACACACTCATTTAATGGCCTCAAAAAATTTGTCTGTCTTTCCTTAACAAGCAGCCTAATGCGACAATCGATTTGCTCCAGTTTTCTCGCATAATTTTGAGCAAAGCTGAATAAGTGTCTAAGCGTAAAGGCAGTTCTGAAATATTTAACAATCTTTATGAGCATATATGAGCAAATAAGCAATGCGGGCTCATCGTCAAAGCCATCAACATCTACCGTCTAACATAATATCATCTCCTCCATCGTCATTTTCATCTGCATCTCGATGTCATGGACTTGGCTGCTACTGCTGCTGTTGCTGTTGCTGTTCCTGCTGCTGCTGAGGCTGTTGACGCTGTTGCCTGGACTAACTAATATAAATTTATGGGCATAAGAGCGCACAGTGTGACACAGACACGCACAGCAAATTAAAATCAACTGGGAACAGTCATTATGGAAGCTTTCACTTTCACTAATGTGTTATGAGAGGCAGCCAGGCAGCCAAGCAGCCAAGCAAACCAACCAGACTAACCAGCGAAACCAAACCAAACCAAACCAAAAACCCAACAAAACCAGAGCTCAGTGCTTGGGCTAAGTTGAGCAAAGCAAAACCAAAACCAAAACCAGCTCAGCTCAAAACCCACCAACCAATGGGAGTTAACAACCATAGGCGTGAGTGTGCTGCTTTAAGTGTGTGTTGGTGTTAGAGAGGGGTGTGTGTGTGTGTGTGCCTGTGTGTGTCTGGCGGTGAGCGTATATATGCTTAGGCAAATAGGTCGCTGGTCACACACACCGCCGCACTTTAACGCGCCAAAGCTTACATTGTAGTCCTCGTATTTGGCCAACTGAAAAACACTGCCAACCAACAGGAATATTTGAAAACTCTCAGGTTATACGACGACTAAATACCATTTAATGTTATCAAAGGAAGTAACGAAATATTTCGCTTTTGAGTACATTGTTATCAAACAAAATATTACATTTTAAATAAGCATCTAAGTAAAAAAGTGTTGTAGCTTAACATAGAATTGGTCGAAACTATATAAAGGAAATTAATAGATTATATAAATAATGCTAAATATATTAGAAAAAATTTTTCACATTCAAATTATTTCATATTGTTGTAGAAGGCCACTAAAAGAAATTTGAATTTTGAATATGGCTATCTATTAAAAAACAACTATTTAAAAATGGCAAAGACCCATGTAAAACAATGCCTTCATAAAAATATTTGCCGATTATATGCAAATATAGAGTGGTAATAAATGATGATGCCATTTACAACAAAATTAATTAAAATAATATATAATTCAGATGAAACCTTTTTTAAAAATACCTGTTTTTAAGAATTATTTAAAGGTTTATAAAAATTCATAAGCATATAAAATACGTATACGCAACAAATTTAGATTAGTTAACAATAAAATTACGTATACGCAACGCACCAATAGGATTTTTTTTAAATTTCTTTTAAAATATATATTGTTTCCTCATCAAACTTTGTATATTCAAAAATAGCTAAACGTATACATAGGAAAATTCGCTTTCACTTTATTGGCTGCAAACGCTTGCCAAAGTTTAATATACCCCTTTATTAATTTTGTTAAAGAGAAGATATAAAAGTATATTATTAGAAAATATGCATTAAAAGTTGAATTTTGGTGTGTGCACGCTTACGCATGTGTGAGTATGTGTATGTGCTGGCTTGCTTTGTGTGTGTGTGTGTGTGAGTTTGCGATGCAAAAGTCAAAGCAGAAATTAAACTTAAGATTAAGGCGAAGCAGAACTTTCTGTCCGCCGTCGCACGAAAGAAGCTGCGCTTTGGGGGATTACCAACCATCACACACTCACACACACACACACACTACTGGCACACTCGTACACACGTACGGCCATCAACACACACTCATGTTTAATCAGATGCGCATATATACATATTTGAGTGCGCATTTCAAGCAGCGTCTCTGTATTAGTGCTGTTGAATTTGTTGTCGTTGCTGTTGGTTTTTTTTTTTGCCCCCCTGTTTGGCTCTTTCTTATGCTGGTCGTATTTACACTTATTTCATTTCGCAAGTCACTTTGTTTACTATATATTTAACTTAGACGGTTGCCTGCCTTTGCCGTCATCACTGTTTCCTACAGTTTTTGTTCATTGCGGGTGCCACGGAGCGTATGAGTGATTAAAAGTTTTAGCATTAAGCAAATTGCGTCTAATCTTGAGCTGCCTCATTTTGTTTCGGTGTCTTCTTTATTTTCTTTTCTGTAATACTATATTCTTGCTCTTTCTCTCTCTCTTTCTCTGGTTTTGGTTATGCTAATTACATCACGCCCCAATAAACAGCTTACAAGAAATCATTGCCATGCAATCAACCGACAACTGAGTCTCAAGTCTCAAGTCGTTCTCTGTCGTTCTCTGTCGTTCTTTTCGCATTTCTGATGCCTGCCATTGGCAATCGTCACTGCGAATTGGTTTTCTTCATCAGTTCTGTGCTGTTTTTTCTCGACGCAGTTCGATGATTGGGTTGTTGGCCACATGCGAACTGGCATTTCAATTTTCGCACTGCTTTTCCCAATTATTATGCAGCAAACAAATAATCTAATATGTTTTTGAAAACTTTATGCAGCTGTCGCCACAAGTTTTTTTTTTTTTTTTGTTTTCTGTTCTTACTGAGTCCCAGAAGCACAACACAAAGAATATAACAAAGAGCTGATAATACTTTGAACGCAAAACTTTTTAATCGATGAAAGTTTTTGCCTAACTACGTGAGCGCCCCCAAAAGATTTGGTCAGCAAGCGACTCCGCCTCCCAAAAAAGGGAACTTTAACCTAATTGGCAACAGCTGCCTGCTCGCAGGCATACATCAATTTGTCAAGAAATATGAGCACAAATAATTAATTGGTTAGTCGTTTCAAACATGACACGAATTCTATTCAAAACACTCGCCTGACTCGGCAATATTCGAATTTGGGTAACGCTCGTAGCTTGCCACAAAACGAAATCAATAAAGAGGTCAGAAACGTTTTTACCTCTCTGATTTCTGACGCAATAGTTTCATTGTCAGTTTGATTTATATGCAACACTTTTCTGATATCAATTTTTACTACAAATTGCATTCAATACTTAAAGAAACCCTAAATTTAAAAGCATATCAAAATCGATTTAATGTAACGACTTCTATAATTTCGAATGCAATAATAAAATAACATTTGTTTAAGATGCAAATATTTCGAATAAAAAATAATTATATTTTTATTCTTTATAGAACTTTAGCTTTTAATAGAAATTTCTTTAAAAATTAGCCAGCAAAAGCAATCTTAAATCAAGCTTAATCAGATTCAGAATCTCTGCAAATATCTTCGTGGAAAAATAACTAAAATAGATGCAAAGACTTGAAGGCCACACAACACAACACACAAATATCACAAATATCAAAGTGACATTTTTATATGCCAAAACAGATTAACATTTATTCTTTGTCACATGCATATTTTATTCAGGCATTCAAGTGGATAATTACAAGTGGGGAAAATGGCATTCAAAGTACAATAGAAAAACTTCAGCACACACACACACACAATGCTCATTTGCACAATGCGAGTGAGAGAGGGCCATAAATAATAATTAAATGCGTGACTAATTACTTGTGTAATTTGCTATTATTAAGCAGAAGTAGTAGCAGTAGGCAATGACAAAAGGCGCCGAACATAAGGAAATTGCCGCCAAAATAGCGTTGTCATAATAGATATATAGATGCTATATGGACTGTGCACACAATCAGACAGAAGGAGACAGAAGTAAAGAGCGAGAAAGAGAGAGTGAGCGAGTTAAGGGAAGTCGCATAATGAGCAGGCAATATGTCGAGTTATCGTTATCGCAAGAAATTAAGTTCAAGTTGGCGCTATACGGTAGATAAGCATTTGTCAATGCATAAGTAATCTAAGCATGTGTGTGCGTGAATATGTGCGTGTGTGTGTGTGTGTGCTGACGATGATTAAGTTGACAACAACTGTCAACTTTGCTTTGGCGCGCGCTGACATAACCTAAACGCACTCACACACAGCTGCCGCTTACACACACAGACACAGACACACACACACACTTACACGTACATATGTAGATGCGAGCACACAGACAGATTGCCGTGGCAGCTGCCGTGTTGTGGTTTTTCCCTGCTCCTTCTGCGGTTTAATGAGTCTTGATTTATTTCATTTCCTTCATTTTCGATATGCGCTAACAACGTCGACGACGACGACGACGACGACGATGAAGCTGAGGACGCCTACAACGTCTGTGCGTTGTCACCCTTGACTGTAAATACTTTCACACACCCACACACTCGCACACTCATTTAGCATAGTGTGTGTGCTTGTTGTGTATGTGCGTGTGTAGGTCTATATTAACCGAGAGCCGCGCGGGCATCTGCCTTATTTACATGACAACACCAAATTTCATTACTCATGCTCTGGCATCTGATACGTCGCCTTTGCCATCGCCCTCTAAATGAGGGGGGAGAAGAGAACTGAAGCGAGCACTTGCTGTTTTAATTAAGACATTGATTGCTTAATTAAATTTATTTGCAACCGCCGCTTTATGGTGACATCGCTTAGCGATTTGATGTGTAATTCCTGCGATTCGTCGCATTTGCTGCTCAAATACGATTTTGTTATTTGCGACAAAACCAAATATTTAATGAATTTAGAACGAGATACGGATACTCATGTGCAAATCGTTTTCATGGCTGATTAAATTAAATCAATTAATTATGACAAACTTAAACCTTTGCCTTTGAACCTGTTGCGGATAAATAATACTATTAAAAAAACAAATCAAGTAAGAATTGTTTAGTGTGTGAATAAAAGCAAAACAGTGCAGCATCATTCCTAGAATATACCAAATGAATCTACCCAAAAAAAATTCTATATTTGGTATATTAATATAGTACTACATTTGAAGAGTACAAAATATACCGTATTGTCAATCAAAGTAGCTTAGGCTCGAAATAAGTTCGCTAATAAGTATTTCTTATAAAACTTCTAAAAATGTTTGATACTTAAAAGAAGAAAAATTTCGCCATTTATCAGTGCCTCGCAAATTTATAGTACGAAGGTAGAAAATGTATTGCCCTGATTAATTTACTGACTGAATCAGCAATTGATAACAAATAAATTAAAATATTATTAATTAAATAAACATAGCTGGCTTAAATATATTGACATATTTTTCGCAAAAAAATATTACTATGAGATTTGAATATTAGTATGAGATTTGAAATAAATAAATTAAATTGGCAAACGAGTTAAAGAACTCACTCAAAAGAAGTGTCTATGCATTTGTGAATAGAATCACAAGCACTCGAATTTTTTTATTCACTGACACAAGGGATCATTTGCCACAGAGCTGCAAAGCTATACATTTCAATCGTTCAATTGATTGCAACACGAGAGATAGCGAAATAAAAATGAAATAATTGAAAAATCTATGAAAGCTTGACTGTGCTTCAGATATTTTTTGCCATCTTTGATAGCAGTTTATCAATCAGCTGCCACTCTAAAGCGCAATAGAAATATTTGCGGGCAAAGTTAAAGCGAAGCAGCTGAGGTGATTGTGGTGTAAAGCAAACATCGTCAAATTGAATTTACCGTACATTTTTCTATATATTCGAATATTTTTTATATTCGCCATTTCGTTTTTTTTTTATTTACTAACATTAACCAGGGGAATCAGCACGAGCTTTTCAATATCCGGCACTTAAATTTTATTACACTGCATATTTGACGCCACCTTTTCCTGCAACCTGTGCTGCACGTGCAACTTGCACACACACACTCAAACACACACTCACATATTTATAGTCGAAAACTCCATCCTTGTCTCGCTTGCGGTCTTTCTCGCTTTTACATACACTTAGCGCGCATATCGCTGCCATTCTCGGCATAATCTCCATAAAAATACATATAAACAAAATGTAAAATTCATAAAAAATGCGAGCACGAGCATTTTTTAGTCTTGCAGCCAAGCAGCAGTTCCACTTTAGCTAACCGCAACGCACCACATCTCATGCTTCCTTTCTTCTTTCCCCTCTTTTTTCCCCTTTTTCGTACTCAAACTTTGTGCATTTGCTTTGCCTTGGCTTGTCTGCGGTCACCTCATCCTCATGCAATGTTTATTCGTCTAAGCGTCGCTTCTTGTTTGTTTACACTATTTGGGTTTATATTTCTCTCTCCCTTTGTGTGGGTGTCAATTTTATTTACTTTTTACTGCTCCAACTTGACATTTATGCCAAGTTCGCTACTCTTCTTTTCTCTCTTTTTATTCTCCACTCTTCGTTCAATGTTTACGGCTCTGTACTTCAATTTCTTTTCATTCTTGTCATACGATCTCTCCACTATAAATTAGATTTGACTTTATTCACTTCCCCTCGTGTCTTTCTACCCTGTACTCATCAATTAATTTGAGTAATTTTATTGAAGAAAAAACACTTTTCAATAATAACATCTCAATTGATCCTAATCAGCATTAAAATATCAAAGAAGAGATCATTAGAGAGTCACTTTGATTATTATGAATTTTTCAAACAAAAAGAGTTTAAGTGTTACATATTCAATTCCTTATTTAAATTTAAAATTGAATTGAAATGAATCAAGAAATAATATTATGTAGCTTCTTTCAATGTTGGTGATATCTGTTAAACTCTTTTACTAAAATTCATATCAAGGATTTATTTCAGAGATCGTTTAGCTGAAATCTGAAATAGCAAAATTGTAAAAATTGAAAATAAAATAAATTTTGTGGACCGAAAACATCGAGGGTATCTGTAAGTGTGTCAACTTGGTAAGCGAAAAAATGTTGTATTTGTCAATACAAATTTATGATTCAATCGCAAGTTTATGCATTTCTATTTAAAGTAAGCTAACAAAAAAGCCAATCATCAATTTTTCAAATATACTAAACAAAGATATTTGTCTTTCATTCGACTTGAGTAAAATACATACAGGAAAAAAATCTAGATTTAAAAACATAGATTAAAAAGAGATTTCAAATCTTGATTAAGAAAAAAAATTTGGTTAATTAATCTTGATTAATGATCTTAATCTTGATATTTCCTGTGTATATTGAAACTTGTCAAACTTTTAGCAAGTTGTGCATTTTTAATCTATGTTGCTAAAACCCTAATGCAAATGCAAATCGACTAATGGAAATGAAAACGAAAAGTACAAAATTCTCAGCCAAAGACCTGAGTGCAACACACAGTTATTCACACAATGTGTCTTATTGTAAATTGAAAAGAAGATTACAAATCTTGATGGAAAAAAAATATTTTATTGATTAATGATTTTAATCTTGATTTTAGCACGTATTCTTCTCCTGTGTAGATTGGAACTTGTCAAACTTCTAGCGAGTATTGCAATTTTTATCAAAGTTGCAAAATACGACCACGATGTTGTTGATGGCAAAAACGCAAATGCAAATGCAAAAGCGAAATGCGAAACGAAATCGACTAATGGAAATGAAAATGAAAAGAACAAAATACTCAGCTAAAGACTCGTAAGTGCAGCACACATTCATAAACACAAAATACTCATACACAGCACTCATCAGCACTCGCTGGCATAATGTAAACATAAGCAGGGCAATAAAATATGAGGAGCCTGTGGCGAGCAGCAACAGTCGCCAATTGGCAGTCGATTGAGTGACTTCCCTGAATGTGAAATGGATATCAAATATGCTGTGGAGAATGCGCACGATGAGAACATATTGATCAACATGCTGCCGCTGGACAAGGAGGTGAGTAATGAGCAAGCAATAAGGACAGGAAACACACATTTGTGCCCACACACACACATCTAATGCTTAGCTCTGTCATATTCAGATGAACTTGTCGTACATGCTCTCGCTTCTGACACTTCAACCATATCCGGAAGGAGATTGTTTCCAATGTGACGAATACATGATGCGTATGCGAGAACAACTGTTGATCTACAAGCAGGAGATGGAAGCTCTCGATCATCGTGACGAGGACTACTATGAGAAGAAGGAGCAGTTGATCTATAAGATTTTCTGTGCATTTCGTGGCATCAGCTATGAGCATGAATGCGACGATGATTTGCAGGAGATTGCTGAGGAATACGCGGAGCAGTAAACTCGTGAATTGACATTAAAACGCAGTTGAAATAAAGCGCAAAACAAATGTCAATTAATGTACGCAAATTCAAATACGTATGTATTAATGTCAACTAATGCAGCAAAGAACTCAACTCTCTCGCTCTCACTCAACTGTGACAGCGGCACAGCAAAGGAGTGTGAGTGTGTGTTTGCTGCGAAATGACTTAACATGTCTGGAATTGGAATTGGTTGGATTATTGCGTTGACAGGCAATGACAATACACACGAGCTGGGTGTGGGAAATTTCGAGGCATCGTGGCCCATTATGCACGACTTGAGCATAGACATCATTAGGCAAAACACTGCGCACCTTTTTCCAAACGGGGGCCAAGAATTTGTTTCTGCCAAATTGGCCAATAGGAAAGGCTGGCTTGACTGGCATTTGAACCGCACAACGCATTCAAAATGAGACGACTTAAGGAATTTGTTTAATTAAGCATAGTTACCTAACATCTTGACATGTGCCACACAATTCTGTCGCTCCTCTTTCGCTATGCAAATGAATTGCGTAATCGAATTTAATAGGCAAATGTCAACGGCAAAAACAATGCTAGCATCCGCTTTAAAACTACGACTTTTTGTGTCATGTCAACTTTGAAATCGCTTCAACTGTATGTGTGTGTGTGTGTGTGTTTGGCTAAATTAATTTTGCGCTGAAAATTCGGAGTCCGTTGCTTTCTTTCTCCTTTCTTCGCTTTTGGGGCGCTCTCTTCTGGCTATCACGCACGCACATACGCGCCCCCTGGCGACGGGTAGAGCGTGTAATTAAGCACCGTCTACGTTTTTGTGCCCCGTCTCTTTGGTTAGCGGTTTTTAGGTGCTGCGTGCTGTGCCTCGCCATTTTCGACCCATTCACTGAAGTATTAATAACGCCAAAGTGTTGCGTACCAAATTTATTAAGATGCCTTCGTCGGCAGGCGGCACTCAATGCTCGACAACCGGCAGTCGACAGTTGGCAGTCGGTAGTCGCTGTGCCTGCCACTCGCAGAACAACAATGCAAACAACAAACAGCCAGCCACTCATTCGACCCGTCGTCCATTCGACGCCTCAGCTGTTGCCATGTTGGAAAATTTTACGTTGTTAGACCTCTTCTTTAGTTTCGTTTTTCATTTTTTTTTTCTTCTTTTTGCGTAGTTATTTTTGTTTTGTTTTTCAGTTTCCTTGGGCTTTTTTGGCGCTTGTTACGCAACTCAGGCAAAACCCGTCACTCTTTGTGCCTGTGTCTATAATTTGGGTAATTTATTAACAAACATGGCGTATACGTAATGTTTAAAGCTAGAGGTCATTAGGCAAGAGGCTTTAGTGGCTAAGCTCTGTAAATTCTACATCAATTTTAAACTTAAACTTACAAATGCTTGGTGGACCATCTATCAATATTTCTTATTGATCAACCACAAAAGGACTGACAAAATATTTATAAGCCTCTTAAACTAAATAATATCCACAATTATGTTGTCGACGAACTTAAACACTTTAAATACCCAAAGAGGATTTACTCAAATGTCTCTTCGAGCTTACCAGCAAGGTTATGTCAGAGGCATTTAAAATTTGTATTGTATTAAAATTTATTCAACTGTTAAAAGCTTTAGTCTGGTTTTCAAAGTTTTATTTAATGTTTAAATGATTTTTTTTATTTAAACTATAGCTATATATTTCTGTTTATATTGAGTCTTGAATTTTAATTTGAATTTATATAAATTTTCAGCTCTAATATAATTTTGTCTTTTGGTTAGTCACATTCCTCTTTCGAGCTTAAGAGTAAGGTTCGTTAAATGGCAATTGAATATTTGTATTTTACTCAAATGTATTTAACTTCTAAAAGCTTTCTTTAGTTCTAAATTATATTTGATTTTTAAACTCATTTTTCCTTTAATCAAACTAATGCTAATCCTGAGTATATTTAATATTGTTGATCAAATTTACATTCACCCAATGTTATCTAATTTCGATTATATCAATAGTGAGACTTCCATTTAAATTATAATATAAACAACAAAAATGTTTAACCTTTTTTTATTTTAATAGAATTATCTTTGTTAAATTGATTTAAGTTCTCTCTGCCTCACTGGTATTATACAAATGCAATTTATGTTTATACTTGCTCTGTGTGCATCACAAATGTTCATTTTAAATCGAAATTGCGCTGGCTGAATAAATAAATTTGTTCGCGAAAAAGCTCTAGCTTATTGCTGCCTTAGTCACGCAGCAAAATAATAATTTAATACATTCTTTTGGGTGCAATATTTTGAAAAAATAAGTAGAATGCTACCCGCATGTTGCCCGCATAAATCTGTCCCAACAGTGAGTGAAAAAAGCAGAGAAACTATGCACCAATAACTCAGGCATAAAGCTATCTTTTTAGATAACTGCGTTGCATTGCGACTCCACAATAGATGAACTGACAATGCCATAAAACAGTTCAATCCAAGCAACCACAAGAAAAAACCACAAAAAGAGAAAGTCGAACTCCCTCTGTGCCAAGTTCGTACAAATACTTGTGTGAAATGAGAAATTATGACTTTGTCCTTCACATTTCCGCAAATGGAACTGAATTCTCGAGTCTATCTGCATATAGTATATGTGCATATCTATATGAATTATAGATATGCAATATAAGATATTCATTCGAAAATGTATTCTAAGTGCAAGCGCATGTAGTATTTATACCCGCTACCAATAGGGCAAAAGGGAATTATAACTTTGTGATTGCAGGAAATGTATGTAACAGGCTAAAGGAGGCATCTTTGACCCTATTTAGTATTTTATATAATCTGGTATATTTTGCCCTACATGGTATATTTTTAATGCGGTGTTATATCAATATACGAAATATAGCCTCCAGAATAATTTAGTATTTTGTGGTAAATAAATTTGTATAAAATCTGGTATATATACGAAATATATTCTTTGGTATAGTTTACTATTTTATGGTATATATAAATTTGGTTTATTTTAAATACTATTTTTATTCAAAATGGATACCGGGTATCTCACAATCTAGCAAGTTCGATTGTAGCTTTCTTACTTATTTTATGCTGATAACCAACTACTTTCTATACTATAATATGTATTTGCTCAGACGTGTCTCGATAGCAAGCCAAAGAAGAACAAACACAAATGGTGTTGGAATTTATTGCCGTTGGAGTAAGGTCAGAGTTCAACATATGTCCGCATGGCTACGCCCAACAAATCATCATTATATTGGGCACAAACATTTGGCGCGACAATGAGGAGGCAACGCTTGCTTTCGCTAGCTGGCTGTCTGCATGTTCGTAAACAATAAATAATAATTTAATTATTTTATTACTTAAAAATGCACAACAAATGCGTTTAAAGCACGCGCTCACAATTAACGTGCAAATTATGGGCTTTAACTTCGTAATATAATTGCGCTCATAAAATCAAGCAAATGAAAAGTGACCAAAAGGATTATGCCGCTAGCTAAACGTAAGTAACTGGATAAAGGCATGACAGCAAAGGGAAAAAAAAACTAAAAATAAAATGGGGGGAAGAGCAACAGGGGCAAATGGTTTTCATTTCAGCTTTTGGCTTTGGCGTTTGAAATGTCACAACACACACACAATCACACACACACATACAATACAGTGCGACAAAAAGGCGTTGCCGCAAACTGGAACACGGCATCGCATGTGTCGAGCATTTCTTGCACTCACTGTGATGCTTATTATGGCCAAATGCTGTGGCAACCCTTTTAGCATGGGCTCCATTTCAACACGCCATCAGAATCTATGTGCTTGGCTCTGTACAATCATAATTGTAGTGGCTGCCAACAACAGCAACAGCAACAACAACAATTACAAATACACACACTCCACAGAACAAAAGCCTCTGCATGTGTTTGTGTTTAAAAATGTCAACTGTAAATTCTTTGCGCTTCTCTTTTTGTTTTTGTGCGCATTATTCCAGTTGTAGTTGTCGTTGTAGTTGTTGTTTCTAAAGTAAAGTTCATGTAACCCTTACGGCTAATACAAATACATACTTATAGGAACAACAATGCTCTAAGCACACTGGCATTTCATCTAGATTGTGCCCCAGAATTTCAGCCACACCCAGCAAAAATGATTGGTATACTTAATTCACTTACTCCTCGCACACACACAAACTTTAAATAGTTTGCTTAGACATCAAGTTGAGGCTGAAAGCTGCTTCAACTGGCAAATTCTTGTGGCTAAAGCATAATGTAGACAAATTTTCTTGGCGCTTCTGCAACTTCTTTGCAACACAAACTAAAAGTGATGGCTTTAAATAAGTTTCAAATTTCGAAAAAGCTCATTAACAGCAATTATTCGGGTGGAAATTGAAAACATTTTAAGCTAGACTAATGAGCAATGCAGACAAGATAACAGACAAGTTCTATAAATAATAAAAGAGACATAAATAAAATTAATAACGACCAATTTAAATGTGTGAGCACTTTTTAAAGCAAATACAATCTGCACTAACATTTTCTCTTGGTGTTTATAAGCACAAGCATTGGCACAACTAAAAATAAAAATACAAAAAAAGAGAGAGGAAAAAAGAAAATGTTTTTATTTGAAATAATTTCATTGAGGAGCGTGCACAAAGCAGGCCCAGAAAGGCGTAACCAAAGAGAAATAAAAGAAATGCTAAAAGTTTTCTCATGTCGCTACGAAAGCGGAAACAGACGGAACAGAACGGAAGTAGCATTGGACGACATGTGCGGACATGTAGCCATAATTTCAACACTCATAAATATGTAGATTTACACTGGGACTTCACCTCGGTTCCGTTACCCCTCTTCACTCCCTCCCTCTCTAAGCTTCTATTGCTCTTCCCAGCCCACGCTGCGCTGCTATGCCAACAGCAGCAATCACATTTCACATTATAGATGTAATTATGCTTTGTAAACATGGCTTGACACAATTCATTTGATGGCATAACAAAAATAAAGTATAACACAGAATTTTAATTAAAAAATTGGCCTGGCAGCCAACGAAAAATAAATACAAAATACAAATACAAATGCGAATACAATATGTGTATGTGTTTTTGTGTTTTGTGTTTGTGTGTATTTTGGCACACAATAAAAATAATGTTTTTCAAAAATATCAACAAAACCGACAAATTATACAAAAACTTTACTGTTCACACAGACATTACAATAATAATGCAAAGTAAATGCCACAAAATACAGGTAGCAACTACAACAGTAACAATTATAAGAGGAGGTGGAGTTGGAGGTACTTGACAGCCATTAAGCAACTCTCAAAAGGCGAACCACACAACACAAAAGAGTCTCCGATGCCAGCCAGCCAACGAGGAATAAAAAGAAATTCTGACGAAACTTGCAGAAACCAAAAACCGCGCAGCTGAAAACGTAAACAATGCCACAAAAGCAACACGTGCCCCCGTCATCATCTAATGGTCTCCTCCACTCATCCAGCAGCTGGCAAGTGGCAACCGGCAACTGGCAGTCTCTCCTGTTAAACGCTCACGTAGTCGCCTTAATGAGCCACAGGTTTTTATAGAACCCAAAGAATCAGCAGGTAGCAACAATGCCAAGACTTTATATAGTACATGACACGGTCGAAATGCCTGGCGACAACCGAATAACAACCACGGCAACAAAAGGCACCAAAGGAAAATGAAATAAAATAGCTTAATTTATTAAACACGAATAAAAGACACACACACACACCGCACGCACACCACACGCAGAGAGAGAGAGAGAGAGCAAAGCACAAACAGCCTTTTGGCCGTGCGTTTAATTAAAAATGCCAAAACACCAAAGCACAAGAAGTACACACAAAAAAACACGAACCGAAAAAAAGAGAGAGAAAAACATTCCCAAAACGGACACCTACAGTAGAAGGGGGAGGTGGTGGCAGTCTGTGGGACACTGGACACCTGCCGGGCAGCAGCAGCCTGGTCACACTGGTTCCAGTTGCTCAATTGTTCGGGCGTGAAAAGCAATGAAATTTTCAAACAAATTCCACATGTCAAAGTAGAACCACCCACCAGCTCGACCCCCTGTCGCCTTCCATGGCTGTCAGCCACAAAAACTGTCCCCTCCCTTTCCTTTCCCCTCTTTCATTGCTTCTCCTTGCATGTAAATAGTTTCTGTGCTGTCGTCGGAGACCGACCCCAAAGGCTCTGCTGACCCAATGTCCTGTCCATGTGACAATGTTTTAATTTGTGCAAATTGTGAGTATCTAATTGCCAGTAAACAAACACACACACACACACACACTCGCAGACACAACTTGGCAACTTACTAATAGAAAGAGCTGGAGAAAGCAGCTGTCAGCTGTGTGGCAAAATGCGCTGTAACTTTCTCCCCCAACGCTTCGGCAATCAGCGCTTATTAACGACTAGACATGGCAATGCGAGTTAAGTAGTAACTATTTAGGTTACTTAAATCAAATAAAGCCAGAAATTGCAAGTCAAGATCATATTTCGTAATATTACGCACACTGGATTATTTTCACTTTTTGGTAAACAAAAGAAAACTTAGACTGGCACCGGATATAAAGTAATTATTTACTGGCTAACAAACATGTATGTAGCAGCCGAGTTCATAACAATGCAACATGACTCTAATGAACTCCATCCACATGATTAAACGAGGAATTTTTAATAAGTGCCAAGCTAGAACTTTGGAAAGTTTTAGCCACAGTAAAGTTGTGTGTTTTACACTTCAAATTTTAGTCACATATGCGACACATAGAAATAGCTGCATAGCTTCTGATACATAAGCTAGATTTTCAGTTGGACACAAAAATGACAAAAAAAAGGGAAAAACAAGAATTATCCTCACTCAATTCGAAAATGCCCCCTGAACAATTTGGCCTCGGGCAGCAATCAATGCAAGGCATTTGTCAAGGCATAGACACCATCATCCGAGAAAAAAAAACCCAGGCAAGAACATATCAAAGAGATACCACCAACATGAAATGAACCAAAAGCTGCAATTATGATGCGGCATTCAATCAAAAGTGCCCCAGGGTATACACAATCACACACCACACACAGCAGCAGCAGCAGCAGCAGCAGCATAGAAAGAGAAACATTTTTAGCCAATATTTGGCATCAAAAGAACTTGCTGACAGTCAAATTGGTCATAGAGAGAGAGTCGGAGGGAGAGAAGCCCAGAAACACACGCACACACACTCACACGGAATATATACTATATACACACATGTTGATGTTGATGTGGGGCCAAGAACCTAAGGCCAAAAACAAGATATATATGGGGCAGGCAGGAAGCGTTATAAAAGCCATTAATACTTAGCCCAAAACGTACTTACATGCATACGGAGTATCAACCACGAAATCAAAGTGTGAATACTGCTCAACGGTTTTCTCACATGATTCGACAGGGAGACACACACAGCAGGACACGGACAGGGACATGAGTTGGAGTTGGGGTAGATTAAGGAGCGGTCTGCCTTGAAACAAATTTAGTCAATGGTCAGGCATTTTATTGTGTTTTCGGTCTGAGCGCTTCGCATCGACAATAAAACGCCCGCAAAGAAAAAAAAAAGGCAGCATATCTTTCATTATTCATTATAAGCGCTTCCAACAGACCGCAATAACTTTTAGCCAACCACAAAGCACAACACAAAACAAAAAAAAAGAGGAGAACAAAAATAAACCAAAAAGGGGAAACTCAAGTCATTTATCTTGGCAGCGTCCTTTCGCGCTCGATAGTCCTCGAGTCGTCGGTAAGTCGAAGCACCCGAACTTTCATCAATCTTTCAATAATGCTGTAGCAATTGCTGTTGGAATGCCGGGTGAAAGTCAGGTAAAGTGAGCACCCAGCAGCCGGCAGGCCAGCACAGTTCAGTGTCATGTAAATTTGTTTGCGCAGTTGCACGTAGCCAATAAAACGTCTCAAAATGTGGCCTCACTTAAGCGGCAATTGAACCACTATACACCAACACTCACACACACACACACACCCAACACACTCATGTAAGAAAGGCAGGTCATCAGGATAGGAAAGACAGTGGAAAGTAAATAAATCATGCGGCCAGCCAAAGAGTCCTTGAACTGTTTACGCGTCCCACGCTTCAACGAACTTAACAGACTTTTATTTATTTTTATCATTTTTCTGCCATTGACGTGGCCATATATACATATACATATATATATTTATATATATATATAGATTTGTAAAGATATATTTTGTTACGTTCCGTTTCAGTTTTGTCTGATGGCTAATAAATTCGGAGCGCAATTCGTATTTCGACTACTATATCCCTTTTATTTATGTTTGTGTTTAGCGCTTTTATTGATTGTGCTGCGTAAAATATCTCTCCCTGTGTGTCCTTTTTAAAGATATTTCTCATTTTAAGTACTCGACTTGTCAGATACATATACTATATATATATTCGCATAGCTTGTCGGTTCACTGCGCCTAATGAAGTTATATCTCGTTTCGGTTTTCGCATCTCGTTTTCATTGTTTTTCTTCCTTCTCTCTCTCTCTCTCGCTTCTAATATCTCACTCATTCTCTGGGGTAATATATTTTCATTAGATGAATGCCATCGTTCGCTGAAAATTGAGCTGTTTTAGGTTCCACTTTTGCCCTGACTCAGCGCAAATTATTTTCATTTATTTAATTGGCGCAAGCGGCGAAAATTTATGAAAATTGCCATCGATACATTTTCGAAATGTTTACTTGGAAACGCTCCAATGCGTTTCATTTGCGTTTACACATGCCCCCCAAAAAATATTGAGGCAATATGTAAACATTTATGATCCGCAAACGTCAGGAATACATTAGGAAATTTACCAAAAACAAAAAATAAATTGCTTATGAACAAATATATTCTTTTGATATGAGTTCTTCAACTAAAGATACCCAAAAAAGTAAATTTGCAACTACCTATAAATTCAAATAAAAATATATATTATGGTTACACTTAAATATATAAATAAGTAAATATACAAAATATTAATCTAAATTACTTTAAAAAACAAATATGAATATAAATTTATATATAGTATGAAAAAATATATAAATATATAAAAATAATTCCAGCTCTCAACTAAATAGCTATTGTAATGAAAACTAAATTTCTTTGGCTTATAAATACCAAAGCAATCTCATAATATATCCTTAATGTTTTCTTAATTTAAATACAACTAAAATTTGCATTATTTTGTATGCCAACCTTTTTATTTAATCTCATCCAACACTTTGCCACAAAATTCCCGTGAATTCGCCAACAACTTTTGCAGCATTTATAAATAAAAATTTATTTTAAAATGCAAAATAATGCAAATAAATAAGAAAATGGTCTGCTTTTAAAAGCAAAAACTCCAAATACATATTTAAATATTGTAATTTTAGAGCTAACATTTTTGTCTCAACTTCTTCAACATTGCTTGAAATAATTCTCGGAAATGTGTCACTATCTTTTGTAGCAAATAATTCCATCCATAATGGAAATTCTTGTCATGCTGATTGTCCGTCTGATTTGCGGAGCACAACTGTTTAGACGAATTGCCGCACTGAGTCAGCCCATTGATATTGTTAAACCAGATGCGAATGGAGCCAAATGCAGTCAGTCCACTTTCTGAACGTTCCATGGCCATGAGATGCTCGACATATGCCAGAAAATTAGCAGCTGATGTGTTCATGGCAACAGACTTGTGGACAATGCAATTGTTTGCACCAGCTGGCTGTCCCTTTAAATAGCCAACAACGAGTGGCAAATGGATTTGGTGGCATGGTTGAGGCGGAGTGAAGCATTAGAAAAAACACTTGTGTAGAGTGACAATTGAAAAAATGCTGCAACTTAAAATAAAAATGAGTTTTTATATATTTAATTCTTTTTTTCCGTGCTGTTTGTTTGATGTAATGCTCATGGCCGTCGTGTCGTTTGTCAAGCGTGGCGTGGACATACGATAAAAGGCGAACACTTTTGTGGCGACAGGTTCTCGGCACGTAGCCAGTCGCAGTGGCAGCATTTTTTTTTTTTTTTTGCCAGGCAAAGGCCAAAGGATACACCGGACACCGGCATCTTGGCTAGGGTGTGACTTCATGACAGCCAACGGAATGCTGGTTTGCTCTTTCTCGCTCTCTATCTCTCTCTCTCTCTGTCTCTCGGCATTCCACGTGGTTGCATTCAACCCAAAACTGGCAACTGGCCAGCTGATGCGAGACAGAGAGTCAGACTTGCCGCAAGCCCTTTACAAGTCAATTGTAGATGCCAGCCAAAAAGCGCGTCTCTCGACAAATTGTCGGATAATATTTCGGCATAAGTTAAACGACTTAAGTATTCGACAATTTTCTACTTTTGCTAAGCAACTTAAACTCTACTTAAACCTTAAATGAACACTAAGTCAGGCGGTTTATTGTCAGACATGCCTTTGTGAGTCGGTTAATAGCAAATTGCCACTCAATGCATCTCATTTATATATAATTACAATGTAGCAATTACAACTAAGCCCCAAATTTCATAGACATTGTCATAGCAAAAGACCAATCAAATAGTTTGTGCTTTTAATTGAACTGCATGAACTACATTTAAGCTTCATGCCGTCCACTGTTAATAATGAAATTCAATTAGCTAAATCTTGAGCATAATAAACGTATCACAAGTCAACAGTTGACGCCCACCAAAAACCGCGAGAGACAAATATATAATGCTACTCAATGCATCTCATATATATTACAATGCAAATTTGTTATCAATTTGTAGCAGACACTTAACACTGAATAAATGCCAAATTTCATAGGCATTGTCATAGAAAAATACCAATCAAACAGTTTGGGCTGTTAATTAAAATACATGAGCTACACAAAGGGTATCCCACAATTGATAATGAAATTCAATTACCTAAATCTTAAGCATAATAAATGTATCACAAGTCAAGAGTTGACGGCAACCGAAAACCGCGATTCCATACAATTGTTGGCCTTTATATCGTCATAAGTTAAAGTCAATCTTTATTATTGTACGTTAAGCAGCTTAAAGTCCCCTTAAACCTTAAATGAACCCTAGGCACCTTCAAAAGCAAAATTTGGCTGTCAAGCTCTTCTTACTATCAATGACATTCCTTTGTGGTGGACAGGTTAATAGCAAATCTATAATACTCAATGCATATCATTTATTTATAATTATAATGCAAATTGTGTTGCCTTTGTGCAGCCCGTTGCTGTCAATCAGTTGCAGATACTTGGCCCTGAACCGCCACAAAATTCCATCGACATTGTCATGGTGAAATACACATCAAATATTTTGTGCTATTAATTGAAATGCATAAAATTAATTTAAGCTTTATGTCGTAACCGCAGACTATGAAATGCAATTAGGTTAATCTTAATCTTGAGAAGAATGTGATTGGAATTTTCTCGAAATTTAATAAGCTGGTAGGCAAAATTTTAGAAATAAATGTCAACTCATTTTCAATTGTCTTTTGAGGTTTTCAATACTACTCCGATTTTATATATTTTAAATTTTTAATGAAAGGTAAATTCTAGTATAGCTTAATGGCAAACATGAACGAGCGACCTCCACAATCTGCGTTGAAAAATGGACCCAGCGATATTCTGATTTTAAAGGGTCGCTGGGTGAAGAACTACAGTCTACTACACGGACTCACAAGGCGACTCATATCGCCCCGCTATGCCAAAGTCCTTGATGGTCACAACGCATTGGATGTGTTGCATCCATTGCTGCACGAAATCAGCGGCATACGAGATCTGCATATGCTCATTTTACTCGTGGTACACGCATCGACAGTGGGAACACAGCTAAAGCTTCACTGCTTTCAGTCGGACACAATGAAGCATCTCGGCAGCACCTGCATAACACCAGCAGAGTTGCAAACAATGCAGCGACATCAGATGCTGCTCAAATACGAAATCGTCTACACTCAAGAGACATTATCAGTGCGTACCCTGGCCAGCAATAGTGACATCATCAAAAGACTCGTTCAGCGCAGCAAAAAGGCGCTGCTGGAACAAAAAGCACCAGAGCCTGAGCCAGAGCATGTCATTAAATCCTTGCGTATGCCACGGATACCGGTGCGTACACTTAATGCAAAACGCATTGAATCAAAGGAGGGCAAGATGCCGATGTGGAAAGTTTAAATGAATTGCCCAGCAATAAATTTTATTGACTGTATAAACAGTTGAACCTATAGAAAGCAATTGAAACTCATTTACTCACTCACTAACTTAAAAAAACAAATTAAAAAAAAAAAACAATGAAAAAATGATAATTTAAATGTTGCATTATTTATTTTATATTTACCTTTATCAAATTTACTTTTTAAATAACAATTAAGCCAAGAACTTCTGTTTTGGTCAAGTATCTCAAATTTTGATTTGCCTGCAATTTAAAATATCTGATTGCTACTGCTACTCATAGCTCTGTCAAACTTATTTACTCATTAACTTGAAAAACAAAACAATAGAAAACCATTAATTTAAATGATGCTACCTTTAGTATTTACGGATATCAATTTTGCTATTTATGCTTTTCAGATAGCTATTAAGCTAAGAAGTTGCTGTCAAGTATATGAAATTGTGATTTGCCTGTAATTTAAAATATCTGATTGCAATGCAACTCATAGCTCTGTCAAACTTATTTACTCACTAACTTGAAAAACAAAACAATGGAAAACATTAATTTAAATATTGCAATATTTACTTAATATTTAGGTATATCAATTTTGCTATTTATACCTTTTAAGTATCTACTAAGCTAAGACGTTGCCGTCAAGTAACTCAAATTGTGATTTGCCTGCTTTTTAAAATAGCTGATTGCTATGCCACTCATAGCTGTCTGCTATGCCACAACATAAACAAAACGACATAAGCTGATTGCTTTAAAGCGCAATAACAATAGCAAATAAGCAACTGCCATCACATTGATTTTACTTTTGAACATGACATCTGAATGGAAATCTGTTGAAGTGCAGTTATTGTCTATCTCTGCGTGTGTGTGTGTGTGTGTGTGAGGGTATGGATAAAAGGCAATTCTAACAGTTGAATAAACATGCGATATTTGGCCTGCTCGTTGTGGCCATTAAACCGAGTTGGAGAAACGTGCAATGCTCCATGCCATGAAGTGTTATGAGGCACCTGCCAGTATCCATTAACTGGTCGAAAGCATCGACTCATCACTCAATTAATCCCGTGTGCTTTAGCCATCCGCATTGAAGCACCTATTGCCACAGCGCCAGATGGGAGCAGCTTGGGGGGAATCGTTGCACAGTAAGCCTCGTCAGCTGTCATTATTTTCCACAGCTTAACTAATCGTACACCAAACGCGGAGCAAAAAAAAAAGAAATAGTACAGAGAACAGAGAATCGGGATAGGGAATAGGGAACTGGCAACTGGGAAATGGGAACTGGAATACCGCAGCGCTTATGTGCTCAGTCAATGGATCGGGATCAATGAGGTCATGCCAAACGCAACCTCATTGCATGCCAATTGTTTTAGGCTCAATAATGGCAGCGCTTAAAATTCCAGTACAAAATATATTTGCCTAGTAAATACTCTACAAATATATACTATTCGATGTACAACACTTCAAACTACCTCACTTGATGTATTTGATGTTTAGAGGGTATAGTAAACATTCTACGTTTAACGTGCTCTCTGCTCACATTTTTGGCATTTTATATTGTATTCGATTTTTCCAGGGCAAAAGTGCCCTGTGTGTGTGTGTGTTAGTCGTACTTTTCCGACCCGTTGGTTTTGTTCTTTGGCAGGTTTTACCGTGGTGGCCGTGTTGTATGTTACTACGGCCATATTGGCCATCGAATACTGCAATTTACACAAACGCCTCGCACTGCATCATACACTTTGTGGTTGGCCAACGGGTCAACAGTTTTTAAAGTTTGCTGCTTTTGCTTTAGATTGCATTTCAAAAACCTCATGTGTTGGACATTGTGTTTATAGCACACACGCACACACACACTCTAGCATATTTGGCGGTTATCCACTGCGACATGCTACCTCAGTGATTTTGTTCAATGTGTGTCACAGCATGTATACTTATGCTTTGCTATTGAATTTATGCGGGTCGAATGAACGATACGGCATTTATGACACACACGATTATTGAGGAGTTTCAATTTAATATCTTGGCCCCAATCTATGCGTAAACATATTCCAAAGTTTTATGTGCAACAAATTGCCAAAAGATGATGTGATGAGTATTATTTTTTACTGCTGTCATTTGTTTGCCATAAAGCTGGTGAAATCGATAAAGCAACTAAAGACTTTAGATTAAATGCTGCACTTCAGCAGAATCTCACTGATTTCATTAGCCATCAAAATGAAGGTAAATTTTTGCCCAGAACTTTGAGACTTCGCTTTAGGCATCTCTCCCCCTTTTTGTGTCTGTAGCAAAACTTTAGTTTTCTCGCACGCAAAACTTCCGAGTTTCATAGAGTTTCAAGCCTCAAATACATGCACAGTCGGTTATGCAGCTATCATAACTTTGGCTTTGAGCCCTGAGTAAGTTGAGAAACTATTCCGAGCCCAGTCTATTGCCATGGCCTTTGTCTATTTATGAGCTGCACTTGCCAGCCAGGTTTCAGATAGCAACACCAACAGCGGCGGCAGCAGCATTATGAAAGAGCACGTCATGAAGTACGGCGAGTATGCATGGAAAATGTGGAATTAGAGAATATGAAGCTTGCCATTGAGTTGCTCATCACGCCTCAGTTGAACAACAATGCCAAACGGGGTCTTATGCCATCTGCATAATACAACACACACACACATCATTTCAAATGGTAATCGTCATAGATGCCATTATAACCAACATTGGCGCATCTCTTGTCCATTAATGAACTTTTGCGCGAATGTATTCAAGGGGTTTAACAATTCACTGGCCCCGATAATCTATCAACATGACAATGTACTCCAACACGTACCAGTCCTGTCCTCGCTGTCCATTGCATTGTTAATTTGCATTTAATTATGCCTAGCATGAGTTTGCAATTTGTAGTCGAGGCACTGCTGTCACTCTGATTAGGCTTATTGTCATTTTCATTTCACTCTTTGCCGGTCATTTGAAACTTCCTCTGATATGAGCATTTTCCCAAATTATCCCATTTAACATGCCATTCAAAACAGTTTTAGAAAACTCGAAATGTTTCTCTTTAACAACTAACTTTTGTTTTGTCGTAGCAGTTCATTAAAAGTTTATGCTGCATATATATATTAGAAATGTTGCAAATAATTGCAATACTCTATGCAAATCCGACTGTTTTAATGGCGCCTAATAACTGAGCAACATTTTAAGCATAATGAAAATAAATGTTGCCTACTTTTCGGGAACACTCATCATAATTATCACAATTTCCGGCACAGCACTCAGAGCAACACAATTGTTTGTCAAATTAACACACGAATCCAGGACATAACAATTTGGAAGCACTCCAAAACTCATCGCTTCATTTGGCAGTTGTTGCAATATCGTAGCAAACAATAGAACAAGTAACAGCAACGAACACTTGAACTATGGCAAAATGTTTATAAGCCATCTCTTCAAAAATTCACTTAATTTCAATCAACGCGAAACAATGCCGTTGAAATAAAAACGCTTTAAGGCACGTAAAAAATATGAAATTTTTTCATTCTTTTATGACAAAATAATAAAGCGCTAGCAAAGTCGCTAAATAAATAAAAAGCTGTGCCAAAAACTGAATTTGAAGAGAAGCAAACATTCGAAAGTTATTGCATGGCAAAACAATAAGTGCAATTAAAACAAAATATGGCTGACAAACAAATTGAATGACTAGGAGATGCCCAGTATTTATAGTAGAAAGTATTAAGAATTTATGTGTATTTCTTAATAAACTTATATTAACTATTTATCAGGTATTTCTAAGTTGAAACTCTATCTATGTTTTCATTCTCAGTTTTATACTCTATAGTCAAACTAGTTTTTCTCTAGTTTACAGGGTACAAAACGCAATGCAGCATGTTGAAAACTGATACAGCTGCTGCTGTATACATTTCTAAAGCTTCTGACAGAAATCAATACCAAACTTTGTTTATCAATTAGAGTCTGTTGTTGCACATACATATGCGTTGAAAGCATGTTTAAAGCCCTAGTTCGCAACGCAACATGACGAACAAGTTGAAGAAATTGCGCCCAAAAGTTTCGTAAGTGAAAATTAAAAGCAAATGAAATGAAATTATTCGCCGACTGTCGCTTTGTCTCTGGGCGAAGTTGTGGCATAAAATTTTAGATTATGCCGTTGTTCGGCGTCGTTGTTTTTGCTGGTGGTTTGTGGTCTCTTTGGGTTTTTGCGGCTGTCTGTCGTCTGTGTGAAAATGTTGTTTTTCGCCCTTCTCTCCGCTGCCTCTTCCAGTGTTTTTGTATAATTCACTGCGACGCCGGGGCGTATACGTAATTTTTCACACTTTTGCGAGGAGAATGCGAATGCGACTGATGCTCTTGCCTTATAATTTATGCACATTTTTTTTTTTTGTTGCTCTTGCTGTTTTATTTATTTATTTTTACAGAGTATTTTGGCATTTTATTAGGCATCACAAATCACATTGCCAAATGGCCGACGCTGCACGAATAAGTTAAACGAATGAGCCAGAGAGATAGAGAGAGTGAGAAAAGCGACAGCGCTGGACATGGTAAATGGCACCTTCGGGATTTGACTAATAGTTTGCTAATGCGCGTTTTATGCGCTAGTGATGCTGCCGGGCGAATTTTCTCCAAATTGACGCTGGCAGCAGACGAGCCAGAAAATGAATGAACAGCTGCAACAAGAACAAAACAACATATAAAAAAAGGAAAACGAGCTTGACAACAATTCTGTTTTAAAAAACAGGGAAACATAAAAAGACCCAGAAATATAATAAAATGCTCATTAGTCGTAGATCTTTTACGCTACTCTCTTTCTTAGCAAACAATTTTAATCTATGGAAATAAAAAACAAAAAAGGAAATTCAAAACGAAAATCAAAACGTTTGCTGTCAGAAACGAAAAGCACAAAATTGAATTACCGAAACACATTGCAAATTCGAGCAGTTAAATTAGAAAATATGCAATTCCAGCTAACTGACAGCATAATTTGGTAGCCAATCGAAAGTTGCATTCCGCATGCAGTTCGGCATAAAAATGAAAATCTCCAAAATGCACAGCAAAATAAAAATATTTCGAAATAGAAACTAAAAGCGCTACATTGAAGGGAACAATTGAAAGCAGTTGTTGAACAAATTTCTAAAATTCCATGCGCAACAATTTCGATTTCTGATCTAACATCAAACAGTTGCAGTTTAAATGAAATTCGCTTGCTATGCAACATTGCGGCCAACATGAATTTAGCTATGGGGCGCAAGCATCATTGAAATGCCAGGCACAAATAAAGCTTAAGCAACACAAAAAAAAAACCGAATCTGTGAAATTATGAAGCCGGCTTACGTTGCGTATGAGTAACCAAGCGAAGCGTAAGTTGAGCTACAACTTGTTTACTTAATGCCAGTGTGTTTGTGTGTGTGGGCCTTGGCTCGCAACTTGTTGCAGCTACCAAAATTGCATAGAACACAAGTGAAAGTGCGAGCGAGAGCGGCAATCAAAGACACCAAAGTTAAGGTGCTGCAGTGGCAGCAAAAGTTTTCGTGTGTATTACGTATACGCAGCGTAATCGGAGCCCTGCCAACAGCAGCAGCAGCAGCAGCATGCAAGCACAAAATTAAGCAAAGCACGTAACAAAACTTGAGCCGAGACCAAAGACCAAACACGAACAACAAACACACACACACACATACACAGAGAGAGAGAGAGACTACTGAGAAGAATCAGGGAACTCACAGCGGGCACGTAGCCACATATAAACAGTAGATGGATATCTAAGCATGCAGTAAGCAAAAGTAGAAGCTAAAACATGTTGCTGGAAATCATTTTTATTTCCCTTTTACCGCAACTACGACGACTTTTGCCGCCGCCTCCTCCTTGGCCTCCTCCTTCTCCTCAACGCTTCCTTTTCCTGTGTGCGCCAACAAACATAGTACAACAAGCGCGTGCCAATTTTGTTTGAGGCCAAGAAAAATCAGTGAAGCGTTAAGTTCACTCGGCTGTTGGGATATATACATTTGTGTGTGTGTGTTTGTGTACTTTGTGTATGTGTGTGTTTGTTGTGTGCATATGTGCGCTCGTGTGTATGCCTAAAAACCACTCATATGAGTTGTCTTTCTGACTGCTTTGTCGAACTCATTGGGGGCCCAACACCTTTGGGCTGTGCAGCTAATGAGGCGCATATTTTCTAAGTGCCGCTCAATTACACTGAGTGCTTCAGCTAGAGCTTGAGGTTCATCTTCAAGATTCCTCAGACGCCACTTCCCCATTGAGACACATTCTAGCACAAACACACACACACATATATACAGAAGAGTATTTATTATGATGAATGCTTTGTGGCATTTGTGTGCCAACAACTGAATGAATGGGAGCAACAAACGAACAAAACTATTTAGCCAAACAATTGCAGCCTTCCACATAGATAATTTACAGCTCGACATTTCAAGGTTATGCCATCATCGTCTTCCAAAAGTTTCGCCCTTCGCAGGTAAGCTTAGCCAAGTCTTGAGTTCTTGGCTGAAAGAAAGTGCTGGCTTTGCCAACAAATTGCTAAAGTGCAATTTGTTACGAAATAAGAATGCATAGTATGCATGTCAGCAACTTAAAGCAAACAAAAAGGGATTGTTTGTTAGTTAGACAAAGCGATTTTGAAATAATTAACAAGCCAATTAATATTAGTAAGTACTGGGATCAGTTATAAAAACAAGCTCAAGCATTCAGAATAATAAGTATGCATTACATTTAATACCTTTCATTTAAAATTCTTCAAGATTGATAAGATTACATTTTTCAATTTCACATTGTATATATAAGAACTTGTAGAAATTGTATTGGTATATTGGTATAGGACGCAGTAAGTATTTATACTTCAGTTTGATCAATGCTTTTATGAAATTTTTTTAGGTTTGTTTGAGAGATTTTTATAAGATTTATAATAGTTTATATTCCAGTTAAATAAATGATATTTCATAATAAGAAGTATTACAGTTAGTATCAGGCTATAATAAGTAGCATAGAAAATTAGCATAGTCAACTATTATCAATTAGTATTCCGAACAAGAAACTGAACAATTTTTTACTGAAGCGTAATATAACATAAAAAGGCTCACTAACTACGCAGTTGCAACTTTAAGTCACGTCTTTGTTGACTTCCGCAAAGTGTGCAACGTTTCACTTACAAAAAGCGTGCAACGACAAACTACCAAACAAAAATGCACGAAAAACTGTTCCTAATTGATTGGCCTGAATGGAACAAAAGCAAGGCAAGGCAAGGCAAGGCAAGGCAAGGAAACAGTAGAAGTAGTGGCAGTGGCAATTGCAGAGACCAGTGAAAAAGATTGGCAGCAAACGTCAACGGCAGTCAAAACCCAAGACGCGCCGTAGCCAACAGGCAGCAAGGAACACGAGCAACAAGCACAAGCAAAACAAAAAAAAAAAAGAACTAGCACAAACGACAATTAAGTGGCACAAGCACAATGCAGTTGCGAGTTTTGCGAGTTGCGAATTGTGCGGTAAATTTGGCGTTCAAAATTTCTAATTAGAAATCGCGTCACGCGCCATGCGGCAATTCCATGGCATACTTTAAGGCGCGCGCACTAATTAAATTCAAGTCGCCAGCAAACGGATAAATTACAAAAAAAAATATACTTATACATAAATATATGCGTACTCAGCCCAAATAATTACCATAAAGTAGCAATGAGGAGAAAAGCAGCAAAGAATTGAGAAGAAGAAAATAAAAATAAAAACAAAAAAAAATATATATATATATGAAAAGCAAACAAACCATTCAGAGCATGAAAGAAATAGAAGCTGCAGTAAATTTATGGCTGGCCCAAAAGTTTTTGGCTTGCAGGCGCACAAAAGTCAAACACGAAAATGTTGAGAAGTGAGGTTAGGTAGATAGCGGGGCTGCCAACTCGTTGCCCGTTGCCAGTTGCCAGTTTCAGTTGCCGGCACTTAAGTTTCGGCTATCGAAAAACTTTTGGCGTCATACTCCCGTCTGCATATTCTTTCACTCCCTGTCTCACTCTTTCTTTCTCTGTGTTGGCTTCTCGTTGACCCAATGGGACTCTGATAGCACCACCTTTTCTCTAAGCTCCTTTGCAACAACCCACAATCGCATGCATAATCTATGACAACTCAGACGCTGCGCCACTAACTATGAAACTTGCCATAAAACAAAGCTCTGCACGGTGACTGCAATATAAAATTATATTCGCCAAACTTTTTAACTGATTTGCGCTTTATTTATTTGCAGCAAAGTACTGAATACTTTGCCTCCCAAGTGGGGGAATGATTACAAGTAAATAAAACCTTGAGATTGACTAATAAAATGCAAAACTTTAATACCAAATAGTATAGCTGCATCAATTTTTCACAATTGAGTTGCGCCAAAAGGAAAATAACAAAATACAAGAACACAAATCGATAAATATTTTGGGTGAATTTCCATGCCGATGGTTAAAAAATGCCTACAGGCAAAATACCGAGACTATAATTGAATTCTCATCTCTCTCTCTCTCTCTCTCTCTAGAACTGATATAATATACATATATACGAGTGTGTGGAAGCTATAACAAAAAACTGTCACTATTATTGCTGAACTCGCATCCGTTATAAATTCCTCAATGGCTGGGGATATACGCATATAAAAGTTTTTGAAAAACGTTTTGCAATTGCAAAACTTTATTGCCTTTCATGGTATTACAATATTACCTAAAAAACTTTTTCCCAATGCATTTGCCATGTGGCTAACAGACAGCAGGAGGCAGCTTTGTCAGGCATTGCCTTCAAACTACTTTTGCGGCCAGAGAAATGCATATGCAATCTCATACTCCACAGCCTCGGTATAAATCTAAGCTGGGATTTGGCTAAATGCTGATATGCCTGAGAGCACCGAAGGAACCCTTTTACTGAGTGCTGTCTGAGTGTAAGTACACTCAAACGAGTATATGAGTACACTCACATATTACTATGGTGGCTAGTCAAATTAAGCCGAAAAATGCTTTCCAAATTTCGACGTTCAGCAAGCCATAAAATTTGTTTTTTTTTTATGAGCAACACAACAAAATAACATCACATCAGCAAAAACGATAATGTCAATTTTCAATTTCACATTTTTAAAAGCAAAACAAATGAGCAAAAAATGCACAAGCATTGTGAAAAAAATGTATGCTATAATCTCATGCCAGCCATATAAATTTATATTATTTTTTATTCGATTTCAAGAGCTGCTTGTCAAGTGAACAATGCTACAGTCAAAAGTGGAATTAGTACAAATAAACAATTCATGTTTCATTAGCAATGTAATGCACACATTATTAGCCAATTTTTGTGCTCATTTGAGGCGTTCATTGGCCAGCCAAATGGCTAGACAAGAAAGTCTGCAAACTTTCAGTTCAGTCTGATTGGAATTCAATTTGTTCGTGTTGCAAGTGGAGCAAGAGGTGGGCTAATAACCTGACAACGTGGCCAACGTATAAATGTCAACGGTATAGACAACTTTTTGGCTGCTAATTGAAAATGTCTGCAAAGTCAACGCTGCCAGCAATAATAATTTGTCACGGCACGGTTGTCTTTTTTTTCTTGCTTTTGTTACTTTTGTTGGCATCAAACTTGATTCGATTTGTCAAATGGAAAAATTATGAGTGAGTTTAGAAGTTGACAGGGCAGGTGGCCTGTGTTACAAAGTTGTCGTAGATGTTGCCGTTGCCGTGACGCCTTGATTTATGCTACACAATTGCATAGACAAAACGGATGGTTGAATTTAAGCATAAGGATGGCGTTTGGTTGGCTGGTGTCAACGGCATTGTGCGGCGCGTTCAATCACATTTCTAATTACCAAGATCCCCGAGGTAATTAACTTTGCATGCATTACCCAAATTACAACAATGCGCCGCCCGGCCCCGCACGGTTTTATCAACTCAATTACGTAGAGCAGCCACCTGACGCCCTAAGAGAGACTGAGAGAGAGAAGAGATGAATAGGGAGTGAGAGAGATACTTTACAGAGATAAACAACAAATAAGCATTGTTTGTAATTTAGCGAAATTGTTGTTTCGCACGCCCAACTCACAACTAGCAGTTACTCCCACCTCTTTGTTTATCAGCTGGCAACAATCAGAGCAGCAGAAGTTTCTCTTAGTTTACAAGTTTCATTCTCTCTGTGTCTGTGTGTGTGTGTGCATCGTTGACATTCAGCTTGTTAATATGTGTGGTTTGTGTATGTGTGAGTGTGTGTGTGTGTTTTATGTTGCCATCTCTCTTGTACTTGCTCATTTTATCGCCCTACTCATCTTACTCAGTGCTGGCAGCTTCATTTGTAAACGTTGCGTATACGTTATATGCTGCACAAAGTGTGCTAGTTACTTCCTCATGTGTGTATGTATCGTGGATGTGTGTGTGTGTGTGCAAAGAAGCTTATTAGAGCTTGTCTTGACACGGCAGTAGCAGTAGCAACAGCAACAGCAGCAACTACGGCATAATAACAATTTTTTATTTGGCCTTTTTTTTAGCATGCGACTTTCGGTTTTTGGCTGGCGAATTTTTAATTAGCACCCAGCAAGCAGCTCTACACCCTGTACTAGAGACATAAATAACAAAGTACATAGTGCTATAAAGCAAAGACTTAATTTATTTACGCTCTACTGTCTGTCGAAAGTAAGAAGAGAATGTCAAGGACAGCAAGCAAATTAAGTATACGCGACGTTAAAATTACTCTAGCATATTTACAGGTCATTTTCTAGTCGAGTACACTTCGTACTTACTATCATTTTTGTGTAAGGTCATGTGGCAGCCACAGCAGCAACTGCAGCTTAATTATGCCGTAATGTTGCGGAATATAAGCGAAGATTTACGCGCCAAGAAACGTGCGCGTTCGCTTATAATAAGTTAAAGTCAAGACAAGAGAAGATTGAGAAGACTATAGCATTAAAATGAAAATGAAAATGAAAATGAGTGAATAAAAGCATTTTCTTAACTTTAATTCTCATTGCGTTTCATCAAAGTGCTGAGCAGACTTCAGGCACTTGCTGCAAATTCGCTCTTTCATTTATATTAAACGCATTTAATATGAAAGCTAAACTGCATTTCAAGTAGCTTAAAATAGCATGCATAATCAATTGTAAATTGTAAATGCCGATGACAATAGAGTTTTACTTTTCTCACATGCGATTTTCTTTTGTTTTCTTATTTATGAGCTGGCACATTCTTTTGCTTATCTTGCAGCTATTGTGCAAATATTTTGCCAACAAGTCTTAAACCTTTTATCTCTTGTTTTGATCATTTATTTTTCTCCTTTCCTCACTTTGTTGTTTTAAGCTCCCCACTCTGTCTTTTGGTATCACGCATTCGTGCCGTGAAAAGTTGCAGTCAAACTTAATTTTAATTTATTTATAAACATCAACACATTTCCCTTCGCCCAATTTACATTGCCCAACGACAACGACAACGAACAACAGCAAAATGACACAGAGTCCAATGAAAAATTGAATGCTTCATGAAGTGACAACAATTCGAACATTGCTCGTCTGCCCGCATGAGAATGTGCGACGACTCTTTCACCCTTGGGGGGCCAAGCTAGCAAAAGTATTACACATCAAACTACCAACCAACAAACAAAACAAACAACCAAGCAAACAAATAAACACACACACACTCACATTTACAAAAGCACAACAGCAACAACAATTGAGAGAGAGGGAGAGAGCAAAAAAAGTTGCATACAAAAGTGGCGAAAACGGAAATAAATCTAACAAAAAGGCTTTGTAGCTTACAGGCTCCCCCTTGACACTGCTCTTTCCCTCCCTCCTGGCGGTGTCAGCTCCAAAAATTATATAAGCGTCATGGCATTTTGTTTGTATTTGGCTTATTTCCACAACAACAACGAGTATATATATGTTTTTTACATATATTTCTGATTGTATACTTATTTATTTTTTGCTAGTGTATTTGCATACCCTAAAAGAAAGCAGAGCATATAACTATTAAATAAACTAAGCATTTCAATAAAAGCAACTGTCAAAAGTTATATAACTATTAAGTAAAACTAAACAGTTGAATAAAAGCAACTGTCAAAAGTTTACAATGCAAATAGTAAGTACCGAATAAAATGAAATAAAAATGCTTTTTAACAAGACAATTTGTCCACTTTACATCATAGAAAAGACCATTTTTTAAACGAAAATACAACATAAAAACCTATCAAATTTGAACTTAAAAAAAAATGTATTACAATTTGTCGCATCTAAAAATGATATAAAATTAACAACTTGTACAAATCTTCAAACATTGAAAACTAATAAAAAACTATATATTTAAAATTGAATAATTAAGAAATTCTTTGAAAATTAAGCATTAAAAGAAACTATATACATTTGAAACTAGTAAATTTCTATATAAATCAAACACTCAAAAAAAAATTGAAATTAGACCGTAGCACTAAAAATCTATTAAAATTTAACGATAATAAAAATCAAGCAAAATCATAGACTTAAAGAAAGCTTGCATTATTTTACGCTGTAGGAAATTTAAGCGAATTAAATATTTTAAAAATGTTTTCAAGCTAAGCAGCGATTAAAATATCATTTTATATGTGTATATGTTTGGTATTATTTAAGAATTCATTTGCTTTGATTTCTTTACTTCTTTATAGAGCATACTCTAGGCGACTTACTCCCATTACGACTTGTGCTCAGTTGTGTTCTTTTTCTGCTGGCTGCCCTGCAGTTTGCTACATATGTCAACTTTTATGCGTCGTAAGGCTAATGTTTTTGCAGACGAAAGATTTGTTACAGATTATACTTGCCGCACATACATAAAATACACACACACAATACTCGACAACAACAACAACAGCACTTTGCCATAGATTGGGGTACAATGCCCTGCCATAATTTCTCGCTTTTACCTAGAACACAGGGAAAAAAAACAGAGAAAGAAAAACAAAACAACATGCTGTTGCAATGGAACGCAAAAAAAAAACAAACAAAGAGGGGGAAAAAGTTTATGGACGGTGATTGGGAAGTTGGTCTTTGAGTTGGCACTGCGGCTGGCCAACTAAAATTAAATTTAGTCGCAGCACACAAAATTTATGACTTACTATTATTTCGGTTGAGCGCACATATAACCACGCCACGCCACAGACTCCCGCACTCTAAAACAAGCAAGCAAATCCTTATTTGTACATTGGCTGCCAGAAATGTTCTCCCACACCCAAAATACAATTTGTTTTGCGTTTTTGCGCAACATCATTGAAAACGCATTTTGGCATAAATCACTTGTGTGCGCTTGATTTGTCTCTCAATGTGCTCACTCTCTTCTCTCCTCCACAGCAAACAGCACAACATCAAATTGCAATCAAAGTCAATTAACAAATTAGTTGCGTGTTACGCTGCGTATACGTCATCTAACGAAAATGCAATTTTATGCAGCATACGTCTTTCGTCAGCTAATTAAAAAAAGTGTAGCATACTTTTATGGGTATGCATTGAAATGTCACGTGCCAAATTAGCCCTGGGAATCTGTGGCATCTGTTGCAACACTCGAAAACAGAATTTTGCTGTAATGTTTGGTGCCCAAAAAGTTGCACTTATCCTGAGTGTGCAACACACATTCTGCCTGCATTTCACACGTTCTCGTTGTGCACAAATTCGATTAGATTTCCTGCAGTTTCATTACAGTTTACACCTGCCATATGCCTTTAGCAGTTTGTACTTTGAATATTGAACGCATAGCATTAGAAGTATATTATTTGTGTTCAAAATAACAGAAATGATCACTATCGATAACCAATATTATCAGTGCAGAGTTAATGTAAAAATAACGAATACATAATAAATAAAGCATGTGGACGAAAAACCGCTTTGTTCAAAAACTTGTATTTCCGTTCTATTCTAGCATTAGCAGCTGATAATTTTCAACATAAATTATCTGGATAAAACTTCATACGTTTTCGAAATTGGTTGCCTTATGAATCAAACTTACATAACATTGAAAACACATTCACATTTTGGTTTTTTTTTGGTATATCTTAAGAATAATACGCGTATCTCAGAGTCAAAAACACTTCACTATAGCTTTCTTACCTTTAGTACTATATTAGACTTAGCAGTATTGTCTTAAATTCAAAGCTGTTTAGATTTGACTGTTAAAAGACTGCAAGCTCAACAAGTGCAAAACTTGAACCTCAAACGCATTACTATTGAATGTATGCCGCATTTGCTGGCTTAGTTTTCGCAATTTAAAACAGCGCGAGAAGCATCTGCAGCAGGCCAAAAGTAATTTGTGGCACACAATGAAAGTGTCGCACAATGAACGGCAAATGCATGTAAATATTCAAAGCGAGCGCCCAAAAAACATATGCCGCATATTTAAAGTATATGTAAAACAATTCATAACACCCAGCGAGAAACAAATAATACAATAAAATAAAAACCCAAAGACAAAACAAGAAGCAAGGCAACAAAATTCCAAAAATGGTAAAATAAAATGAAATAAAATATATATGAAAAGAGTAGGCCAACAACGTATGCAGGACAATAACCGCACACACCACACAGACACACCAGACACAGAGACAGAGGCAAGGACATGCTGCCATGATTTTTATGAGCGTGTATTTATATGATTTCCTTATATCCTTTAGGATGCTGTGTGTACCACGGTCTCCACGATAGAGTGTGTCTCGCCAAACGTCTCTTAACCAGGCGAGCAACTCGCTTTTTTGGGCTCACGACGTGCTGGCGACAAAAAGTTGGACCATGCCAACACACACCACAAAAAAAAACAAGTCGCCGCCGAAATGTGAGTAGCAAACAAAAATAAAACAAAGCCAAAAAAAAAGATGATGTATATAAAATTACGTGCCCATATGCATAGTGTGCACACACACACATGCTCATGTAATTGTTGTTCTTGCTGTTGCTCTGTATTGTTTAAATGAAATTTATGTTTATTAAATTGCGACAGCAAGGGCAGCAGCAACAAAAAAATAGAAGGATAAGAGAGTGACCCAAGCTGAGGCCAGCGCTGAGGCCATTGCCTTTATCAGCAGCAGCCGCCGAGTTGGCCGCAAAGTCAGCAGACCAACAACAGCAGGCTGTAATGTCGCCTTCCACACACACCACACACACACACAAATTCTTACAGGGTATAGAATGTCTCAGAGTAGAATGAGCTTAGCAGACTTTAGAAAATGCTAAACACATTCGCGTGGGTTTTGGGTAAAATTTCATTAAAAAATGTCTGAATGCTTTCAATTTGTTTGACATTGACAAAGATATTAAATTGATATCTTGTGTGAGATTTTTGAAATTTATATTTAATTTGTATTTTTTTAGCTGCAGCAGAAAACATATTTTATAGAAAATTAATAGCTATATATTGTTGTAGGAAGAGTGCTTACACACATATATCATATATTCACTTTACGCTCTCTCTGTTATTTTAACAACTCATGTTCTCTTTATTACTCTCTCAACTCAATTTACTACTCTGTACTTCCGACTATAAGCTACACGATCTGTCTTGATCAAAAAACTATATTCGTAAACAGAAAAAGACACTCATGTGAAAGTGTCTTTTTCCGTTCACTTCATCATTTGTTATTGAATGTTATTGAATGCATAAATTCGTTAAAATATATTAAAAATAGTTCTTTATTAGTTTGGATTAATTTGCACAGTGAATTTTAAATGGCTCTCTACAATTTTAATCTCTAAACTTATTACAAATGGATTAAAATCACCAAAAATTAACAAATAATTCTCTTGCGCTACATTTAACTCCTGTTAATATATTAATTAAAGCCTGAACGCCTTACTCGCTCATTGCCGTTAAAAAATAAGTAATATTTTCCTTTTTTTTAGTAATTTTATTATAACAAAGTTTTTATCGATGTACTTTAAATCATTTAAATAATTGTCTGCCAATGTTCTATATCCATCTTTTGCTTCCCTTTTTCCATCCCTACTCTAGTTCAATTTATCTACTTTTAAGATACTCGTAAACATTTTCCAATAGGGTATTATCAAGTATACTACCGCGTTAAATGCACAGCTTTACTTTGCAGCCTTTCCAGCTCAGCGACAATAAAAATAACTAACAAAAAACGGAAAGAATATGGTATGCATGAACACATAAGTTTAATGACCAACCATTTCAATATGTCCAACCAGTTTAATAGCCGGCTTAAAATTGCCAAATGATTGAGCGATTGCCAACAACAACAGCGTGGATGAGGAGAAGGTTTTATTTTTGAAAAGGGGAGAAGGGCAATAATACAACAATAATGACATTTTAAGGCACGTCAGTCAGCTCATTAATTTTTGTGCAATTTTAATTGGCCGCATCATGGTTTCGAATTGTCCGCAATGAAGCAGCAGCAGCAGCAGCTGCTGGCCAACAGTCGGATACTTTGTCTTCATTATTAAAATTAAATATCATTAAAAAATTTTTATATAACCCTTCTCCTGCTGAATATATATAGTATATAAACAGTCATCGTTGTCTCCACTTCACTTAACAATAGCTTCCGTTTTTATGACTCTCCCGCAGTCTCTGTTTCAGTCATTTTTATGCAATTTATGAATTGAGGCTTAAGGAAATGCGGCAGCTTTTACCTTGTCATCAAGTCGATATAATGGCCATGCCACGCCCCATCGTACGCCCATTATATTGTTACAAAATAATCTAAACTTTTTAATTGCCACGACAAATGGCCGCGCACGTTTTGCATTCCTGCGCTTTTTTTTACCATTTTCCCATTTTCGTTTTACATTTTCATTTTTTTTTTTTTTGTTTCGACTGATGATATAAAAATTGCCAGCAAAAGTCGCTGAACTCGCGATGGCAGCAGAAAGCAGGGGGGGAGGGACCCTTTGGCAAGTTTAATTGTGCGGCCAGGCTGGTGGGTAATAAAATTATTTTACGATCTTGTTTTCCTGTTTCCTCTCCTCCCGAGCCTTCGACAGCGCTTTCGTCCGCTTTGAAGCGCATCAACTTAAAGTTTGAGTTCATTTACGCAACGCTGCGTAGCACATGGAATGTGAAGCAAGACGAACGCTGAGAGAGGGGAAAGAGGTGGGCAAAGTGGCGTAAGAGACTGCGAGTGGGCGTGGTCCATTGTCTGCGCTTATGACTGAAGTCAACAGCAGCAGCAGCATTATATATGTCACTGGAGCTCTGGTAACAAGTCCTTGTCGTTGCATTTATTGTTGACTTTTCATCTGCGTTGCATTCGTTGCAAGTGTGCATGAAGCTGGGGCAGCAAGGCCGAGTCAAGTGGAAGAAAAGCAGCAAGAAGCAAGCAGCAAACAGCTGCTGCTTGGACTGTGCCTCCACAGAAATTTGTGCTGCGAGTGTAACTGCAATTGCAGCGCTTTTTGGCAAAGACCTTGCCCTCATCAACTTGGCAACTGACAACGAGTGTCAATATATGCTTTTGGAGCCAGAGCCAGCAGAAGCAGCAGCAGCTGCAAAAGGAATTGACTGACAGCGACTAAAGTCAAAGTGCAGGTAAGAACACACAACACACAACTTACACAGAGAGACAGAGAGAGAGAGAGAGATAGAGTTCTCAGTTGTGCAACTGCGCAGAGTTGTAGTTGTTATGTTGTTCATTGCACACACATTGAAGCAGCACTTAAGCTCCTTAGCGAAAGGATACTTTCAACAACACTTTGCAGTGCAGGAAACTTTAAGCAGGTAACGTTAGTAGTTAGCTTACAAAATGTTTTCAAATTTGCTTTTTATGTTATAAAACTATTACTTGTTGCCAATTTAAATGCATTTAGCATTTAGTCTTTAATTGGTTCTGTTTGTTTACTTAAATTCCTTTAAGCAGAAAGTCGACTTATATTTTTCCTTTTTGGAATTGCAATTAAAAGTCTTTTTTGAATACAAAGCTTACGGTATTTCAATTAAATATAAATATGGTTTTAATTGCAGTCTCATGTTTTCTGTATTTAGAATTTATACTTTTCAATTTGTAGTTATAAATTGCATTTTTCTGATCAATTCGAATGGAATTTCATCATCAATTGCAAAAAATGCTTTGATCAATTTTGTTTACATGCCTTTGTGCGGACTAAACTTTAAATTCCATTTATGTATTCAATTTGCACGTGAACTTTTAGTCAAAACATTACATACAACATGAATTTCAATTTCAATGCCAAGTGCTTCACGAATCGTAAACCACATTTCAAGCAAATTAGTCGCCCTTTAAATTACTTAAGCCGAGGACCACGACGATGCTGCTGCTGTGAGTGCTGTGAGTGCTGCTGCTGTGGTGGCAGCTTAAAATCTGTGTATATCTATCTCGCTCTCGTCGCGGTGCCATAAAATATGTCAGCTACTTAAAGCAACATAAAAATTAACAACACTCTGCGTATACGTAATGCCAGCTAGAGGTGGCGGATGAACAGCAAAAGCCAAAATGGAAGGCGTCGCCGTTCCAAAAAAGTGATTTATGCGCATTTGTGTATAAAATTTAGTTGGTCGACGTCGCCGTCGTCGTCGTTGTTGCTGCCAACAAGTTAATTTCAACTCATGGCCATAAAAATGTTAACAAAATTTTGCTGAAATGCAACGAGAGCAATATTGCGGGATGAGAGCCACTAAATAAATCAGCGAATAAAATTTGCTGCTATCGTGTGTGAGTGCTTGGCTGGGCTTTTGAGTGCCACAAGCATACACACACACACACACACTTACGTCACTTTCTAGCTAAAGAGTTGCACGAGTTTACAAGTGAAGAGGATGAATGAACGAGTGCGATTGCGATTCCGATTGCAAATACGACTGCGACGTATGAAAGTCTGCGAGCTGCTTAAAATTTATTTCACTGCTCAAGTGCCATCGTGTTGTTTGTGTGTGTATGTGCGTGTGTGTGTATTTGTGAGTGTACTTTAAGTTGTGCTTAGCAACGCTGGCAATGTCAAAGCTGATAACCCTTACAAGCATCAAGTCTATGGCAACAATGTCAAAACCAGAGCCAAATAGCTCAACAAAAAACCCTTGACATTCTTTCTGTATGCGAGGGAAAACAACAGTAAATTAATTTGGCAGACAGCTAGCAAAACACAATACGGCAAAATCAACTGTCTGCCAAGACAAGCCAAGCCAAGTATTCAATTGATGATACAACCTGGAGTTCAAGGCTCTCACTGGCAGACATCATCAGACAGGCAGAAAGTTGTCTTTACAATTATGCAGCTATAAATAAAAATGTAATTAACTTACTTCTTGTTTTGATAAGCACTTCAAAAGATTATTAAATATCCAATGCGAGAATGGCACAATTTCATAGAAAAACGTTCTGTCAAAGACGTTGCTTATTATAATTGCAAAAACACGGCTTGAAAGCGGAATTAAACAAAACAGTACTAAGGAAATGCCATGGCACATCATCAGTCAGTCAGTCACCTAAGAACACATTCATTCCTAGAAATTATTCAGCTTTATTTGTTTATTTTCTGAAAAACTCATATGACAATCAAAATTTGAATGAAATTTAGTTGTAGAGATCTTCTTTGTATTATAAACTTATAAAAGAAAATTATGTAAGCGTCTTTTCCTATTACATTATCAATATTTTTACAACTTAAATCTTGATTATTTTATATACTTTTAAAAAACATATTATGTATTATAAACGTTTGTATTATAAACTTTTTAAAAGCAAATTATGTAAGCTTCTTTTCCTTGGATGTAAAGAAAAATGTTACAACTTAAATCTAATACCTTTATAAAAAGAATGATGTAAGCTTTTTTTCGATAACATTATCAAATTCTTTAAAAATCTACTACATAAAATATATTGTTTTAAAGTTTAAGCTTTAAACCATATCTTGAATTCGAATTTATACTTTATGTGGCTCAACTTTTTTAAATTTAATTAGACTAGAGAAGAAAAACAAAAAGTTTTCTGGGCCAGCGAATTTGCAGTTGATTTTTCAAGAGCTGCAAGTCAAAGCATTAAAGTTTACTAACTAAAAACTGCCAAATGTTCGTAAGCATTGCAATTTACGTATTGTAGATAAAATGCACACCAAAAAAAAGGAACAAAAGAATGCCAAACAATTGCGATAAAAGTGTAAAAATAAAAATTCAATTAACGCGCGTGTTGAATTAAAGACTTGGGACACATTTCAGATTTTGTTGCGCTTCGTTTTTTTATATATTTTCATTCATTTTTTTGTGTTTTTTGTTTTAAATGAGTATTTTACATAGCACGTGTTCGGCACTCACTTCAGTGTTCAGTGATGATATTTTCTGTTTTTTTATTTTTGTAATTTTGTCTCTCCGCTTTTTTCACTGTTTTTTTTTCGCTTTTACTTTTGCCCTGCGAACGCCTGGCAAATTGTACAACATAACAATAAGCACACAACGACCTGCAGCAGCAAGAACAACAAGAAGAACAACAACAATGTGAGGGGGGAGAAAGTACAACAACAAGTACGCGCAGCAAGTAATAATGATAATAATCATAAAAGCGAGTCCTTGTCGCTTTGGCTTTGGCGTTAAAGCCGCAAACCTAACAGCCTGCCGCTGAGTTATGTCGACAAAAGGACATGAAGGACGTTTGAGTCGCGTCGAGTCTACTCTGTATTCTCATTCTCTTTTCCGCTTTCTCTGTGTTTCTCTATTCACTGTGGCTGCTGCCACTGCTGGGACATGATTTAATTAAGGTCCTACATGTGCTAAGTAGATTTTATTCTTTATGCCAACTTCTTATTTGCTTTCGCTTTTGCCTCAGTGCACCTCGCTACGCTCATGCTCTCAGTTCTTGCTCTTTCCTCTTGCCTCTGCTGCTGTTGCTCCATAATTGATTTAGGCGTTTACTGCATTAAACGACGGCCAAGCAAAAAGTTGCCCATAAATTAACAGGCCATCCAACGCTGTGTATGAATTATATTTGATTTAGCAAAAACCTGCTCAGACAAGGATTCTCATGACTCTCCCCTCTCCAACCTAACTCGAGTTTATTACAATGTATACAATGCTTAATATACAATAATGTACATTGCATTACATTCTCTCAAGGTTCTGCTTTGAGGGTGTGTTTTACTTTATGACAACGCACATTTCTCCCCATATTGTTGAGCGTTGTAGTTTTGCATGAGGCTGCACTTTAAGACTGACTTTTTGCCATGTGTCTGGCTGCTATGATATGATAAGCAAATTGAATGCCTCATTTTATACCATACAAAAACTTTTCGCTTCTGCTGACAGCCCCGGCTTAAAACTCAGAGTCATAAATATCTGGCTTGTGATATTAAAGCTTAGCCAGAAGAGCAAACATTGTAAATTCTATGAAAATATTAAACTCGCTTCATATTAGTTTGCAGTTAAGGTCAATATTGTCTACGTTGAATACGCATATTGCATCCGCTTGTTGTTTCACGCGCAATATCAAGAAATATGCATAAATGCCTGTGCTCTCAAAATAACAACATGTTTGTCTACATTTTGATATGTAAAATGCGCAAATTTACATCGTTTTCAACTTCAGAGTAAAAATACAGAAAATAACATGATAACAATATGAATGTTTTCTCTGCAACAAAAAAAAAAACACTTGCTCTTTTGTTGACTTCTCTGGGCATATTTGAATTTATTATGATGAATTCTAGATAAACTTTTTATTAGTTCTAACAAATGTTTAACAATTTTTGGATTTGATTATCTTTAGTAACCTTATTTTCTTATCTTCGTATTTATTTTCTAATATTTTAGATTAGTTATGTATGAATTTAAACTCATACATAACTAATAATAATAAATTATGTTTTACTAGCACTGCAAATTCTGATGATATTTCTTGCAAGCAAAATCCATTAATTAGCTACATTTGCAGCATGATTTTATTTGCCAAATTTATCTTAACAACAGTTGCCCGAGTTGAGTTCATCAAACAAACTTGAATCAATGCATAAATGTGGTTAATTATAAATTGTAGTTTTGGGGCAACTCGCAGATGTGTTGGATTTTGCAATGAAATGCATTTCATATGCATAAGTAATTTCATCAGAGAGAGACAAGCTAAACTAATGTTGATAATTTTAATTGTGGCAGCCTGCTGGCTTGCTGATGTTGCAACTTCTCTTCTGTTCTGTTATGGGGATTAATCAAGCGGTTGCCGCATTTGGGCAGGATTCTGTCTTCTTATGGAAAATCGTTATGCGAAGCAACGTTCAACATTCATTGCCGGGAGGCAGGCTCAGCAAATATGTTTTGTTGTTGGCTCGCTCTCAGGACAAATTCCAGTTAAATGTACAAATACAAATCGTTTGGTCTCGTATGTTGTAAAAGGATATACAAAATATATACATATACAAGTATGTTTAAACAATTACTTACATATTGACTTAATGCTTTCCTCTAGTTGCTGGCCAACATTCGCCTCGAGCTGTTCCGTTGCACTCGTCGTCGTCGTCGTTGTTGTTGCAGCAGCTGCTGCTGCGGCTGCTGTTGCTGTTGCTGTTACAATTAAAGTTGCCTTCATCGTTGTTGCATTTATCATTGTGGGCAGCCCTATCGCAATGAGTAGCAGCCTTGCAACTGCCACTGCCAGCAATAGCTGAGCACACTTGCCCCGTCCCTGTCCCCGTAGCCGTCGCTGCCACTTGCCACCAATGGACATTTTCCTGGTGCCGTCGTCTTCCATTTGCCGCACTTGTCTGCTTTTATTGTTTGTCCTTATTGTTTCGGTCGAGCTTGATTAGAGGCATTTGATGAATTAGATTAATGCTTCTCAATGGCTTGCTTTGGCTCTTTCACATGATTTACCCAAGAGCCGAGACACGAAGTTTGTGTGAATGTGGCACGCTGCAATTGAAGAAAATCACCCAAATAAACAATCAATTTATGCAATTAATTTTACACACACGCACAAATACACACTCACAGTCAGATTAAATTAATAAAGCAATCGACTTAAATTACCAGCTCAAAAGTATGCTATGCTATTTTTAATTTCAAGCTTGAGCTGCTCGTCGTGAGAAATGTAATCAAATGCCTTTGCTCAAATTCACACTTGTTTATTATTTATTTATGTTATTTAATTGACTGCAAATGCTAGATTTATTTGCACTCGGGGGTATTTTAAATCGTTAGCCGATTAGCAAGTGGAAATTACTCCCCGCGCACAAAAGTAGGCAATGAAATTTGCAACTTTTGTCACACGAATAAATTTGCTATATATAATTAACTAACATATGACATTCAAGTTGTTCTTTAAGGAACAGCATTAATAAAGAAAATACGCTTAATTATTGCTTATTAATAATACTTAATTGCATGCCTTGCACTTATCCCTGATATCCGAAAATAACACGTTTGAATTACAACTCGCGCACAAAAGTAGGCAATGAAATTTGCAACTTTTGTCACACGAATAAATTTGCGCGAGACTATTAACTAATATATAGAATTCAAGTTGTATTGTAAGGAACCGCATTAATAATGAAATAATGCTTCATTATTGCTTAATAATAATACTTAAGTGCATGCCTTGCACTTAACTCTGCAATCCAAAGTTAACAGGCTTCAATTACAACTCGCGCACAAAAGTAGGCAACACAATTTTGCAACATTACAATACATTGCTGAGTAAATTAATTTGCCTGTGAGAAAAATAAGCAAATGTTGTAAATAAGCGCAGTAGTAATACAAAATAAATAACGCCTCCATATTATTTATTAATGAGTAAATATCGCGCAGAAAAGAGGCCAACGAAATTTAGAAATGAATTAATTTGCTTGGGTTTAATTACTAATGCATTTAAATGAAGAACAGCAGCATTGAAAAATCAATCACCCTTTATTATTATTTATTAAGAATATTCAATTGCCTGCCTTGCACTCAAACCCTGCGTTGACAACTGCTTTATTTGCAGTTCACTGAATGTTTGGTTGCTTTTATTTCGATTGCCCGATTACCGAATACCGATTACCGATAGCAAATTGCGGCCACAGCTCGCATAACAATTACCTGTGTGGCACTGCCGCAGGCTTTGTGTTAATTTCATGTCCATTTTACTCATTGTTTGATTGGGCGCCGAACGCCCCAAACAGCTCATTACACAATAACAACAATATTTACAGCAGAGTATAACAGTAACAACAACAACGAAAATAACAACAATAATGACGAGTACAATAACAATGACCAGGAGAACCGCATTCGTAATATGTAAGTATTTAAATGCCGTGATTATCTCACAGCTTGCAGCTTATTAGTGTGCGTCTCTCTGCAGCTGAGCTCCCTCCCTCCCTATTTCTCTCTTGCTCTCTTTGTCTGTGTGCGTGTCAATGTATCAGTGTGTGTGTGTCAACGTGTGAGCTGAGGGATTGCTCTGCACTTTTGGGGCTTATGTCGTTTATGCCAATGCTGTAAATTAACAGCAGCTAGCTAGCATAAAATTTCATTGTTTGTTATTGTTTACGCAAAAATTAACATTTTAATTGGATTTTTGGCATTTCGACAAGTGTCGCGTTTCTCTGTCGAATGTGTGAATATATATATATGTACATATGTGTAGCACTTCAATGTTATTTATTCTACATCAAATTTAAATGAGACGAGCCAAGTTAATATTTATGCAGTTGTTAGCATTGACATGTTGCAAAAACAGATAGCAAAACAAAGATGCAAAAAACGCAGGTACGAGTATAATAAAATAATAAAGAACAAAGTGTTTCAATGCCAGAAACATTTGAGCTGCATAAATATTTAGTAAAAAAAGAAGTGTAAGTAAGGCGAACTCAACTTTCAAATGCCCTGTATCATTTTATTCCTGCTGTTCTTTTTCTTGCAGCTTAAACTCAGTGTTCTTTTTAAATTATAAACGTTTTTATCCGTTTATAGTGTAAGCTTTATCAAATAAATTTAATATTAATTATTTTATATACTATTCAGTTAGACTATTAATATTGTCCATTATATTTATCCTACTGCCGAATTTACAATTGGCGCACAAAAGTAGGCAACGATATTTATAACTTGGCTTCATGAATTAATTTTCTCGTGACTCCTACGTTAAAAAAATGTAGATGAAATGTAAAATAAATTTGTATGGTTTATTAATAAATTAGTTCAAAATAAAAAAAACTGTATTTCGCTCAATAAAACTTGTAACTTTTAACCATAAATTAATGTTCTCTTAAAGATAAAGATCTTACTATTTCTTTTCTTTAATATAATTTTGATTATCCGTTAATTTAATTATTATTTTTGTTTTCTTTATTTATTTTTCTTTGTTATTCAATCCAGTTTTAAATTATTTTTATTAGTCATTTATTTATATCCTATAAATCTCTTTAACCATTCTATCAGCAGTCGATTTTCATCGATAATATTGCAATTACTTTTTAAAATTCCACTGAAAAATGCAATTAATGTAAACAAAAAAAGCGCAATTAACTGCAGTCTCAAGTCGATCAAACAATGTTCGTTTGTACTCGCTACAGGGAACAATAAATTCAACGAACAATTCAATATGAAAATTCCGTAAATTTAATACAAAAAAAATTAAAGGATAAAAGAAAAATGAAAAAAGGGAAGCGTGTAAGCAAATGGCAGCAGCATTGTGTACAAATCAAATATTTGAGTAAGAAACAACGATATTCACTTTGCATACGACAATGAAATGAACGAGAACGTTATTCAAAAGTTCAACGCTGAATTGCTGAATTGAATTGCAGCAATGCAATCTTCAATGTGGTCAGCAAAATGAATGCAATAAACGATTTTCATTTTCGAGTGTTAAAAGCACAAACAAATTTGCGCTGCTTAAATTCGCACCTCTCTCTCTTCTCTTCTCTTATTTTTGGTCTGCATAATGTATGTGGCCAAAAAAGCTTTGTAGGCTCAATGCTAATTTGATTAAAAAATTTACGTAAAAGTTGCGACATAATTTGAACTTTGTGCAAACTTTTGGTTTAATTAGCAACGAAAAACAGAAAAGCGCAAAAAGAGCCCATCATCAATATGCAAATTTAGAGCAGGGGAATAACAAACAATTATGCTAAAGTCGGCTATAATATTTATTAGAACGAAATTCGAAATTTGATTTTTCTTATTTAGCTAGAATACGAAGCTTGATAGTAATGATAGTATAAATAGGTGAGGAAGTTATAGGCAAGTGTGCAGTGGAAAAATACTAAAATATACTGAAATGTGTACCAAATTAATCTACCAAAAAAATACTGCAATATAACGAAATATAAATATATCAAATAAATCTATCGAATATACTAATATACTCAAATGTTTGAAAATAATAATCTACCAAAATACTGAAAAATAATGTAATATACTGAAATGTATGTTTGATATATTAGTATGCCCACATTAAAAGCATACCATAGAAAACAAAATATATCAGATTCTCAAAAGAAACAATTACTAAATTAAGTACATAATTATTTCTAGAATAAATTCTATGATATTATTAAGATCGCCACCAAATTCTCAGAAATGAAAAGTAGAATACTTAGAAATACGCTTAACACAACGTTATAATAGATACTAAATATAGGCATATTAGAGCAATGCAGTATTATATGCAGTATTATATACATATTTCAGTATATGTTCAGTACATTAAATTGTGAACTTAAAATTGAATATACTGAAACATATAATCGGTATATTAGTATACTCTTCAAAATATACCATAAAACACTAAATATAATATATAAGATTGTCTTGGATAAATTCTAAGATTTTATCACGTTCACAATCAAATTCTCAAGAATCCCAACTCCTTCTGCCAATACATACATTTTTTATAGGCCCAAAGTTATAATACCCTTCTACCCTATAAGTAGAGGGTACACAATTAATATTAGAAAAAGGAGATATTATTTAATAGGACAGCTGCTTATCACATTTTTTCCTCGAATAAAATTAGCTAAGCTCTCGTTTTCCGCTTGTCATTCGAGTGTTTAATAAACCAGCTAAGCTATTCCAGGAAAGTGGCGCCAATAAATGATGAAAAACACAGAGAGACATGACAACTGTAAGCATAATGTTAAATGAGATGCTTTGGAAATGAAATAGCATATTTTTTGCGTGCACTCATACTCAGGTGAATGCGTATTCATTTACACTCATTTGATGCGTAACCCCAAAGCCCAGAGTCAAAGCAGGGCTCAAATGAAATCTCTGCACATGGTTAACAAGTGTAGCCATTAAGGTATTATTCAAAGTGTGTGTGTGTGTGTGTGTTGAGTGTGTGTATAAATACAAGTTAATTAAACAAGCCACGTCTGCACATTAATCACCTGGACAACCGTCCAGCAGGCAGCCACAAAAGCTAAACCAGAAAAAAACCAACCAGCAAAATAGAAGAGAGAAAAAGAGGCGAATGAATGAGCAGAAATTCAATTCAAGGCACGTGAGAGAGTTGAGGTGGCTTTCGAATGTCCTTGCAACATGCTGTCGAACTCTCCACATGTGTCCCCCCTTTTTTCTATTTTTTTTTTGTTGACGATGTTTATGAGGTCATAAGATTAATGAGTGACAAGCTCATCTTTTGTTATTATTCTTCGGCCCGGCATCTAAATTAATTGGTGCGACAAGCCAAGAACTGAACTGAACTGTGTGTCCTGGCAGCTGACAATCAAGGCGCCGCCGCCGCATCCTTAACGCTTTAAACAGGTCCGAAACAGAGCAGGAAAACCGCCAGCGGCTATGGAAAATGTTTTCCACTTTTCGCATACCACGGCGTCATCAAAATTGTTTTGAAACAACAAAACCAAAATTCCAACAGACTTCTGATTTTTCTGGGCAATTTCCGCTTGGCATTTTAATCATGCCCCACACACCACAAGAAAATGTGGCAAAACTGTCTCCTGACCTTTGACATATATCGTCAAATTAATTAACAATATTATGACGACCTGTATAAATACATAAACATATACAATCTTATATACAATCTTCATGTAAAACCCCCACAAAAACACAAATTTAAGGTTTGGCAAAAACATCAATGGAAATGTTACACGTTACCAGATCCTTCAAAAATTCCTTTGAAAGCTCAATTAATTCCCGAGCATCGCAAAATGTTATTTTAAATATTTTCCCTTGCATTTTCTTTCCCGACGAGAATTTAACAAGAAAGCGGAATGGCAAAACGGAAAATGGATGGGGCATCAGGTGGTCAGATGATAAAATGAGCGCAAGCAGCGGATAACGAGCATAGCATGAACATTATGATCAGGATAATTGTAAACAATACATTCTACGCATATTCTTCAAAAAGCTACTATCGAGTTTAACCTACTTGTTGGAATTGTAATCCACAATCATAAAAATAACATGCCTTTTGTGTGTGAAAATTGATAATACAAAATATTAAGTATACGTATTTTTTTTTGTAATACTCCACTTTTGCCTACTTAACAATCTTGGTGTTTGTTTTTCTTCCCACAGCGAAGCTGCTCAATCATAATTTTGTTTTTCCTATTTTTATCACCAAAGCAAAACATCACAAAATGCCATTCATAATCCTCTTGAAATGCTCTTTAAATGCGCAAAATTCAATTGGTTTAAATAACGCCATCAGCGAAATTCCATTATATTTTTTGGTAGCGAAAAAAATGAATGGAAAAAATTACGTATACGTAATTTAACATTTTACTTTTTGGCTACTAAATAAAGTATAATTCAGCATGCACTGCTTGAATTCAATTACAGAAAACACGCTTAATCATCACTTTTTATCTCGTTTATGTCAAATTAGCAAAACAACTAAAAAGCGTCATTAATAATCTGCTGCTAAAATTTACAAAATTAAATTAGTTTAAGATTTAATATAAGAAATGAAGATTTAAAAATTTAAAGTACCTAATGACAAAAATAAAATTATAAAGATATATTTGATTAGAAAACCAGCATTTTCAAATCAAATTTAAGAAAAGCTCATTTTAAAGATTTCTTTATTTTAGTAAAACCATAAAAATAAACATTCAAAGCTCGCTGACCTATTTCGAATGCTTAAAAACACATTCATAAATCGCATTTATTATTAAAAAGTTCAGTTGGAAAACATTTCACGCAATATTATGATGATCTAATCAAAAAACAATGTAAAAATAAAGAAGACATAAAAAATTCCACGAATTTCGGTGAGAAATGTGCGAAAGTTTAAAGCAGGAGGACAACGAAAACGAAAAAGAAAACACAAAATCCACTCATTCACTAGAAAAACCGTTAACCCAAAGAACTAACATCATTTGTCACTCACTAAAAATCTCAACGGAATCAACAAATCACTCAACAGCTTACAACAGCAAACCAGCAAAGGGAAGAAGAAGAGGAAGAAGAAGAAGAGCAGACTGAAACAGAGACAAAATCGGAGTCAGAGTTAGACATTTCGGTGTTTCCAGTTGTCCAGGCGAAAAGGACATGAACACGTGCTCTCATCAGCATCGGTGGCAAGTTCGGTTGATGTGGCAAGCAGCAAACAAAATCAAAAGCAGATAAGTTAAAAGTTACTTTCTTTTCGGTGAGGGGTGCAAAACTTTCAATCCAAGTTCCAAGTGTTTGTTTCTCAGCTGAGACAAACTTGCACACGAATAACCCAACTCAAATAAAATAAAAAAAAACAGAATAGAAAAAAAACTAAAAGAAAATCTATAAGTAGTGTGTGTTTTCTTGAAGCGAAAAATTGGAAAAACCAAAGTTGTAACAAATGCATTTTCGATTAGCATTAAATCACGTCGCTTGTCGGAGTTCATTTCCGATGCGAAATAAATATTTTACTTTGATTTATACATGAGAATTGCGATAGCGCGAGCGAAAGAGAGGGAGAAGCAGGTGTTTCCGTAGTGTAGCGAGATAGGGTGAGAGAGAGGAAAAGGGAAATGCAAGTCAAATGAGCCGTGTACGTGATGCGAGTGTGTCTCTTTTATTGCCATGAGGGAACTTAATGGGTTAAACATAAGATAGATAATACTAGACTTGTACAACTTATTTTGCTTACGTGGGAAATTTAGTTAAGATCTGCTCGTCGTCTATACATTGTTGCTTGAAAACAGCTGTTTATCTGTTACGCGATATTCCAACAACAACAACAACAATAACAACGACAACAGCTGGCCACACTCTTTAGCGTTACGCTTTACGTTTTCTTTTCGCTGTCGTTTTCGTTTTCGTTTTCGCTTGCGTTTCTTTTCACTTTCACACCACACAAAAATTGGCACAAATCGAATCGTATCAAAACGAAACGAAACGATTTGCTTGCACACTACTTTCCGTTTTGCCGCTGATCAAAAATGCATTTGCAATCTGCTTGCCAAGAACTACGACAGCAAAGCCGCCTTTACCACAGAAACACACGACACGACAACAACAATACACAATGAACACGATTCTCGCTCGCTCGCTTATTCTGGGACCGCAGATAAAGCCGCGCGTGTAGTCCACGAAAAAACACGTGCGTCGCGAATTGATATTCGTTCGAGACTGCACGAAAGCGCAAAGCTTTTCTGTCTGGCCGCCTGCCTGCTTGCCTGCCGATTTCAAGAATGTCCTGTCGGCAGCACGACGTTAACGAAGCCGAAGCACCGCAGCGGGGCAACGAAACTCCGAAAAATGCAAGTGCGGCGAATTATGAAGAGGGGAAATATGTTGCTTACAGCTGCTGTTAAGTAAAGGTCTCTGTTATGTTAAGTCTGCTGCTTGGTTCTTGTCTTTGCTGGATACGAATGTAAACACCTTTTTAAGTAGTCTTTCTGTACCATTTTCACTAAAAAATTGGAAAAACCAGAGCTGCTGACGATTTTGAAAATGGCTATTTACATAAGTTTGGCTTTTTACTATTTATAAAAATTTGTCATTAAAAATACGCAAGTGCGTATTTTCTTTTGTTCTTATCTCAATAGTAATTCCACTGTTGGCATTATTATCGCATTAACGCGACCCCAAAAGATGGGTCTAGACCTCATTTTTCAGATTTCAGTCATCGCACTTTGCACCAGCAATCTCATTTTTACGAAATTGGAAGGCAATTTAACCTCTTTCAAGAACAGATGAATTTTCAAAAATGTTGTCTACCAGCGAGTCAAAATGTCCCTTAAGCTTAACATGCGCTGTTAACTTGCCCCAGTTCTGTTAAATAACAGGACGGTTTCAAGTTTACCCCTGCAACAAAGGTGTACTAAAAATATTCCAAAATGTACAGCGGTTGATTTCTTCGCTAACATTTGCAGCATATTTACAGAGAGCTGTAAATACTAATAACAGCCAATCCTAATGGTAAGGCAAATAAGATAAAATTCATAGTTCGTTTTAATCTTTCTTCAACTCTTGTTTATTTATGCAAAAATTCCTTCAATACGTTAAACTTACAATTGGAATTACAATTTGAAATTCAATTAAAAAACATATTCTGACTAAAAAACACATTGTAATTGAAAGTCTTTTGAGAGAAATGCTTAAAAAATTGCATTCGTTCGTTACACACAATAAACTAAATATGATAAACATTACAAAGAAACCTTTAAATATCTAAGAAGCTATCATTTGTTTTTTTTTTGTTTAAACATTTTTATTGTATTTTACGTTATATTTTGCTTTTTGAAATGCAATTGGAAATGTTTGTTGTTGGTTTTTCACTTAATTTATTTCGTTGCGCGCGTCTCGAACCCCAAACAAAAAAAAATGCATTTGGAATAATTTCGAAAAGTTGAAAACGTGTTGACATAATTCATAAATTAATTATATTGCTGAATTTAGTTTTTATTGCGGAAAAGAAGAAAATTCGTAGAGCGAAACTCGCGACGCGGATTTGTAAACAAATTATAAAAAAGAGAATTTTTCCAAACCTTGTGGAAAATTTGTACAAAAACAGCTCGCGAGCTCATTTACAGGGTATCGCATATTCTTCATCTTCACTTTACAACTAAATGCTGATTATGTTTCTGTTTTTTTCGTTTTGTTTTTTTTTTGTTTTTTAATTTACTAAGTGTAATTGTATGTTTATAATTATAATGTTCTTCATTAACGACAATCAGTTGTTGTTGTTGTTCTTGATGTTGATATTACAATTGCTGTTGAAAAACGTGAGAGAATTACAGTGGTGATTTTTTGTTGTGTTTGTTGATAATATTTTTGCTCACATCTGTCGCTCTCTTCGACTAAAATTGCATTTCAATGGGTTGTTTCTCTAATTTTTTGACTATGACGCGTTGCTGTTGTTGTTTGTTGCTGTTGTTTGTTATAGTTGTTGTTGTTGCTGTTGTTGTATGCTGATCGAAATGATAGCTAAACGTGCCGGACGCTTAAAATCATTTGAGCTTGGCATACGCATCGACCTTTTTGTGGAACTGATTGTAGTACTCGAGTGCCGCATTGCGCGTCTGATTGAGGGCCTGGTTAATGTTCTCCGGCGAGAAGCGACCACTGCAACAGTAAAGCAGAAAACAATTAAAATAACAATTACACAGACCAAAGTCGAGCTTATTCCGACATTCAATTGCCCGCTAACTATATTGAGTATAATAATAATTAACAATTTATTGCAAAAGCTGCACTTGATTTTTGCTGTTTCTCATAATCTTTTTAAATATTTTTAATGAAAGAATAGAAAATTTGGAATATAGTTTGCAAATATACTATTTATAACAATTATTCATTGAGTTGAGATGAAATTGTCAAGATGCATTTAAGAAAGTTTTTAAAAATATATATTTTAGACCCAAATCTAAAGTGGTTGCTATGAAAGTTTAGTCAAACAGATATTCATATTAAAACGTGATTATGAAAATCGAAATCGGATCAAAAGGAAATTCTCAGGATACATTCAAAATGTTGTTTTGATGTTTACCAAATAAGAATTGTTGGTAGATTGGTAGATATTTGGGAATATTGTCTGAAGTCGATATACCTTTTCGGAATATCTCTACTAAGAGGTGTCCCCTTCATCAGCTAACTACCCTTCTTCACTTTTATAAAAACAATAAGCATACTTACACTAGCACCTTCTCCTTAATGATCGTGGCGGACTTGTCGTAGCTGCTGACAACCAAATCCTTAGCGCCCGCTGCAAATGCTTCGAGTTTCTTTGACAAATCTGGCACATATTGATCAATCTAAACACAAAAAGAAAAAAAGAAGTGGGAAGATCATGAGTTGAAGGCAAAAGGTTAGAAGTGTTTGCTGATTGCTCTTTGGATGTTGAGTGTGAAACCGGTTTGCAACTCATAATAAACATCACAACACAACTTTCCAAATCTCTAGCAGCAAACCGTTAATGAATGATGTCAGCACACTATACTCACAAACTTGGCAACCGCTGGCCACTTGAGACGCCAATAGTTGAGGCCATTTGTGTAGGCATTGCAGCAGGCATTCCTCGCCAGCTTCCACAGATTGCAGCCGGTCTTCAGCGCCGGCTCAGCATACGGCGGCACATGCTCCTCTGCCCACTTGTAACCCCGGGCACTGGCGCCCATTGTCACATACCACGCCTTCTGCACATGGGGCAACACGCCGGCATTTTTGAGTATCTTGCCGGTGGCCGATTTCTCAAAGACGCCCTTGCCATTGGTCTCGGTGTCGTAGCAGAGGGCGCCCGCAATCAAGGCGATGATAAAAATGCTGCCCAGCGCCCATTTGCAGCAACCGCATTTCTTCTTTTGCGACGCATTCTGTTTGTTCTTTTTCTGTTGTGCGCTGCTCTTCTCCTGCACGGTCTGTGAGGGGGACAAGGAGAGAGAGAGATATGATGATTAAATCACTTACATTCATATATTCAAAGCTAAGCTTAAAAAGCTATGCGAAAGAGTGGGAGAGCGATAGATGATGGATTTGTTACCTTTTTAGCGGCAGGCGCTTGTTTGCCCTGTTTGCTTTGTTTCGGTTTAACCTGAGCCATAATTTATGATTTTTTGTTTTGTGTTTTTAATTCCAACTAAACTTCTTCACAGCTGCGTTTGTTTCACTTCAACTGTATTTGGTTTTGAAAATTACAATTATCGTTAATAAGACGTGTTTTTGTTTTTGTTTCTAATTACAATTTGAATTGTGTTGCAAAAAAAAGAGTAAATGACGCCAGACAAACACGCACACACACAATCACACACGAATGGGGAGAGCAACCAGTGTTGCCAATGTTTCAGCAACTGGCTTTTTTTGAAGATCCAATTTAAAAACTGCGCAAAGCAATTTTGTATTCAAATTTTAAATATTCCAGAGATTTATGTTAATAATATTATTTAATATTCAAGCTGCAAGCTATTTTGGTTCGCTATTGTTTTAAATACTGTTAGCTTTTTTGTTTACTCCCCGTTAAAAACAGCTTTTTTCCAGCACAAAAGCCGACAGCACTGAACGCGAGCAAGAAGTAGAGAGAAAGACAAAGAGAGCGGGTGACTTAAGTGAGAGCTTAAGGAAAGCTCAGCAAATTGTCGTTAAGTCGTAATTAAAGTCAAGCTCCGGTCAGCGAGGCAATTAAAACGAAATGCAGCAACAAAATACAAAATTTGCACGTCGGCAAACTCGAATAATGTGATTGGCAAAAGAGCGCGCGCAAGATAAAGCGTCAACAGCAGCAGTAGCAGCAGCTGCATACGTCACAAGGGCAGAGACAAGAATCGAATCTGATGTGACGCGTCATCAGCTGAGTGTGTCAACGCATGAGAGCAAGCGAGAGCGATGCAGTGTAACTGTGATAAGCCTCACACATTCAAACAAACATACATACATACATATGTATTTTGTTTAAAACGTTACGCCTTCTATATTAATATGTGTGTAATAGAGAACACAACATATCACAGGTTGAATGAACTGCGAACGTTGATTGTTTTTAATAGAGATGCTGCCAAAAACTTGCTTATTAAAAAACAAAAAACAATTTAGACGTGAAAAAATGACAACGCAGCAAGCAAAGCGATGCAAAGAAAATCTGAGGAGGAAAAAGGCCGCCACGTGTTGAGGCAGCAACAAGAAAATGGCCAAGACCCAAGAAACTTGTTGTTGCCAGCGTCGCTGCTCTTACTCTTCTTCTTCGTCATATTCTTATTGTTGTTGTCTGCCTTGCTTCTTTTTTTCTAAGGTATTTTTTAGTGACGTGGGCAGCGGTCAAACAGAAGCTGCACATCACTGTTATCGCTCAGAAAAAAAAGAGCCGAAGTGAAAAAAGCTAAATTGAAATGACACCACCACCGACTGCGCTGCGCACAATCAGAGATGAGGGTGGGGCGCGGTGAGGTTGGAGGGGGCAACGAACAACCAATCGCAGCTATAACACATCATCCATGCCAGAAAACAAAAAAAATATATGTTAGAAGCAACGCTAAATGATCATAAATAGCTGCTGCTGCTGCTGCGTGCGATAAGAGTACAAGACTAACACACATACGCACACATATGCATAAATTAGCGGCAAAAGAAGTGGTCAGCCTGCATGGCAACGCTGTATGAAAAATATGCACACTAATTCACGCATACACGCACACAAGCACGACGTTTTCAAAACGCACTTTGCGCTGCTTCTAGTGCAAAAAAGAGAAATTATTTAAGCGCCCGGCTTTGACGGCGTCTTTCACTTTTTCACACACACACGACACAAGCACACACACTCTTTAAAAGCAACAGCATTTAATTTGTTGCATTACACAAATTGTTTACGTAAATGGCTGGCAACACAATTGCGAATTCTAATTGGAAACCCAAAAACAGTTCAAATTTGTTAACACAGCAAATTAATCGGACTAGCGTTGGAAAATTACTTTTTTGTTGTGCAGCGACTTGCAATAAACTGACAATCAGCTCGTAACGTCTACACACAATGGCGTCAAAAGGCCATTCATAGTAAAGCGTAGACACGCTAACAGCTGCGGCGACACAAGCAGTGTGACCAGCCTGGAGTGGTCTAACGCAAAATAGAGTCGCCGTAACGTAAAAAGAGCGCACTAGCGCCAAATAGAGCCAATGCACGTTATATTTGAAATTTTGAATAATCTCACCTTCAAAACGGACTGCAAGTCATCAACGTAGATATCTTTACGTTTGGCCGACTGCAGTTCCTCGTTTAGGCCACGCACATCTTGCAAAAACGCATGATAAGCATCGGATTGGGCCAGCAATTTAGTGGAATCCGTCCAATCGTTGTCAATGGCACGCAATAGCAACAAACTGGGCAACTGTTGCTTCTTGTAGTTCATGCGCCACACTTTGAAGCAATCATCGGCACCGGAGCTCAACAAACAGCTAATACAGCCGTCGATCTCGTTGCGTTGTTTGCCGCCATCCGTTTTAATTTCACGCAGCAGCGTTAAAAAGATATTCGCTTGCTTCACGGGACTTTGTATATAACGTTGCTGTAAATACAATAATAATTAATTCGTTTACGCTGTCGTCCATTGATATTTGTACTTACGAGCAACAATCGTGCACTACGTTTAAGACTCTGCTGCAATTCCTTGGGCAGATTGTTATACGTAGAATTCAACGAATTGTAACAGTAGAAAAACTCCTGTTGATTTATCAGCAAATGATCGTCAGTCTTGCGTGCCACGGCTGCATGCAACACGCGCTCAATATGCTCCACAACAAATTTACTAAAGCTGCGCAACTCCAAATTCGGCAACATCAAATTCTGCCAGACCTTAACGCCCTCGGTCAACGATTGATGTCCTCCCTGGCCAATGGCCCACAAGATGCTTAAGCAGATGTTGCTCCGATTCTGATACGAGTTGCGTAACAGCGCCGTCTTGGCCATATTATGCGAACAAATGCTTGGCCAGTGCTGTCCAATTAGCTGAAGCACAAACTTGTAGCCTGCTACATGCTGCCCGTTGTTCAACTCCGTGGCCATGCTGTCGAGCAGCGAGTAGAAAAAGTATTCCAGATTCGTTTCCCCAACACTGCTTAGAAACTCTAGTATCGACTGCTTGAGAGCGCTGCTGGCCAAGTTACTGGGATACTGAGCACTGCGACCCGAGAATACGGGATCACAGTCGTAGGACAAGGCGCCATTTAGATAGCTAGCAATCTGTAAGTATTAAGAAAGAGTTTTAAAAGTGGATCGCTTGGCAAAATTTGGTAGCTTTAGATCAATCAGTTACAGATACTCATAGAAGCGAGTAAATGCACTATACGATAAGTAAAACCGAATGAGACAAACCACTTGTTAAAATAAACATAAACTGATGAAGATCATAGTCTTCAAATTTGATGAATCTGGCACTGATAGGCAATAAGATATAGCTGTTATTTTAAGCGGACAGACTGATTGTAGTGTGATATAGGAAAGAATAATAAAGCAATAATCCGGTATACCAAAAGTATTAAGTTCAAAGAGAGAGTTCATTTAATCAGACAGTTTTAGCTGTTATAGTCACAGAGATATATCTATTCATAAGCACGGTCAGACAGATGGACATGGAAATGTAACAAAGACTGACGGATCACTTAAAAGAACTATAAAGGTGTGCGATCACTTAATTTATAGATGCTTCTTAACCTTAAGACAATAACCCCAACGTTTGATAGCTCTATCTCTTATAGTCACCAGAGTTATAGTTAATTTTCTATGAGGACGGACAGATGAATAAATGCGATGAGTTGGCAGCATTGTCATGTGGCAACTCTACACTTACATTGCTCAGCCAGCGCAGCTCGGAACCCGGGCAACTGATTTTCACCTGCGCCACTTGAGCTGCGAAATCATCGGGCGTTATTTGCTTCATTGCCTGCTCCAGAGTTTTGGGCTTTGTTGACGTTTGTTTCGCTTGCTTCTTCGCTGCATCTCCACCACCCCCTGTTCCAGCACCTCCGCCAGCTGTTGCATTCGATTTTGCATTGTTGTTGCTTTTGCGTGGCGATTTATTTTTCGATGAAGCAGAAGCGACGCTGGATGTTGATTTTGCCGGAGAGTGTGACTTGTTGTTGTTGTTATTGTTATTATTATGGTTGCCAAACAAATTGCGATATTGCTGCGTTGGCACTGCAATTGAAAACGATGGTGATGGTAATAAAATGGGATAATTTTCTTTTCCTCAGTTTCCCACTTTTGACTTACAAAGTTCTTCGAGTTTTGGCAGCTGGGCGGCAATTCGCTTTTGTTCCGTATGCGCCGACACTTTCTTTTCTAAATTTCGCTGTTTGCGTGATTTAGCGACCACTTCCCACTGATTGTTCGACATTTTTTCCGTTTCTTTAATTCAATTAACGTGTGGTTTCAATAAAGTCGCGTTTGTGTGCGTGTGTTTGTAGTGCAAGTGCAGCAAAGCAGCCGGCGATACTAAATCATACACAAAAAACAAATAAATACTCAAAAATGATAGCTGCATACTATGCTCACAACAATGCGTAAGTTTACAACACTGGCAACAGTCGCTCTCTTTTTCTCTCAGTCTCTAACAACAACCAAAAATTGCTGTGTTAACTTAACAGTGAGTGGAATTCTGTGTAGGCAAACTTATGGTCACACTGATGCTTGAGCTTAAAGTTTTGAATTTTTTATTAAATTTTTGTATGTATTCCAAAATGAAAATTGTTTAATTACATTTCTTTATAGTAAAACAAATTAATATTTTTAATTATAAAGTTCTATAGTTTAGTTGTGAAACAAATTTTAACAGCCAACATTAATTAACAGAATATACTCTCTTCGCCGCTGTTAAGTAACAGCTTAAGAGCACGCCTTATGTTAAAAAAATCCCACAGTTGTATAAGAGCGTCAGTATTTATGCAAGTGATTTTGCGTGCAATGGTCACACAGCAGCCCGTATAAAATTAACAATTTGAATTTGCTGAATGCTTTATTGGAATGCTTTTCTCAAAATATTTCATAAATATGACATTCAAATTGCCAATAGCCCAAATTTATTATTGTTGTATCGATTTATGCAACCCAAAGAGTAAAAATAATATATCTATTTTATATGAATTATTTCATATAATAATTAAATTGAAATATTGTACATCCTGGCGGGGTGAAATAAATGCGTTCTACTTTTGTTGTCCACCCCTGGCATTTTTAGCACATTTTCCTAGCTTGTTAATGCGGCCACACTATTTTCGTTTAACAGCTGTTAATTTGCGTTGACTATTTGAACCGAGCAGACGTGTGTCGCGGACACTTTGAACCAAAAACGCGGTCTACGTACAGTGCAACCATTTTGCTTATATATATACATATACATATATATAACGATCTGTGTATGAGTTTGCCAAAGCAAAATAAAAAGAAACAACAACAGCTGCAAAAATATATATTGTACAAAAGTTTATGAAAAACTTTTAGTGTTTGTGCTGTTCAACAGCAGCAATAACAACAACAACGTCATCGACAACGCCGTCGCGCTAAAAAGAAGAAATAAAATCTTAACGGCGCGCCGCCTGCTGTTTGTACACGTGTGTGTGAGTGTATGCGTGCGTGTCTGTGTTTGTGTGTTGTCTGCCTAACAAATTTTTTGCCGCTAAACACAAAAAGCAGCTGAAGGCAGCCGACGAGAAGAAGCAGCAGACAGAAGACCAGCTGACGACGACAAAATCGAAAACACACACATACAGTTGCAAATAGCAAAAAGAAAAGTCAACGATCGATTTCGTGTGTGGTGTGTTTACATATATATATATATTTATATATACATGTGCATGCGTGTTAGAGCATAGTGTGGCCAGAAACAAAAACAAATCGCAAAGCAAATAACTTGCAAAAGCATAAAAATAAAGCAGAGCAGTGTTAGTGAAACACGTGTGTGCGAGAGTAATTACAACAGCAGCAGTAGCTAAAACAACAAAATACAATATAAAATAAAACATGTCTTCTGTACCGCTGCCCATCAAAACGGAGGAAGTCATTTTGGAAAACGCCGAATACAACAGCGCCGAGGAATTGGATGAAGAATTACAGTAAGCGACCAATAACTAATAAAAATAAACAATAATCATATTACGTTTTTTGTTTACTTTGCCAACGCTTAAAAGTAAAATAAACAAAACGTTTTTGCGCTTGCACTTTTCTTCTCTTTTATCACGCAAATTATCGATTATTTTGTTACGCATCATGCTATCTCTATTGCACACACACACACACACAATCACCAAGGATGAAATGAACGAAAGAAAACGTCGTATATAATTTTTGCCGCCTGTTTTGCCGCACAAAACAAACGCCGCATAAAAACACCACCACTAGTGCATTATTACAAAGCAGCGAAGTCACACATACACACACACAGCCAAAGAACAAGCGTACATATGGGAAAACGTATGGACAGCATTCCATTTCATTTCCACACCATTCCCCCGTTTGTTGATTCTCTGCCCGTTTCGCTTATATACCATTTTGTCTCTCTCTCTCACTTTTGGGCTGGAAAAAGGTGACGCTACTTTTTTTTTTCTTGTCTGCTCTTCACTTTTGTTGTTTTTACGTTTTACACTCGCCATATTTGAAAAATACGGCTGTTAGGGATTTACACTGTTGTCCAAAAAATTGTGACTGCACAGCTGCTGCAAATATTTCAATTAAACTTAATTATCTATTTGAGTTGTACGAACAATTTCAAAGTAGATGGTATATGTAGTTGTTGCTTTATTTGCATTACGATCTGCAATGCGCTCTCTTTTTCTCTCCGCTCTCTCAGTCAATAACAAACAACGCGTAGCTGTCGCCGTCTGTTGATTATCATGGCGCACTGTGTGTCTAATCAACAGCAGTGAAGTCAGCTGTACCGGCTGAATATTTCTATAATCATCATATGGCAGACTACCTGAGTAAGTGAGAGAAAGAGCGAGCGAGCTATGCTATCGCTCTCTTCTCGCACTACAAATGGAATGTGGAAAGAAGTGAAGAAAGCAACTGAATACAAAAATAATATACTATAAAATATATAAATATATTTAAAATTTAGTATATTTTTTATTTGCACAAAATGGCACAGTTGATTTACCGTACGAGCAAACAAGAATTGAGAGGCAGAGTAAAGAGCAGAGAGACAAGTTAGCGGTTGTTGCTGTTTTTTTTTTCATATTTTTTTCTCTATTTGCTTTGTTTGCTGCTTTTGTTGCTTATTAGCGAATCGTAGTTTTATTTTTGCTCGCGGCGAAAGTTTTGCCGGCCCTTTTATCAAAATCATATGGTTTTGTTGGTCACACGTCACACGACGACAAAATCAGCAAAACCGAGACGACGACGTTATCAGTCGCCTCTGCTGTTGTTGCGGTTGCTTTTACTCAGCATATGTTCGTATACACAAACACACATACCTTCAAAGCAGTCAGCTTGCGTCTGACGTAAAAGAAACCAATTGCTCTCTCCCTTTCCCTCTAGGCAGCTGACAGCCTCAAGGCCCTGTGTGTGTGTGCGTGTGGCTTATCAATAAGCCTGGCATTTCCCATATGTTTATATTGTATAACTGCATGCCGAAGGTCTTCTTCTTACTATTTACTTTATCAACACTACGAGTAATTGTGCGAAACAGCTGACAGCTTTTCTTTTTATTTATTGCTAGCACACAAATTGCAATTTCGTTATATACGATTTTATGCCCAAAGCAAAAAATAAAAAAGAGAAAAACAATTTAAAATGCGCCTTGCAACAACAACAGCTGCAGCAGCTGCGCCCGGCAAAGTGCCTTGGCTAAAAGTCTCCAAAGAGTTGCACATGCTCTCTCACACACACAAACACTCACGCAAATTGTGTTTGCATGTGGCGTCATTTCCGTTTTCCCCACACACTGGAAGGCGGCGTCAATGCGCTACTGCGACTGCGACGCCAGCTGCCGTTTGTATGTGTGTTTCTGCATGTGCAGTTCAATTGTGGGCCCCGCGTTCTCACACTCTCTCCAGCTTTGCAAAAGTACATAAGGCAGTCCGTGTGAGTGAGTGAGTGAGAGTAAGTGTGTTTGCATTGCACTCAAAAGCTTGTTGCTCCTTTGCCTGACATGAGTCGAACAGACAGAGAGAGCCAGTGAGCGAAAGATAGCAAGAGAATAGAGAGCTTGTGTGTTTTTGAGTAAGGGGAATTTGTATGTGCAAAAAGTACAGATGCCGCCACACACCGCAGCAGTGCTTTTTACTACTACTACAGACAGTTCATTGAAAAAAAAAACGTATACACAAAATGCCGCTGCTGTTAACGCCGACGCATCTCGATGATTGTGAATGCACATTTATGTGTGTGTGTTGTGTGTGCGCTATAAATTTTCGAAAAAGAGAGAAAAAAAATTGCCAATAAGAAAACAATGCACAAACACACTCACAGCTAGACTGCAGCAATAAGCAAAGATAAAAAGCTGCTGCGCAAATTTTTGGGCGATGGCTGTTTCACATGTCAAGCGTTTCACTGTTTCAATTCCCACTGCGTTTTTCGCATGCGGCATTTCATATTATGGGCAACCTGCGCTTCGCCGTCGTCTGCCTGAGAGTGAGAGTGGGTGAGCGAATGGGCAGACAAACAAAGAGAGTGAGAGGGAAGCGCCAAGTGTTCGGCATCAGTTTTGTTGATGTTGAAAAACACATGATATTATTTATTTGTGTTTTTTTATTTTTATTTTTTGCTAATAATGCAAAAATGTTGCAAAAGATTAACGTAACTTTTGCCATCAGCTGCTGTTGTGTGACAACTATCAATGTATTAACAGCACTTACTTATTTAGTGTGTAAGTCTTCTGTGCATTGCCAGCACTTACTCAACAGCTGTTGTTTTTGTCACTCACACGCATGTTGAGCAACATGCAAAGACATTACTCGTACACCTACCTCCCTCCCTCTCGCTCTCTCTCTTTCATGCACACATTCATCTCGAATTACCTCATGCGAGAGCGTGTGCGCTTATGTAACCGTTATGTGTCACTGCTCCCCTTCCATAGACCCCCCCTCATCGAAATTGCATGTTCTCTGTTTATATTTTTATTGCAAATGTGGCGCCAAAAGGCCGACACATTTGAATCAGCTTCAATTGCTAGCGGGGAAGTCAGAAGGAGGGGGGCAGAGACTATTCTAAACTTTTTCATTTGTTTATGCTACATTGTTGCTATTGTTGCTGCTGATGTGCTGCTGCTGCTGCACATTACGCAAGTGGCAAAGTTTATTGCGTTTTATTGCGCATTTCGCCATTTGCTGCTTCTTCTACTACCTTTTTAGTATTTACTACGCTTTAGTTCGGCCTTTATTTGCAACTATGTATGTGTTAGTATGCGACGTTGTATGTATGTGTGTGTGTGTGTGTGTGTGTGCAAATACGTGACTGGGCATAAAATGCTGCACTCACCTCCCTCTTACTTCAGGCTCATAATCGTCATCTGGGTGATCGTAAAAGTGTGACCAAATAAAATAAGGATAAGCTTTGACTACCAAATAAATACTCGCTGTTTTGGTATCCGAAATCACCAATGGGAAAATGAGAAAATCTATGTAAAAATAAACTTTGAGTTAAGATTAGAAGCCAATAGAACAGTTAATCTAGAAAAATATGTTAGGAAATTATTATTTATTTAGAATTGATAAAAATAAAAAATATGCATTTAAGCTCAATGAATTAAATTAAAAATCACTACTGTATAGACTTTTTTTTAATATAAATAATCAATTAAAATCTAAGTTTTCCTTAAGCATATATGAAAGTAATGACTGTTAATGATTTATTAATAAAAATAAAAACTGCGATATAATAATATATAATATACAGAATGTAAACAAATAATTCTTCGGCCTGACACAATTTGTATTTTAGTAGGGAAGTCTATTCTAGGAAAAAATACATTAATACGGGTATTGTCTTTGTGGTTTCTTGTACCTTATAAAATTAAAGAGAAAGTAAATTAATCGTCAATGTTATGAATCAAACTATAAATATTAATTCGTACACGTTTTAAGATCATGAAGTTCTCTAGTAAAATTAGTAACTATAACAACTTCGAATTGGACATTTTGAACTTGACTTGATTAATTTGACTTTTGCATCTTATTGACTGCCCTGCCATGTACATTTAATGTATATGTGGATTACATAATTCATATTTATCTTTATGAATTAAAAATGAATGCAGCGGCGGCGTCTCCATCCACCTGCAATTCGGCGTATATTGTTGCCGACAAATTCCAGGCAAAACTGATGACGTAAGCGTTGACCCAATAAACGCACATACACATGCACCACACACTTCACATACACTACACATACACACACATATGCATGCATACGATTTATGTGCAGTGCAACAGCAACAACAAAAACATCAACTCGGCGGCACTCGTGACTTCGGCTTTGTCTGTTCTGTTTAGGTTTCTGTATTTGCGCATGTATGTGTGTGTGTGTTGGTTGGTTAGCGAAAAGTGGCCAATGAACTACATTGAACTTTGGGGCAACAGCAGCTTCGGCCCCCGGGCCGCAGCAGCAGCAACAGCAGCTGTTGTGTGTCATGTGTTCTTTGCTTGTTATTCTTTTGCTGCAAGTGAAATTTCGTAGTACATGCAAAACATCATCCAATTGCAATTGCAAATTCAAATAATTTTCGTTCCCTTTACAGCTGCTGTTAAATTAGCAAACACACACAACACACAATGATGGTCACCCTGATCTGACATGATTAACAGCTGCTGTTAAGTTTAGCATAATCGCTATTATTAGCCGTGCGCCCTGCTGTGTTTGTGTATGTTAATTTTAACAGCTGTTGCAGTAACAACAACAACAATTTCACACATGCATATGCAAGTAAGTTGTTGTGCATGTGTTGCTTTAACTGCGTGCCGAAAATAATTTGTATATGTGTTTGTTTTTGCTTTTGACTGTGGCTTTGGCTTGGCTGCTGCAGCTTCCATTCAACTTTTGTAGCTTTTACCTTTTGTTCGCGCAAATAGAAATTCCAGAGCAGCAAGTGCAGCAACATCCGCTTGAGCAACAAACAACAAAGACCAAGAAGACTGCAGGCTGTTTCGATTATTAGCTACCCTACAAAAATTAAAAAAAAAAAATAAATAATTTGAAAATACTTAGAAAATATTTCTCAACTAAGTATTGAACTAAAATTATGCATTGATTTTTTCATTAAATAAATTTTAAATCGAGAATTACACCAATACTATAGTTTACTTGATTTGAAAAGTAATTTAAAATATTTAAAAAATAATATAGTAATAAATAAAGTAGAACAAAAGGCTTTAAACTGATAGCTACTACTCCAAAAGCTAAAGTTTGTATTAAATGTTGTAGAAGTTAAACAACGAATATACCTCACTTGGCTGAGCTATACAGGGTATCGCATCCACAACACAAATATGCTGCCGGAGAACGACCTTTGTTGTGGATGGTAATGGTATGTTGCTAAAAATAAACCAATGCAACTAGACGACGACAACGTCGTCTAAGATTTTCTATCGTTGACTTTGTCTTGCAACGTTCTTCTTCTTGTTGCTGTTGCTGCTGCTGCTTGCTGCTTGCTGCTGGAATGCAGTGTTGCAACTTTACACAGACGCTCTTAAATGCACACACACACATAGACAAACTCTCATATGTTTTTTGTGTGGCCTGTGAAAATGATTTTCAGATTGTACTTTGTTGTTGTAAAAAACCTGTTTGAAATTCTTATGCTACGTGTGTATGTGTGTAGCATAAATTCGACTTTAATCCAAGAGTCACAATAACAATAACAACAACACAGCAAAACACCAACAACAAAATGGCTATCCATATTTGACAGCTGTGCGAGCAACGAACGACGCTCAGTAGTAGTTGAGTTCAGTTTATCGCTCTCTTCCTCTCTCTCATACTCTCTTCTTACGCTCGCCATCGACATGTTGATTTTTATGTTGTTGCTGTAGTTGTGTTTATTATTTGTACATTTTTCGTTGTATTGATGCGATGTGGTTTTGGCTTTGGTTTTGCCTATGGGCAGCGCTGCTTGCAGCGACGCGACGTCGCATTGTTATGAGTGTGTGTTTGTAAGTGTGTGTGGGCAGCAGCTAAACTAAAACTGTGTAGTGTGGAATTGAATGGAATTGTAAATTTATGAATGAATGAATTTATCAACGCTATTGTTCTAGTGTGTGTGTGTGTGTGTATGTGTGTGTGTGTGTTTGACTATGTATAAGTTAATTGGATATGTGTGTTATAAACACATAAGATAAATCATATGACTATTAAAATATCTTTTTTTAATTTTTACAGATTACAACTCGAAGATTCTGGAGGGGAGAATACGTATCACATTGAATATACCACCGAACCGTCGCATCAGGTTACAACAAGTTCGCAGCGTCGTCAATCGAACATGAGCGGTTCGAATACCACAAAGGGTGGAGGGGGAGCAGACGGCGGCGGTGGCGATGGGATGGGTGGAGGGGGCGATGGAGGCAGCTCGCCAAGTGGCAAACCCATTTTGGATACCGAGAAGCGTATGCGACGCGAAATCGCCAATAGCAATGAGCGTCGACGCATGCAGAGCATCAATGCCGGTTTTCAGAGTTTACGTTCCCTGCTGCCGCGACACGAGGGCGAAAAATTGAGCAAGGTAAGTGATAAACAACAAACAAGAAGAACCTTTTTACAGTTTGAATGGCACTGCGCCTAGGTACTAATTGGATTGCAATTGACAGCTAGGCAGGCAGTCTGTGTATATTGGTAGAGTAGTAGACCATTAACAGCTCAACACCTCAATGAGCACGCAACTCCAATTACATTAGCATAAGAGCAACAGAAACAACAGCAACAAACTGCTTGTGCCTTATCACACATGTTGACAAATTGCCGCTCTTTACATTTACACACATACAAACACTTTGTCGCACTCCTTCTCTCACTTTGAGTGCAGTCACTTTGCTAAAACTTTCCAAAATGTCGGCGCTTAAGCTGCACGCCAACAGCGACGTCAACAATATGTATGTATGTTCCTTCTCCTCACACTCCTACGAATTTAGCCTCTTGACACATGAAGGTCCCTTTACAAGGCTTGTTGATATGGCAACCTTTTTGACGTCGCAGTCACCTTTTGTTGGGCATTATTATTTTTTTTGTGTGTGTTTTCTTTTGCATACATACGCAAGTTATGCGGTAGATTTTTCACCTTGAGACAAACATCGATTTGTTGTGACGGCTGCTGCGTGGGGGGATGTAACTGTATATATGTGTGTGTGTGCAGTAGACGGCTGTAAATCAGCAAGTTGTCATATTAAAAAAGATTCATTTGCTGTACATACTTTCTTTTGCCGTTATTTATGTGTCTGCTGCTAGACTTCTATCTCACTCTAGCTCTCTCTCCTTTCGTTTATTTCGACAATTGTAAAGGGCCAAAAAATATTGCAACAATGGCAAAGTTATCGAGATCGCGCTGCGGTCCTTTTTGTTATTGTTTTTTCTCTTATTTATTGCAAATTGAAAAATGTCAGCTAACAAACTAAACTTCATTTTGCCCGCAAGCATAAATCAAACGACAAAATGCTAAAAAGTCAGCAGCATAAACAAGAAAATGACAGCTCATGTGTCAATATAACAGCAGAGTGAAAGAGTAAAAGGGCTACACAACAATGTAAACAGGAAGAAGAAAAACGCGTAAATATTAAAAAAAAAAAAAAAAATACGTTACTTTACGACACGCGCGAAAACAGCAACAACATCAGAAAAGGGGTAAATCAGCAACGTTGACGTCGACGCTGCTGCTGCTCTGCTGTGTCGTGATGAATGACATAATGGGCGTATGGCAGCCATGACGAGCGAAGGAGTATGAGTGAGAGAGACGAATCCATTGGTGGGTGGTTGCTCCTTCTCCCTTTTACTGCTTGCGATGCAAGTAGTTTATGGATTTTTTGCGTTCTTTTTTTTCTTTTGCAGTGCTGCAACGTTTATCACACATAGTAAACATTGTAGTATGTAGTAGTTTAGTGTGCGAGCAGGAGAGCAGCACTAGCTTGACCAACTTGGAGTAAAAGGCACCGTCTCCTCCCCCAACTTTTCCCTTGCTCTACGTAGAAGTGACGGCAGCTTTGGCTTAGGCCTAAAACGACAACAAACTGACGACGGCAACGAATGGAATCGGAATCAGGTCGCACGATGAATGCAGCTCACACACATAAACACATGCATGTAAACGCACTCTTAAGCACACACACATGCACAGAGAGCTTTGCGAAAATACGTACATATATATAACAGAAGTGTGCTCGGTTGGTGGGTTAAAGAAGGGGCGACTATGCCAAGTAGTCTGTGATTTACTCGTTGAGGCGGGTCATTGAACTTGTGCGCTAGGTGGCGCCAAAGTGCAAAGTGCAATTGCGTACAGTTCTGTCCCGTTTTTTGTGTTGCCCATTTGCAGTAGCAGCAGCTGAACTAACCTACATTAAAGTGTCGCATGAGAGAGCAAGCATGAGAGAAGGAATTGTAAGGCTGTCAACTGGAATTATTGTCTTTAGCATATTTCTATGTGGTTCTCTACACCCAAAATTAACGCTAGCAGGAGGCACCAGCTCCAAAAATATCGATCCAGCTGTCTTGCGGCCTCTTCCAGTGCGCGCCAAAAGCGCCCCAAAAAAAAAACAACCCCAAAGTTTGTAGTCCAGGGACAACACAACACTGGATGGACATGGACTAATACTACTACAACTCCTACAACTTACACATATACAGACAATGATATTAGGTGCTTAGGACTACAGTTAGCTGTAGTCGGCGCACAGACTCAAAGCTTCAGCCAAGCCCAACAAACTCCCACTATACAAAAATGCTGTTGCCCACAGCTGAGAGCAACGCGTTCTCTCTCTTTCTCTCTTCAATTCATTCGCTCGTATTGCTAAAGAGTGAGTGAATGATGGCAGGTGATGGTAGTTTGTGAGTGGGTGGCGGAGGGAGGAAACACGCCTGTTTCATTGCCATTTTGTTTGTCGAAATGAAACGATTTGTTGGCGTCGGCTGCCTGGCGCCTGGTAGGCAGCTGTTTCAGCGATGACGACGACTGGAAGTGACAGGCAGCCGTGTGTAGGAAAAGGACTTGTGGATGGTGGGTTAGGGGACTGGATGGTTGCTCTCAAACTCTAATAGGAAGAATTGGGCGTTCAGCTTTTTCGTTTGGCGCGCAGCTGCGCAATGCATGTTGTTATCGTTGGCCCGGCAAAAAGGCGTGGCAGGGCAAGGGCTGTATTGGTAGGGAGCAAGACCGGGAGAGGAGAATGAGGAGTAGAGGGCAAACAGTGCACTAGGCCATTGGCATCGGGCAACCTTTGTGCGCCGATTGCAGCGCAGCAGCTGGTCCGGGATGCGCCAACACCCATACATAAGCACAAATACATAAGCGCAAGGTGCTGCTGCTGCTGTTATGTCAGCTATGTACATACATACATGATTTGTATATAGTCGCCAATAGATGGCACATTTAGTGTGTGAAGCTGTACTTTCAGCGTAGTAAAAAGTTGTCGTCATCTCGCTCACTCGCACTCTACTTTTACTATAGAGATTATCTTTGGCTATAGAATGCAATTAATGCAGCCTGCATTCGTAATTTGAAATTATTTTATGACCCCCTCCCTTTTTTTGCTTTTTTAATTAAAAGTTAAATGTCTATGCGCTTTACTAAATTGCTTTATATGTGCTTGCGCATGTGTGTGTACATGTTTGCTTTGTGGGTGGCAGCAGACGATTATTAAATATGCAGGGTCACTAGCAAAACGATAACTTATCGGCAAGAGCCGTTAACTGTGACTTTCAACAGACACCAAGAATGCAATTGCAAAGAGAACGCAGCGAGCAAGTCAGCGAACAACAATAACAACAACATGAAAGCAGAGAGAAAGCTGCAAGGCAACAATAACGGCGGCCTAGCAAAGCATAAGTGCAATGGATCAATTACTTTGTGGGTTTTCTTCTCGCACACACACTCATACATCTACAGACAGCAGGCAGACAAGTGTGACAGTGTGAGTGTGTGTGTTTGCAAAAATGTCGGTCGGTCGTTGGCAGAGCCGCTGTCGCCGTCTGGCGCTTAAAGATCGACGCCGCTGCGAACGTAGCCGACGACGCCGTCACTTTGTCAATTGCAGGCTTTGCTTTGCTAAGCTAAGCTTTCGACTTGTTGTTGCAGTTACTGTTGATTACATGGAATGCTGTCTCGCCGGATTTAATGACTTTGTTGCGGTGCTTTTTTCCTCTTTTTTTATCAATGGCTAAAGAAGCGACAGGCGACAGCAAAAGAAAAAAAGCCATTAACAGCATCAAAATGGGAAAGGCGGTCTATGAATTCCACATTCAGATGTTAGTTCCGTTCCGTTTTCCCCTTAACAACAACAGCAAGAACAATATTTGCTTGCATCAATGAATCAGCAAACAGCTGATGATAATTCAAGTACTAAGTGTATAATGTACAATAACAAACACAGCACAATGAAAAATACTAAATAACTAAATCTACTGCAACAACAAACACACAACGCTAAATATAATTTTATTTAATTCACACAAAAAGAGGCAACCGGCATTTTTGCTGCGCAATTTGCACGCACACACACATACATACACGACGTCGTCAGCTCAGCTGGTCAAGCAATAACAAGGTTGACCGGCAAAAAGCTCAGCTTTCCCAATTGCGTCGTCGTCTCGACGACAGTTGACAAAGCATTGTGTGACTGGCCAAAGTTTGAGAGCAATTGCACTCGCCCGCCCGCATCATTGTTTCTTATTTTTAATTCAATTTTACGCTGCAATTAAAAGCGTTATTTTTAAAACAAAATGCAATGCGCAGCGTGGCTGGCGGTTGTTGTTGTTTTTATTTTATTTGGGTTAATTAAAACAGCTGTCTTGGGTGTGAAGTCAAACACACACGCATGCGAATCAAAATAAATACGCTACGCGTTTGCTTTGTTGGTTTTACTTGTCTATAGGCATGAAATTCGATCAGCTGATCTGCTGTGAAAACGCGCACATACATATGTATATACACTCGTATTTATGTGTGCGACGGTATTTGAGGGTCAGCGTCAGCGGCGTTGACGCCGCTTTGCTTTGTTGGCTGCTTCATATTGTTGTTGTTGTTATTGCAATGGAATTTGACAACGCGTTGCCGGCGTTCACAAAAAATGCTCTAACGGCAGTTGTTTTTTTTTTTGTTGTTGCTTTCGTGCTTTCATCGCATTTGTGGTTGTTGCTGTGCTGTTTCTCCTGCTATTCAAATTCAAATGGTTTTCAACACACTTTCAACCCATCTCGCATGTGTGTTGTGTGTGTGTGTGTGTGTAACCATTTTTTTTTGCGTTCGTTCGTTCTTTGTTTTTCGTATGCTAATTAAATGCTTTCGTTGACCATGAGCTTTTTTTGTATGTATGTTTTGCCCATTGTTGTTGGTTCAAAGTTTTATTGACCTTTTGTAATGGAATTTTAATGAAGTCGCTGAAAGCGCGAGTGACGACGACAACAACAACAACAAAAAGAACGAGAATGAGAATGAGAAGAAGCAAAAGAAGTCTTTTTAAATTGGAGGAGCAACACTTGTGCATTGCATATGAATGTTTTGCAGCAAGGCAACACTGACAATGCAGGACTGCATTTCGTTATCCGTTATGTTTTTGAGTGTCGAAGACTTAACGACTCGTTTACGAGCTTTGGTTGTGAGTGCTAAAAAAGAAAAGGGTAGAGTGGAGAAGCAAAGAGGCAAAGCACGTGTTTTAATTAAATTAGGTTAGTGTAAATAAGTGATATCACAATGTATACAGTACATATATAAGTTTGTACATATGTATGTATGTTTGTATGTTTTATAGACTGAGTCACAGGCCACAAAGCAGCTGCTATGACGCCGGCGACTCTCGTTAAAAATTAGCTAAAAACGCAAAATACAATTTGGCACACAACAATACAGAAAAATATGTGTGTTTATATTTAAATATTTTGAGCGCTACCAGATCCACAAAACGACAGCTGTTTTATTTTATTTCTGCTCTCTCGAGAGACCCCCAAAATGACCTCGCCTTCTCTTGTGTTGTGCTCCGTAATCTCTTTGGCTTTTGTCTCGATGACGACATTTTTTGTGAAATTTTTTTCAATCGCATTTCTATTGTGAACTACATCAGCAGTGTGTCCATATGCCTCACATTTTATAAATAGTATTCATTTAATGCAATTGTGCTGCTCTCTCCTTCGCACTTTAGCGATGTTGTCACCGATTATCATGAACAGCAGCAGCAGCTTTTGTTACAGCTATCTATGTATCTGTGTTCATGTAGTGTGTAGAAAACACATGTTTGGCGCCCGTTCGTTGGTGTTGTGGGCGCGCTACCAGCTGAGTGCGAAAGAGCGAGTACGAGCGAACCAAAGATGTGGATGTGTGTGTGTGTATTCTGCCGACATGTGGGTGCTTTTTCATATATATGAGTGAACAAAGTACATGTATGTACATGGGTAAGCAAGTGTGTGTGTTCGTATGTGCGCATCAATGCCGGCAGCGCTTAGTAGCCGCAGCTGTTTTTTTTTTGCGCATGAGAAGTTGCGCATGTATTGCCAAAAACAGCGAAATACTATGCGAAATATGTGTGCGTGTGTGTGTATTTTTCGCAAAATGAGCTGAGGCTGCAACGTGTGCGGCCATCTCAAATTCCGCTATGTTTGTAAATACATATATACGCAACTATGCATGTGTGTGTTTGCTAATTTTAGCAAAAATTCATTGGGCATGCAAAAGCTCAACGCTACGAAAACAAAAAAAAAATGCTAATGAACCACAGCAGTGGCCGCACAAAACACGCGCTTTTGTTTGCTCAAGAAAAAGACGCGCAGATTCGCAAAACAGCATCAACAACAACAAGAGCAACAGTATGAAACTACAATTTTAATGTCAGCTGACTTGTTTTCTTAACTATGTATGTACGTATGTATGTATACGACGCGCTATTCGCCCAAGGAGAGCAGAATTTTAGTTCACCCTCTCCTCATGCTCTCGCATTCGCACTCATACTCTCTTGCACCTGTCGTCGTCGTCGTCGACTTCGACGTCGACAGAGGAAGATAAGCAGCGAGAACAAACACAGCGCTAATTGTTTGCCGCCAACGAAAACGTGCGACGCAATAGGAGAGAGAAAGAGGCAAAAGTGGCAAATGCAGTTGAGATGATAAAAGAATTGAACTAGAAACGTTTTCAATACAAGTAAATGTATGTATTTATCGTATATCGATAAATCAACAGACAGCAGAATCGATTTAATTCGAAAATACATAATTCGTATATGATGATCAATCAATATACTGCATTATAGTAGAATCAATTTACAAATGTTCATACAATACACAGATGCATAATACATCTGAGAAGAATTAAAAACAAAAAATATTTTGTAGAATATTCTGGATACGTCAAATAGACAATATTGTTGGTTTGTAACTTCAAACCAAACAAATGGTGTATAAATAAATTGATTTTTTGTTTTGTATATTTTTACAAGTTATGGACTAATTTTATGCTCTCTCTGGGCATAAAACATGCGAGCACGCACGTAGACCAGCTGCCGAAAGAAGGGAGGGGGACTATGCATTTGTGGTGGTTGCCCGTCGACAGACGGCATGTTGTTGTGCTTTTTGGGTGGCCCGGGCGCGCCCACAAAACTGGTCACAGTCATAAAAATGCTATGTAGTACTATTTTTTTTTTACTCACGCAGAACTGCCAACTCAGCTGATGATGACGAATCAGCAGTTGGCAGTTGGCGCGCGCTGCTCTCATTGCATGTATTTTTGCTATTTTTATGCATTTTATTCAATCAAAAATTGTGTGTAGTGTGTGTAGGGCCAAAGAAACAGAAAACAGGCCGTCGCCGCCGTCAGACGACGCGGCTGCCGCGCCATTTATAGAAACGCAGACGGCAAAACAGCAGCATCGAGTCAGCTGCTATTGCTGCTGTTGCCTCTGCTGTACATACACGCGTTTCAGATTGCTGCCTCTCTCTCTCTCCCTCTCACAAGCAGCTGAACAGTCGTTTCCAATTTGTATTGGAAAGAACTGGAAGTTTAAGAGAACAGCACACGTGTTTACGTTGACGCCTCAATGTGAAGTGAGAGTGAGAGAGCGCAAGCGAGCAAAGTAGCGTCACCGAAAAGCTGATGGAAAAAAAAGCTTGAATCCACATGTTTTTTCGCTACACTGCTGATGGCTGGCTGTGCCATTTCCGTTTCAAGCGCAACAAAATGGAAATGAAACTGAACTTAACGAAACCAAACCAAACGCTCTCTCACTATCTTCCACTCTCTCGCTCTCGTGCACACGACCGTACAACGTAGAAGAGAGCGAAGCAGCAGCAGTAACCAACCACACTCTAGCAACATTTGGTGCCGGCGAATATTGAAAAAGTTTTCGTATTGGAACTGTTGCTGCTGTCGCTGCCTGCTGTTTGGTGGTGTGTTTTCGTAGCGGTGTGTTGGAAAAAAGTACAGTCGCCGCAAAAACGCTGCCTGCGCAGCGCTGCTGTTGGCTTGCTTGTGCTTGGTTGGGTTGGTTTCGTTTGGTTTGGTTTCGAACGCGTTGGCTGGGATTCTTGTTGGAACTAAAACGAGAGTCTCGCGCGCGCGTTTGATCGGCTTTTTGTTTACACTCACACCAATAACTATGCATGCATGTATTTGTGTGTAAATGTATATATGCATGTATGTGGTTGTAGTACAGCTGTAGCGCCGTTGTTATTACTTTGCTGTTTTTTTTTGCGCTGGGGGCGATTGGTGTATAGATTTTTGCCGGCATTTTCTGACTGCGTCGTAGATATGACGACGGCAACGGCGATATTTTCTTATTAGCCAAGGCCTCAAATTGCCGGCCATATGATGAGCTAGGGGGAAAATATTGTACGATTTTCCCATTTGGATTTTTACCCAATTGGAAAATATTTAACAATTGAAAGCTCTTGAGTGATATTTGAAGCAAGTCTACTGCGGCAATTTGAAACATTTTGAAAAAGCAAAGACAAGCTAATACAATGAATAAAATCGTTATGTAGCTTTATAATGAGTATTATTTAATGTTTTGTAAGCATTATATGGCGGGCCTCTTTGCTAATAACCATGTGCGACTTTCCAGTACGCTTTGTTGTTTTCCAATGTGTTTCCAATGCCTGCTGATGTCAATGAACGGCCTTTGTTGGCGACGGCGGCGAGCACAACAAAAATGAATTGCATAAATTAACATAGAAAAACTTAAATTGTATGTGCTTTATTATTATACTATTTTTATTATAAAATATATGCGGCGCGACATTGCAATGCCAAACAAAACAGCCAACAACAACGACAACGATGCCGCTCGATTTTTATCACAGCAAAAGAAAACTGTACTCACTGTACCTCTCTCTCTCTCTCTTGCTCTCACACCGTCTGCTGTGTGTCCCCATCATATCAAAACAACATTGGCCGCCCAGACAGCTGTGCTTGCAGTGAGAGCGGGTGGGTGACAAAGAGGGCGAGAGTGAGAGAGTAGCAGCTGTGTGTGCAAGTGTATGTGTTTGTGTATGATTGTAGTTGTAGCCGGCGTAGTCGAGTACTAGTTGTTGTAGTAGTGACCTCCGACAACAAGCGGCGGCGGCGACCAGAAAAATGTGAAACAAGTTTTATGGCTGCTGTTGCTGCTGCAGCATGCAACGAGAGACAACGCGAGATTTATTAGTTTTTAATCAAAGCCCAAACAAAGCTGCACAAGCCAAAGAATTTATACACAGTTTTCGCATTCCATTGGCATGATGCGGCGACGTCAACAGCGACGTCGCGGCAGCAGCCTCTGTCTTCTGCTCCCAGTTCAAAGTGTTTGCCTGCATCTGGCAATGGCATGATGTGCTTTATTTTGGGTGTTGCCGGAGTTTTGCACATTTTTTGCATTCTCTTTCTCTCCATCATCGTTTCCATTTCGCCTACGCCTTTTGGAGGCTGCTTGCTATGCAACTTTTATGCGTTGCCCACGCACATTTGCTGTTTTTGCCTATTTTGCATGGGAATTCAGTGCAGAAATGCAGCAACAACTCTCACAAATAAAGCACACATACCAATGCAAGTATGCTATATGAGACATAAGCATGCATGTGTGTGTGTGTGTTGTTTGTGCCGAGAACGCGCGCATTTTGAAGGACACAAGTTCCTTAACCTTTTGGGCAAAGACACGGCGTCACAACAGAAGCGAAGAGCACAACACAACATAACAACAACATTAATAACAACAGCAACTGGCTTACTACACTATTTACTATAAGCTCTCTTTCCACTACCAATGCAAATTCCAGCACAAGAACTACAAAAACACAAACAAAAACCACATCGCCGCCACTTAAGTGTGTGTGTTTGTGTGTGTGTTAAGTTTGCGTGCATGTATGCGTGCATTCATTTGCTGTAATTATCAAAAGCTTGTCCTCTCACTCTTGCTCACACACTCGTAGTCATCGCACTCGTTTGCTTGCTCTTTGGCAATTATGCTGCTTTTGCGTTGTGCTCTTTGCTCTTGTCATTTTGCCTTGTGAATGAGTTTCATTGTGAGGCCCCCAGACGTTGTGTGTGTAACGAGTGTGTGCGAGTGCTTGTGTTGGGGTTGCGTTTATGCGATGAAATGCAAGATCTGCACAGATATCGATAATTGAATGGGAATTTTAGATTTTTTTTTAATTATTGTACTTAATTTCAGCAGCCAGAAAAAGCGAATTTCATAGCCAAAAACTACATTAATTCTTTATATTCATTAAAAGCAAAAAGATTATTGTTTGCTGTTAGAAAAAGCTCTATCTCAAAAACTATAAGAACATTTGAGGTTAATACTTCTTAATATTCTAGTTTGATTTGGTATTTGACCACTATCATCACTGCTCTAATAAATTATAAATTTGATTTATAAAGAGTTTTAACTATTGTCCACAATTAAGGGTTCAAGATAATAAAAACTATCTTTTCGAACTAAATGTTTAGTTAAAATATCGGATAAGAAAGTTTAAAGTTGAAATTCTTTTTAATTTAGAATATTAGATATTAAAGAACTTAATTTTTTACTGAATTTCCATTTTCTTATTTTCCAGGCGGCAATACTACAACAGACCTTCCAATACATTGTGGATCTGGAAACCCAGAAGACACAGCTGCTCACGCAGAACAGCGAACTGAAGCGTCAGGTCGGTGAGCACGAAGCAAATGGCGGCGGTGGCGCCTCCGGCGACAACTACAACAGCAGCAGCAGCGGCAATGCCAACGAAACGAACAACAGCAGCAGCAACAACAACCAGAGCGGAGCAAGTGCGGTGGCCATTAAGAAACGCAAGCTGACGGACAACGTCATCAACATGCAGACGATCAGCGACAGTTCGGACGAAGGCCTAGGATCCATGTCTCCCGAGCCCATGACACTGCTCTCCGGTGGCCAAGGGGGCGTGGCAGCCGCTAATGCAGCAGCCGCCAGTAAATTGAGCAATGCCAGCATTATAGCGGCCAAGGAGATGCTGGAGACAAAGAAGCTGTTGGAGAAGGAGCGCAGTTTGCGACGCTTGCTCGAGGATGAGCTGCAGATGATCAAGCGACAACTCTACAGTGTTGCCACCGCGCCACCGGGCACAGCTGTTGCCGCTGTGGCAGCCAACAGCAGCGGCGCCTACATTCCACGTGAGGTCATCGAGCACACCGACAATTTTGTGCGCGCCGAGGAGCTGGAGGATTTGGGCGGCACCGTCTCGTATGTGGAGATCGATGAGATGACCGGACAACAGCAGGTGGTGGTGTGTTCCAGCATCGAGGAGCTCGAATCAGATGCAGCCGCCGAGATCATAAGCGAGGATCAGGTGCATGAGGAGGTCATCCTCTCATCGAATAGTTCGACCGAATCGGAGAATGAGGTCAATGTGAATGCGATTGCCAAAGCGTATGCCGAGGGCATGAGCACGCCCATTTTGCAGGCGATCAAGGCCACGCCCAAAGTGGAGGTGGAGCGCATCAATGAGAAGATCGTCAAAGTGAAGACAGAGAAACTCGATCAGCCCACGGTGATGGGTGGAACGGCGGTATTTACGCGTTCGCGTCAAAATCTCGAGACCATTGTGGAGGCCATACGCCACCTGGAGGGTGATCATCTGTTCGCCGATGGCGATCAGCAGCACAAGTTGCAACAGCACTACCAACAACAGCAGCAGTCGTCGCATCATTCACAGCATCATCAACAGCAGCAGCAGCAGCATCAACAACAGTCGCAGCATTGCATGCAACTCACCACAGCCGGTGGTGCAACGCATCGTTTGGCGCAGGATGCGCCGTTGGCATTGACCACAGGCAAACAGCATGCGGCGTTGGCCGAACTGACGCCTTACTTGCAGATCAAGGGCAATAAGCAGGTGATCATTACAGCCAAATCGGCCAAGGATATGGGCGGCTTGTCGAGTGCTCGTGTCACGCCAACGGCCATTTTTAAAGTGCAGACCAGGGATGCGACGTCATCGGGGGCGGCGACACATCATTTGAGCGGCAGCAGTCATCCCGTTACAATTACCACTTCACTCAAACAGTGCCGTCCCGGTGTCATTGTCGCCAAGCAGCTGCCGTCATCCTGATTGCCCAACAACAACAACAACAGCAGCATTAACAGCGCCTCTCTACTCACTAGTATTAAAGGCGCTTGCAATAACATAACAGTAACAGCAACAGCAACAGCGGCGGCAACAGTAACAGCAGCAGCAACTCCTAAACATTTACATAATAAGCGGCAGCGCAGCGCTGTTAAGCAACACCAGCAGCCGCCCTGCATTAACAGAGCTGTTAAGCGACGTTAAAAGAAAGCAGCGACTATGCGCAGCTTTTGCTTGCTGACAAAAGCTCAACACTGCGATCGCACTCGTGTCGCTGCTGTCGAAACTAAACGAAATTTTACAAAAAAAAAAAAAAAAAAATGCAAATTGTATAAAAATATAAAAAATCGTAAACAAATTTTCGTGTGCAGTTAACAAATATTTTTTTTGTTGTCGATTGATTTACAGTTTTAATCAGCACATTTTCCATAACAGAACAACTACAAAAACAACAACAACAGAGAACTCACAGCCACTGTAATTAAATGCAAAACAAAGAATAGAGAGCAAATGAAAGAAAGAGTAAACAATTTGTTCATTTATTGGTTAAGTTCAAGTAAGAGAAATAACGATTTAACAACAACAACAACAACAAACAACAACAGGCAGAAACAACAAAACAGAGTACAAAAAACAAAATAGACATAAAATTTTATGATTTTCTGTTTATTACAACACACACACACACACATACACATAAAATACAACATAAAAATAGAGCAAAATAAGGAAAAAACTAAAATATAAATATGCGAAAACAAAAAAGATTACAAAAAAAAAAACTAAACTAACAAATATAATAAAAAAAACGAAAAAAAAAAAACAAAAATAAAAAAATGGTACATGCTACAGCACACAGACACACACATGCATAGATAAGCACATACATATGCATATGTATGATGTATAGTGTATGATGTAAAATGATGTATGATGAGCATGCTGAACTCTATAAACACCATCGCATTAATTTTTACATTTTTAAATTATTTTCTATTATTTAATTAATTTTAAGTTTATATTTACAATCAATTATTATTATTACGTTGTATGTATAAACAACCTCCTCCAAAAAAAAAAGAACTTAATTGTATTTTTTCCCTTTTGATTTGCCCAAAAAACAAAACACAAACAAACAAACAAAAAAAGGATAGCAAACAAGAATTTTTTGGATTTTGGAATTTATTGAGTTTTTGTTGATTGTATATCTATATAATTAATTGTAAGATGAAAAAAAGGAGAGGAGAGTGCGTGGCAAGAAGTGAAAATCGTTTATTATATAAACTACACCCATACACACACACACACATGAACACATATACACAACCACATACATATATATTTATATATATATATAAATATATGTATACTTTATATACATACATGCAAAGTACATACGACATAAGCTAACGCAACATTACATAATATATATATATATTATAACTACTACTAAAACAAAATACAAGTACATTAATTATGCATATACATCCAACATATACATATAAATAAATAAATTGTGCATAAATACATTACATTGTATTATGCGATTAGAACCTAAGTGCAAGCAAACAAGAAAGCAGCAAGAGAGTTCACCGTTAAAAACAAAAACAAAAGAGAGGCGACAAATTACAAAACAACAACAAAAAAATAAATATAACGCATCCTTCGTATCAAATGCCCCATGCATGTGTGAGTGTGAGCGACAGCTACAACAAGAAAGAGAGAGAGTGTAGAACCAACCAGCCTGCAGAATCTCTCTTACTAAGCCGCTGGGACGCTGCGCGCTTGCCAGGGCAGGCAGCTTTCTGTCAGCCACGCATCCACAATGGCACATAGTGTCTGGTTGCCGTCTGACAGAGAGACCGCAAGAGAGAGAGAGAGAAAACAAAAATGCATTAGCAGCAGAGCCGGCAGAGCGCGCAGCGTAGCAACGGCTTGGCCCCCCAAACAAACGGAGAGAGAGTTTGAGAATGATGGAGAGAGCGGCGCTCCACCCATACACATACACACACACACAAACGCACACACTTGGACATGTATTAGGCATTTGCATGCGAAGAATTTTTGCGTACGTGTTGCGCGTTTGCAAAAGGCGCCTTCACATTGAATAGCTAAACAACAACAAGAACCACATGATTACGCATTATATAAGCCAGATCATACATACATACAACAAAAAAAAACAAACATATTACTACGTACATTCATGCTCTATATAAAACAAACAAAATACATTAAATAATTACAAACAACAAAACAAACAAAAAAATACGAAAAAAATTATGTCAAATAAATGGTTTTTCCTTTTCCCCTCAAAGAAATACAATTTGTGCTTTTTATTCATTACTTGTATAATTATTGTTTTCAGATCTGTTAAGTAAGTGAACCAATGTTATTACATTAATCCTTTTCAAGGCCATTTTATCGATAGGGTATTTTCAAAATGGCGGCTCGTCCCATGAGGCAGATAGTTTAAAAATCTATAGCATACTTATTTGGGTTGCGTATGGCAACGAAGGTTTTCTTAAGAGATTCAAGGAAAAGCATAAATTAAGGCTTTTACTATATAGCTGTAATAGAAAAATCGTTGGGTTTTGTATCTCCTATAACGTATAAATAATTTTACATATCGGTTTCATTTTAAAATTGTTTATGTATTTAACAATTTTCCTATTTAGTATAGCTTATAACTAAAATTATAGTAGTCTATTATAAAAATGGTCAATTAAAGCTGCTCCTCCTCGATCTGCACATCTGTAGTAAAGACATACATATCTCTCCTTCTGGCAAAGAGCAGCTCTTGTCGCTTCGGATGCGAAGCTAGCGAATGCACAACGCCGCCATTGTCACCTAAAAGAAAAAGCATATAGTTAAGAGGCGTACTTTAAAAACGAAAAGTAATAAATTACTTATGCGAATACGCTGCAGCACTTTGGCTTCCACTAGATCCCAGACGTAAGCATAACCTTCACTGGATCCCGCCACAATGTGAGCATCGCTCTGCAGAATGCCGCATTCAATGTGATAGTCATCTGCCTGATGACCCTTGTACTCGTTGAGTAATCCGCCCGTCTCACAGTCCAGCAGACGCACAGTGCTATCCTGGCAGCCCGCCACCAAGCATTGCTCATCCCGCGTCTGCGCCAGATACGTAATGGGTTCGCCCACTTTATCGCAGATCATTTCACCCACTCGAATGTCATAGTGTCGCACACAGCCATCGAGGGAAGCGGCATAGATCTTGTGCTCGTTGGTCAGCACCGTTGTGATGCAATCCTTGGCCTCCTTCATCACCTGTACAGGATCGAGGCGACGTGTGCGTATGTCCCAGCACATCACAGCATTGTCACGTCCCCCAGAGATCGCTATCGAAGAGTCTTCGTTAAAACAGACACAGCGCACACCGCCAGCATGACTGCGCAGTCGCCGCACTGGTGTGCCTATAAAGAGAAATAGTTGAAAATAACACATCTAAGAGGATTGTTCGATTGTAAGCTACCCTCTTATTAAAAAATAAACAATTTTACTGCTCACGATATTTAAAAGCATTTTAAACTGTTATTAACAGAACTGCCTCATTTAGATAACAGTCATCCGCTAGCACTGTTTAACAGAAACGTTTGATGTTAAATAACAGAGCTGATAAATTTAGCAAGCAAACGTTTATCTTTAACAACTTTTAAGTTAATTATTCAATCGTAATCAAATATTCAGCAAACTTTTATATAACTGTTATTAATGCATTTTTAAAAATTGGCTGTACATTTATTATCTCTCTGTTGCTATAACAATTATTAAACGCTTTGTCTCACCTGTTGATACATCCCAATAGATAATGCTCTTGTCCAGACTGGCTGAGACTATATAGCTGCTATCACAGCTGCCTGCTGCATCGGTTACTTCATCCGCGTGGCCGCCGTAGGTTTTCAGCAGCAATCCAGAGGCGGGATTCCACAGTTTTACCTTCTTATCTGAGCCGCAGCTCATACAATAAGAGCCATCCACTAAAGCGACAAGTTAACTAGCAACTATATTTAAGTAAAACTGTAAGTATTTGCTTACCATTATAACGCACTGCACGCACCGCGCCCTGTTTGCAATCGATGGTCTGGCTGCAGTTGAATTTCGCTAATTCCGGCATTTGACAATTTTTGTTTATGTTTTTGCAATGCGACCGTAACTGTAATTACAAAAAATACACTAGACTAGCTGATAGTAAAATATACTAGTTCTAAAATACCAAGACGATTGGCGCCGGAACTGACTCAAAATATAATCGATTTAAAATTACAGTTTTATAATCGATCATGAAATTTTTCCGAAACTATTGCACAATAATATAAAATAAGAAGATAACATTTCGCTAAATTAACACAAATTTTAATTGAGCTATAACTACTTGTCCGCTTGAATTCCATAAAACTCGATTTGTTTTTTCGCCAACAAAAAACAATCGATTGAAATCGACTAAAAATCGAATCGGTTCCAGCTCTAATGCCAACAATAATAAATAAAGCAGCGGCAACAACAAAACAGTGCGCGACGCAACAGCAGCACTTTTTCAACAATTTACGAAATAAACATTAAAATACTGAAAGAGTAACAGTGAAACGCGCTTTGTGTTTTAATTGAATCAAAGTGGTGAAAACTATTAAATAGAAAACAATTAATAAACGCGTAAAAAGAGCGACGCAAATTGCGTGGCACACAAAAAAACACGCAGCAAGCACGTGTGCTTGTTGGCTAGCGGGGGAGGTAAGAGACGCGCGCTACGCAATTTTTGGATGCTACGCAATAAGATAGCCCGAAAGCTACGCAATTTCCACTACTGTCCGCTGTGGGGCGCTCTACGCACCTGCCCTACAATACCAAATACAAAAAAAAAAACAACAACAACAAACTCGAAACGTCGATGCGGCGACCGCTGCGCTGTTTGTCGCCTGCTGCTGACGTGTGCAAACGAGTGCGAAGCGACGACGACAGGATATTTAACTAAAGCAAAAACAACAACAACAACAGCAGCAGCAAAAACGACGACAGCAGTTGCAAACTGCACGACAAAATTAACGAAGTGTCCAGTGTGGTGCAATTGAACGACACACAGCACGCATACACTCACACACGCACAGCAAATACAATACACAAAACAGAAGGCAAATGGCAGCAAGAAGAGCAACAGCCAGAGCAGCGATAACGAAAGTGCAGTGACGAGATTAACGGCAGCAGAAAATGCAGCGCCACGCAGCGCACAGTAGATTGCATAAAAATCCTGCTCAAGAATAAGAAGTGCATACAAATACGAATACAAACGCAAGTGCAAGCACACACACACAAACACACAAGTAAAACAAGCACACAATACACGCACACACACACACACACACACAATCAAACTGCGAGCTCAGAACAGCAGCAGCAACAGCAACAACTACAACAAGAGGAAGAGCAACAGAAGTTAAAAACAGCAACAACAAGAACAACAATAAGAGCAGTGACTACAGCAACAACAAGAACAAGCACAACAGCAGCAAATACAACAAGAACAACAACAACAGCAACAAGCAGCAGCAAACAACAACATTGAAAAAAAAGGGCAAACAGTGCGCGCACAAACAAGGTGGAAAGTAAAAAAGTTGTTTGTCAACTTGTGGCGTCCATTGCACACCACCCCCCCTCTCTCCTCTCCCACCCTTCGCAGCTGCGCCCGCGCCCTTGTCCACAGTTGAAACTTCTGCTGCTGCTGCTGTTGCTGTTGCCGCTCAAAGCACAAATGTTGCAGCAACAAAGTGTCTGGCTGTACTGCTGCTGCTGCTGCTGCTACCACCAAGTGGAAGTGCAACTCCGCGTCCAGTGTGCATGCAACAGCGCCTGCGGCCAGTGCTAAGTGGCATCCACCAAAAGCAAGTGAAAAATCATCATCCAGTAATAGCAACAACAACAACAACAAGCAGAGCAATTTAGTTTTTTTTTGTTATTTGTGAGTGGTGCAACATCATGTCGACGGTAACACGCAGCGCGAGCGCAAGTCCTTGCATGGCCCTCAATGGCATCATCGATGCCAGTTTGTTCCCTTTGAAGTCCACCAGCGATGTGGTGAATCTCTTCCGACGCGCCCTAACCAGCGCCATCGAGCCCGATCTGACGCTGCTCTCCATCGTCGTTGGCTACATCGAGTTGTCGCTCACCACCGGAGAAGCGGCTCAGGCGGCGCAGGCAGCGCAGGCGGCACTAGGTGAGCACTCAAATTGCATTTCATTCATGACCCGCAATAGACGGATTTTGATTATTTGGTCGAGCCTAAAAGTATGCTATACTTTTTGATAGTTGATTTTGGTCTCCTTATACGTCTCTAAAGCATATTTAAATTGATTGTTTTTAATTTAAATAATTTATTTTTGAATAATATAATTAATAATTAATTAGAATTTGAAATTGCAACAGCATTTCGATTAAAATACGAATTCGAAAATATAAAAACCCTGACATTTGGAATATTTACCAAAGCCTTAAAGTATGCTACATTTCTTGTGATTTTTTTAAATTTCTGAGAGTAATTTGAAATGTGATTTTAAAAATAGTAGTATATTATTTTCTATTAATTCTTTAAATATATTCAAATTTGGCCAATAATTTTGGCATTAACATACAAATAAAAATTAACGTAATTGAATTTAATAAAGTTTTGGCTTTTAATTTTTAATTTATGATCTATTTATTTTATAGTAAATGTTTCTCTCTTAGCGATTTTAAATTATTATGACAAAACTCATATAATGCTATACTTTCCTTAATTCTATATAGAGGTTTTGAGGTTTTGACCTCTATGTATCTTTTATATCATAGATTTTGAAATGCCTTAAATAACGAAGTTTTCATTCGAAAATTGTTAGAAAAACGATCTTTTGAATTTTTATTATACATCACATGTATTTTTTTTAATTTGAATTTGAAGCTAAATATAAAGAAATTAAATATTAGAATATTGCAAACAAATTGAATATTTTAAAATTAAGCAATATTGGTTTGCAATAATTTAATAAAAAGAAATATACGCATAAAAGTTAAACTGCAAAAACATAGATTAAACATAGATTACTGTTTATTATTATTATTCTTTTATTTTTCTAAAAATTATTTTTTCAATTAACATAAAGTAGTAACTTAAATGAATGGCCTCAGTAGCTAGCGCTCCCTACTTTTAGTTATTATATTTTTTTTTGTATAATAATTAAACACGTAAATAAATAAATAAGTAGTATAAATGTATAAATATTATTAATATTAATCTCTTCTTCATTTTTAACCCATTTAGGCAACAGCAGCGATGTCATCATGGGCAACAGCGTTCCGTTTCCAGTGGTCACCCACGAGCTGATCGCAGGACTCTATAAGAAATTCCAGACCATTCTGTCGGTGGTGGACAAGCCAAAGCCGCATCGCCAGGCGACGCGCGACATCATCAAGAAGGTGTCGGATGTCATCTGGAATTCGCTGATACGCAGCAGCTACAAGGATCGGGCGCATCTGCAGAATCTCTACAGCTATTTGTCGGGCAACAAATTGGATTGCTTTGGCGTTGCGTTGGCCACCACAGCGGGGTGTCAGCTGCTCGGCTATCGCGATGTGCGTTTGGCCATCTCCGAAGATCATGCGTGGGTCATGTTCGGTCAGAAGCGTGTGGAAAGCATCGAGGTGACCTGGCATGGCAAGGGCAGCGAGGATAAACGTGGCCAGGACATTGGCGCTGGCATTGAATCCGGCTCTTGGCTATACTTGGGAGGACTAGCTGTGGTCTGTGAACGTGGCATGGAAGTGGCAGCCATCTGTGTGGCATTGAACATCTCGCTGAGTGCGAATAGCGATTGCGTTGAAGTTGCTGAGCTGCAACAACAGTTGCTGTGGCTGCTCTACGATCTGGGGCATCTGAAGCGTTATCCCATGGCATTGGGACTACTCGGTGAACTGGAGGAGATCAATCGCACGCATCGCAGCATCAGCTGCGAGCAATTGTTTCGCGAAGCGATCGAAGCATCCCGCAGCTATTATCACAATCATCACGTTTATCCGCACATCTTTCAGGGCAACTATTACAATCGTTTGCTCAAGTATCGCGAGGCATTCGCCGCCTGGGCAAATGCCGCAGATGTTATACGATTGTATACTTATCAGTGTCGCGACGATGAGGAAATCTACAAAGAGTTGCTGGACATTGCAAACGAGCTGATACCCTACGTGATGAAAACGGAGAGTTCGGGGCATTCAGCGCGTAGCATTTTACGGGATGCGGAAGTGTTTGCCAATCTGTTGCGTTTCTACGATGGCATCTGTCAGTGGGAGGAGGACAGCTTGACGCCCATTTTGCACATTGGTTGGGCCAAGCCGCTGGTGAATAACATTACCAAGTTCGATTATGATATACGCTCGCAGGTGGTCATCAAGTTGCCTGAGGATTTGGAAGCGGAGGAGGCAGCTAAGAAGGCAGCAGCAGCAGCGGCGGTGGCAGCAGCGGCAGCTGAGGAGGGCAACAACAACAATAACAACACGGTTGTTAAGAAGGATGAGGTGAGTAGAAATTCAAGTACTATTAAAATAGTTTATAATAATTGTTGCTGCTTTGTAGAAACCCAAATCGGAGCTGCCCACAACGCTGGCGGATTTGACAGCTGCTTGCGGTGAAAAGATTTTGAATCCGGACTTTTTGCTGCAAGGCGGCGGTCAACCATTTGCCGATCAGAAGCAGCAAGCAGCAGTGGAGACGGCAAACAGCAACAACACAGACAAGGAGGCTACAACTACAACTACAAGCAATGGCGGCAACGCGGCACAAACGCCGCCAACTGAGGCAGAGCACAAAGAAGCTAAATTGGAGGAGAAGAACACGAGCAGCAGCAACAGTAGCAATAACGTTGAGCAGGCGACGCCAATTGTCGATGACTATGATCCGTTTGAGATCATGTTGAAGCGTCCCGTCATCACGCTGTACAGCCAGAAGATGAAGGGTCTGAAGGATCTGCTGCTGGCGGAGAAACTCAACACGCATGCCATATCATTGCAGGTCACCGCACAGTCGGTGGCATCGCGTAAAGTGCGTGGAGCAGCTGTGGACAGCAGTCGACAGCCGGCCACCATTTCGGCCACAATCACAGCGATAGCGTCCACGGAAGTCGTTGGTGGAGCTGGAGCTGGAGGCGGAGGCAGTGCAGCGAGTGCATCGTCCGGAGCGGGGGATTCAATTGCAGCGTCGCGACCGAAGCGTACAAGACGCGAGTAAAAACACACACAAAAATCGTAGTAATTTGTTGTTTGTATTTATATATATATTATATATAGATGTATATCGTATATTGTATATGTGTGGTTCGCTAGCGACTTGCCTGCGAACTTTTATTGGCATTAATCCTTTACTATTATGCATATATAGTTATGCGCTATCAATATTTTTGATGTTCGATGTGTATTTATGTAGTTTGTAAGCGCGCAACAAAAACCGTTAGAGAACGCTTAGCGTTTTAAAAAGATGTAAACACTCACACACACACCTTATACACACCACACACACACACAAACTGAAGAAAGCACACAAAGCTCTCGACTATTTATAAAGAGTTCGCTGTAAGAACAGCGAGTTAAATTGAACGAGTAAAGTGAACTCTCGCTCGATTTACTCGCTCTATTCGGTAGCATCTTAACGTATTTGTAACCGTATTTTAGTCTGTTAATATTGTCTAATGAATTAGTTTTTATTGTTTTTGTGTATTTATTACTACAACTTGTTTCCCCACAAACAAATTCCCCCCTATCATTTTTGCTTAAGCTCAAACGTAACTTTATTGGTGCTCTTCTTTGAAAAAATTTGAATTATGTGTAAACAAAAGTACTATATATCTATATCTATATATATATTAATCTATGTGTATCTACTATTTTATGCATTGTATGAGGCTAAGCTGTTTTTTTTAATGTTTTGTTTACAGTAAGCAAAAATATCTGAACACACAACCGCAAAAGAAAAATAGAAAAAACATAGAACATTTATTAACGCAACAGAAAACATATTTAACACTTCCTCTCTATATGTGATAAACTGTTTTTTCTAGAAAGCTTTCATATACTTATTATGTACTATAAATATACGTATCTAATAATACACTAACCATAAAACATAAACATATACATACATATTGTATTTATCAAAAACTACTTAAACACTCACACTAAACAAAAACAAAACAAGGGCCGTGGGAGGGACGCGGCATGCACTTTTTAAATAATCGATCAAAGATCCAAATGCTATAAATATCAGCAAAAACAAAACAAAGTTATTTTATTTTGTTACAACTTTCGAATTAGTATTGTAAAAAAGAAAAACAAAACAAAACACATAAAATAATAAGCAAACCGGAGCTTAAAAACAAATTGTTAAATGATGATAATAAGCATTATTATTTTTTTTTTTTGATTTGTGCGTCGTGCGTCTGTGATGAATAATGTATAGAGCAGAGAAAACAAGGAAGCGATTAAGCCCATTAAAAAAAAAAACAAACAAACAAACAAACTAAGTAAACAAAAACAAGAGAACACAAATCGAACAATAAGTTCAAATGGTATTAATTAATCAAATGTATGGTGTTTTATTCCTTTATAAAAGTAGCATATTTAAACTACAAACAAAAACATTAAAAAGAAAACAAATCTATATTAATACATACATATGTAGATATATTTTGGCATACAAAATTTTTACCGTAAGCTATGAAGAAAAAAACTAAAAAAAAACCCCAACACTTTTGGCAAATAAAAATCCAATCCATATTTCTGAACAAAAAAACAAAAAATAACCTATCAAGCAAAACAGCAAAAAGAAAACATGCAATAAATCAAAAGCATACCGCAAACTATTTATTATCAATGTTAAACGTTACGTATATATATTGCAATTGCTCAATAACCCTATTAGCTTGAAAGTCAAATAGCCACAAGTCAAAATGTTAAAAAAAAAATAAAATAAATGCATCTTTCAAAAAGCAAAAAAACGAGCGCTAGATTTTTCACAAAACCGATAGCGCTTAAAACCACGTTGTTATCGATAACCCGAAGCAAATTATTTTAGTATGAGCCTCGACAATTATTTATTTTGGCATATAAGCTATCGAATCTACGGTCACACTACAACAGCTCTACACAAGTGACTCGGCATCATTTTTTTGGCAGGCGTCAAATAAATAATTGGAAAATTGTACAACAATTGTAATTCAACTGCTTTAATACACATAACGAAAAATGTCTTCGGCCGATAAAGAGAAGGATACAAAGGAGGAGACCAATCAAAAGAGCGAAGACTTGGGCTTGCTTGAGGAAGATGATGAGTTCGAAGAGTTTCCCGCTGAAGGTGAGTGAATGAAATATTTATGTTTTGTTGTTGCTAAAAGTTGCAATTTGTGTATTGCAGATTTTCGTGTAGCCGACGATGTGGAGGAGCCCAACGTGTGGGAAGATAATTGGGACGACGACAATGTGGAAGATGATTTCAGTCAACAGCTGAAGGCGCATTTGGAGAGCAAGAAAATGGAGACATGAAATCGTTCGGCGTTCGTATCTAACCACACAATAACTGAGTTAAAACAAACTAGTAATAAACAATACGGAAATATATATTAATTAAGATACAAGTGCGAGTTTAGAGAAATAATTGTGATACAAAGACTACTAGATTTTCATCCACACGCTGCTCTTCTTCAAGCCGCTGCTCTAAAGTCGATTGCGTCTGTTGTAACTCTTCGATTTCAACGCTTTGCTGCTCAATCGCTGCTTGCTGCTCTTGATGCTGTTCTCGTTCTTTGACCTCCTGCTCCTTGCATTGCACTGTACGTGCGTTTAAGCTGGCCTCAGCCTTCTGCACGCGCTGCTGCAACTTCACTTGGGAGTCCAGCAAACTTTGATGATTTTCCACAAGGGATTTGTGCGTCTTCTCGACACTTTCGAGCGTCTTTTTGGTATCCTTGTAGCCGCTCAATAGCTCGGGTGGCACAATGCTGGAGGCCTCATCAATGTGCTGACTAAGTTGTGCTATAGTCTCAAGTTCAACGCGCCGCTCATTGTAAATCTGCTTGAGTTTCTCCAATTCTGGCTTGTTGCTCTCGATTTTTGTAGTCAACTGCTTTGTTTCCCTGTTAAAAAGCATTTTGTAGTATTATACCTAAAGTTTTTAAACCATAACTTACATTTTGACCACAGCCACATCGCTGTCCAGCACCACGAGCTGGTTGATTTGTTTGAGTTGACTATCAATCTGAGATTTCATCTCTTCTTCCAACGCCATTTTCGATTGTAGTTGTCGGAGCGCTTTTGACTGCACCTTTAATTCGGCCTTCGCCTGCGATAATTCCTCGTGCAACTTGTGCATGTTGGCCTCGCATTCCTTGAGCTCAATCTTATCCTGCATACCGGATTGTTGCTGCTGCTCCAGTTCGTTGCGCTTGGCAGCGTTGGCAGTAATAAGCGCTTGACGCTCGTGAATGCGCTCGATGATGGGCTGAATGATGGTCTTCTTGTGCATGCGATAGAAGCACCAATAGTTGAAGAGCACATCCAAGGTATTGAGCGTAGTCTTGGCAGCTGCAAAAAAAGGTTTTTTTTATAACATTTTGGTTAACCTATTATTCTTGGCACCTACTTGGCTGTGTTATATCGTAGTAGGTGTAAGTTTTGCCCGGAAATGAGATTTGCAATATTTTCTGCACTTGGCGGCACAGCTTCGTAAGAAAGACGCGCTTCAACTTCGAGGTGTCGTTGGCATCGCTGTCGATGTTATATGGCGGATCAACGCGAAATCCATAAGCCCTTAGGCAGGGTACTAATATGCGTACGAGGAATGCTTCGGTGGGATTGGCCACATCGGTGGTACGCACATTTAGCTCGGGGAACAGTGAGTTGGCTGCCTTGCAGACCTGCTCCATTACATTGGTTTTCGTCGACATCGCGTTTTAAATTTGATTGCAAATTGAACGCCAATACTGTAGCGTGACTGTAAGTTATATTTGAAAAATATGCTAACATTGCCATAGAAAATATACCAAAATATGTACAGTATATGCTAAAGATGCAAACTCTGTGAGCGATACTATCGAATAGTTTTTCTGCGAGTGCGTAGTTTTTATTTAATTTATTTATTTACCATATTTGTATTTAATAAAAATAAAAATGTAATTGCAAATTATAACGCATTGTTAGCTTAGAAGTTGGGTGTTCAATATATATTTTAATATGAAGAGCCAACTTTCGCTATTAACTGCTATTATATACTGTAATTGAAGCTGTCGTTCTTTTGACTTTTTATCGATATGTAAGCGAACTATGTTTTGAAATGTTAAGTGCTGCAAAGTAGAATAGTTAGTATTATGTGAGTGCTGCAAAGCGCAGTTGAATATAACGTCTTTTACATTGCAGCTGCCATAGAAACAAACGACATGTTGTTTAGTGTGTTTTTTGCGCTTTTAATTAAATTGCAATAATGACGGCCTCTAGCGCTGTGGAAGATGAACGGCTAACTGACTCCGATTTGTCCGATGACGAGGGTAAATAAATTTAAATCATAATTTACAATGTGTAACCAAAGCAAGCCCGTTATTTCTCGTTGATAGAGCGCAAAGAGGAAGTAAAACCCGAAGAGATCCGCCCTGTAACGCCGCGACCCACCTACAGCGATGAGGAGTTGAACCAACTGGTTGAATATATTCAACGGATGACCACATTGTATTCGCTAAATCAGCGCGATTGGCACGAACAAGCCTTGGATATTATTCGTCGTTGGCTGCTGGAAGTTAGCGAACCGCTTCTAACCGTTTTCTATGCGGGTAATCGGTTAACAGCTAATCTTGGCTTTCCCAATGATCCTGTCGATGACATTAGCTACTTTCTGCGCAGTGAACCTAACGAAATATTCACTGTCGATGGTTTCCATGACGAGATTCACTTTGGCACCGTGCACAGCGATGCCGATGGTTGTCTCATGTATTTGCTGGAACGTTTCTATGCGCCCATCTTTCGGAACTTTGACGATTGGAACGAAAGTATTCGTGCTCGCTTTTGCGCTAGTTTGGATCGTTTGCTGGTTTTCCTTTGTGCCATGAACTCCAAGATTGGTGGCATCACCTCGCTCTATGTGCCCTTTGTGCTGCATCAGATTGGTGGCGAGCAAATCGTATGCGATCGTGCGCTCTTCAAGAATCTGGAGAGCATTGCTGTCTATTGGATGACACAGATTCGTACTCTGCTTGGCGATTGCACATTGGTGGTGCCCAACGATTTGGCCACGGTACGGGATGAGTTTGAGTTCTGGGAGTATCGCTGTAAGTAAAAGACAATCAATTACGATTTGTTTTGAGATTAATAATTTACTTCATCATTAGAATAGAACCGTATTCAATCAAGAATTTTAAAGAGTTCCTTAAGTAGTGACTCACTCTAAAACTCTAACTAGCTTCCTTATGCGCTTTCTTGCAGTGGAGGTGCTTCAAGGACTCAACTCGCAGCTGGTGCAGTTTGATGTGCAGCGCGTGTTTAAGGTGCTGCGCCAGTGGCACTCGGTGCACATGCCACAGATCGAACAGCTCATTGAGGCAGCCAAGCTGGAGGAGCAATTAGCCGCCTCCAACATTAAGTATCTCAATTTGCTGGTTGAACCCTGTGCTGAAATTGATGTGGCTGCCTCGCCAGCAGCTGTGACAAAGTTGCTGCCTAAGATTATACATCTGCTGCGCTTTATTTGGTTGCATTCGGCGCATTACAATAGCAGTGCAAGGATTACGATATTGTTTCGCAATTTGAGCAATCAAATTATCAAATTCTGCACCGAGCAAATTAAACTAGACGAAATCTTGAGTGGTTGTCCAAGATTCGGCATTAAAATGTGCAATCTATCGATGGAATGCTGTCTCGCCTACAAGGAGCATGTGCAGCAGCAGCAAGAGGAGATTGGATGGCAGTTGGATCAGGGCATTGTCTTCAATCATGTGAATGCGTTTATGGAACGTTTGGGTGATCTCATGGACATTTGTGAATCGATGATTGTCTTTGGCCGACTCGATGAAACCGAACACATTGAACCGACGCAGTTTAGTGGCACCAATGGCGAGCAGCTGGAGAAGATTGCCTCGAATGTGGAGCAGCAATTTCTGAACGCACTCGAGCAGCTAAAAAGCGGCGGCTCCAAGGATGTGATGTTGAATGTGCATCGTGGCGAGTGGTACGAACAGGTGGCCAACTATCGACGCAGCGTGCAGCACATGAAAGAGACACAACAGCGGCTCATTGCGAATGTGTTTCGACGTGTTTGCAATGTGGAGGAAGCGTTGGAGGCGTTGAATGTGCTGCTCTATTACTCGTATCATGCCACGTTGCGACCTTTCTACCTGCAGCAGGTGAACTATGTGTGGCGGCTGTTTGATGATGATATGGATGCCACCACACGGCAACTGTTGCAGCAACGTGGCAACGAATCCTGGCTGCCGCCACATGTGGCGCGTGCTTTGGCCTATCGCATTAATTTGGAGCGCTTGACGTGGATCTATAAGCGACTGCTTAGCAGCAACAATTCGTGGCTGCCAACGGTGCCACAAGCCGTTGGCATCATTGCCAAATTTGAGTTGTTGCGCGGCGACTTTGAGCGTGAGATGCACAACTCCCATGACAATTGGCAGCAATCGTTTGCCAAGTGTTGCGGTAATTTGGAGCAGCGTCTGGATCGCCACTTGCTGCAACGTGGCAAGCAGCCTAAAGCGTTGTTGCAGTGCAACATGGATGCCGGCGTGTTGCAACTCAATCTGCAGGCCGAGCACTTTGAACGTTTGGCCTTCGTAGTGCCTGCTCCTGTCAAGAAGATCTACGAACGAAATGATACGCTGCGTTATGTTTGCAATAGCGTGCAGCAATTGTGTTTGGATTACAATCGAATTATGCATGCTTTGAGTGATCGAGAGCGTCGCTTGTTGCGTCCTTTGATCCAGGACTGCGATCGTCAGCTGGCGCCGGGCATTTTCAAGCTCACCTTTGGCGCCATCGTTGATCCCAGCGAGGGTTACAGTCAGTGGCTGGAGGATTGTGTGCTACACGTGGAGTATCTGCGTCAGATTGTCGAGTTGTATAAGCGTGCCAATCGGCAAATTGTGCGCAATTGCGAAAAGATCTGCGATACGGTTATGCTGCGTTTGAATTTTAGCGGCGCCGTCGACATCTCTGTCTTTGAGCAGCAGCTCAGCAGCTGGTTGAATCGCGGCAACAGCTCCCTGCGACGTTACTACAACAATATTGTGGACATTATGCTCGCTGTGGCGCTGGAGTTCGAGGATGTCAAGGAGGAGGTGAGTGATCAGACATAAAATACAAAGTTTTTGAAAAGATACCAAAACAGTAGAGCCCATAATGCAAAGCCATATTGTTATGCGTTCTGTCTGCCCGTCTATCCGCTTGAATAATCAATCATAACTCAGCAATTTTAAAAGATAGAGGCATAAACATTGTAGCAATAATACTATACGATATCTAAGATATAGTGCATATCTTAGATATTTTCCAACTTCCACACTCCAACATTAAAAGTGAAAAGCTGCAGTAATCGTATACTAACTTTTTAAGGACCTTAATTAGTTGGACCTTAATTGAATGGTTTGGCTTTCTAAATATTATGAATGTGTAACAGGCTTGAAAATTGTGGCAGAAGTTGCATACATAACAGCATGGATATATTTTGAACATATTTTTATAAATTCTGCCTTTCATTTAATTTTCTATTTTTTTTTAAATTTCATTGTATACTAAACATCTTAAAAAAAGTTTCAGAAAAAAACACTAACAGACTAGAATTAAAACAAAGTGTATAAAAAGTATTATTATTATACCTCTTACCCATAGTATTATAACTTTGTTCCATCATGAAATGTATGAAACAGACAGAAGGAGGATACAAATTGTATAAGTTATATAAGAAATACTTTTGTATGGGCAAAAACGCCTACTCACTACGGGCCTTTATTGGTTTGTCTGACAATCTGATATACTTTGCACTTATGTATATTTCAAGAGTAATACTGCACTGTTTGGCTTTTATTAAAAATAGGTAGTGGATATCTTAAAGTCGAGCACACCTGAATGTAGCTCTCTTACTTGTTATACAGTACTATAGTATATTAAAATACAAATGGTAATCTATCTGTCTCAACAATCAGACATAATTAAAATGGTTTCTTTTAATCAATACTTTACTTTGAGATTTTTGAGCAAGAACTTTCTTTCAAAACCGCAAATTAAAGCACACATATTTTACTTTTCTTTAGCTCCCTACAGAGTGGTATTGGTTTGTAAATGTCTTTGATGATATGCTGGCCAGCGCTTTTCTCAGCTGCATACGCAGTGCCTTGGAGTCGCTGCAAACGTCGCTTCATCGTGAGGACAATATGCCATCTACGCCCATTTTAGTGATGGAATCCGATGTGAAAGACTCTCAGATAGTGTTTACACCCGATATGGCATTGATTGCGAAGCAGTTGCGGGGCATTATCGATCGCGTGAACAGTTTGGTGGATCAATTTCCACGGCTAGGACACAAAGTGAAGTTGCCGAAGGAGCAACGCAGGCCGGGCTTTGGTCGCGCCTTTCGTGAGGATGTCGAGTGCTCGGAATTGGTGCGCAGCATTGAGGCAGAAATTAAACGCCAACACGAACAGATTGCAGAGTATGTGGTGTATTGGATGAAGCACAGTTCGCTGTGGCAGATGACAGATGAGATATTCGAGCAGCGAGTGATGAGCAGTGCCAAGACAGCGGGTGTTTTTGAGGGCGGCATCGAGTACTACAGCTCGCTGGCCGATGACATCTCGTTTGTGGATGCCATTGCCCATGTGCACTTTGTGCTCATCAATCAGAATCCCATCAAGAGCACGCTGCTCGACTGGATCGAAAAGTGGCAAGCGCTGAATATGAAGCTATTGCTCAACCATGCCACAGCATTGATACAGTGTAGGTTTTTAAATAAAACTCTAGCTATTTATTTCGATTTTTAAATGCACTCTCCATCTCTCCTACAGCACTCTATCGCTATATGGCACGCAATGAGCACAAGGTGTTGCAGGTGCCACGCACTCTGCGGGAGTCTGTGATTGCCCAGCAGCTCTTCGAGCGTCTTATCAAAGCTTTGCCCTTGAAGCAGACACGTTTTACGCCCATGCTGGAGCTGTTTGTGCTGCTCCACAAGTATCGGGTCACCATGTCTGAGGAGACGCGTCTGCAGATCGTTGACTTGGAGACCAATTGGCTGCACTATCTTCACACACTTGGCGAGGCTGATGAAATGCTCGAAACCGAACACGATGACTATAAGTTGGTGTTGGCCCAGCAGGCGGACAAGTTTAGGCTGATACTCAAAGAGTTTCACGAGGACTTCTTCTCAAAGCTGCCCAAGAAATGAACTAAAAGGGGTGCGACAGAAAACATTTACAAAATACCGACTATTTTGCTAATGCTTTTGCTAAATACAGTAATGAAATTTCACTTTTATGTTCAAAGTTTCATAAATTCAAAAAGAGTGTTCGATTTGTAATTAAACTATGTTAAAATATTAATTTATAAAATAATTAGCTACTTACGATTGGTCAAGGATTAATAGGCTTTTTCAGGTAAGCATTTAATCATATGCAAGGCAATACCATTTAGTAAGTCGTATCTTTAAGTCAGTGGTTTTTAAGTGTCTCTACTGTTTTGAAGACAAAGGAAGAGCTCTTAAATTGAAAGAAACATTTCCAGATATATGATCACTAAATTCAGGTTTTTATACATACAAATTTCTTATGCCTTTTTTCATTTATTTATATTTTCATTCAAAAAATCGCGAATTTCATTTCAAATAAACATTTTATTTATTTTCGTTTTATTTTATTACCAGCTGCCCATAGGGAAGAAAGGTAATATAACTTTGTGTGCATTAAATTTGTTTAAGATAAATAATTTTGTTTCAAGAGAATAAGTTTGTTTTAAATTTTGTCCATCCCGCTTAATAAAAAATTCGAATAGCTGGCGTAATTTTGAAGCTAGAGTCGATTTAATCAATTAAAGCTACATTGTTTATGATTCCTCAAAATTTGGTTGCGTTCGGATAAAAATTGTTGAGGTTATTTACTGTGTATAAGAAATACTTATGTAGGCAAACAAGTCTGGACTTAGTTTCTTTGGCTGGCATATTGGTGTATTTTGTACTCTATACATATTATATATATATATATATATTTGAATGTAGTACCGATATAGCAAAATTTTAGTATATTAATTTAATATATTTTTCGATTTTGGTAGTGAAAATGTGTTGCGTGTATTCAAAACTTGATATATGTGTGTATTTAGCTTTTGCATTTCTGAAACAATATAGTTTAGAGTGTTTACGAAGAAGCACCGACCCTCAAAAAATCTGTGGGTGTGTCCCAAAGGCCGTTACTTGCCACCCTTGTCGTTGTCAGATGTTCTCAACTGAGAGGCGACCAGCTGTTCAACGCTTTCGCTTTATGCTATATACCCCATTGTGGAATGCTGACATCATCAGTGTTCCTAAAAATCTATTTTGCAACGCGAAAATACTTTGCGAACAACCTAAATCTATAAAATTGCCGAAATTTATGGAAACCTGTTGGTTTGACTTTTACTCTTTGTGGCGAGCAGTCGTGTTTTTTCTGCTCTCAGGGTTTAATTAATACTTTAATAGTTCTGTTAATATATATTTTTGGCACTCGCGAATCTATCCAATGATAGTGTTTGTTTATTATTAATTGTTGTTGAAAAAGTGCGATTAATTTGAGTTTATCTGCTGTGCGTAAATACAAAACAGAGCAAGAAACCGGAATAAGCTTTCTCTGTATAATTGATTAACACATTTATTTATAATTATTTCAAATGTATGACACAATCGCAACACTTTGTAGGCAATGCATACTGTACTAGCAATTATGGAAACTATGCATTGCACTCGTATATCAAAAATGTAACTCCCGCATTTCGTTGTTCTCTAGGTTTTTGCTTGGAAACCGTGATTGTTGTTGTTGATGTTGTGTGTAAGCTAATTTCGAGTCTGTTATCAGGCTGATTGATTGGGTGCCGTTTGGCACAGCTAATGGGCTGTTAATGTGAACGCAGTGCCACAGTTATGAATCTGCCGGTCAGCTCCACACTTGCCTCGCTTCGATTGTGGCTTGGCTTCTGCCTCGTTGCCTGCATTATTCAAGTGGCCAATGGCAGTCACATTCTTGGTGTATTTGTGAATGTGCATCGCTCGCAGTTGCTTGTTCATTTGGCGGTGGCTCGAACGCTGTTGCAACGCGGCCATCAACTGACCCTGGTCACCACTTTACCTCTAGAGGATGACTGGCTGGCGGTGGCGAATTCAACGCAAGTGAAGCATGTGCTGGTGCCTTGGCAGTTGGCAGCGAACCACGAGCAGCAGCGGCAACACAATGACAATTTTATCACACGCCTACAGTGGACACTGACGCGTCTGGAGCTGTCTGGGGAGCTGTTGCAGCAGCCAGCTTGGTTGGCGTTTATGCAGCATGTGCCGACGCCTCGTTACGATCTGCTGCTGCTCGGCTATCACTTCAATGAACATCTGCTGGGCGTTGCTGCACATTTCGATTGCCCTGTGGCCATCATATCCACCCAGCAGCCCATCGGATTCATCCACAGTCTGATGGGCAATGCCGAGGAGCGTTGGTACGTGCCCCAGCCCTACGATAGTCAGCAAAGAACTGGCTTCCCGGCACTTCACTTTGGACTGTGGGAGAAGTCATCGGAGTACTTGGCCAGGCGGGTCATGCAACGTATTTATAGGTGAGACAAGAGAGGATTTTATTCTGTTCAATTATTCCTGAGTATGTGAGCCAGCGATTGTGAAATGAATATAGCTTTTTCATTTAATAGTATTTTGTAATTGTATACTAACAATTGCATATATTGTATTTGCATGATATGCAGAGTTTAATGTACCTCTTGCGTATACTTAATATTTGATTTATTGTTAAATAGTTGCTTGAATAGTGTGAAATTATTATTGGCATTATTCTTTATTCTATTCTTTTATTAAGTGTACTCCTAAGTCTTTGTGGAACAAACTCGGAAATCATTTGTTTTTCATATTAAGAATTAAGATAAAATTGAAAATTAATGAATGATGAGTGTGAAATATGAATATTAGCTTTATCAATGGCGTTGTTATCTGTATATCAGTCACGCTATATTGTGAGTGTATCATTGTTGAATACGCCCTCGATTTCAACTGCAGATATTATTATTTATTGTATTAGTGTCTAATATTTTTTCAATTTCAATTTTGCTTGTAAGTTTTTCTATACAAAATTCTAACAACATTAAGAACTACTTTCTGTTAAAAATTGAAAATCAATCGCAGATTTTATTATGAAACAAGAATATTTCAAGTTTCGATAATACAAATTATTAATTGATTGATATGGGGGTACAGCATTATATTGTAGATAAAGCTTTTTAAATATGTGTAACAGGCAGCCAATTGTATTTTTATCAAGTACTGAATTTTCGCTTGTTAAACTTTCAATTTTTTATCTGATTTATATTTTATTCAAAGATTCCAACTCTCTCACATTTTATTCAAATTGATTTAAGTAAGTTTTATTTCATTTATTGAGTTTGCTTCCTGTATGTGATTCAAACAAACTTGCCGCCGTTAAGCACGAGCTCCACAAGCTCTCTCTCACTTAGTTGTTGTCAGATATGATTAAGCTGGATAAAAAACCAATTACTTTGTACCATGTGCAACATATTAACACATTTATTTTGCATTTGTAGCGCACATTTCGCATCGCCGCGTTATCCCAGCTTTGAAGAGATGCGACGTCGAGTTGTCCTGGCTCTGAGCAATCATCACATGATTAGCGAGGGTCCCATTGGTCCCGTGTTGCCCAGCATGCTGGACATTGGCGGCATTGTGATGGAGCAACAGTCAAACGTTGATGCTGCATTCGACAAGGGATTAACCCAACAACAGCAACAGCAACAGCAACAGCAGCAGCTGCAAAAGCGACAGCGTCGACCATTTATTCTCTTCAGTTTGGGCACACGTTTCTCTTGGCGCTTGGCATCGAAGCATTTGGAGCAAAGCTTTGCGGCGGCTTTTGTTCAGCTGCCCGAGTATGACATTTACTGGACGCACGATGGCAGCGATGGCAACGATGCGAGCGGCATTAACTTGACACATGCCCACATTAAGCTGGCCAAATGGTGGCCACAGTCGCAACTGCTCTCACAGCCCGAGGCTCAGCTCTTCATCACGCATGGCGGCAAGGGCAGCCTGAGTGAGGCGCTGTTTCATGGTGTGCCCTTGTTGGGATTGCCTTTGGCCGGTGATCAGCGCGCTAATCTGCGTAAAATGCACAACAAGGGCTGGGGATTAACGTTGGACGTGCAAAGTGTTGACCAAGTGCAGTTGTTGAGTGCCATAAGGCGAGTGCTGGGCGATGCAAAGTTTAAGCAACAGATCAAAAAGGATGCGCTCCTCTATCGAGATCGTCCCCTGAATGCCAGTTACCTGGCAGCCTATTGGCTTGAGTATGTCATCAGGCACAAGGGAGCAAAGCATTTGTACAGTCCCGCTAGGGAACTTGACTTTTTTGAGTATTACCTGCTGGACATTCGACTTGTTCTCTATCTCATTGTGGCATTGCTCAGCTGGTTGTTGTGGGTGATTATCAGAAAGAAAAACACTATTGTGATCGCTGACTAGCTATATCGTTTAATCATAAGTACAAATAGTTTATGTTTATAGTTATAGTTGAAACTTATATGTGTAACTTAAGTACAAATTGAATGTTAGTTATTTCAATACTTGTTTCTGTTCGACATTCGAAAAACGATTCGACGGCGTTCCATTTTTCACACTCGATGTGTGATGAGCCCTGTAAAGGTTGCTTAAATATGTGGGCAAATCTTGTTCATTGAAATGCTTTAAAAAAGTTGCCAAAAATGTGTATAATATTTCAAATTTGCATAGTGAGATTTTTAGTTTTGCATTACCATTAATTGAATTTATGAACTGCCTAAAGGAAATCAATTTTAATTTAGCAAAGACAATAGAATAATATTTTTGTATTTGAATGCATAAATTTGCCATTTAAATGCTTATAAAAAAGCAATGTTATTCTATCTGTTGAATGTTTAAATATTGCATGCTGGAGCAATAAAACAAAACTATTTTTAATTGATTTCATAAATCAAATGATATCAAATACTCTTTGCAGTTATTTTTTGCCCTCATATAAATTGTATTATAATTGAATTATGATATTGCCAAATTCACATGATTTGCCCACATTTAATCGCACAGCGGATAAATGTTCAATTGCTTTGATTGCAATACGACTGTAAGTGTATGTGTATATGTATGTGTGTATGTGTGTGTGTGTTAGTGTAATATTTAAATGTATGCACAGTTCTGGATTGCTATGTTTAAGATGGCAGCAGCGTTTTCCCACTTGAGACCGATAGATGGCGTTAGACAGCCACTACCGCCTCATAGATGGCGCTGCTGTGGACGCGGACAGCGTCCGCTATGTGAATTATACAGGCCATAGTTGCAAATGGGCGGACTGCAATCGTTGTACAAAATGCATCTGCAAGCAGAAAGAACAATGCATGAAGCAAATTGGAAATTTGGAAACGCATTTCATTGACTCACCTGCGCTCGGACATGGAGAAGCCTTCGTCACCGTTCTTCAGGCGCTGACACGTTGCATCGTTGAGGTGACAATCGCAACGGCAACTTGTGCCGTGATGCCAGGTCAGGGCATTGCTAAAGTTGCTAAAGTGCTTGGGGCACAGGCACTGCGAGCTGCGTTTGCGTCGCTGCGTCTGCTGCACGGCCGACAAACTGACGCACTCGCATTCGGTGTGATTGGTTAGCGAGAGCATCTGGGGCAAAGCCCGGGGACTTCCCACAGCCTTCACAAAGAAAGGCAGCTCCACGGTGGCTTTCGTCTTTACACTGCACACCATAAAGTCTTCTTCACAGCAGCCGGTGCCTTCGTCGCAACGATGCAGAATCGTTGCACGCGGTGAATAGTGTTTCGATGTCTCGCTGTTGATGTGGATGACACGTGGTTGCGGCCACCTGCAACGTGCCTCGTTGTTAATACGCTGTAGATGCGCAAATGCCATGCCTCCTGAGGGGAAATTAAAAAATACAACAATATAGAGAGTCGTTAATAATATGCAATCGTAAAATTACACACAATAAACAAAAAAAGGCATATGTACTAAAAGAGACAATTGCAAGTGGAACAAAAGAAAACTCTTGAACTGTGCATTACGCATAACAGATATTTTTCCATTCACTGTTCTTGTTGTTGTGAATCCCGTTAATACAGTCGAACATTGCTATATAATAAGTGTTTCTCAATTAAACACTGCCTACGATATTTAATTTTCAACTGCATCGAATTTATTTGTGCTTGTCGAAAATTACGTATACGAATTGTAAAACTTTTGTTAAAAATGCCTGATAATTCAAAGTAAAATAAGCTAATTGAATTAATTAATCCATTTGCATATTTTCATATGTAATACACATTTATTTTCCGTTGACGCATATGCTATCGAAATTATTCAATTACGTGCATACGTGCTGTCAAATATTAAGTATACGTTTATGTGCAAATTTGTCAGCTTTATTTTACTGATTGAATCAATGTAATTTCTCATTTCATTCACTGAGAATATAGGTATAAGATTATATTGCAATTTGTCAGACAAGCTTAATCTTTTATTTTTAGACTCAACTATGCAAGAGGAGTTCATTGAATTACTTTTTAGATATTATTATTATTATTTTAGACTAATTGATTTGCTCTTGATTCAAAAGCTTTCAAAATTAGGTATATAATAATATGCAAATTTGTCATCCTCAATTTTCTGTTATTATATCAACAAGTTGTAGGAAAAATTGAGTAAACTTTAAGGTATTTCACATGTTTCTGGAGAAATTAATATATGCGTAAAAACATTTATTCCATAATAATTGTTTTGCTTTTGACAGAAATGCTATTGAAAATATTTAGTTAAGCAAAAGTGCTGTCAAATTATGTATACGCATGAATATAATTTATCAATTCACAAACTTCTAAGGAAATATGTTATATGTAACAAGATAAACTTAAGCTACCTTTTGAAAACTTCAGTTTAGTCAAATACTTTTTTTTTTTATCTAGTTCTTAGCCTTTTGAAGAGTGAACAGTTTACTGTTACAGACAATTTTATAATAAGGCATTTCCTAATTGGACGTTTCGATACGAGCAGTTTGCCCCGAAGCAAAGGCAAGCTGCTTGCCGTGGCAAGTAGCATTTTACGGCAGACGTAATGACTTTATGGGATTGTGGGCGTTGAATGCAACGCCACACGGTCACGGCTAAGTGCAGCAATTTGCGACTGACTTCACCCACCCAGCAACTCGGAGGGGGAAGCCGGGGCAAGTTCAAAGGCAGAAGATGTGGCAGCAAACAGAAGCAACAGCAAACTACAAAAGGCAACCAGCAGCTGCTTGCAGCTGCTTGCACATTGTGTTGAAGAACGGCTCTCTTGTGCGGCAATAACAAATTGGGGGCCTTGAATAATTCATGTTGTGTGTGTGCTGTAGCTGTAGCTGTGGCTTTGGCTTTTGCTGTCGCCGTGTCGTCTGCCAATTTGATGATTCAATCGTCTGACATGCACCGAGTGTACAGTGAATGCTCGTTATGTGAACTATCGACTCTGATTCCCATTCTGCATCGACTTTCAGTTCGAATTTCGATTGGGAGTGTGAGGTAAAATGTTTTGTACACACACACACACATCTGTTGCTTTGTTTGCTGTGCCAAAAACTTTATGACTTTATTGGCTGCAGTTTGTCGGCATTTGCAACAGACAACGACGACGATTCTGTCTCCGATAACGGAAGCAGCATAAAAACTGCGTACACAGAGAATAATTTTTTGCCAGTTTTTTTTATGGCCTTTTATGGCGACCAAAAAAAAAAACAACAACGTACAAAATGTATGCAGGGCAATAAAGGTGCAAAATGCTGCCGATCAATAAAGAGGAATACACAACATTTTGTTTTTTCAACGAATGCCAACAAAAAACAATACAAAAAACAAAATGAAATGAAAATGGGCGACAAAAAACGCGCGCGACAAAAAACGCTGGGAGAACAAAACGCTTGCATCACGAATTGGGTCTGATTAAACTGATTGGATTATTTTAATGTATTTCGTGTTTTTTTTATATTTATTGTTGTGCGTAAAATGGCATTGAAAGGTGCAACAGCGTTGCCATAATTAAGTTTACTGAACTGCGCTAAAAAAAAAACGCGCGAGAAACGCGTAACTTTATTAAAAACTACAACGTAACACTTGATTTTTTTATATCGCACACAAAGCAGTTGCTATAAATTTTAATTGATATCACCCATGGCAGATGATTTATTTTGCATTTTCAATATTATATCATTTTTATTGCAAAATGTATTTATTATTTGTCCTTGTACAAAGTATTTTGTTGCTTAAGACATCTTTCTTTCCTAATTATATTGATTCTTCAGCAGATAAAAGTATTGACTTTTTTTTTATATGTAATGACCTGCTTTGCGACTTTTTATTTTGATGTTTGCAGCGACACTTTACACACATTTTTATTGTTACCCAAAACCAGTTAAGGAATAAGTTTTTTTATGTGCTTTTTAAGCACTCTCACCTACTTATCAGTTAGGGTAATTTTCATTTAAGTCAAACGCATTTTAAAATATTTTTATTGACTTTTTATTTATCAGTTTAAAAAAGACTTGCTGATGATATTAGCTTTCATTTTCAATTTGAATGATATATGTTTATTTTTTATGATTAAGCTTTGAAATATTTGAAATATCTTTAAGGTTTTTTTGTATGATTTTGACTTTTATTTATACTTTGGAAAATTCCAAATATCATTAAGTTATTTTTTTTTTATGATGTTGACTTTTATTTCAACTTAGAACTATTTGAAGTATCGTTTAGTTCTTTGCTAGTAAACATGTACATTGTTATCAATTTCTCTTTTACATATTTTGCAGATTAAATATATAGTATATAGTGTTGGTTATATTGATAACCTTTGATTATTTAATATATGGATTGTGTACAGTTTGATTAACTTAAATGATACTGCTGAAGTCTGCTGTTGCTTCGATGCTACTTTTGAGGATTGATGATCTACTTAACATGAACGCTGATATCGATAGCTTCGTGCCTATCGACTTGCTAGTGCTAACCTATACCGATAGGGTCTATCGACTAGCCTCCATATCTTTAAGGCTGCTTGCATTTCTATCGAAGAAGAAGACATTGAGTGATTCATCTGGTGTTTGGTTAGCGATATTCTATAGAAACTCACATAAGGAAGTTGAACGAAGAAAAAGCAGCGCTCGAAAGTCAAACAAATGAATGAATGCCATTATAAATAACACTCAAGAAACGAGCCATTGAATGGCGAACAATTTTCTAGTCGTAAGCTCTTGGAATCTGCGGCATTGCATGCCTAACAATTGAATCAGTTGCAACCACAGCAACAACAGCAGCAACAGCGACGTCAGTGACTGTGGCATGGACAGCAACAGCAACAGCATTGAGCAAACATTCGAGATAACGGTTGGTAAGTTGGTAAACATGTCGCTGCGGCCAAATGCCAATAAACAGAAGCCAATACTCTCCTCCGAACACGCATATTGAGAATCGATTGTGACCAAAAGCCGAGTTCGAATTGAAGTCTAAAGCGGCTTTCATGCTTATTCGCTGGCAACAGCGACAACGACCACGACAACAACACAAAAATGTGATAAGAAAATTGTTGCATCATTACGCATTTAAAGTGCTGCCGGCAATTGCAACTGCAACCAACCGAATGAGCTGCAACAACAACAGCGACAACGACCAGCAAAGTACCCGAGTACATTGTGGCATATCAGTTAACAATTTCCCAGGCTTAGTGACACACTTTCATTTGTGGTGACGTCGCTGTTGTCCACACGCGCTTAACGGTTCACAAAATACACACACACGCACAAGTAAGTGAAAAATAAAAAGAAAAACAACTAAAGAGAGAGAGAGAGACGACGACGACGATTTTAACGCGCGTTTTTAAGCGGCAATTTTCCAGTCGAATGGAAGTGGCAACGAAAAAGATACACGCGATGAGCTCACATTTCATTGTCAATGCCTGCACTGGGCAAATATTGTTGTTGTCGTTGTCTCTTGCTCTGTCTTGTGTCTGGTTGTTGTTGTGCTTGTTGTGGCTGCTGGTATGCCCGATAGTCGTAGGCTTTTAATGAAGTAATTGGCAAGATCAGCACAAGGCTAAAATACCACAGCAGCACAACAACAATAAACACTAAATAAGTGTCAAGTGCAGCACAACGAAGCTGACACACACTTCCCTACACTTTTTCTTTTATATTGATACTGCATTGTTATTTTAAAGTTGATTTTAAAGTGCTCTCGATAGCTATATTACAAAAGGAGATGCATTTTAAAATTGACAAAAGCAACATTAGTAGGAAGTTCCTACTAGAAACACACTTCAGTAATGTGAATTATTTTAAAAGAAACTGACTCAAGACTCAAACACTCGATTTATCTTATGTCTGCATTTTTTTTTAATGTTAATGTCCAGCTTGTTTTTGAATATGTAATTAGTAGTCTTGTAGCACGAGTAAAATTGCTAAGAAGTAGCTCTTGTGCAGCAGAGCTAGGATTTCGTATCTGATGATACGTGCTCAGTAAATTATATATTTTTCAGTTTTATATTTAAACGGAATACCGCATCTGTCAAAAGTGAAAAAACCATATACCAAAATAAATTTTCTATTTTCATAAAAATCAGACTTTCATAGTTTTGATTATCACTATTAGTTGAGCTAGGAATGATTTTGAGATTATTCTTGTTTTTAGATAATTTAAGAAATCAATGAATTCATACGCAAACCAAAAATGAATACAATCATATATTTTATCGTAATGTCAATTTAGCCCTAAATATAGTTCTAGCCCAGAATAATCTTTACTTTATTACAAAGTTTTCCGTCTATGTTTTATGACTAAAAATAATTTCGCACGCGACAAATTCCGCCAGAGAATTATTCATATTGACTTCACTACTTCGATCTTACAATTGTGTAAACTATTAATGTCTTTTTATCTTATCAGATTGTCTGATTGACAAAGATTTGTTTTTTTTTTTTTTTAAATTTCAAGGATATTTAGCATTTAAATTAATATTTATTGCTTAGAAATCAGCGGATTTATGTCATAAATTAATATTCTTAAACATTCCATAATGTATACCTTATATATATATTTTTTAATATTTCACTGGTGTCTGGTAAATGTGTGCCATACATATTTAATATATTAGTGCTGTAATTTTTGTGGGTTACTAATGTGCTTGCATTTCTGCGCATATTAGTTTTAGAGACATGCAGTAAATTCGTTGAGCACCTTAAACTAAATTTTAGAATGACTCTGGTTGACTTTTAGAGCATGGCTGTGGAAAGAAGTCTGTCATAAAGAGCAGTCAACAGCAACAACAACAACTTGACTGTTGACAAGTTAACTCGTTTTAATTGCAACGAAAGTGCACAGACCAAGCAAAAGAGAGAGAAAGATAGAGAGAGAGAGAGAAAAGAGAGGGAAAATAAGTAGAAAAAGTCGCTGTTGGTAGAGTGAAAATGTGTGGCATTTGGTAGAGGTTTAATTTTTTTTTCCATTTTTTGTTGTTGGGTGGGGCAATGGCAGCAAGTTTTTTGGTTTTTGGTGGCTTCTTTTGTGCGTTTCTTGGCCATTTAGAAAGTGTCTCATATATGTTACTGGGGCTAAACTGGGTTCTCTGACTGTCTATATGCTTGTGCTCTTTAGCTGCTGGCGAATGTTTCATCACAGCTTGCAGTCACGTGCTGAAGTCAAAATGGGCATTAGACGATCCGCAAACCAGCAAAACAACACCCTATTCACAGATATAAATAACGAAAACAAACGAGAGCAAGACGATGACGACGACGCTGATTCCTTGACATTGTCTTTTGGCTTGGCATGACTTGGCTCGGAACAAAATGCCATTTGCTTAGCACAATTTTTATGGCCAAAACGTGATGATCAAGTGCCGAGCAGAAATACACAAACACAGATGAAGAAATGCCTTCATGAGGCCTTTCCCAAGTCGGAATTTGTGGCGTTTAATGGCGCCAATGTGTGTGCTCTTAAAATATAGTACATCATGTTCTTGTTTTTTTTTGCCATACTCACTCAGATTACTGGCGTAGAGACGACGACTCAGCTGCACACCCTCGGCAGTGCCCACTTCCTGTTGCTTCTGGGCGGTCAAAGTGCCGACCGCCTGATCCGATTGATAGCCCGCCTGCAAAGTGAAGAAAGAGAATCGGAAAATCAGTGGAGGAGGAGAATATGAAAATTAAATTGAAATGCGATGCCGGGTCGAGTAGAATGTTGCAAGCAGCCACTTTCGGTGCCCTATACACTTTTTTCTCACTCTCGCTTTTGACAATTGCCTTGGCCCAACCACGCAAAGTCATACGTGCATATGTACTCATAAAGAAATACCCTCTAAAATGTTGAGAAGGGGCATATTAAAGTTAGAAGGAGCATTTAAACACATAAGAATGCTACAATCGAGTGTACTTGACTGTGAGATATCCGCTATCCGTTTCTAATAAAGGTGAAAGAGTGCGATATTAATCTTTAAATATGCCAAAAAGTTTACCACAAAAATACAAAAATATACCGAATGCCATAATTGGTATAAAGGTAACAATAATAATAAACTAATACCCAATTGTAGTAGGCGTAATTTACCTTAAATAACTTCTTCAATTCTTATCCGATCGATATCAAGTTTTCAGGAATTCTAAATAAATTAGTTATTATTGTTTGACTCTAGCTTGAAACTTACTTTTGTTATTCGATTTTTGTATGCACTTTCCTAACACGCTTCTTTATAATTGTAAATTTCTTTTTTGATTTAAAAATTGCTCTTCACTTCTACAGGGTAACTTTCAGTCAGTTCCTCTCTCATTTTTCTTGGCATATATAGTTTCTCACTTTTCATATTGGATTTCGCGTTGCGGCTTTCATTATTATTGCACTATTTCAATATGTTTTGGGTGCATGCAATCAACATATGAAACATTCGCACATTTTTTGGGGTTTTTTGGTTTTGGTTTTTTTTTTTGTTTATTGAAAAAGTGAAAATACACGTATAAATAAAAGAAAACATAAAATGCGCTGTGAATTGTGTAATGCATGAGAGAACAGCCACATCCGATATATATATATATACAACATATATTCGTACATATGGCAACATTTTGTTATTTAATAAATGTTGTTGTGGCCGTTTTTTGCATTGCAAAATGTGGAAAATTTTGTAAATCCATGCAACAGATTGAATTTGAACAAATTTAACTATATTTTTTGGGATTAGGTTGAAGGAAAAGCTCTGTTCAAAATCTGTATGGAAACAATTTTATTGAACATGAAAAAGCGTTGCAGAGATTAATTTTTTTGCTTAAGTTGGCTTATGATTTATACACATTTATGATTAAATATTTGTATTGTCATTTTTATGGATTTATTTTAGTATTTTGTAAGCATTGAATAAAGTTTTCTTTTGGAAGTTTTTAATATTCCATTTTTTTCCATTTCATGTGTTGGATTTGTTTTAGTATTTTGTGAGCATTAAATATCGTAGTTTAAGAAATATTGAATTTAGAATAAGAATATCAAATTTTTGGATCTTGTTTTGAATGAAATGTTTAAAAGCAGTTTATGAAAAGCGAACCTTTTACTACAATTTCATAAGAAGTTTGCACATATATTGAATTGAATTGTGGTTGTTAGTATAATGCTATAATACTATATATAGTACTTTATTATATATTGTATAATTTTAAATGGTAAACAATAGAAAACAGCGTTTAAATGCAATTTAAATAAAAATTTAATCTATTTTAAGTTGTGTGTAATTATCTTAGTTGCTGAAGAAAAGTGTAATCAACATTATTCTGTCAACAGAATACAATGGATCATACATAATTGTGGCATAAAGAAAGGTACAAAAGTGTACAAAAGTGGATAAAGAAAGATGCAAAAGCTTTTGCGTTTTTTAAATAGGTTAAAGTGCAAGCCATATCCTTTGCAAAATATTCATTTCAAAAGGCGCATCTGCGGGTTGAAATAAATAAGAAACAAGTGGCACACTGCTCTCAAGCAAAAGACATGCCCCACACACTCACACACAGATGCACACACACACACACACACACACACACTTGCTGCATCCTGCATTGGCCATTTCACTTAACGGGTTGCCGCACGATGTCCTGAGAAGGCAAATGCGAATGTGAATACGAATACGAATGCGAATGAGAATGCCAAGCGAATGCGAATTGTACGCCATTTTTCTTGACTGCACACTTCATTTATTACCCACGCCATCAGCTTCCTTTGCTCCCTCTTCTCCTCCCTCTTATGCCCATAGTCGATGCCTGCGCTTGGCATTATATGTCAGTTATATGCATGTCGTTAGTTTTCATGACATTCGCTTGCAACAGAAACAGAGCAAAAAAAAAGAAGCAAAATATAAAATATGAAGAGCAACGAAAGCCGTGTCCTTTTGTTGAAAATCGATATTTTGTAAATTGTGAAAAATTTTCAATTTAATATTTTTTGACGTTGTTTTTTTGTGTACTTTGCTGCTCTTTGAGCTGAAAGTGATAGCGTTACGCTTGTTGTGTTTTCAGGTGTTGCACTTATGTGTGTGTGTTACACATGTCTGTGGCACATTGCAATTTCCTCTGCTTGTGATGCGCGTGTTAAAACTCAAATTGTTGCGTTGAACAATTCACGCGGCAAAAACATGCCAAAAAACAACAACAACAACAACATCAACAAAAACCAACATGCCATAAATCAGACGCATAAATTCAATTCCATTATTGTTGCCTACTGTGTGGCGTTATGTAAAATTTACTATCGATAGGGAGGAAGAGAGGAGGAAGAGAGAAAGCGACAACTTCTAATGTCCTTAAATATCTGTAAATTTGTAAATTGCAATTAGCAAATTCTAGCCAGTTATTTGTGAGCGTGCTTAAACATTTCTTAATGGCAGCAATCTTGTTTGAGCTCAATTTCGTTACCAAATGCAGTTTAATTTGATATTAATATTCAATTCCCATCTGGCATGCATTTAATTTTCAATTATTTCAATTTCTTAACTCTTTGATGTCCATTACAAACAGCTGCGGGGATCAATATGAATGAAATATAATTAAATATTAAATTGTTTTTATTGCAATTAAAAGAGATCGAAATGAAATAACAAAATTGCATTTAATAACAAACTGTTTGATGGAAAATTCTGAAGATTTTATTATCATGAAAATTCGATGTGTACAGTTGTATTTTTAATTGAAATTATCATCAACAGTTCAAAATTGAATTCAATATAGCAAACAAATTTTATGTTGAATGCTGTGAGATTATAAACTGCAAACACTATTGTAAGTATTTGGAATTAAAAAGCTTCCGCAATTCATTCCCATTTCAGACAAAGAGTATTATTATTAATAAACTTTAATATATTGATTTTTCTTTCTTTTTTATTTACGTATTAATAAAATTAAAGAAAATTAATGTTGAAATGATCCATAAACACCAATTCTTATTAATATTATGTAACGCATTAGGAACACATATTATATTTGTACTATTAATTCTTTAGTGTACAAAACCGCCTCAAGACGAGCAAATTCCTTATTCTCTTTTATATTTTTAGATTTTCAAATTGTGGGAAGTCCAAAAATTATGTTTGTTGCGTTTGCAATAGCTGTCAAAGCTTTTGTCAACAGAAGTTGAAAGTGAAAAAACTATTTTGGCAAAAATCGCGATATAAAAAGAAATTTTGTTTTAATATTTAAAGAAGTTTGATGCTTCAAACACAATAACTGTTGTGTTGCTCATAGTCTCAAGAACGTAAAACACAAAACTCACACCAAAAAAGAAAAAACAAAATGTTGTTTGCTCTTTATAACTATTATATGATGCAGGCGGCCCAAGCTTTTTGTTCTATAAATTTCAATCCGTGCAGAAGCAAACATTTTTCTAGAACAAACCTTTACTCTTAAGAGATACGGAACACAAGAGAGTGTAGAGACTTAAGTGTAGAAGATATTCGAAAATAATCAAAAATTACTTCATTTCATTGTAAAGTGTACAATGAATACATAATTTATCCATTTTTCCCATTTATGTAAATATATATTAAGTGCACTGTCCTAAAAGTATTGTCTATTTTCGTTCCCTCATTAATGTGTTATATTATTCAATTTATTGTTCACACACGCTCTGCATTATTCGCTTAGAAGTGTTCTGTTTTACACTTTCACAGCTTCAGCATTTCTCTCTCGCACATCACAATTGATTACCTTTCAACACACTCTCTGCATTGTCTAGGTCGAAAATTGTCTTTGTGCCACACACACTCTCTCATACACAGTTCAATAGCTCAACATCCTCTTTTATGTGGAGGGGAGGGGAGGAGGAGCGAAACTCCTTGGGTTCGTTAAGCTACTGCCACCTTTTTGTGAGGTGTAGCATTTTCATGGGCATTGGCAGTTTGTTTTCGAGTGTGTCTGTATTTTTGTTTTTTTTTTTTGTAACCAGTTCTACTTAAGCTTCATTACGCATGCTCAGCCATGACAGGCCCATTCTGAAACCCAGTGACGTTTCGGTTGCCCAAAGACCAGACCCCAAAGACCCCGTCTGGAGTTGGAGTCGGAGTTGGGTGTTGGAGCTGCAAAAAGCAGATGAAAAAACCCATTAAGTGTCTGCTGGTTGACAGTATTCGAAAACAGTTGTTGTTGTTGTTGTCGGGGACCAAACAATAAAAACAAACTTCATTTGCATATGCCTTGTGCTCAGTTCAGTTCTGTTCAGTTCAGTTGGGTGCTCGGCTTTGAAGGATGCCCCGGGAATGAAACGAGTCAAATTCCTGGCGTGGGTGTGACTCGCGCGTCTGGCATTTTATGGGCCCAAAGCCCAGAGAGAAGGTAACACTGCAAACAGCAATAATAACAACAGTGAACTGAATGAAACCCGTCCTCGGTTTATTTGCAATCAAAAGAGTTATGAGTCAAATGCAAATAGCACGCCCCACAAACTGTTTTCATTTTTATGATCCTCCCAGTCCAGAAGTTGCGTTGCGCTGCGCTGCGTTTCGCTTAGAGGCCTCTTGCTGCTCGTGGTCAGTGAATATGCTGCCACCGAATGAGTTGCCAGCTAGTTCAGCAGTCAAAACAGTAGCTAAAAGAAGAACCACATCGAGTCAGTAAAGCGGCAAATTTGCCGCCAACTGTGCAAATAAACACACCAAACTCAGTCCCAATATTTGTTTATGGAAAAGAGAGCATAACAAACGGGCCAACTGCAGTTTGAATATGTGGCAAACTGCACTCACACACTCACACACGAACTTGCCACAATTCGTGTCTATTTCAGCTGCCAATTGCCGATTCGCAACCTAACACAATCTTTTTATCATCCCTTATTACTAACTTGTCCAAAAGCAATTGCAACTTTTTTTGGTAGACATCTTGCCACAACGTGTTGCCACAATGCCAATGTTTTAAAGTTTGTTTCAGTTTAAAGAGTTTATTCCCTGGTTTACAATATTGAACTGTCGATTTGATTTCGCAAAACTAAGTGCTTTTATATCTCTAGTTTGTATTTGAACTTTCACGGTTTTTTTCCATAATAAAATTGTATCTTTTTCGGATATATTGGCAAATTGCACGACCACACACAGTCTTTGATAAGAAACTGAACTTGTTGGACTGGCTAATAAGAAAAAAGTGTTTCATGGGTAAGTCAATTGCATATCCTTTCCTTATAATCTTTTTATACCCGATACCAATGGGGTAGACGGGTATTATTAGTTTGTGGCATCAGCAGATGTGTGTAACAGGCTGAAGGAGTCATCTCTGAGGTATATATACCAACTTCGTACCATAAGGTTTATATATTCTTGATCATAGTCAACAATCGAGACGATATAGTCATGATCATCTGTTCATATGTCTGTCTGTTTGCATGTTCGCCCTCGTTTTTGTTGCGAGCAGATCAATTTTGTTTAAGATTTTTGACTACTTCCGCCCCAGAAATTTAAAAAATGGGAATAGAGGAAGCGTAATATTAAAGTTAGAAAACATACACAAAATCATATCATTATCATTCCTAATCATTTGGTTACGGTCAGATTAAAACTGTACAAGTGATTTAAGCAACGATTTTATATGACAAAACACGTTTGCAGTCGTATTTTTGGTATATTTTGTATGTAGGGGTATATCGATGTACCAATTCGGTATACTATAGTATATTTGGTATACTCATTCGGTATATTTTTAGAATATATATCGATATATCAATTCGACACTTTAGTATTCGGCACTTTAGTATATTTGGTATATTCATTTGGTATATTTTTAGAATATATTTCGATATACCGATACGACATTTTAGTATTTTTGGTATATTTTTTTTGGAAATGGATAGCGAGTAGCTATCAGTCGAGTACACTTGTCTGTATCCATCTTACTTGTTTTTTAATAGACTTTAGTTCACAAACGTTTCCAAGTTTGCTTAGCAACCAAAGGCAATTCATTCTGTTGCAAGTAGAGCATACGTGTTTCGTTCTGGCTTAATTGAGTTGCTCTTGTTGTTGCCGCTTCCTTGTTGTACATTTTTGTATCTTTTCATTTATTTGTTCTGTGTGTTGGACTTCTTTGTGTTGTTAACTGCAAAAATGCTGTAATTTGGCTAAAAGCTAGGCATAGAAACGAACAGAGCAGAGCAGCGCAGCGTTTTGGAAAACATTTCGCCTCAATATTTTCATTTAGAAATTGTAAACATGGCCCAGACACAGGCAGACACTGCCTCACGCCTCATGCCACATGGCACATGGCGAATGCGTAATGTGAAATGCTTATAAGCAATTTTTTTGTTTCCATTTTTCCATATTTTCTTTTTTTTTCGGTTTTTGTTTCGCTTTTTATACATTGACATAAAAGTGGCAATTAGGCTGGTTGTAGCACACTGGCCATAAACTTAAGTAATTAAAGAAAAAGGCAACAGTTTTGCATGAATATGTGCAGATATATTTCACTCTCCATCTTTTTGTTTTTTTTTGTTTTTTGGGTTTTTTTTTATAACTTAATTGAAACTACGCGTAGTTAAAGACATCACAATTTGAACATTTTGAACATTTGGACACAGTTTTGCTCTCTGGCCGAGGCGACTATTAAAATTGTGAGCGGCCTTTGGGCGAGTGCGTAAAATGCTTTTTAATTTTAACGAGCGAATGGAAATGGATGCTGTCCGTCTGTCTGTCCGTCTGTCTGTCCTTTTCTCTTTGGTCTGTTTATTATGACAATTTTATTTGTTTGCTTTGGCGAAATGCGAAAACGAAAGCAGTTGCCGGAGAGTGAGTGAGAGAGAAAAAGAGATCAGCAGAGAGTGAGTGAGAGAGAAAGAGAGAGAAATTAAGAGGCGAAGAAAGCGAGCGTTGGCACAAAAGCGCCGCCTGTGGGCCATAAAAGGCAAACAGCGACCAATGTCAATGACAGCCAATAATGATGAGAATAATGATGATGACGATGATGCCGATGCTGCCTCTTGACTGTTGTCTGTTGCCTGTTGCATGATGCCACATGAGCCTGGCGTGAGAACCGCTCAAGGCGCGTCCAATTAAACCAAAAAATGAAATCTGCAGAGAGCCTAGACTAGAGTACGGCTTGCGATTATAAATATGCCGGAAATGTGGCCCCGACACACAGCTGATTATACGCATACTTCTAGGCAGCAGTGTGTGTGTCTGATTGAATTGACTGATTGCCCTGACGAGACGTCGAACTGTTTGGCTACAAGAACATGACGGAGCTCTCTTCTAATTGCAACGCCCACACACAGCATGCAACAAACACACACACACACACTCTGTTGATCAAGATTGAGATTGCATAAGCGAGATTGCCGCTTGTTGGGCAACGGTCTCTGCCACAGATTGACTTTTGCAATTTGCTTCATTTACGCGTTGTTCTCTTTCACCAGGCGAAGTTGGAAAAAGAGTTTGCCAACATCGTGATGCAGCTTGTAACATCTGTTTAGCATGTGGCCATAATATTTCTTTTCAGCATTTTTATTGCATTATTGCAAATTGTTTAGAGTTTATGTCGACAATTTTATTGATTATGTTGCAAATAGTGCATTGTTTTTATTCAAGTTTGTTGTTGAGTGATTGATAAGTTTTCTTTAAGAATATGTGGCGATACTTTAAACAGATATAGTTTTCTATGATGCTTTAAATTCTTTTTCAAAAATCAAAAACACAATCTTCAATCATGATTATATAATAATAAGAAGATACAAAGATAATCAATACTAGAAATCAAGACCAAAATTTTACAAAAATCTTAGAATGATCATTCTTCAAATTCAAGATTCCAAATTTCTATTTCAAGAAAGGAAAAATGTCAAAATTTGAAATCTTATTAAAAATTCGATGTTAAAAGTTAAATGCTTTCATTATTTAAAGTATTTCCATATTCAATAATGCAGTTTTAATGAAAGCTTCTTTAGTTGCCCATTATTTAATATCAGTTTACTTATATTTATATATTTTATTTAGTGGCTTACTCCATGTTGCAATCAGTTATCAGTTTTCTCAAGAACAAATTACCCTGTGTTGTTCATTAATGCAACGAATGGATCTTCGTCAAATAAGAGACTTTTGCCCGTTTATCTCACACTTCTATTTCTCATTCTAATTTTAAGTAGCTATTGGCAAACACTCCTATAAACTGGGCTATCTTAATGAGCTCGGAAAAGTGTAGAGTGTGCAGGTTTTCATGGGATGTTTGCGATGCTGTGATGCTTGGGAGGTAAAGAGATTTCCATATGCATCGTTGTCGTGTTTTAATTGCACGACTCTTGGCGCGCCAGTTTAATGGCCAACAAGTCGACGATCAATCAAAAAGCAGCCAACAAACAGTCCGGGGCAGTAAATTATGAACAGCAGCAACAGCAGCAGCCAACAAAGATATTCGAAATGCCAACAAGTCGAATGCCAAATATCTTAATTTATTGTTTTGGCGACAGTTTCTTTTTTCGGCTTTGACACTTTGGCCGTTGGCGATATAATTTCGGTTTTCCGTTTTTTTCGGTTTTCAGTTTTCAGCATTTCAACTTTTGGTTTTCCTCATTCATTAAGGCTTGAAACAAGACGTGTGCTTTTTTTGTTGTCTTGTTTTATTAATAATACTTATAAAACTTTATAGATTTGCCATATAAATTTGGGGCTTCCGCATTTTGTTAGTTGGCCTATAAATCACGCCCGGATCGCATATAAACGAAATGATGTACAAACATATAAGTAGCATATAAATATATACATACGTAGATACTGTGTTGAATATATACATATAGGCAGCATGTTGGCCACATTATGTCATAAGCCGATTTGCCTGTCATTAGTCCGAGTTATGACATTGTCGGGGCAGCGCAATCATAAATGAATAATGCCAATAAATCAAAATTACTATGAAGAGTTTTTCGGTATACCCAATTTTAACTCAGCAAGAAAGATGTGGCAAGAAACCGAACGCTATATAGGTTTATTTTCTTTTCATTTTCATTTCCATTTTTACAGTGAGTTGTGTGTGTATTTGTGTTTGTATTTGTATGTGTGGCATGTTCATTGGTATGCGGCAGCTTAAAAGCTTACAATTAGTCCAGAGACTTCTTTTGGGTTTCCTCTTCTCTCTCTTCAGAATTGGGCTGGCAGATTACAAGAAATCGATGCTGTGATTCTGAAATCGAATCGATGCAATTTGTAAAGTGCAAACTGCACCAAAGTGCTGCAACGTGCTGCAAGTGCAAAAGATTGTACGAAGATTGTACAATTGTGCAAGCAGAAAGCGGATTAATTCATTTTTGCATTTTCTGATTGATAGATGGTTGCATTTTAACAATCAGAGGCACTTTCGCATATGCATCTGATATGTTATGATGCAAGAGCATTTTATCCTCTTTAAAATGTCTGCTTTCCTCTGACTGTCGAAGTGGAAACATTGTATTCTTTTAACGATTGTATTAAACTTCTTATATTTTCATATTTCTCAACAAATTTTCAGTTTTGTATAAAAAATGTAAGGTACTTTCGTATATGTTTTAAGACCTCTTTAAATTCTTCGCTTCTTTAATTGATTGCTTTACTTTGTTCTTAATGCTTTATGATATTTTACTAAAGTTTTTAATGTGTTATTATCACTTTTATTATCTTTTTTTAAATTATTGTATTTTTTGGGTTACTCGTAGTACAAATTTATATTAATGGTTTTAAAGTTGTGTCCTTATTTCTTTATATCTTTCATATCAGTTTTGGTATGCTATGATTTATATTCGATCTTCTATATTTCAGCCTTAAAAAATAGGAAATCTTTTTTCTCTGCTGGTTTCTGTAACTTCATTAAATTATTTCTTTATAATGTAAGACATACATATTTTTCTTTATATATCTTTTCTCTTATGATATAAGAATAAAATCCTCTTAAAAGTATTTTTTTTTCTGGCACTCAAAGTGGAGATATTTGTCATTTAATCGAACTTAAAGATACTTAAAGATTCTGAACTTAAAGATACAAGTAGTTAATGATTTTGTTTAACAAATTGCATCGCAAATGTTTTCTTGCACTTTTAATTTGCGCTCTTGGGAAATTGATTTCCGCTTAATTCATTTCCACATAAAACTGTCAATTATGTTTAAAAGTGTCAAGCAAACAGGATGAACAGCAAATGTAATACTTATGTCGAACACCATTGAAATAAATATTTATGTCATTTAGTCGAAATGGGTAAGTCTCAATTGTGTTGAGAAGTGGATGATAAGATTCTCTGAAATTGCACTCTTGAAAAAGGCAACACTTGTGATATAAATAAAATAAACATTTCATGACCTGTTTTGTAAGGTGAAAAGCAAACTAATAGTTTGCTTGATTAATGATGAATATATTTCAATGTAAATAGATGAGCTGCCAGCAAAAAAAAAAAAACTGAAACTGGGAGAGCAGAATGTTTGTAAATAGTTTGTAGAGACGTCGCGTTAGCTGTTGATAACGATGTTCTATGGCATTGAAAAAATTTAATTCACAACGAAAGCTGCTGCAGATAACCCAACTGACCTCTGAGTCAGAGTTCTCTCCATGTTGCATATCTGAGATGATGAAATATCTTGTAAGAATGCTACTCGCATTATTTGTAAGTTATTTTAATTCACCTTATTTCAATTGTTATTGCACTCGTAGCTGGGCAAACGAATGCGGAATGTGTAAAAGTAAAGTAAACAGCAATAATAAAGCAGCCAGTGAAGAGTGAAGAATGAAAAAGGGAGCGAAACAAGTGCGGTGATTCAAAGCCAGAAAGGATTGAGAGGTTGTTGCAACAACTGGTGGCACTGGCAGTGGCAGCAAAAACGAAAAGAAGTAAGATGACGAGGACACACAATATTAAATTCCTTCCAAAGGTCAGCAATCAAAGGAGCGATGCATAACCATAAGCTGAGCCATGCAACAGCGTTGCAAGCTTATTAAAATAGCTGTCAAGGTCTTCAGCCCTTGGCCAAGAGTGTGTGTGTGGATGGGTGGTACCTGTAACTTGAGAGTTGTTGCAAATGCAACTTATTGGAAGCACACATCAACATTAATCAGCAACAGCAGAATCAGAAGCAACAACGACGATGACTGTCGGTCGCCTTGCTCTTTAATCTTCTCTCTCTCTCTCTCTCTTGATGATTCGCGACTCTGGCTAATGCCAGCTCAAGTTTCAGCTTCTCTGGAAATCCCCTTTAAATTGTGTGCCCGGACTTTAGATTAAGCTGATTAATCTATATGTATTGAACAGTACTTCAAGAGAGAGAGAGAGAGAGAGAGATTGTTGCTGTACATTGGCAAATTTGGTAAATCACATTTCTATGCAATAATCTGTATAAATAATGATTTAAGGGCGACATAAATGAACTCAAATTAATAGAAATCGGATGTGAGCATAGGTTATCATTTACATATATAAATTTGCATTTTAGTTTGAATTCTAATTGTTCTAGAATTGATCAATTTATATTTATGTTATTGCTATCAATGAAGTTTCTCGAAATTTTTTGTGGTCTTAGTTTTAAATTTTCAAATCTGCATATCATAATTTGTTTTTATTCAACTATCAATTTCAGTTCAAAAATGTTTTCAGTTTTAACTTAAATAGTTGAATTCTTTGAAATCCGCTTTGTGTCAATTTAAAAAGCAACTCAGGAACATTTTTTCTAAAGAAATTGTAAATTTAATTTTCAGAAATATTTCTTTAAATTGCATGCGTTCTTATGTGCATATGAATTACATTTCATTGGTTTGCATTTCTTTTGAAATGGTGAAAAGTTGGAATTTGCAAATATTTTTCAGCATGAATCATGCTCTTTAATTGCAGAATGAATACGAATTAAATTGATCTGATTTGCAGAGGATTCAAGTACAATAGTCTTGTAATATGTGTGTGAGTCAACAAATTAAACAGAGATCATTTAAATAAACAAAAAACAGAAAAAGGGGAAGATCTGCTGGTTGACAGCAATTGGAGCTCATTTGCATATAAGTATGAGTGTGAGTATGGAGATGAGTATTCATAGTGGATACTCGCATTAAGGCGACAACTGTTACAACATGTCAGGCAATTGGTTGCACAGCAAGTCAATTGAGGCAATTAACGGAAAGTGAAGAGCCACTCAAGAGTTCGCCTTAAATGGCTACTGATCGCCTTACTGCTTATCAGTTAACATGACCGCTATGCTACATACATATATATATAGCGATAGCCCAGCTGTTCGATTGTCCAGTTGTGATCGAAGACAGGTTCGTTCCCGGTCTCGAGTTCGAGTTTGAGTTCGTGTTCTCTCTCTGTCTGTCCGTCTTTGTCGGCACGCTTGGCCCAATTACAGGCCAGAAAGTGAAACTGATCACAGAGAGACGGAGCCTGATCTGTTGCCGCTTTTTGCAGGATCTATGCTATGCGGTCTCCACATATGGCTGAAGACCACAGTCGATCGTGCAATTTTGCGAGAAGCATTGTGCGAAATTGGCTTGTTAACCAAATTGGCTGCTGCCGCAACACGTTTCATAATTGCCAGGCGTTCGCTTCACCAATGCATTGGATAACTGACAAACTGGGTGGGCTTCCTCTCAAAATCGACATTGGCATCGCAGCTTAAGATAAACACGATTCACATTCAGTCTCAAGATTCAGGCGCAGGCTCAAGCTCAGGGTTAGTCATTCAAAACACTCACACACACACTCATAGTCGCTCACATTCGTTTCGTTCATTCATTCGTGCTGCTTCATTTCTTATTGAGGTTCAAGGTGAGGCATTCACATCTAATGCACAATCTGAGCTAAAGCTGACAACTGATGTGGGTTGCCCAAGAAACTTTTCGTACTTTTTACTAAGTTTACTTATTTGCTTATAATACTGAATATTATTGTGTATTACAAACATTCAATTGCACTCTTAATTATTTGATTATTGTTTATGTAACGTTATTGGTATGCTTACTCTTTCTTTAAAATGTTTAGGGTATTTAATGAACTGCATTTTTGTAGTAAGTGATGCATATTTAAAGTAGAAAATGAATCATGTTGAATTGTTCTTTTTTTTATACATTCAAGGAAAGATCTGCTGCTCTGATTATTTGAAAATGCAGTTGAACTTTGAAAAAATACTTTTTGGTATATTTGTACAAAAGTTTTGATTGTAGGATTTTAAAATATAATTCATAAAATGCTGCTAATATCTTCAACTTTTAAGAATTCGATTAAGTTAACGTGCTTTTGCCAGTTTTTTCATTAATTAGCATAACTTTCATTTGTAGTTATTACTGAAACACTTTTTTTCTTAAAATATTAGTATTTCCAATGGGCATAAATACTTTTTGGTATATGCGCGTACAAATGTAGTATAAAGATGTTATAGAAATGAAGAATCAAAGTGCTATTTAACAATTGCTTAGTTTCATTAAATTGCAATATTTATAAAGTATTATAATTTATTTTGTACAAATTCTTTAGTTATCTATTTCATTCTTTTGTTAGTATTTCCAATGTGAATAAATACTTTTTGGTATATGTGTAAACAAATTTAGTATAATCATGTTATAAGAAGATGAAGAATCAAAGTATTATTTAACAATATCTTAGTTTCATTAAACTGCAATATTTATAAAGATTTAGATTTTATTTTGTAAAAATTCTTTTTGTTATATGCAGAAGTTTAACACAAATGGTCAAGTCTATTTTTGAGACAAAAAAAAGATTGGAATTTCTCATAACAAATTTATGTGAGGGAACTTGACATATTTAGACCATAAATCTGCAGTCTCGTAGACCATAAAATTTGCATTTGCATTCGCATTCGCATTCGCTAGAGAATTTATTGAGCGAGGCGAGCGAGATCGCTGCGCATGTTCACTTTGAACGCAATCATAACAATTCAAGCCACCCACGCGCCACGCTTTGCTGCACGGCTGGCAAATATTTACAGACAGAGATGGGGAGAGAGACCGAAGAAGAAAGAGAGAGAGATTTGTAAAGAGCACATAGAAAGATAACGATGATTTTATGATTTCCACGAAGAACGAGGCGAGTTCTTGTGTCCATGTGGCCACCCAGCAAAAGAAGCGCAGTTGTTTCTGAAACTCACCTCATCAAAGGCGGCGTCGTCATCCACGCGATTAGCGTGCCACAAATACTGAGGATGCCGTGGCACGCGCTTCAATGAAGAAGCCATTGCCATTGGCATTGTTGCTGTTGAAGATGTTGTTCGCGTTGGAGTCGGAGTCGGAGACGGGGTTGTGGATGGCGTTGAAGGTGACGGTGTCGGAGTGATCCAGATCGGATTGCTATATTTAGGCGCCGCATAATCACTATCAATGGCATCGCTTGGCTCATTGTCGCTATAGTAATCGTCGTCTTCCTGTTGCTCCACAGTCAGTTGATTAGATGGACGCCTCAGGGCCGCGTCAGTTTTATTGAGTGCTGGATGTGTTAACTGATTGTCAGTTGTGGCCAGCACATTACTCCATATGGACAGCAACAAGAATGATGCAAGATACAACATGCTGTAGATCATCATTTTTCGATATATTTATTTGCACTTGATTGAATTGAATTTTATTTGTGATTGCAATTCAATTATTCACTTAACATTTTCTATTTTTAATTATAAATCTCTTTCTTCAAATTCAAATTCTAATTCATTTATTTTTAGATGTCGTCACGCACAAAATATTTTTTTTAACGCGTTGCTAAATATTTGACAACGTTTTTTTTTTTTGTGGTCTTGTCGGTTTCGTTTTTTATTGGCACACGCGACAGCAGCAGCTGCCCAGACTCAGCAACAATTTGTCAGAACTTGCAATTTCAAGTGGTTTTTTATATGTATTTTTTGAAAATTTGTTTGCTGTCTGCTGTCTGCTCTTCAAATGCTGTCAATATGTATGCGTAGATTTGTTGTGGATTTTTTTTTCTTATTGAAATGTTGTTTTAAATACAAATAAAAAAGAGACCGGCGACGGCAGCTGTCAAGCCGACTTGAGATTGAGAGATTGCGGCTAAACGCAACTAAGTGCTATAAATATTTTTATGATCCATGCGGTTTTTTTTTTATTGAAATTTCGTATGTAGGCTTTTTAAACAATTTGTATTTTTTTTTGTGTTTTATATATATATTTTGTTGTCACTATTGCACACTTTTTCACTAAGGTTTGGGTTCTTTTTTTTGTATTGTTGCGTGTTTAGTATTTCTTGTATTCAAATTACGCGCGCTTACTTTCCAACGATGTGAACGCGCCGGGAGTTCTTTTCTATCTGAGGGCAGCGTCGAACAGCAGCAGCGGCATTAACAGCAGCAGCAGCCGTCGCTGTTGCTGTTGTCTGTCGCAGCAGCAAAAGCTTCGCTCTTGTTCACGCTCTCTCTCTCTCTCACTCTCTGCGATCGTCGCGTGCGCTTGCCTTGCTGTATGCGTGGGGGGGCCGGAGTATTGTGAGCGCAAGCATGCTTGTGCATTTGCAATTGCTCTGTTTGTGCTTTCTACAAGACCACCACACACAGCATGCGTACGAACGAGAGAGTGATAGAGAGAGATTGGAGTCTGAGAGTGGGTGTCAATAAGTTGGAGGACTCGCTTTGCATGCAAAGCTACGCTCGCTGTCGCTCTCAGCACACGTCGCCTTACTCCCGATTGAGCATGCTTTCGGCAATCGACATCTCGCATTGGGTGTCCGCTGTTCAGTCTGTCTTTCGAAGTACTACGTGAATCATTTTCGTTAATTGTGGGGCTACTGTTTTGTCGTTTCATTGTGCGTGTGTGTGCAAGTGCAGAATTGATGATCAAATAATGCAGGCTGCTTATGACTCATGCGGCGAGCCGAATTAAGCTGCATCGTTTGGTAAGTGTCATATTTATTTATAGTTACAGTTGTTCTTAGTAGTACAAAATGATATTCGTGTGCACTCCTAACTCATACGCTGATCTCATCTCACATGCATGTGTGTACGTGTTTGTGTGTGTGTGCAGATTTCACCTAATAAAAGTGCACGCACTGCAGCCGTTATCTAAAGGCGACAATTAAAGTGATTTATTTAGACGACTTCCAAGCATTTTGCTATGCAAATAAAAATACGCAATGCATGGCGTCGCGTCGCGTTGCGTCGACACAGCGACAAAGCGACTGGCGCGCCAGACACGCCATACAGCTTTGGGCTTTGTATTTGTGCAGTCCGATTAGCAGCATGCAGTGTGGGGAGAGTGCGACGGAGATAGTATGGGAAGCAATGCAAAGCAAAAGGCACAGACACAACAAGGAATGCGCGCGCTCTGCAGACTTATGAGCAGCTTTTATTGTTTGACAAGTGTTGTCTCACTTGCGCCTGCGCTCTTTACCTTGCGCTCGCCCCCTCTCATTTTGTTAGCAGCATTCGCATGCGTCGCTCTCTCACATTGCCATTATCGTTCCATGTTCCACTATTCCGTTTAATCACTTTGCCTGCATATAAACAAATCAACAGTTGGACAGCTGTAGTTTAAGATCTCAATTTGTATAACTGAGTTGTGGACAGTAATGTTCTTAAAGTCTACTTTTTGCATTACCATCCACATTCCTTGGTAAGCTTAGCTTCGACAATGACCTTTTCAAGTTCATTCATTCCATCCACTTAGCTTCCACAAGCAACTGCATTGCTCCAATTTTAATTGCTTCAAATGATGAAATTAGCAAATGAATCAGTTTTGCATTTTTGTTGCTCATTAGATTTGCTTTATCAGTTCTATAAGAACTTGTTGCTCATTATATAATTTCAGCAATGCAACGTAACATGTGTCAAATGTCGAGATAATATTCTTGCAAATTGAGTCATCAACTATTGGACTCTGTCTTTTGTAAATGTTAATTACAAACACGATTGATAAGCGTGATTCTAAATATCTTGGGATTCAGCTCATGGTCATGGCTGCACACACACACACACACAAAAACGTATGCAAACTTCATAAATGTAGATACTCGTTGTTATTTAAGCACTAAGAGAAAAAGTCAAGAGCATCCGGTTGAGTCAGTTATCATCAAAACAAGTTAACAAATTGTTACATTGCTTTAAATATTCATTTTTGTTAGGGATCGAAAATATTGATTATTATGATTTTCTTCTTAAATAAATAAAACACATATTTGAATGGAAATGAATTACATCAAACTTATTTGATGAAATTTATAAAATTTTAGACAATATTGTTAGTTTGGGAACATTCTTGTTTATTTACGTTTCAAATAAAACTTTAGAGCTTTTGACAACATTACTTAAAGCTTACTTCGAATTCGATATCGCAGTTTAAGATCAATTTTTATGTGTAAAATATCTCTCCGATTTTACTGTGCAATTAATTATTCCACCCTTCTTTTTGCGAACCATTTAAAATACTGTCAACAATACCATTTAATATATATCATTAATTTATTTGTTTTTGTGTATACTTTGCCATATGCATTCAGATATATCCCTCGACGATGTCTTTCACACTTCTGGCAAAGCAAATTTCTTGAAACAAATAATAATAAACTTGCTTGTGAGGGATTAGAGCAGTGTTTATCCGCATCATATGCGAGGTGTCATTATTTTTGCCACAGTGTCTCTTCATGGGACTGGGAAGATGCAAATGGAGCTGCATTTGAGCTCCAGCCAGATGGGAGCCAGTTAGTGGGGCGTGTATCTGTCAACGGGTTTGTTGTCGCCTCGTTCTTGGCAGCTTCTCTCTCTCTTGCCGCGTTCTTCTCGTAGTACTCGTATTTTTTTTATGGCCTTTGGCTGCTTTTGCTAATAGCGCATAAATCTTCTTAATGATCTTGTCAAGTGGCTGTGAGGCCCCCAACCAACCAGCCAGCCAGCCCAATACCCGTTCCATATGCCTGTCTCTGACAGTTTCTTCAGCCGCAGTTTCTGCAGAGAGTTGCAGAGTGGAAAAGTCGCCGTCGCCTTTGCTGATGGACAACTGCTCTCAACGCTACCAGTCAATCTGTCAGTCGAACAATGTTTTCAACTCGACGTTTTTTAAAGCTTGAAATGATCAAGCCACAAAATTCTGACACATTGTTGCGTCACAGTCTTACGCCCACTCGTAGAACACACTTTTGTAGGCGTGTCCAGTTGGCTGAACCAAGCCAATCATCCATAATGCTTTTCCGTCTGCGGTCGGCAAAACTCACCTGACACCCCTCGCTACTAACCACAGCTTAAAAGGTGGCAACGCCCACGTTGCATGTCAAACCTGCAAAAAATTTGCAAACACTTTGCACAGCTCTCGTTTCCTTGATTAACTTTTGCACTTTCCGCTTTCCTCCGATCTTTTATCTCTCCATTTCATTTATCGTTTTGGTTTTTCCAATTTCAGAATACTACGCGTTTCATTGATCATTCCTCCAGCATTTGTTTTCATTTCGTTTGCTTTACTCGATCGGGGGGCGGAGTGGGGAATCTCTCTTCTCGTTTTATATTTTTTTTCTGTGTTGGGGTTTGACGGCGCTTATCTCAGTGTTTATTGGGCGTTTTGTTCGATCTCCGACATTACATTGATTAATCGATTTCTCCTAATTGTTTGACATGCTTTTATGCATTAGTCACGCCAACGAAATGCTTTGGGCCAACAACAGCAATTGGACCTGATCATCGCACCCAAAGAGTGCTCTCCAAAAACAAAATGACTTCATGGCTTTTGTTGTGATAGGTATGCCACAGCAGGTTTTTTTTTTAATTTTTTTGGTTTGGTTTCGGGGTGACTTGAGTGAAGTTTTCGTGAAATCAATTTGGCGCCGACATCAGATGCAGTGCAGTTGCGTGGGATCAAAGGAATTCGTGGAATACTATATCGTAAGGGAAAAGGCACGCGAGGTTGATAAGCTTTAGATTGATTTGTGTATTTCAAAAGCAAATCTTTGTGAGAGGAATTAAAAAGTAAGATACTTTTATTTTACATTTAAATTAACCCATTTGTGAGTTCATAACATAGTATTTTAAAAATACTATTTGCGTTTTTAATATTAAATTTTTATTTATAACATAAAAAGAATTAAGTTCATTACAATAATTCACTTGGAAGTTATAAGGAAATTAAACTTAAGATATCCTTTGTGTAGTGAAATTTTACATTTTTATTAGATTTTATAAAATCTAGATTATTCTATAATAAAAACATTGACTTTTTCGCCAATAAGATGCAGCGAGAGAAAAGAATTTTATTCAAATTTAAGAGATCTATTGCGAAGGGAAATTTTCTATTTTTCTTCAATTTTATTGAACCAAGTATATTTTATAATAATTATAATAATAAATACATAAGTACAGTGACTTTTTAGCCCCAATAAAATGTTGCGAGCTGATCGCTTAGAGCTGATCACTCTTTAAGAGTCAAATTGTTAATTGTCGCCGATCTGTTAGACAACATGAACATATCGCATATCGATAAGGTAAATGCTTAACCCATTTGTGCCTGCACTTTATTTTGTGGGGGCGTCAAGTGTATCGATATTTGTTTGCTCAACTTGTCTTTCTCTCTCTCTCTCTCTCGCTTTCGCTCTTGCTCTTGCTCTTGTTCTTCGTATTTCTCTTTTATCTATTTAGCTATCCATTCAGCTATTGCTCTTTATACTTCTTGTTGTCACGTTCAGTTTGTGTTGTTGTTGTCTTTTGTCTGCTTGGTGTCTGCGGTTTTTTGTTTTTCCGATTGAGCTACAGAATTGTCAATTAGTGAAAGTGGAAGTGTCGCAGTCGCAGTCGCTGTCGCTGCTTTGCCCCTGCCCCAGTTCTCTGTGTTGTTGGAGTATTTGTTTACACAAAACTAAATGCTGTCATGGATCCATTGGCAACGATCTGTTGAGACGTGTGAAAATTGTGAGTGCCATGATTTGCACTTTGCCATGTCTTGATTTTCACTTTTCCATTGAAAATGCACCAACCAAGAAATGGAGCAGTAGACACACACTCACACACACACACAATAACCAACTGGTCTAAGGCCAAATATATAGTCATCCTTTTCCCGTTGCCAAGTTGCAAACAATAAACAAATTATCGGCGCTGGGGAACTTAAGAAAGCCACAAATTTATTGGTCACATTGGTCACGATAAGCTCGCCAGGATTAACGTCTGACCCAAGACAAATTGCTCGGCACAAAAGGTAAAGCACAATCGAGAGAGAGAGAGAGAGTGAGATTCGAGTGCAAGCAAGCAATAGCAACAACAATAGCCAGCCATAGCCACAGGAGTCTAGGCCAGGCTAGCAACCGGCATACGCGCTACAGTTAACAGCTGGGCCCAAAAAGAAACCAGCCCAGAAACTGTGCCAAGAAATGTTGGCCCGAAAATAGACGAGCAGCCATGCAAAATAAAAACCAACACAACAAAACACTGGCAGACAAAGTAAACAAAAAGCACACGATAAACACAACTCGAAAACCAAACGACAAATACACTACAATCGATGTATTCGATAACAAACATCAATTAAGTGCAGAAGTTTTGCTTGAGGTAAAGAAGATTGTTCGAGATACTAGAAATGCGTTTTTTCTTTTAATTTTAAAGGCTTATTCAGAACATTTTAAATCACTCTCGAGATAGATATAATGCTATTAAATTTAATTTTGGATTTTAAGCTAAACAAGGGACTTTAAAAATTTAAAAAAATGGTAGATTGATTAACATTTAAATATCGATTTTAATTTACTTTCAATAGTATTTCAAAATAATACAGAAAGAACATTTAATAACATCATAAGTCACTCTCAAGAAATTATCACTTTTTTTCTTGATTATTTATTTATATTATTTTCTTATTTAAAAAAAATTAGTAGATTGATTAACATTTACGCAACGATTTTCATAAGTTTAACTTTAATAGTATTTAAAAATAATATAGAAAGAACATTGGACAACATTTGAAGCCATTCTCAAGAGATTATCAGTTTTATTCTTGATTAAATATTTCTATTTTTTTTTTTTATTTATTACAAGTGCCATTACATTTTTAAAAATTAACAAATGGATTAACCTTTTCGTAACGATTTAAAATTAACTTCAATAGTATTTAATTATAAAGAAAAGAACATTTAAAGAATTTTTGAAGTGTTTGTCAAGAGATTCATTTTGTATCCAATTGAAATTAGAATATTAAACTAAATTAATACCATTTAATTTTTAAAACTGTTTTAGATTGATTGTCATTAATGTTACATTTTCAAGTTAGTATTTCAAATTAATATAAAAGGAATTTCTTATTAACATTTGATATAACTCTCAAAGCCTCACGCAAACTTTCCACCAGCTAAATGTGTAAAATTATTTCTTTAATTTACCATTCAATATAAATTTAATTTATGTGATATTGGTGTGCAAATTTCAAATAAAACTCCCAAATGTTATTGCTTATTATTCTGATCATTTCACAAGCCAACATAATTGCATTGTTTTCTCTACTCAATCGCAAAAATTAGAATACGAACTTCAACCAAGAGCTTCGCGAGAAAATTCTTGTGCATTGGCAAAGTTGTAATGCCCCAAGCCAAATGATATGAAAAACGCAAGTAAATAAATAGTTTTGTGCGAAAATAGACGGTCGGAAAAAAATCAGTGGCATAGACATGACGGCGACCGCAACATTAAAGAAAACATCGGAGGCAACATTGGTGGCGCGACAGCGACAGCGACAACTACAACAACTGATACAACAACAACAACAACAACAACAGCGACAATGTAACGACAACGACAACGATTGTTAATGATGATGCATGATGGGGCCGGACTCTGTTGCTTTGGGTTGGGCCATGAGTATTTGTATATATTTGTATATATTGTATTTGGTGTAGTTGTGATTGTAGTTGTCTTTATGCAGATTCGGATACGAGTTCGGGCCGCCAAGAGTCTATTCAATTGGGTCTTTGAGACAGTGCGTAACAAGTTGGCAACATTGCAATGAGGCGTGCGATGACTGAGGCGTCTACAGAGTTGTGTTGAGGTGAGAAGAGGAGTGAGGAGAAGTGCATCTGGCGTTGCATTTCGAGACTTTACGTCGTCGTTTTCGTCTATTTAATGTCTGCGCCAGTTTGGTATTTGTTGGTTTTGTGTTGTGTTGCCTCTACTGCACTCAAAAAAGCAATGACCATTTGTGCGGTTTGCGTGGGCCACATTTCGCATTCGTATTCACACTCACATTCAAAATCAAAATGCAAATGAATTGCTTTATTTTTGGCAATAAGCGCAAGTGTTAATTTGTTTTATGATCAAAGTTTTTTCTTGTTCGCTTGTTTGACACAAATGGGGGTCATTAAGCCAAACTTTTTGGGGGCACATTTAAATGCGATATATTTCACTTAAAGCAGCGCTGTGTAATTGACTTGAAAGAATGAACACAACTGTGAAATTAATAAACTTAAGAATTGAGTAATCTAGCTCATTAATATAAGTAACTCTTATTGCTTTCTGATTCAGTTAGAGTATTTTAGATCTCGACCGTGGGTGGGCTGTTTTCCCCGCTTTTTCTCTATTCACCTGTCTTTCTTTAGTGGGCCAACAATTGGCACTGACATTTACTTATTAGCCCCAAAACATATTGCTTAGTTTTTTGTCCGCTTTGTGTAAGGTCAGAAAATGGGGCATTGGAACTGTGCCAAGGCAGTTAAGATGCCGGAAATACGAGGCTGCAAAGTCATTGTGTCAAATAATATTAAAAATGTAGTAATTAGCTGTAATGCAGTAAGACAGCAAGCAGCTCACTTAAGAGCACGCTCGACTATTAAATACTCATAATTAATTTATGCAACATGCTTACTAGATTCTTCAATTAATTGAAATGCATTTACAAGCTACTGTAAAAGACAGATTGCTAGCGACAATAAATTAAACTATAGTATAGAATATATTTGCAATTTAATAGTCTCATATCCAATGCAGGCATTAAATGACTAATCAATTTGCACATTAAACATGTGCCTAGTGTATATATATTTAATATGAGTAGCTGCTCTACTTTATAGTTTATATTTATAATAAGCGATAAGATGAAGGTAAAGAGCAGTTTGTTAATACAAATGATAAGAAATATAGGCAGATTGTTTAAGAAATAGAATAAGCTAAAATAATCTTCATTTTGCCTTACATTAATTTAAAAAGTTTTGATTTTTGAAAAGTTATTATATTATTATAGTAATGAGCTAGATTACTCATCACTCAATTCTTTAGTTTATTTATTTTACTGTTCTTCTCATTATTTCTAACAAATTTCACGGTGTTGCTTTAAGTGAAATATATTGCATTTAAATGTGACCCCAACTATTTTAACCTTGAAATAGGTTTGAAACAAGACTTTTTTCTTCACAAGGTTTTGAAATAAGATTTGAATTAAGAATTCAAAAGTTTATGGAAGACGAATCTTTAATATTTCTTAAATGTTGATTTGAAGTTAGAATATAACATTTTATGAAAGACGAATCTTTAGTTTTACTTAGTTGAGGAAATAATACAAAAGTATTGGAAAGAATAATCTTTAATTTTTTATAAATTTTGTTCTCCACATAAGGATTTTGGGCTCATTGTTTAATTTGAGCATTGTTTCTGCTTGATTCAAGATTTTTTCTAGATTTTAGAGCCTTATACTTTTTCTCAAAGTAATTAGCAGCAATTCCTACCACCCTAGCATTCCCTTTACATTCATTATATAAGAGGTATAAGTGCCAAACAGCAACTGTCAATTTATTGATGCCGCAAGCCAAAAGTCAGCGTCTGCGCCGGAGTTAGAGTCAGAGTCAGAGACCTCTTCTTCACACTTCCGACAATAAGCCAGACCCAAGACCCATTTAACCGGGCCAACAACACCCACTGGCTAATAAATGTTATGCAGGAACGGCTCAAGAAGTAACTGTCAAACTGCACAAAAAAAAAGAAAGAAAGAGAAAAAAAACCGCAGCAATAAAGGAGCAGGGAAAAGACAAATCACGTTGGCAAATTGGTTTACAATAACTGCAAAACGAGCCAAATATAACAACAGGGAGCAGGAAAAACCGCTGGCAACACAAACTGGGAACAGACAACAGACAACAAATATCGCAAATTTACAAAGCAATTTGCATAAAAGTCATATTTCGCTAGCCGGGCCTCTCTAGACATTGTCTCATTTTTCCCCACAGTTGGCAGCAGACACTCGATGCTCTGGGCGCCCCAAAAAACAAAGTTAGAAAAACGAAACGAAAAACACAACAAACCAAAAAATACAACAAGAAAAAAAAAGAGTCACAAGCATTTAAAATAGTCAAAGTCGAAGCAATTTATGTGCAAAAAATGCAAACACAAACCACACACTGAACATTCAACTGGAGATTTCATAATCGAAGCTGCCACACAGTGCGGAGATCCCTGCCCCACCCTGCAGCAAGCAAACATACACATTTATACACATGTATGCAGATGAGGCAACCTAAGCGAGCGCTAAGGTCAACCGGTAATAATCCTCAATGGCCTCTGGCAATTAAGCAAAACACCAAACACGATGCATTTTTGGCTGTTTGACACAGTTAAATTGCCTACGCTTGGGTAATCAAAATGCGGCATTAAGACGACGGTTCCAAAATACCAAATCCCCCCCCAAATTCAACAAGCAACACTAATTGGTAGAGTAATAGAGAGAGAGAGAGAGAGAGAGAAAGAGAGAGAGCGAGCGGGATGCAGTGTCTAAGTGCATCAACTGTCATGCGTGTGTTTAATCAATCAAAATGCGACCTCGTCTCGTTGTTGGGCTGTTGCTCTGTGGTTGGAGCTGAGCTGCAAACGAGCTGAGTGACACGTTGTCCAGCTACCTGATGGCCACGTGCTTATCATCATATGCAACACGCAGAGGGAGAAAGATACACACACTCTCTAACGAGTTTCCAAGTGCATCATTGTTTGCTGCACGTTACGCTTTTTAATTGAACAATGCAGCCACAAGCTGAGCTACCCATGTCAGCTGCAACTGCAACTGCAACTTCGACCTTCGTTGAACTTGAACTCTCCCTTCCTGTATCTCTCTCTCTCCCTCTCTCTCTCTCTCTCCCTCTCTCTCTCTCTTTTTACATAGAGTAGATTTGCCGGCGATAAGAATGATTAAGGCATCGCGATGCGACGGCGAAAAGCGCAGCATAACTTGAGGCGTTGTGCTGATAAAAGATAATTACCGAACAACACATTGTCGAAGTCGCAGTCGCAAACGCAGACTCACAACTTACAACCTCGAATGTACGTACAACTTGTGCCCCTCTCTCGCGGCTTGTTTGCCAAACAATAACAACACGAGAAACAACGCCGAAAACAAAAACAATCCAGCAACACTACAACAACACAACAACACAAGACATTGTGCATACAATGCCAGAGTCCGAGACACGCTGCAACTGCAACTGCGACTGCGACTGCAATGCGATGCCTGCAGCCAGATATCGAGCTAGAGATGGAAACCAAACAGTAAATAAATTATTTGAGACACGAGGATGCTGTTGATTAAGACAGTAAATCTGGGAATAGAAGAGTGATACAAGTGAGGAAATAAATTAAGTTTTTCGAAGTGAGCTCTTCAATCAGGAGAGTGAAAGAAACATATTAGACATAAAAGGTATTATTACATTCTAAAAGTACATATTTTAAAATTAGATAGTTTTATACTTCAAAAAATTGTTGTTCCGCAAGTTTTAATTCTGTATTTTTAAGTAATATTTCGGTATATTTATATGGTATATCTTAATGATAATACTTCATTCGCATTGTATTTCTTTTAACACTAATTTTGGTATATCTAGGCATTTTTATGAACATTTATTTGGTATATCCTTACTATAAAACCGGTTTTGCAAAGTTTGGCTTTTAAAAAAAATGTTATTGCTACTTTTTAATTTAATTTTGGTAAATTTAAGTACTTGTTCAGTATATTTATTGGACATATCTCAACGATAATAATGATTTCTTATTGTTTTGCCTTAATTTAAATTGGTTAGCACTTTAAAATTTAAATTTCCTATATTAAAGTATTTTTTTGGTATGTTTTTTTGATATAACTTAACGATATACTGTTTGCTTTGCTTTTTAGAAATTAGCTTAGAAATTAGCGAGTCTCTCACAGACAAGCACAGTGAAATGTATCTATCTTTTTTTGCCTTGTAATTTAAGGTTTGCTCTATATAGAAAGTATATTCCTTTGAAGTGGACTAGGTCAAAGCGTTTGAACGCTATACATAATATGTGCTAAAGGTAGAAGTTATTTAAGGCTATTTAAAGTGTTAATAATAATAATCTATATAAATCTATAGCAACAGCAATCATATAGCTTCAAGTAATTTGACTTAGTTTCTCTTAAGTTTTAGTTTACATTCGTCTTATTCTAATTATGATTACAACATTGTTCGTACAACTTCATCCAATAGCTGAACTGTTTAGTGAAAATATTTCTTCCGAGCTCATTTAATCAATGACTTTTGAATGTCGAAATAATACATGCATAATATAATATATTATGGCTAATGCTCTTTGGAATCTTCGAGTCGATGTAAGGAAACAATCTAAGAGGTTAATTAACTCACGCGCCCATCTCTAGCAGGCGGCTTGAAGATCACCGCAAGTCGCTCAAAGGCAAAGCATCGGTCTCCAGACGATGTCGACGACGATGGCGACGATTGCTTCAGCCCAAGTCTAAGAGCCAAGACTTTGGTCCCCAGGCGGACAAGGGCGCGCCTTTGATGGCATCTCATTGCTCTTGCCTTTGCCTTTGCCTTTGCCTCTGGCTTTAGCTTTGGATTTAACTTGGGTTTGCCTATGGCTTTGCTTTTAGTTGCGCTGCCACAACATTTTTCTATTTGTCTGTCTTTATATCCGGGTCGTGGCAGAACTTTGAACTTGCGGCGACAAAAAAAAAAAGAAAAAATGAAAAGCCAGACAGACGACGAAGAGCGAGTAACGAGCAGCGTTTTGAGATCCCAACGGATAGCTGATTGACCCAATTTCCAGTTTGTGTATTCGCTCGTGTTTTGCTTGTATTCTTTGTCGGCTACCGTTTCTCTTTGCCATGACTCAGTTGCCTCCTTTAGAGGCAGCAGACTGCTGCTCAGCTGCTCTGCTGCTCTGCTTTTTGCTTTTCGCTATGTGTGTTTAGTTTGGCCGACTGTCGCCAGCCAAAAATAAACCAAAACACATTTATCATCGAAATTGTCGCACTTGTTGCAGCTGCCTCATGTGGCAGCCGCTGTCGCTATCGCTAAATTGGCAACCAAATGGCGGCGCCCACAATAAAAATCCCCAACGTAATAAAACGCAAAAAAAAAAAAAATGGCTAAAAATATTAACACAGCTTTTTTTTTTGCTCATTTTCATTTATTATTTATATTTAATGTGCATCAAACAGGCTGAGATCGAAGTAAGTTGCCAGTGTGGGCGACTGTCTAAATTGCGTCTAACGTTCACTCAATCAGTAAGAGTACACAACATTTATCTGACAGTTCAGGCTAATTATTATAATTTGCCTGTGAGACTAGTTTAAGGAATAGATCAAAGTGGAAGCCAAAAGTGGGGGAAAAGCATTGATAATTGCAGAAAGAGTGCATTAAATGTATTATCTTTGATATATTTACTATAAATATTTATATGATTTTTATACCCGATAACCATAGGGAAGAAGGGTATTCTAACAGACGTAGGCATCTTCGACCTTATAAAGTAATTATAATCTTGATCAACGCCAAAAGCCGGTAGAATAGATAAAAATTGTAGATGTTAGTTTTCTTAGTTGCTTTGGCTGACAATCTGGTATATTTTGTGCCTTATGGTATATTTTGAATGTAGTACTGCATTGATAGTCTTTGGTATATTAGTTTGGTATACTTGAAAATAATACTGCTTATCACTCTCGACTGTAGATTTCTTACTTGTTTTAAGCCCAAGGAAATTTCAATATAATGTATATTATCTTCAATTTTAAACTAATTTATTGTGAAATTGTTTGTTGTCTCAAATGCAGATTAAAGATCTTCAGTCTGTCACTGTTTAAGAAGACATTAAAAATGTTATTCTGCCTCTTTGTTGTTCAACAGTTTCACAGATTTTTATTTTAATCATTTTAGTTCTACATGTTTTAATTTGAATTTCAATTTAAAGCATCTTTTGTTGAAATTTTGTGTTACGTCTTAAATGAAAGTTGTTCCAATTTACAGGATATAAAAAATTGATGCTTAAATCAATTACTTATTTGCTTAAATCACATTTAATGAAGTTTACGAAATGAAATATGTAATTGATTTTGTGAGTCTCGTAAACTTTTATAGTGGTTGACCTGGGCGGCTTTGTGTTGATGGAACTTTGCTTAATTTCATCTTGGAAACTTTAATAGTTTTTGTGGGGCATGCCGAACGAGTAACGTCGTTTGGTTCAACAGCATGTGGCACATAAAGAAACCCACACGTTGAGATGCGGCCTACGGCGAGGCAAGATAGAGAAGGATAGACAGAAAGAGAGAGAGAGAGAGAGACAACTTCGAGATGCTTTCAACTGTTTGGCACCTTTTTCGTGGCGCTTTTCACAGTTGACATAACCCAAAGTTGCAGCACAAGAGCAAGAGCAGCGAATGCCATTGACGCATTGCCTCAATTAACATAAAAGTTGCACACCCAGCTGACACACACACACACACACGTACACACACACATGAGTTCACTGAGATGTTAGTTCGCATTAGCGCTTTTCATTACCACCTCTTAAGTTTTGCAAATGTGTGTGTGTGTGTGTGTGTGTGTGTGCTTCCTTTATGAATACCATTTGCACACGGGGCAATGGAAAAACTTTTTTGACTGCACTTTCAGCTCTCTGCTGGTGTCTTGCTCTGTGGCTCTGTGGCGACTCCTCCTTGGAGGCGGCAATCGCGACTTGAAAAGACTTCCCACGAACTTTCTAATGCACCTAACGTACAAAGAGAGCCAATGGAGGGCAGCAGGGCAACTGCAAATGCAACAACAGCAGCAGCTACAGCGGCAGAATAGTCGACTTGTCTAATGCAAACGCCTCTTAATCATTTTACAACCTTTCGCCCCATTTTACTTTTCATGAGTCAACTGCAGACTCGACTAAATCTCTTCGCATTCATATGTAGGGTATGTGCGATTTACGCGAAAGTTGTTGCACGAGGCAAGGGGAAACACTTGCAACACCCACACGACTGTCTGGCCGGTCATTGAACGTCTTAGCTCCGATGGCATTCGATTCCATAGATCGTATTATGAGAAAGCCATTTGCCATTTGCCAATTCGCCGATTGTCGATTATCGATTGTCGATTAGCAATTATTGCGACCTGTCCACGCCCAGGCTTTTGAGTCGTCGTATAAACGGCAAATTAACATGCTGTCAACTGCCTAACATCACTAAAGAAACTACTAAGAATTTAGTTTAAGAGAGTGATCGACTGGTAAATACCCTTTCGTGAGTTTTTAGAAAAGTTTGGGAAAATTCTTAAATCTATTTATTGATTGTAATAATAGCAAAGAAAAGTAGTTTCAGGGCATTGTAAAGTTCGTAGTTTGATTTTTATTTTTAACTTTAAAGTTAAAGTTTTTAAGTAAAGTTTTAAGTTTTGAGTAAAAGCTTTTGCCTCATTGTACATATTGAATAATTATATGTCAATATATACTGTTATTACTAAAGTTATGTATTTATTTATTTTAGATATAAGAACAAATGGATTAAATAGTTTACTAAAGGATACATAAACTGAATATATTGAAAATAAATAAATTGAATAATTATACCCGCTACCCATAGGGTAGAAGGGTATTATAACTTTGTGCCGGCAGGAAATGTATGTAACAGGTAGAAGGAGGCATCTCCGACCCTATAAAGTATATATATTCTTGATCAGCGTCAACAGCCGAGACGATATAGCCATGTCCGTCTGTCCGTCTGTCCGTCTGTCCGTCCGTCTGTATGAACACCTAGATCTCAGAGACTATAAGAGATAGAGCTATAATTTTTTTTCGACAGCATTTGTTATGATTGCACGCAGATCAAGTTTGTTTTAAATTTTTGCCACGCCCACTTCCGCCCCCGCAAATCAGAAAAAATCGAATAACAAGAGTAATAATAAAGCTGGAGTTCCGAATTTTGGGATATACATTAGAAACTATAGTCCTTGTGACTTCTGAAAATTTGGTTGCGATCGGATCAAAATTGTGGAAGTTATTAAAGAAATACTTTTGTATGGGCTAAAACGCCTACTTACTAGGGGTCTCATTTGCTTTGGCCGACAATCTGGTATATTATGCCGTCTATGGTATATTTTGAAAGTGGTACTATACTGAATACCAAAAATATACCAAATATATCATTTGGTATATTTTTAGTATTTTGTAGTATTTTTTGGTATATTTAGAAAATAATATCGCAATATTTTGCTTTTATTCAAAATGGGTAGCGGGTATCTCACAGTCGAGCACACTCGACTGTAGCTTTCTTACTTGTTTTATGTTATCTTTGGAAAACTGTTACATTCTTTTGTTTTTATATCTACAATAAAGAAACTATAATAACTATAACAATATTAACTTTCTATATACTATCAGAATTATTTGCTGTAGTGCTTTTTTCTTTTTGTCTTTCATATTAATCAAATTATAAGTATAAGTTTTGTTGTTGTTCAAAGTATAAATAAACAATATGCTCCATTGCACCTCTTTCACAATTACAGGGTAAAGCTTAGTAATTTATTTTTCTTGCCTTCAGTTTATCTGTGTAATTTATTACAGGCATTTGATGCATCTGCTCATTTTGTTATTTATAAATTACAGAGTATGTCATAGCTTAGTATTTTTATATTCAATACAATTCACATTTTATACGCATTTGTTTATATAACATTCGATATATGGCAATTATATGTAATTTTCAACTCAACAACTTTCTTAAACACTTCAATCAATATACCCCAAATGCAATTGGGTAATAATTGCAGGGTATGTGGCGTCTTAGCAATTGATTTTCATTTCATTTGCGGGTGTTTGGTGCCCATCTTGTTGGCAGGCAACCAATAAATATGATTATTTCGCAATTTAATTGCTCGTGCAACGAGCAACGACAACAACAATTATAGCAACAACAACAACGACGACAACAACAACAGCTGCAACAACGTTGCAGAAGAAGCGTGGGGCAAGTGCCCCAAAGATAGCAAAGGCCAAGATGCCAGGAGAGAAGTCGCCTCGATCGCAGTCGAAATCGATTTGGTCTTGAATATGACTACGATCGCAGTTGCTTGTTCCCCTCTTTCTCCCCCTTCCCCTCCTTTTGTCTGTCTGCTTGCTGGCGGGGCTGATGCAATCTGTTGCGTTTATAGTGACAGCCACTGGCAGTTGTTGTTGTTATTGCTTGTGTCGTTTATCGCATTTGAAATTGAAAGCTTGTAAATAACACGATGAAAAATCGAATGCGAAATTGAAATTCGGCTTTTTGCACATTTAATTTGTATTTTTATCGTGTGATCCGAGGGGATTGCAGCGGAGTGAAGTTGTTTGCAGATGTCGAAGCGGTCAAGACCTTTTGTCTTGAGTGCAATTTGCCTGAGAATTGGGCTGAGATTGTTGGCAATGTGTGTTTGATTTGGGTTGCCTTGCCTTTCTCTTTTTTTGTTTTCTTGCACCTTTATTTGCAAATTGAAATTGCCATAGTAACGCCCAAAGATGTTGTAAAATTAATGCATTATTATTACGGCTCACATAAGATGCCAGCTTATGTGCGGGATTTAATGCGGCAATTACTGTGTCGATTGTGTATGGACTGAGGTTCGATTTAATCCCGGTTTGTCATTCAATTGACCCACTTAACCTCGGCACACAAACATCGTTAAGCCTTGACAAATACAATCAATTATAATCATAGCGAAGAAGCGCTGCAGCAAAAGCTAAAACATCAAATGCCCTCTTCTTCTTCTTCTACCACGGCGCTGCTCTCTTCGATTCCCAAACGCCACATTATCGCAACGATATATGGCCAGAACATGAGCACAATTTCCGGGGCTAATAATAAATATCAATAAGCCAGCACAAATTTATTGCCAAACTAACCGCAAAATGCGCAAAACTCGCATCCTGCGTCGACAAACGATATCTTGTTCTGGCCAGCAGCTGTTTCAGATGGGGCAGCATCGACAGCATCTTCAGCCACAACTCGACATACACCTCAGCCCACACTTATGTGGCGCGATTATATATATATACACTCGATACTAGATACTCCCCTTGTGTGTGTGTTGACCGCCTGCGGCTGCAAAGCGCTAACAAATCCTTTTGATTAATTCTAATAGCCTCCGATGTGCAGCCTCGACATCATTTCTTTCGTTTAATACTCAATTTAGTGTGTTGTACTCGCTGTGCGTTGCTCTCTAACTTATCCCCCTCTTGTCTTTATCTCTGATCCACAGCATCGACAACGAGTAGTCGCTGCTGCTGTTGCTGCTGCTGTGACTAATATGCAAACAAGCGAACGGCAACAACAACAACAACAACCACTCACTGCCAATAACTTAACTTGGCTCAAAGTGCAGCCACACACTCTTGGCAGCAACATTTACGCACCCGGCACTCACACTCTGCGAGAGCAACCAAAAAACAAGTCCAAGTCCGTCGAGACCATAAAAATAAGATTAGCACACGCTTCACAGCAGCAGCCACAGCAGCAGCCACAGCAGCAACAGCAACTTTAGCTTGTTGTTCTCAATGTTTGTTGTTGCTGCCACGGCGCCTGTTTCTGCCTCCTCAAATTCTGGGTTTGTTTTGGTTCGTTTGCCACCTTTTTTTTTGTGCTTTGTATTTTGCTTTGCGTTTTCGAACATCGAATGGCTAAAATGTTAGCACAACATCGGGGCATAAAAGGATTTTTAATGCCTTTACGTTGGTTAACCTTAAATGTGGGTTAAATGCGAACCTTGCCACGCCTTTCAAAATACTTTCGCAGAAACCGCATTCAAATTTATTGCTGTTTATATAATAAATTTATGATTTTTGGTGCGCATTTAGATTATTTATTTGCAATTTTATGGGTCGTCAATTGCAAGTGTTTGGCAAGCTATTAAGCTCTAATCTATTAATCACTACCAAATGTTAAATATTGTGCATGTTTTCGATTTGTTTGCCATTTTTAAGTGCTCATAAAGTGCTTCACAACTGACAAATGTAATTTCAATTGACCACTCAGCATGTATATAGCATTTTTTTTAGTCACCTATATTTTTGTGATCTATGTTCATATTTTGAAGTAGTTATTTTCATTAAGCTTTTTACTAAGTTTTTACTGCAGTTTTAATTCCCAAATTAAATATGCGTTGAACTGATTTAAGTGCTCTCAAAATTTATATTAGTTTTATGAATAGGCATAAGGAGAGGAACATAAACGAAAAGAGTTTCATAGTTATATCGGTAATGTTTATAAATAACATCAATGAAAAACAGGTCAAGAGCTAAACTCTTTTCGACTATACTCCTCTTCTTATTCCTATTCATATGTTAAGAGATTTATTTTAAAACAATTTAATCAGATCTTTGTCTAACTTATCTTGCAGTTGTGTTTGCATTAATTTTAACCACCTATGACTCAGTTTTCGCTCTAGGACATTAAATGATGTAGTTTAGTAAAACTATTTCATTTCAATCTTATCGTTTAATGTCAAATGAAATCGCAAAGTGCGTCAGTCGATGGCAGGCTTTTCCATTTAATCAAATTCGCAGTACTCTTTTAATGTCACTCCCACAGTTAGAGTCACAGTCAGCAGGAAGGGACGAGTGCTCTTACCTTGCTTAGCTCTTTTTGTGCCACAAGCGTATCGTTTCTTATCAAGATACATTTCCATCTACATCTCGTATAGAGGCGCACAAAAAGCGTGCATGTGTAAATATTTTTTATTAGCTTTTTCTTCACGCGCCGCTTGTTGAGTCAGTTCACTCTTCGCTTGTCGCTCGTCGTCGTCGGGAAGCTGGGAACAATCCCAACCATATCATATATCAATGGCACACACACACACATAACCGGGAATGGGATAGCTCTGCCGGTTTATGGGTTCTTGGGAGCACATTCCCATACCCTTTAATGTTACCAATCCCATTCCGATGCGTCGGCGAGGATAATCGCGAGTGCTTCAGAAAAAAAGAATAGAAAGAAGAGGCAACTCCAGCCACGCATGCTGGATACCGAACTGCGGTGCGTGCCTGGGCGTTGGGGTCATTGTGTGATTCTGATTCTGATTCTGACTGTGACTGTATCTCTGGGCTATGGGCTATGGGCTAAGGTCAATGCCGACTAAGGTGCTATAAACCCGGCACGATCTCGACTGCATAACAACTCAAAACATTCACGTGACGCTCAAGGTCGTCACTCTTTAAATGAGGCCACACATTCCATTCAAAAGCTCAGCTTAACGCAGCTCAGCTAGTGAAATCCGCGCTGAAAGCAGTTAAGAGTAAACAGCCTTATCAAAGTATTACTATCGCTTGGCTTTGTGTTGGTTACACTTCTGTAAAGTATGCAATGTTTAAGAAGAAAGTTTGAAAATAGTGCAGACACAAACTATTAGATTTACACATTAAAATGAAAGAAGCAATCGAAATCGAAACCATTTATACCCAAAAAGTTGAAGTCGTATGCTATTTAATCTATATGCACTTTTAACCGACTTTTATGATTTTTAAAATGAAAGAAGCAATGTTCACAATTTATATCTGAAAAGTGAAAATCGTATTCTTTCTAATCTATATATCTTTTAACCAACTTTCTGATTTTTAAAACGAAAGAAGCAATAGAAATAGTGATTATTTGTAGTTACAAATTTAAAGTCATTTGTTACGTTACATTAAATGTTTAGAATTTGCTTAATTTAATTCCACTTAATTGTGCGCTCTTTCAGTCCGCTAACTTTTATATTACTTGTAGTTCCACGAATGTTTTATGTATTTCAGTATTATTTATTTAGAATGCGAATAGTCTAATATTAAGTATACGAGTTATTTACCCCTGAAATATAATATTGCGTATACGCACCAAGTTTACAACTTGCAACTTAAAACGAAAACAACACGCTTTGTAAAGTTGCTGTGGCGGAATCTTGACAAACAATTGATATATTTTATAACTGAAAATTCCCAAAGTTGTTTCGTCATAGTTATAAAACTAATAAACATAATAGAAAACTTGAATTTCTTTGAAGTAACTGAGTATTGTGAGTTCTAAAAGTAACTTAATTTTAGTACTTTGAAATAATACAAATTTAATTACTGACCTAGAATTCTTATTGAAAATTTAAAGTATGCAAATGTGTTCGGGCATAAGTGTTGTGGAAATCGCTTTTGCCGATCACTGTAGTGTATGTGGCACAAAAAGTTGCGAACGGGAAATTAAGCGCATTTAGCGTAGACTTAAACCCTGGAGTGGGAATTGCGTGGGGAGATGTGGCATGTTTGTGTCTGTATATCTACATATATGTGTGAGTGTGTGTGTGTGTGGGGTGTGGCTCCTTTATGTAAATTTCTGTCTGCCTGTCAGTTCATGTGTATGCCTTCTGTTAATGTGTGTGTGTGTGTGTGTGTGTGTGCGAATGAGTTTCAATTTAAGCGCTGCGGCATTTGCCGTTTGTCGGCATTTCCTCTCTGCACGAGGCGACGTCATCCACCTGTAGCCCCCTCTGCCCCTTCTCCCCTTCACTCTCTCGTTCCTTTGGCAACCTCTTGCCCCTCATGCAACACTGTGTGTGTGGTGCGAGTGTGTGTGAGAATTAATTATGCAGGCATATCATGGCAAACATCATTGCTGCCCCAGCTCCTTTGCCCCCGTTGTCACTCCCACGCCTCCATTTGCCGTGCCGCAGTACAATTCCGTATATCCTTTGGGCTTTGCCTCCTTGCCACGCCCCACGCTGCGTGCCCCCACGTCACTTCTTGCCGCAACGTCGTCGCTGCCTCTATGCGTGTGCGGTTTTAATTTGTGAGCAGGCTGCAACGCATTGCACTGATCCTTTTCCTTTTCGTTGTTGCAGTTGCAGTTTGCAGTTTGCTGTTGCAATTGCCGCTGCCGTTGCGACACGCCCCCTGAATTAACGCCCATCGCTTGCTGGGGCAGTGTTTGCTCTAGCAGTTTTTGCTTGGCTTGTCTGCATATCCGCGTGATTTCACATGCCCAAATCGATGCATTTGTGTGCTGCACAAAAAAGGACGCCGAATCCTCCATGGCCACATTAATTGATACCATTATTGCCGTGCTCTTTCGCTATCTTTTCACCTCTCTTTCTCTTTCACTTACTATGTAGCCTTCTCTGTTCTTGCTTTAAATGTGTGTGTGAGGTTGCTCTGCGGTTGTTGTTGCCTTGGCCTCTTGGCCGCCAGGGGGCGCTATCATCGTTAACCCTTTTGGGTGCTCTCTGTTTATAAATTCTATAAATTTTAGATCATAATGCTGAAACCACAACGTACTATGTGCGTGTGTGTGTTGTCTGGAAATTACGTGAGTTGCGTGTTTTGTTTTCCTCTTTGCGGTTCACGTTGTGTGAGTGAAAATGGGTTAGCTGCTGAGCTATTTGTTATGCATTTTCATTAGAAGTTTGCCTAGCTGCTAAGCCATTATCATTAGCCCCGACTGAGAGTGCCAGCTAGGATGAGCACGAAAACATTACCGTATACCGTATACTTTTCTACTTAATGTTGATTGTTATTCGCAAAACTGCTGAAAGGTGTTGCGCTCAACAACTGCTGCAAAAAGCTCACAGCCCGATTGCTGATACTTTTGAGTATCTGGCGAAAATAACATTGTGGATTTTAGTTTTGACAACTTTCTAATGTAACCTTGGAAAGTTTTAAATCTTAAATCCCTTAAAGCCTTTAAATGAATTCTAAATTAATTTAATCTTAATTTCTATTTCGTTGCAGATGTACAAATAGCAGAGAGATTGTGATGCCACCTTAGATTAAGTTATTTACTACTGTGTTAATTGCAAAGTTTTATATTAACTAACATAGAAAATTACAATTCACTCACTGTTTATCTAAAAATTAAGAAATTTAAGAATAATGTAAACATATTTATCAATGAAAACAATTTGTTAATAAAAGACCATTCATTTGTTTAAAAATCTATTTTATTCAGTTGCATTTCAAGTTCCTAAAAGCAGACCCTGTAAATAAATATTACTTGAGCGCCTGTAAGATAGGCAACGATTATATTTTTAGCTGCCAAATTTATTTAAATTTGGTCATTTAAAAAAGTAAGTTCAGTAAGTATTCTATTTCCAGCTTCATTACATGTTGCGCCTGAAAGATATGCAACACTTTTTGTCATTTTCTTGAGGCGTCAAAAAGCGTGAAAAATTCTATCAAATTTCGAAAATCCAGGATAACTCAAGAACCGCCAGGACGATTTGCATGTCCTTTGGCCAGTTGGTAGTCCTTACTGAAAGAAGTCGATTGACATATGGCCGGACAGGATCTGCAAGGATACGGCCGAGTTATAGCCTATTTTCTCTAAACAAAAAAGTCCTCATAACTTTGTTGTTTTAAGGACTTTCGTCCTTTTTATTTTGTATATCGAATAGGTTTTCAAAGCACTATCTGTGTGCCAAAGGACATCCTCCTAGCTCTTCAGATGGCCGAAATACAAAGGACATTCCGATTTTTAGCCAAATTTTGCATGCCTCCCCCTTGGAAAATTTTGCAGTACAATTTTGAAAAATATCCTTAAAAACTTTGAATGCAATTCGATAGAGATCTTTAATGTGACGCCAAAAATATTTTTCCTTTCGAAATCCTTAAGGATATGCGTGAGATATGGCTAAAATAAGATTATCCTAGTTCGAAAAATTGTCAAAACTCTGCCAAATCTTTATGGATCGTTAAGAAACTTGGTTGAATCGATTCGAAAGAATGATTGGAATTAAAGGATATATCCAGGAATCAATGAGTTTTTACTTGCATAGGCCTTTGGGAAAGGGAGTTCAAGGATTCACAGTCAATACTCTGAGCGTTCTTTCTCCATTTAACAAACCGCAAATAAATTTACCATAATAATGACAATTGACAATAATTAATTGAGCAATTAAACAATATTTGTTTTCCATTTTATGGTTATATTTATATGGATAATAATAATGCGCCATTTATTTATAATAAGTGTGGTTTTATTTTTTGTTCTTTAATGTTTTTGCTCATCCGCTTTCAATGTGTTTGATTTATAATATACATTAAAATTTATGCTAAGGTTAGAAATAAAATCGTGTTGAAATGTTTGGTTTTATTTGTTTGTTTGTTTGTAGTAGTATATATTTCATACATATGTTTATTTTATTTATTTGCATAACATCTCTAAAAACAATTACATAAATGTTTAATTTATTTATGAGTCAATTTGCGCATTTGAGTGCCACTTTCTGTGTGATTGTGAGTGTTTATGAGTGTGTGTGTGCGAGTGTGTGGAATTCAATAAATATAATAATATTTGAGCAAACAATAATGCTCATGAATTATGGCAAATAAATGTGAAAACAAGTTAAGCACAAGTTAAATACTTATTAACTGCTCATTATTTCGGCAATAAATTGTGAATACTTTCAAATTAAACCATTTTTTTCTTTTAATTTGTATTAGATGCCTTTTGATAATGTTCAAATGATAATTGAATTTCGATAGTATATGAGCACTAAATTATTTAGAATTAAATACATACACATACTATATGTACTTATTTTAATTTTCATACGAAACAACAATTGCTTTCGCTTTATTTATTGCCAATGCTTTTCATATATTCACAACACAACGTGATTTGAATTTAAATGTGAATAACTTTGTATTTGATTTTAGCTCACATTTTAAAACATAGTCCTTGCAGTGATGATTTATTGTTTAATGTCAAACTGAAATCAGAGAACTTAAACTTACAATTACAATAAAGTCAAATTTCAGTTATGAAATGTTCTTCTCTTGTTTTTGTGTGAATATATTCATAGTTATTATTGTGTTCTTGCTGGTGGGTTCCATAATGGCTTCTGAATTAATATCAAGTTCATTATAATTAAGTGTATGTCAAGTTTGGTTTTTTTTTCTAGAGAGAATGACAGTTATTGGGACAGTCGGATATATGTATCAGTTATGTAGTTATGTTATGTAAGTATAGCATGAATTATGTCTATCGTTCTCATATACGAGTATGTTTGTATGTTTATGTATGCATATTATAGTATGTAATTTGTATTAAATGCTTGTTTTTTTTCGCTAAACAAATCATGTGTAAACGTTTGACTAGAAATTAATTATATAAATTTATAATTATTAATACCAAATGCAAAACATTTGTCTTTCTCTGTTTTGTGAGCAGTTTCAAGATTGATTTTTGTTGTCGTTTCCATTTTGTTTTCTGTATTGAGTGCTGCATATAATAATATTTATGATGTATATATATATATATATAGTATGATTAAAATTTCTAATAATTATATATATTTTGTTTTGCTTTTGTGTTTTTTGTTTTGCTTTTATGTTTTTCATTTATAATTAAATAACATATGAATAGTAAATTTAAACTAAAACGCAGTCAATTTATGTTTTGGAATATTTTTTGCAATTTATATATATATAAGCTTTTTTCTTAGTTTTATTTCTTTCGTTTGCAAATTAAATTGCTTATTCGTTTGTTTGTCGATATCGTTTAATTCGAATTCGTTTCTTGTTTGTTTGATCGTAGTACACACATACATATATAGAGTTTTTACAGCTAGTTAAGATAGATGATCTGTTGAATAAAAAGTGGGGAGGGACAAAAGACTGAAACTGTTGTAAAACAGTTTTGCAATCAGCGGATATATTGCGATATATATGTTCGTAAATTGTATAGGATATGCAACTAAATTCATTTCTTTTACTCTTCGCCAGGCAACCACATAAAACATTCACTTCGCTTTGGTTTTGTTTGTTTTGTTAAATGATTTCGATAGACAGTTTAGTTTGTTTTGTGCCGGCTCAGACCTCCGTTTTGTAATATAACAGATCTTATGCTAATACTTGTTGTCGCACAGCATTTACGACAAATTGTGGGAATTGTAGTTGCTCTGCTCGTTCTCATTGGGGCAACGTCCGTGCTTCTCCATATAGTTGCCATACTGGCAGGTGGGCGCCTTGCAAATGCCCTGATGTATGCACCTGTATAAAGAACAATAAAATAAGCTACAAGGCTACTTAATCGTAGGTTTCTTTAATCGACACTCACTTGCGATCCTTCATGGAAAAGTGTTCGATGCCAGTTTTCAGATAGGCGCAATGATTGCTGCTCGATGTGCAATCGCAGCGACATTTGCCATCATTCTGTATGATCTTCTCAAAGAGTTTGGGACAATTGCAGTTGAGTATGGCCGCCTGTTGCAACTCCCCCACATTGGAGAGAGCTCCGTTGTAGAAATTGGTGCGTTCAATGCAATGGCATTTGGTGTGATTGACAAACGACAATTTCTCCGTAGTTGATTTGCGTGAACCAACCGTCGAGACCTGAAAATAAAAAGTTTAAAGTCAGTTTAGTCAGTTTAGCCCATTTTGTCGTTTGACCCCTGTTAATTATGTCAGCGACATTTGCATAGATGCAATTTGTTGTTATGACAAAAGTTGCTTAGAGTTCAAACTCGCCAACTTAAGCTGACTGCAGAGTGAGTTGTTGTCATCGTTCTTGTAATGCTAAATGAGTTGTCAGCTGACAGCTGCCACTTGCCAGTGGCACATTGTTTGGCATTTGATTAAATTGAAATGCAAATTTCAAGCAATTGAATCCCTCTTGGCCTAAGCCACTGTCTTACTCCCATTAGCAGACAATTTCCGAGGCTGGCGACTTAAGTCTTCGAGTTTCGAGTTGCTGCTGTTGCTGTTGCATGACAAGTGCAAAATGATGAATTGCGTATGAATTGCATAAATTAAGTTGGATTCGTTTAATTAAAATTACAGCTCTCGGTTATTAATCAAACTAAGCAAACACAACACAACACAGCACAGACATATTTTGCTCTCTTGCAAAAGGCAAACAAACATCAGCAACAGCACAGCAAGTTTTGCCCCGAAAATTCTGAAACTAGTCGACCATTGAATTTTGATTGGACGCATCAAAGCAGAAAACCGACAAAACTGACACCCAGCAAAAGAACAGAACAAATAGAAAGAAAAGAAAAAAACAACGTGCTGATAAGCTTAGAAAAATTTCTACATATTTGATATATGTGGTATTATATGCAAAACTTGCAGCTCTTGAAAACAAGAATCACAAATTGAGTTTTCGCATTCACTTTTACTTTTTCTTTTCTATTTTTCTTTTGCGTTGTGAGGTAAAATGTTTATGGAAATTTTGGAATGCAGCGAATTGAAAAAGTTTTTCATGCTCGACATGTTCAAGCCACAGAGTTGCCAACGCTCCTTCCTCTTCACTTCCCTGCCATCGCTCCTTCCTCTCCTTGCCTAATCGACAAGAGTCCTTGCTGCTGCTTTGAGCACGCAAGTTTTTAGTTATAATGTGTGTGTGTGCGTAAGTGTGTGAGTGTGTGTTTGGAAAACATGAAATTCAAGAAAATTGCAGCAGGCAAAAGAGGCAAAAATCCTGCTGAGGTCGCATCAAGTGCTGCAGCACAATAATTGCCGGAAACGGAAGTGCAAAGTGCTGCTGCTATTGCTCCTTCTTCTTCTTGCTCTTTCTCTTCTTCTCCTTTTTCTGCTCTTTGTTTCAGTTGAGCTTTTGTTGTTGCTGCTGCTGTTTGAATTGCAACCGCATCTAAAATTGCAGCAAAGTGGTTGAGTCTCATGTCCATAACATGATATATGCCATAACTATAAGTAGTTTGCCTACTTCCCTCCCTCCTTCTCCCCCCTCTTGCTAAGTGTGTTTGGCTGAGGGATGTGCCACCCTAATTGAGGTTGGGTTAGGTTATGTGTGTGTGTGTGTGTTTATATGCAAATACTCAACGAACTCTTGTGTGCGCACTTTGGACTCGAGCAATTAGTCAGTTATTGCTTTGTGCTAGGTGCTGTTGCTCCACTTCCCTCTCTCTCTCTCTCTCTCTCTCTCTCTCTCTCTCTCGCTCCCTCTTAGTTCTTCCTTATTCAGTAAGTGCACCAAGGACTCAAGCCATCCATATAAAATGTAGTACAATTTTTAGTACTAAGTATATTGTAAGGGGGCGTTTACGCCATTCAACCCAAAGTTGCCTCTGCAAGTCGTCAAGTGGGCAGCATGCACTACAAATTACTATTAAGAGATGCCAGCTCCATTGATAGAAATAAACTTGGCTAAGGCAGTAAATGTGCTCTAGTTTTTCTACGATTTTCTTTTCACAAATACAAGTTACGTAGCTTCGCTGATAAGTTCGCTGCAACTTCTTTGCAAAATTGACAGAAAGATGTTCAAGAATTCTCGTATAACGCAATCTTTTCCTTGCTCAAATTTACTACTAATGATTGTGCTACATTTTTCCCCTCTATTTGTTCACTTAACTTGCAACTGTGTTTTTCAAGTTTTCTTACAAATCAACAAGCAGCTGATTTTCTATATTTATGCTAATACGATGCTAAAAAAATTGACAATCTAAAGCTACGCTTTTGCCCGCATATTTGTTGAGGTAAGTAAAGCAAACAGTGACTGTGTTTTTTCTAAGGATTTTATCCCGTTGCATGCATGAATTTAATTATGAGTATGCTACGTTTTTGCTGCTGCATCATGTGGTGCCACAGAGATAAGCATGAAACCAGGCAATGCTTCCTTCTCTCTCCCATGGCTGTCTTCGTGTCGTCAGCTTTCCTCTATGGCTTTTAATTTGAAAAATATTTATGCCACACTTTCCGGCAAAAAAAAACTTTCGACTTGGAAGTCTTATGCACACATGAGTGGAGCACCGAGCACAGAAGACTCTAAGCAGAAGAGTGTTTAATTATCCAATAAAAGTTTTGCCAAAACCACACGCAATTATTCCGGCCCCTTTGCTTCTATGAAAGTCAAGTGAATGTTTTAATATTTAAGCGGAGTTTTTGAAGACTGAAAAGGGTGAAGATTTACGTACTCTATTTAAAAATATTTAACATATATAAAAAGCAGAGTTTTTTAGAAGAATAACTAGAAGTTAAATTCAAAAAGAAATATTTTTAAATCATAGTAATGAATTAGAGATCGTAGAAGATAACAAAAGTTAGGTGGGAAAAATACGCTATGCGGATATACCGCAACCCGTAAGTTAATAGCATATTGATATACCAAATATATATTTCAGTCTATTTCAGTATATTTTGGTATATTAAGTTGGAATATTTTAAGAATAATGTCGCATTGTTTTGGTTATATTCAAAATGGGAACACGATTGTTTAGCTTTATTAATGTGAGCTACTTAAAGTATTGTTTTAAATAAAACGCTACTTTCATTCAATCCAAAAAAATTTGACTAATTATCTTTTGGCGGCTTCTAGAATACTTTAGGAAGTTCATTTACCTCTTACATAAGATTATAAATATATTTGATGAGGATTTGTAAAGCTACAAAAACTAAGATAAATACGCCAATCATTAAAAAATTCTAACATTTTTGAAGCTTTCTTTTTAATTAAAATGCTATCCCAATTTGATCTTAAAAATATACTAATTATCTTTCAAAAGTTTCTAGAATTTGTTGCTGAAACTTTACATCAACAGATGCTTTTTAGATAAATTCTTGGAATTGCACTTTGATAAAGTTCTACATAGTTGCAATGCTCTCTCGATTTTATCGGTCTGGCGATGTGAACAAAAATGCAAGCTGCCAGCTAAAACATAAACAAAAAAAATAAAAAATAAAGAAGCAAACCCTTTTACTGGCTGTCTCCATAAAGCACCGAAATGTGTGGCCAGCAGCAGCAGGAAGAGGAAGAGGAGGAGCAAAGGGCTGTGCAGGAGCAGAGAAGCAAAGTTTACACACACACACACACACAAGAGCCACACGAGGCAGCACAGCGGCTGTCATTGAGAGGTGTCAAGTGCCAGGCAAACAGCTTGAGATCCCAGCACAAGCGAGAGGGAGATAGCAAGAAAGGGAGAGCAAGGGAGAGAGAGAGAGATGCATTGCATCCCAGAGAGCAGCATCAAAAAAACATTCTTATAAAACATAATTTATGTTGCGCAAATTTTGCACAAAAGTGGGGAGCGAAGCGGGGGAGCGAGAAAGACGGAGAGGGGAAGGGTATGGGGAAGAGGGGTCTGCAGTCTGCATTGTTGGCCGGTAAGAGGGCAATGCACTCGACGTTACTTCAGACCAGGCCAAAGCCAGCAGCAGCAGCAGCAGGCAAAGGCAAAAGGCGCTGCATATGTTGCAAGCATTGCGAGATTTATGACGCCTTGCCTCAGTTCTGGGTTCAATGCACTCAAAGCGAGACAGACAGACAGAAAATAAAAAGAGATAGAGAGAGAGAGAGAGATGGTGTTACTTTCACCTAGGCAGCAAAGCAAGAAGTTGCCGAGTGAACGTGAAAGCCAACGCCTCCACATGAAGCGCCACAACGAAGCTTGCCATGTCCATGTCCATGTCGCCCACATCGACTTCAACTTTGACTACGACTACGACTTCGACTGCATGCAAAGTAAAAGTCAATTGGCTGACAGGCAAAATCGTAGGCTCTGTCCGTGTCCTGGGCGCCTGAGCGTTTAATTAATTTGCCACAAAATGTGGCACGAATTATGCCGTTTAGCCTTGAGCTGATGACGAGACCAAATGCATAATCATTGCTGTTTGCTTTATTGACAGCCGCAAACACAAATACATTAATTTGGCTTATTGAAACAATGAGCGTGCAGCGCTTTAAACGGTGCAACCAGCAGCTGTTGCAAAGCTCGTGCGTGACACATTCTCCGCTGTTGCCTGCTGCTTTTGCTACTGCTGCTTAATGCAATTTTGTCAGCTTAAATCCCAAACGTTTTGCATATGGCAGTCAACATGCAAATTGCGAAGCACGTAAACAGGTAAGAAGAAGACTTAGAATCAGAGCACGAGTTGGAGTTGCAGCTACAGCTACAGCTGCAACAAATCTCCCTAATGCCCAGTTGAGTGTTGAAGCCGGCAAATGTGCTCTCAAAAACTTTGGCAGGCAAATGCACGACGACAGTTTTCCTGCTTTGCATTTATGCAGCAACATCTCCTACTTCAACTACTCCTCAATTGGCAGAATTTTGGGTTTATTTCCTCGAGCTGTTAGTTAGATCATCATCTATTATTTGTCAATTTATGTTGGCCAGCTGGGTTCACAGGTAATTGGAATATGCAATTGCCCTTTCATTTCAACAATCTCTTCAAAAAAAAACAATTGAATTTTGGTTGTAGTTGCTGTCGTAAAATAAACCAGCTGCATTTTGTTTACCTTGGCAAAAGAGCAAAGTTTTATCAGAAATGCAAAAATACGATATTTATTTGCATTGCATGTCAATTGCAATATTATTGCCTAAATGCATAAATGCAATATTGGTAAACATTTTGAATTTGTTAAATGCAAAAGACACGTACAATATTTTTTTTTGTGCAAATAGAGAAAAGATGAATTTGGAAATACAGAAATATCTGCATTAGATTGAAGTAAGACAAGTAGGAATGCTATATTCGAGTGTGCTCGACTATGAAATACCTGCTACCCTTTGCGAATAAAAAGTTAATTGTAAATATATATATATTAATATACCACAAAAATACTAAAATTAAAACAGATTTGGTACATTGATATAGTACTACATTTAAAATATACCATAAATTACAAAATATAACAGACGGACATGACTATATTGTCTCAACTGTTTACCCTGATCTAGTATGTATATATACTTTATATACTCGATAGGGTGTATTCTCTATAGAGTTGAAGTTGCCTCTTTCTACCTATTACTTTAATTTCTTGCAGACACAAAGCTAGAAAACACGATATGAGTAGCTTGTATAAATACTTATGAACATATACAGCTCCCATTATATCTAAAATCTTGCCTAGCTTAATAACTCGCAATTATTTGGTGCATTAAAATGGCAATTACTTTTTGTCAAATTGCTTTTGTTATAATCTGTTTATGTGACAGCTAACAACGCCAGCTATTTTAATTGTAAATTGTTCAATTAATTTGCTATCGTAGCAAGCAATGCTTGTGTTTGGGGAACTCCTAAATGAATTCGAAACGTAGACACAAGCCCCTATATATGTTTATTTACACGAGGCACAGCACACACTTAATGCACATGCCACATGCCACACATGCCCCCAAATTGCTGCTGGGCCTTTAAAAAAGCAACGAAAACGTTGGAAACTCGCACAATTTGTCAAGAGTCGGTGTCCCAATGGGTTTGTACCTCGACTGTGGCGACTTCTATGTGTGTGACTGCCTCTCTCCCACTCTCTCTTCCCCCTGTCCCCCTTCCGCTCTTAGTAATTGCTCTGATTGTTGTCGTTGTCGCGACTCGGTTGTTGTTGCTGTTGCTGTTGTAGCTGGTGGTGGTGGGCGTAGGTCATGCTTGAGGGCACCATATTGCAACATAATTATATCGTTTCACCTTTTCTTTCATTTTTGTTATATTATTCTTTTTTTATTTTTTACTCTCAGAAATGAGTTTTTAATGACGCAATGATAATTCAATTTGTTGGTAATTTATGCTGCTTGATATTTTGTGCTGTCGCTGTCGCTGTTGTTACCTTTTGTGATGTAACGAGCATTCAATATGCTGAAATCGAGAATGTAATTATGCATTGTATTTGTGCTGAATTCAATTATTATTAAGGTGTGTGTGTGTGTGTGTGGCTGAACAACATATTCAACTGATTACAGTGTTTAATTGCCAATGCAAAAGAGAGCGGAAATTAAATAAATGCTTACGAAATTTAATGCTGGTTTTGGTTATTGAATACTTGGCTTGAAAGCTGTTCTCAGTTTGCACATTACAAACTATGCACAATACAAACGCTCTGCCCATAAGCTGTGCTCACTTCGCTTATAATGTGTTTCTAAATTGCCTACAAACTGTTCCTATTTTAGTCCACGAACTGTATTCACTTTGCATGCATTGAGTATCCACCCTGCCTATAAACTGTTCCCACTTGGAATGCAGAGTCTGCATTTCAGACTCTACCTACTTTGCCTACAAACTGTTCCCACTTGGTTCCTTACTCAACTCAACAGTCATTGCTTGTCTCTTTTCTCTTCTCTTTTCTTAGGCATGCACTGTTGTTCCCACTTTACTTCAATTGTTCTCACTTGTGAGTTACTTAAATTAGCACTTGTTACTCTTAAGTTTCTTTATTTAAATATATATATTTAAATATATATATATTTTATATATAAGTATGTAATTTGTTTGGTCTACTCACATAGAAAGTCAGCTCCACTTCGTGGTATTCCTTTGGTGCACAGATCTCGCTGCGACTGCGACAACAGCCGCTGTCCTCGCTGCATCGAAACAGCTTGGTGCAATGTGGCCTGTAGATTTTCGATGGATCCCGTTCAACACGCATGCAACGCATCTGCGGCTCATGACACATTGCCTCCTCCATAACAGTTCTATAATGTTTTTCAGCCAGTTCTGCAAATAAAGTATTAAAACAAAACTTTATTAAACTGCTCTTTTTAGTTGAATATTTTTCTGTGACTTACCCGAATCGGGATTATGACTGCGTCGTGAATTTGATACTGCTTTTGGATTGCCCAGCTGTTTGTTCTTCAATTCAGTTAACTTGCCTGGTATATAATTGTGTGAATAATTGTTGTCTGCATTCGCATTCTGTCAAAAATAAAAAACAAAATTTTGATTAATGAAGTTTTTGCTGAATGCGAGTGTTAATTAATTGAATTGGAGCAGAAAGCTGTAAATGCTGCACATTAGTTCTGACACGTCGCTAGAGCAGCATTGTTTAAAACTGCTCCCGAGGGGTCGATGCTGGGGTCAGTTGCTGGACTATTTCGTTTGGCCACATTACGCATACGCCATGTGCAGCACATAAAAGTCATCACTAAATAAAAGCCCCATTTGTGCTCTGCTGATGGCAATTTGTCACAATTTTTATTGTTTCGGGCATGGGCAGCGAACATGCTGAGATTCCAAAAAGGAAGCCAGAAGGCAGAAGGCAGCCAGGTAACGTGCCAGACAAACATCAGCCAGGGGCGGAAAGGGAAAGGGAAGCTAGCTGGAGGCATCAGACGAGTAAATGCTGCAGAACTTCATAAACTAAGAACTCATGTGCACATATAACAACAATTGGCACAGCAACGGCAACGGCAATTGCTGCAACGTGGCCCATAAGCAAGCAGCAACTACAATTTAAGTCACAACGAATGTCAAACACACTGCAATTATTTAATAAGAGAGTTACGATATAGCAAAATAAAATATAAACATTTTCAAGTATCTATATCGAAATTAAATTAAATAATATAATATAATAATAATTGACTAAAGTATTATATAAAAGCAATAAAAGATATTTAAATATACGACTAAGTATTTACATTAAAATATAATCATGTATTTATATTCACAAATAAAATCGAGTAATATAAGTATGATGAATTCACATTAGGAAACAAAGAAACAAATGTCAGCAACTTATGCATATTATTCAAATTTTATTAATTATTTTATGTATTGATGATACAATCCAATCAAGTATTTATATTAGATTTACTTTATTGCATTTGAATTATGTCATTCTTGATCTCTCAACGCTTTCTCAATGTATTTAAAGTGCAACACATAGTCAACATACTTGCTGCTGGCTGCGGCTTGAGGCATTTATAACAATGGCAACAGAAAACAAATTGGCAGTCAAGGCAATAAATACAGGCAGCAGAGCAATAGAGAACAATGCCAGACGCTCACAGGACAAGACAGTTGCCGAGAACTGAATAGCAGAACAACAGCACAAACAAAAGCAAAATAAAACAAGAAACAAAAATGTTGACCAATGCGCACAATTGGCAATTTGTGAAGTTAAGCGAAATTAATGAGCAGCCAGCCAGCAAGAAGCAGGCAGCACAGGAAACAGGCTAAGCTTCGCGGCCAAATGAAGAAGTGCTGGGCATTTAGAAGGCAAAGTGTATGGCGAGTGTGTGGGCGATTGGGCCAATGGCTAAATAAAAGCCAAAAAGCTGAGCAAATGTCCAAAAATGAAGCTGCGACTGAGTTAGAGAGGCGAGAGCTCTTAAGTCTGTTCATTAGTCACACAGGAGTTGCAAGCAAGACGGCAGATTCAAGACTCAGACTCAAGGCGAGGCTAGGCGCCAAGGTAGCTGCTGCTGCTCAAGACCAATTGGCATAAATCTTCGTCTTCATCTGCGTCTTGCTCTCTGGTATTGTTTTTTTTTTTCTTATTTGCGTTTTGTTCATTTCATTTGGCTTAACATTTGGCGGCCCAAAGCCAAAACAATGGCGCTTTGATGTTGCTCAATGATTTTTAGCGGCTTAACCTTGGGCTCCATATGAATGCCCCATTGTTCTGTTCCCACTTCCCGCTTCTTAAGATGTCTCCCCTCCTCCTCCTCCGTATCCATCGTCAATAATGTGGCGTTAATGCGCAAATGTATGGTATTGTTTTTGTGTGGCATCAAGTGCTGACCATTGGGTGGCATTAAAGCCAATTCAATTTGATTAAAATGCTCTGTTCTTAATAGCCGATAGATGCTGTAGTTGTAGTTGTCATTGAGCTGACACAAATCGCTTTGTGGCCATTCAATTGATTGCCACTGCATAAAAAAGTGCCATAAAATAAAGGTAAGTTTACCAAAAGTTGTAAGCCACAGAAGACTGACCATAAAACAGTCATCTAATATTTCGCAATGCTTAAGTAACATACCAAAATTTATGTGGCAAGCAACTATATCAATAAAAGCTTCAAATGTTTGTAGTCGTTTCTTAAATTTAGGCTGCATTCAGAAGAAGTGATCTAGAAGAGTTGATGTGGCATTTAAAGCTTCTTCACAGTTTGATTACTTTTGTTTTCAAAGGCGCTTCCATACTTAACAGAGTTTGATGTATTTGTTTTAAACAAAAGATTAAACGCCTGCTTATTCTGGATTCCAGTTGCTATGACTGACAATGTGGTACATTTTGTACCCTATGGCATATTTGAAATGTAGTATTATGTCAATACTCCAAATATAGCCTTTGGTATATTTTAGTATTTTTACAGTATATTAATTTGGTACATTTTTTACAAATAATATCACACTGTTTTGCTATGTCAATACTCCAAATATAGCCTTTGGTATATTTTAGTATATTTGTAGTATATAAATTCAGTATATTTTACAAATAATAACACCGTACTATTTTGTTATGTAAATACTCCAAATATAGCCCTTAAAATATTTCAGTATCTTTGTAGTATATTAATTCAGTATATTTATTAATTTAGTATATTTATCGAATAATACCACACTGTTTTGCTTTTATTCCAAATTGGTAGCGGGTATCTCATAGTCAAGCACACTCTGCGCTTTCTTACTTGTTTCTTTACTATATTATTCAGAGTCTGGTTATCGAAAATACTATAAGCAATTGTCAGTCAATTAACGAATATAGTTTTCCGAATGTCGGCTGTGCAGCTGACAGCGCTGTCAGTGGCAACTGAAGCTGGCAAGCCACAGTTAGTTGAGATACCTTTGGGGCATCAAGTGAAAGTCAGCAGCAGACAAACGGGCTCGAATATAGATATGTATTTGGCTAACTGCATCTGATTGCACCACCCACGATTTACACCTGTCTGCCTGCCTGCCTTCCTGCATCTTTTGTCTGTCTGTCTACCTTTCCTCTTGCTCTCTTCTTCTCGCTCTTTCTGCCTGCATAAAGTGTCTGCTGCAGGCAGATTAAATTGAGCAGCTTGTTGGTCAGATCGCTGTCGAAGCTCGGCCAGCTGACAATGGAAGTTGCGTCAAACTAAATTTGAACAAGTAAAACACTGCGAATGAAGGGGAGAAGGGGAGAGGAAGAAGGGGAGATGAGAGCACACAGAGCTGGTTGTTTGACAAAGGGTTTGTCGGTCACCTCCTCGAACAGCTGTTGCTGCTTCTGCTGCTGTTTGGTGCTACGTTGCTCTTGCTCTGTTGCTGTTGCTGGCAGCCATCCAGTCGACAATTGCGCTTGTTGCAACAATTACCCAGGGCAAGCAAAGAGAGAGAGAGAGAGAGAGAGAGAGAGAGAGACCGTGCGAGCGGGAAAGGACAAAGAACAAAGACCAGCAGCAGCAGCAGCCGAATGCAGGCAAACGTTTTGCAGTGTGTGTGTGTTAACGTGGCCAACAGCCACGACAATATAATTTAAGCTGCCATTTCGAATTATAGCGCATGTAGAAATGCATCCCTAGCGTAAAGTAAGCAGCAAATGACTGCAGGCAAAAGCCGACTGAGAAGCAACCTGAACGTATTCATTGCGAGCTGAACATGAAATATTCAAGCGCTTGATCAAATTTAAATAACGCAACACACAATACAACAACAGCGCAACGAAATGAAACGAAACGAAAACAGTTCTTTAAAGTCAGCTCGAGTGAAAAATAAGACACCTGGGAAATTTTGTGCAAATGCTAAAGCAGCTCATAAATAAAAGTAGCAGCAAAAAGCAACAACCTGATAGCTATATAAATATAAATATACGCGTCTCTGTGTGTAGGCTGTGTATGTTATTTAGGCGATGTAAACGTGTCGTATACGCAATAATTAAGTTTACAAATGCCAAAGGGCAAGTGCTTGTTCTATTTAACAACAAAGGGTCCCGCTGGGCAATGAACAAAACAGCAACAGAAGAAACATAAGAATAACAATATAAGAGATTGCTATTCTTGAAGATGTCCTGCAGCTGCAGGGTCAGTTTAGTTGGCAGTCAATAAGCAGCTAGACGACTGCAATCGACAAAATCAAATGCCACACAAAAAGCAGCTAACAAATGCAGCAAAAAGATTGAACCATTAGAGTTCCTTTCCTTTTTCTCTCTCTTCCACAATAAATAATACAAATTTATGCGTTACCCCAAACGAAGAAACTTTTTTGCTAACAATCAACTTTTACACAACAAACTTTCTATATATTGTGTGTGTGTGGTGCTTGCTATCTCCTTCCTTTCTATTATTGCCATCTCTTTTACACAAACACACACACATATACAGCGCATGAAAGCTTTGTGGTAACATCAACTTCATTGCCATTATAAAGTTGAACAAATAAAATTTATATGAATTGCAAAACGCATCAAGCAAACAGGTAACGAAGGGTGAACTTTGCAGGAGCTAAAAGGGGGCAAGTTATAGTGAGGGGGGAGGGCAGGGTCAACGCAGTTGCACTTTATGTTTCATGTGCAACACTGCGTCTCTCTGAGTAAACAACAATTACGAGAATATTTCTATTGCATTGTTGCGGCACTTCCATGTGCTGCAATTACTCTACTTTAACAGCGAGTACTTTTGTTATTTGCCACTTGATAAATCATAAGCATACTATTAAATTAAAATAAATATTTGACAACTCTTCTAATGTCACAATTATTACAATTTCCATAATTGAAATTGAGAATATTAAAGAAAGTTTTCACATAAATGATCTTCGGAATTAATATTTGATATTAATAATCCGAATTTAAAATATTTTTTCTAATATGTTATAAACTTCAATAACTAAAACACTTAAAATGGTTATCAAAATTGAAAAACTTCTAATATTATAAACTTCTCTAACTTCAAACTTTGATTAACATTAACTGCTAAAATGATTATAAAATCGACTTGTTGATGATATTTAATTAATGCTGCAAATTTTGTTAAACGTCCCTTTAAATTTAAAACTAATATTTCATGCTACGCAACAAATTCCAATTTAAAGAGCATTTAAAGTTCCCCATTTAGCACAAAAAACTTTATAATTTTTTCTGCTTTTATTTGTTGTCAAAGTTTTCAAGCAATGCGCATACAAAACGCTTTTGACAATTTATTTTTTTCTTGCTGCTGTTGTTCTCTGTTCAGTTTCAAGTTTTGGTGCCAGTTGTTGTGACTCTGTCTGCGTTGCTGCGTCTGTTTCACTTGCAGTTTTTAAACATTTACGCCACTATCTGGCAGCTGACTTTTATCGTATGCACATATATTTCAAACGCAAAAAAGCGACAGCAAAATGAAAACAACAATAAGAGATATGCAATTGTCATGCGTGGCGTATGCGCAATTTGCATGCAAAACAAAACCCCAGCAAGCAGCGTGCGCCTGAAAGTATGCAGCAAAAAAACTGAAGCATGCCAGCAAACCACAAACAAAGCAAGGATTAACGTGCGACACAAATTGACAGCGTGATTTGTGTGTGTGTGTGTGTGAGATCACAGACTGCTTCAATTGAGCTAATAATAAATTGAGGCACGCTGTTGCTGTTGTGCCGTCGAGCAATCAATTCAACGCGTCTCGTTTGCCACTTGGTGTATGACAGACTGGCAAAATGTCTTGGGCAACGCTCTCGAGTGCAAAAAAAAAGAAAAAAGAGTGTGCGCAGTTTTTAATAAGCGCAGAACTGTGATGAATGCAATGAGGACGCTGACAAGCAGACAGACAGCTGCTTCAACTTGGGGGCACAATAGCAACGCAAGTTGACAGCAGCAGCAGCAAACTCTGCAGTCTGCAAGTGAAGCAGTCGCTCTCTCCAAAGGTGATAAATATCCAACGTTGCAACGAAGTGAAAAGTGCCATCAACAGATGCGCAACTTCAGTTGCAACTCAAGAGCCACGACAGCAAAATGATGCCAGCAATTAAATTGCCCCAGACTGCAGAATAACTCGGAGTTGACTGCACAAACTCGATGACTGATGATTTAGCAAATGCAATTTATGATTTACTCAAAGGATTTACTTAACAAATGCACAGCTTGCTGCTGCTGACTTTGCCATAACTCATCTGGGTTTATAATTTTCTAGTCGCCTGTTGACGGCATTAAAATAGCAAGACGGAGGGAATTAGCGTAAAGAGTTCTCAAGGATCTTGCGAACGTATTAAGGGCATTAATTAGTAGAACTATGTGAGTGTGGGTGTGTTGAGATGAGTGACGACCTCAATGGCTTTTGCGGTCGAGTATTGCTTGGGCATGTTCTGGTCAAAAGCGAGACGTCATTCGCATGTATGCGAGCATAACTCAAGCACAAGTCTCTCTCTAGTGGTAGTATGTATAATTCGCTCAACTAGTTTGCAATTCAAAAGGCTTTGCATAACCGCAGCCAAAAGTTTACTTTGCATAGATAAAACCACAGAAAATACTTGGCAGCTCTGCAATGGATGGTGCTGACGATGTGTGTGCAGCCAAAAAGCGCAGTCAAAACCAACAACCAACCGGGAAGTCAAACCGTTAACAGCCAACAGCGACCTGCAGATGCTACAAATGCTGAAGAAGCTGGCCAACTGGCCGTAAAGCCAAAAAGTGTCAAAATTTATGAACGTCTCTCTCTCTCACCAGCAAATTTAAAAACTGCAACTTGCGAGGACCAACTGCGGACTGCAGTCGGTGAACTGCTTCATTCTGCGCGGGTTATGCAAAGTTTAAAGCCTGCTTTTAGGCGAAAAACACAAACCGCAAAAACTTTTTCCTTCGCACAAAGCGTCGAACAAAACAAAATGGGCGAAAAATACACACACACACACACACAAAACAATGGGAAAAAACGTAAACGAAGCCCAAAAACCAAAATGAATTTTCAGTGTTGGCAACTTTTTGCGGGCTTGATGCTGCGGGCACATCTAACACACATACACACACATACAACCTATATCTGCAGCTGTAGCAACAACTACGAGGAGCAAAAGTTACGCATATTTTACAGTACACGAAATGCAAGCAGCTTTATCCCAACTCCTCCTCCTTCTCTTCGTTCCTCGCCCTTCCTTAATCTAAAACTCCCACAGCTAGTGCTAAACGCTAGCCATAAATTCATTTAGTATGGCAACGTTGCTCATAAATTTTCTGCTATCGATTTGCAAGGAAATCCGTAAAACACAAAAAAGGAAAAAAATAGAAATACGCAACAATAACAAAAAAAAAAGAAGAGCTAAGCCAAAAGCCAAAGGCGATAAAATAGTTTTGATACGCTTACAACGCGAGTCCCAAGACTTTTACATGTTGCTTTACTATAGTTTTTTTTTAAATAGGTAAGAATTGATTGTTTACATATTAGAACTAATGAGAAGTAATTTAAAACTAAAACAAGATCTACAAAATTTATGGTAATTTTGTAAAATTCTAATTAATTAAAAAAACCACATATAAGTTTTTTTTTATTAAAAGACTCTAAGTACATAGTCTTCATTAAAAGCGTGCCCAGCAGTTTGTTTAAAAGATTAATCGGCGGTTTATCACAACTAAATAAATACATTTTCATTAATTTTATCATAAACATTTCCTTTTTTAGATAATTGTAAGAATGTGAATCGTAAATGTAAGATTGAATAATGAACTATTGTCATTAATTTCAGTCAATTTAACATTACTTCTTTATAAATGAAGTATAAAATCTTTTTATAGCGACTTGTGCAATAGTTTACTTTAAGATAAAAAGGTTACTAATTTGTCAGAATTAAAAATGAAATCCATTTAATATTTCATTTATTCAATAAAATTCCAAGAAAATAGATGTAACTTGTGCATTGTAAATAAAAAAATTCATTTAGGATTTGTGTGCTATGAATTTTGATTTTATTAAATTTGTTTCAAACACCTGTTTAAATTATTGTTGATTTGAGCAGGAAGCGAATTGGACTGGACTTCAACTAGAGACTAGAGAGGCAGGTTTATCGTATAAATGCTGCAGCAATTAAGGCAACTGACAGCAAAAAGAGATGAGGAGTAGAGCAACAGCAACAGCAACTGGCGACAATTCATTGTAGAAGGCAGAGAGTTGAGTTGAGTTGAGTTCAGTTGAGAAGCCGATGGAGACTCTCTCATTATGTGCAAGTCTTATGGCCTTTTTTGGGTTTTTGCACTTAATATTAATGACTTGCTGGGAAATTAATTTCCACGACTTTCACTTGTATTCCCCTCTCTCTCTCTCTCTTCTCAATTTCCCCCTCGACTGTCGTGCGTAACGTGCGCATCAAACATGCAGCTTGGAGCTTGGAGGCTATTGTGGGAGCCGTTTTATTTTGGCGCCGTCCTTGCCTCGCCTTGCCAACAAGCAACAGCCAACTGCCAAGTGGGTCAACATTGATTTCCGTCGGTTGACGCTTCGGACCCTGGTCGAAAGACAGTACAAGAGAGTACAAGACAGAGAGAGCATACAGCTCATAAATATTCCAGAGGCACGCGCTCTCTGCCCAAAGTGGGAAAACGAGGCGACAAAGTTGCGGACCATGTACAACAAGGAGACGACGACGACGAAGGCAAAAGCAAAGCCAGAAGATGTAGAAGAAGGCAAACATTGATTGAAAATAAATAAATTCGAGACAACGAAGACGGAGCAGCAGAGCAAAGCAGATGCAGTGACGATAAATTTCTTATAACGAGCAGTTGCATTTTCAAAGCGAGTGTAGCTAAAATGATTGAATGAAGGAGACGCTGACTGAGTTTTAATAATTGCTTTCAAATCGAGAATGCTTTTCAAGATGTCTTTGAAAGTGAATTTGTGAATAACAAATATAGTATTAATAAATCTTCTTATTTAATTTCAATATGGTTGCGCTTTTAAGACTGTGTTTAAATACATTTATGAGTAGTGAATATAATATTAATTAATCTTCTCTAAGTAAACTACAGTCGAAAGTTCTCAACAGTAAGATACCTGCAACCCATTTTGAATAATAGTAAAACAATGCGGTATTATTTTTGAAATATACCAAATTAATATACCAAAATATTGACATAGTTTTACTTTGAAAATATGCCGTAGAGCACAAACTATACCAAACTATTTCTTAAAAACCTTACACAATTTTTATGTTCTCAATCAAATTCACAGGAATCATAAAGACTGTAGTTGTTATGGGTATCGGGAATAAAAATTAAATATTCAAAAGGCAGAAAGGTCAATGGATTGATTTTCTAAATTAAAAGAATTACAATTCGTATTATTACTTCATACTTTTTCAGAGTAAAAATCAACTATGCACGTATAAAAATTTCTTTAAGCCTTATGTTAGGCTTATATAACATTTTCAACCTATTTAACAAACAACACTTTAACTCAACAGCATCTGTGTATGTCTCAATTCTCTGTAGAGCTTTTTATACCAGATTGCACTTGAAAAGATTTGAAAACTTTTCTTTAAATTAGTTCACAAAACTTGTTGCATAAAAGTCGAAGCTGTGTTGAAAACGTTGTGCAAAAATTTAGCCACATAAATGAGAGAATTTTTTTATCAAATTCTTAAGTACAGCAATAAACTGAAATGTATATGTTACGATTCTATAAATTTAGAATGTCGTTAAAATTAAATTTGTTAAACGAAAGCCATATTTTTGTAACGCACCTTGCGCAAGCAAATTGCTCGTATTTAAGCCACGAGTATTTCGTAAAATACAATTTATGCAATTTTGTTTTTATCTCCCATCGCCCGTCTCTTGGTAATAATTTCTTATGCCACACGAGCCGCACACACACACTGAGACGAGTCTGGCAAACACACGTACATCAATTCAGATAAATTCATTCATATTTAATATGCATATTTAATGACAGTTTATTGGGGATTTTCAGCCAGCGGCATCCATCCATCCATATTGCCTTCAGGCATTGCAATTTATTGATTTCAATTTCGATTTTACATTTAATTTTTCATCATTTTACCTTAGATGCTCATCGCTGTGATCCATGACAGTGCAAAAGATGCTTTAAATAAATGATGATGGGCTTAAAATTCACACACAAAGTTCAACTGAAGCGACGTTTAAACACGTTTCCAGTTTCCAGCTCAAATTTCTCAAGAATTTCTCTCTTCATCAATCTGAGACGAGAACGCGGAGGATGTCGAGGCAAACAGAGAGAATCATTTGGCTTTGCCTTTTGGGGTTCATTGGCTTATGTTGCTTTCAAATACTCTTTTATCCGTTGCCTCCGAATGTTTTCTATATCATTTCAATTAAGTGCAGCTGGCGCCGTTTGTCCTCTGTCTGCATAGTTTACACAAGCCAACAACAACAACAACCACAACAACAGCAGCAAATGGCCGAAAAATAGTTGAACTTCTCCTGAGCTGTGGCATTTTGTGACTTGTTTTCGGGGGCTTGGTGTGTGGTGTGTGATTGCAATTTAATTAAAAAACTTTTTAAGCCAATGTATCAGTGACTTTGGTAGCTTAAAATTATCAGTTTCCCATGGCTAATTGGTTTTTCGGGTCCCTTGTCAACTTGCATTGCTCATTAGCCTCTTGAGTAGCGCGGCTTCTAAGCTGTTGTCAAACGGTTTCTTTCTTTTCTTCTTCTTTGAGGCGTTATCAGTTGGCATTTCAAGTACAATTTCCCCTCTCTCTCTATTCATTTGCGTGCCTTATCGTGCATTAAACCTCTGCCCAGAACAAGTGCAATCTCTGTTAATCTCCCTAGCGCTGCACTTTGAACCTCAGTTTACAATTGAAACACCCTTCTGCTGTTTGTTCAACACAGCGGCAAGTAAATTGAATGGACTTCCAGAAGCTGCAGTTTGCTCTTCTTCTATCTCACTCGATGTACTGTATGTGTTTCTATTGTTCTTGCCGCTCTCTAATGGAGTCTAATGAACTAGGAACACACACAGCAGGTAGATATTGCAGTCTACAATCTAATTAGGTTTTATGTCGGCTGCAAGAATCCTTTTCTTTGTGGGAATAGTTTTGATAAAAAGAGTTGAGCAACAAGAAAGAGGTGTAATTTAATTGTACGCCCAGCTCACTTACAATCTCGAGTGAACTCATAAAAGAACAGTTCAATTTCATTTCCAAGAAAGAAGGATGCAGACATTGAAATATTTTTGAATTTGCTCTGCATTTACAGAAAACAAAATTAGTCAGAAAATATTTAGACTGCTGACTTGGTATAAATATTGTATTCGTAGCTTAATTACTGTTCAATTTCATACCAAGAATAAGAATTTGCAATTTGCGCTACATTTACAGAAATCAAAATTAGCCAGAAAATATTTAAATTTCTGAAGGAATTATGGAATAAACTGACAACAAAACAAATATGAAAAATATGGTTCAATTTCATTCCCAAGAATGAAGGATGCAGGCTTTGATAGTTAAATATTTTTCAATTTATCCAGCATTTACAGAAATCAAAATTAGTCAGAAAATACTTAAACTTTAGAATTGATATAAATAATATATTCCTAGCTCAATTACTGTTCAATTTTATACCCAGACTTTGAAACTCCAATTTTTTTTTACAGACATTAAAATAAGTTAGGAAGTATTTAACTTCGGATGGAATTATTGAATACATCGAGAACTTCAAAATATAATATATAATTGTGTTCCCAGATCAAATACAATCTCAAGTGAATTTACTAATGAAATTTTTTTCAATCTGCATTTACAGAGAATATCATTAACTGAAAATTGTTAAAACTTCCGAATTATTGAATAAACCGACAACTTAACCAATAATATTAATATCATTTACGTAATCCATGCTGATTTCACTGTAATTTCAGTTGTTGCCGGAAATTGCAGTGTTTCAGTTTAATAAATAGTGCTGTCCAAATAAGCGCACATAATACACGATTTATTAATATAACATGCTTTATATCTCCCATAAATATCCACGTTAATTACGCCAGCTCACTTTCAATTGTTGCTGAGCCTGATTCTTAAATGTGAGCGGCAAAAAAATGTAATTAAAATTTGCATTCTGTCTGCACAAAAATTTAATAATTATTTCTTTGGCTGCACAAATGTTTGCATTAAATTAAAATGAAATACACTTATGTTGTATATTTGTGCTAACGTTGCATATTTCAATATTTGAATTGTGGATATTTTCTCTGTTAATTTTAGTTATATGTGTATATTCAGTTGATGTGTCGTGTCAGAAGTGTTGGTCATTCAGCTGGATAAGCTCCATTTGGCCAGCTTGCCACAGCACTGTGCCCCTTGTCCCTTGCCCCATGCCCCCCTTGCAACAAATGTAATCAAAACAATTCAAAGCCGTTACGCGGCTTTTGTGGGCTTCAAATTGAATTTACCAACTGTCCGATTCATGTTTGTGCATGTTTCGTAAATATTTGTTTAAATATTTTGCGCTGATGTTTAACATGTTTGCCATTCGTTTTGCCGCCGTTATCCCTTTTTGTATTATGTTTTCTGTTTCGCCGTGTGTGTGTGTTGTGTGTGTGTGTGTGTGTGTGAGTGTGTGCATTTTATGGTCATTTTAATGGCCATGCGACCCAACCACTAAAACACGCCCACAACCTTTTGGGCCCATTCATTGTCCCTTCAGTCTCGTTCACGTGTCCATTGGGCATCGCTTCGCATAACATCAGATCGCATCGCATTGCGTTGACATTTCGCATTTCGCATTTTGTTTTGCCATTTGACTGCATTTGACAGAAGTCCAAATTGGTTCTCGTGTCCAAAATAAATTCACGCTGCGTCACACAAAATGGCAATTTATGCGTAAATATTTTCATATATATACACACACACACACACAGCATTGTTCAGCTTTACTATATTTATTTTTTATGCACTTCAACGTGCCATTTAGCTGCCTACAAATTATTATTTTATTAGCCTAAAATTCTGTTTAGGATTTGTGATATTTTCACTCGACGAATTTTGTTTAAATATTTACTAAATGGAGTTTTCAATTTGTTTGTTCAAATAAATTCTAAAAAACAAAACTTTAAAAGTTGGTAGTCGTTTTAAAAATTCAGATTAGGATTTAGACAGCTTTTTTGAAATTTGATAAATTCAATTAAGATTTGAAGTCGCAAAGTTCTACAATGGCATTTTCTTTTATAAATGTTAACCATCGAATGAACTGATTCTTCTAGAAATCTTTCCATAATTAGGCTAAAATTCTATTAAGAATTTGTTAAACTTTTCTAGATGAAATTTGAGGGTTTCAAGTTTGATGTTTAACTTAAATAAAGAAATTCAATTAAATGCTAAGAAATAGCTATAAATGTTGACAACTGCTTTAAAAATTAAGAATGGTTCAGTAGAGCTTTCGCTCTAAGAAATTTTATAACTTTAGTCACAATTTGTAATTGTAAATTTAATTTCTTACACGGATTTCTTCTTTTATTAATGTTTGCTGTAAAAGTAATTGCTTCCCAAACATATTTCTGACTTATTGATTAAAATTCTGTTTGACACCTTTTCACGTAAGAAAATTTTTTAAAAAATAAACTCAATTAAATTTTTAAATTTAAAATTTGATTTATGTATACAAATTCTAAAAGTAACTATAAAGTTTTCCAGTTGTTTTAAATTTTTTTTTTAAGCTCAATTGCCTGTTTCTGTTTTTTATAGTAAATATTATCTACTCAAAATGTAATGGCTATTTTCGTTTCGTGAAAATCGTTGCATAATGCAACATAATACATACTCATATACTGTGTTTAGGATTTACAGTCAATAAATAACATCAAGCTAAATTACATAGCCTACTTAATCAATTAAAATAAAAAAATGTATTGTACCAGAAATCTTTAAATCAAAATTATTCTTTAAGTCTATTTAAAATATTTTGTTCAATGAAATTTGATAAATAAAGTTAACCAAAAATGCAAATGAATTAAGTAAATATTGCTCACAACAAGCAATTGTTTCTTTAAGAAATCTCTGCATAAAATGCTTCGTCTTTAAGCTGAAAATTACCATTCAGTAGCTGCAAAATGTGTAAGAAAACTGTCTGACTTGCAAGCCACAAACATGAGCGTGTGTTAAGCAATGTTTATGGGGCAAGCGAAAGAGGAAGGGGAAAGAAAATGTTATTAAGGTTGCTTAAAAACATATCTAAGCTTTTGGTGCACCGCAGATAAATGTGTTTTGTGTATTGTTGTGCTGGGTAGTGTTATTGTTATTGTTCTAGTTAGCCGTTGGCTAAAACCGCACAACAACGTAAACATTGTGCCACATTTTCGTGGCAAGTCCGCAAATGAAAGCCATAAACTTTTTTTGAGGGGGGCGAGCGTCCAAAAGGCAAAAGGCAACAAGGACTGTTGCACAGTTGTTGCCAAGTGCGGCTACTTTTCAAAGTGGGTCAAAGGCTACTATTTGGCTGGGCATTAAAGTTGAAGCTAAAAAAAGAGCCAAGTGTACAGAATATGTATATGTAAATGAAATTTCAAGTCAAATCAGCGTCAAGTTAACAATTCAATTAAAGTGCGACTATTAAATGAAATTGCAAGACAAGCGAAATGAAATTTGCCCATAAACAAAACCAATTCGTCACGTTTTCGAGACTGATTCTGTCTGAGTCAGAAGCGAGACTTTGAGAGGCGCCTCCAAAAGTGCTGCGAGTCAATTGAATATGCGAAGCACAGACGAGACAGAGACCTATTTGATTGACTAGCAGCGGAGTTCGGGGAGAGGTTAGACATGCGATAAACTAGAGACTGCACTTGCAGAGTGTGAGTGTTGTTGTCAGACGATCGTATAATGTAAATATTTGCTCATGTCTCGTTGTTGACTTGACCAACAAAATTGGTCACGATCGTTAAACAGACGCTTATTGTGGTTGTTGCGGCTGCTGTTGCTGGTTGTGGTTGCTGTTGCTCTATGTGATCATAGCGGGTTCATCTACCTCGCATGTAAGTCTCTCTCTCTCTCTCTCTCTCTCTTTCTAACACAACTGGTCTCCCTCTTTGTCTAGTGAGTGAGTGGAGGGGGCGTTGCAAGTTCAATGCTTTGCCATTTGAAAGCGGAAGTGGCAAAGCGCGCTGTTGTGCCGTTGTCAGGAGTGGCTCACTTAATGGCACAGTGTGGCAAAGAGACCACACAAAGAGACAACTACGGGTACTCACATACATATGTGGGTGGCTCTTAACTAAGTATTCGTATTCGTATTCGTTTCGGTTACTTACATGCCCATTGTTGTTGTTGTTGTTGGTGTCGGACAACAGCAAAAGTCCCTCGGCTGCCTTTGCCTGCAATTGAAGTGAAAGAGAAGCGAAAAATAAGCATAAGAATTATTGTTCTAGGTACTTTTCTACTTGCTAAACTTTTACAGAGCGAGATAGATAGAGTGCGAGACAGTTGTAAAGTCAAAGTTAGAAGCCTCGTTTATGGCTTACAAATGTGGCCAACACAAAGTTTTTTACAGTCCAGTTGCAGCCCCTTAAGCATACCTCCAGCTAACTGCTTGTGACTCTCTCTCTTCTCTCTCTGACAGACATAAAAATTATTGCAACTTCTCGGTTCTCGCTTCTCAGTTCTCGGTAAAGCGCTTAATGGTCGACAGTTGTTTGCTTTGGACAGCATTTTGCCAATAGCCACCGCAGCACCACTTGAACCACACTCTCACACACACACACACACTACGACAGATAGTTTTTGATCCACTTGGTGGCACGTCCCCGTTGCATTTGCCGCATGCATTAATTTGCCACAAGATATTCATTAAGCGTTTGCGGTGAGCCAAGCAAATAAGTTGTACTTTGCGGTTGCCTTGGAGATTGAGATGCCACTTTGTAATTATAGCGATAGGTAGAAAATTGAGTAGAATGCGAGAGAGGAAGTAAGCAAAACTTCATTTGAACGATAAATTCAACTGTTCGAAATTGTGATTTAAGTAGAGAAATTAAAATAGAACAATTCAATAAAAACATAATTCAATATTTATTAGAAGTAAATGAAGTATACTTATATTATGTAAATATGAATGATTTAAAAATTGATGGGAAGTTGAGAAAGTTGAGTTTAAAGGATCCCATTATAATAAATTAATCTAACTTTATTTAAAGGAATGAATTCACCTGTTTAAAATTGCTATTTAAATAGATAAATGAAAATGAAAAGAAATTGCACTGCAACATTTGTGACAAATAAGAGTTGCTTTAATTTATATTTACAGTAAATTTTATGATAATGTGTAAAATTGATCTTATGATGATCACAAGATGATTTATAATTAATTACTGTGCATTCATGGGAAATATAATAACTATACCAATCAAATGCCAAAATTGCCAAGAAATAAATATTAAATTATATTTTAAGCCATTATTTTGTAAAATTTTAGTGCTAGCTTATTTGCATATTATAAAAAATGAGATATAATACTTAATTATAAATATACTTGTATTACATATAATAATAATATACCACATCGTATACAATATAAGTGTACTTTGTATTTTAAATATACCATACTATACTATATATTATACAAGTTTTAATGGCATCATGACTACTTTAAACATAGCTGAACATTAAATGCAGTTTTCGCTGCAAATGCCATTCTATTTAAAGCTTTCAAGTTGCACGTTCGATTGTCTCAATTATATGGCAAAAATAGCGCATACTTTGATGGCATAATACGCATACGAATGAGGCATAAAACCAGAGCTTCTGCGAGGGCCTGAAGTTGCCACACGCTAAACTTAAATCAATGCGCTACGCATATCGAAATAACTTGTTGCAATCTCATCTAATCACCCGGGGAGACAATCATTAAATGTTGCACACACACATTCGATGGCTGATAGATACAGTAAACGTGCACCCCGCCTCGCACTCTCACTTCACCTGCCCCCACAGCCAATTGGTGCTCAAAGTTTTTGCGCAAAATAATCCCCATATAATCATCATAAGCAACTGCTGTTTATATGCAAACAGCCGCAACCATAAGCCGCAAATTGCTGTGGTGTGGGTGTATTCGATTCTATCTGCGTGTGTGTGTGTGTGTATGTAGTGTTGCAACTTGTTGAGTCATGACAGCGTTTAGTATGCAGCGTTGGCCTTCAACTGGCGTGGCACAAAAGCTGACTCTGCCAATGGCCCATCAATCAACATCCCAAACGGATCCAATAGACACCCAACAGCAACAATTTGCAACAACAGCAGCAGCAACAACAACGACAACTGAGTGGCACGCTGTCCGCACTTGGGCGTTGTTTTTATTGCCCTTGTTGCAAGTTGAGTTTTCTGCTGTATGTTTTTTTCTTTTTTTTCTTTGCAACATGTTGCCGCGAGTTGGGCGCGTTTTTAAACGCCACAAAATGTTGACAAGTGAAATGCATTCCATGCTCGCGAATTTAATTGCGCTTTAATGCAATGCATTTCATTAAAACTCAAGCAATTCCCAGCCTGCACACAATCGATCATCATCATCATTAACATTGAAATAAATTGTTTGAATTGTGCGTTTAACTTTCTCGCAAACAATGCACAAGGCTGCTGCTGTTGCTGTTGCAGCAGTCCTGCCACAAATTGTTGCATTCATAAATTATTTACAATTGTAAATCAACTGCAGTTGCCTTCACTATTGTTGTTGTTGTTGTTGCAACACTGCGACATTCGTGAATTTTCGGTTCGCCGCGCGGGTGTCAATTTGTGGCCTTAATTTAATTATTGTCAAAGCGACAGCAAATTAAACAAAAAAAGGGGAAATATGCAAATATAGCTTTAAAAAAAAAACAGACACTGCAATGTTGCAATCGAAATAGTTTTTCAATCAAGACAAAAAGGCAATTAACGATTTGCGTTTCAATGCACACACATGCCACATGTGGCACGAAACTGTTGCATTAATTCAACGTTTTTTTTAATTGCTCTGCAAAAAAGTTGCCAATTGTCAAAACTGCTCTGCTAATTACAATTGGTTTTCTGTTTGTTTTTTCCTTTTTTTGTGTATGCTTAATAAGTATTCTGTCGATATTTATTTCAAACTGTAAATATTTTAGTTATGGTTCAATGGATGCAGATTCTCTGTTAAGTGCACTTAAATGCACTCGAATGATTCATGAGTGTCATTCAAATATTTATTCAACAGAGATTATGCATGTTTTTTTATTTTATTCAGCTTAGCGAGCTCAGTGAGATTATTATTATAACATTATAATCCTATTTGAATTGACACGTTGGTGTTAAAAAATTGCATTTTAAAAATGTGTGAAAATATATACAAAACATCTGTTTACGAATGGATTATTTCATGTATGTTACTGAAGACTTCCCTAAAAAATAAATTTAAATTGAAAAAATTAACTTTAAAAATGTGTAAAAAAAACTGTACGAAAAATCTGTTAACGAAAATATTATTTTATCTGCTGAAAATTTCCCCAAAAATTCATTTGATTTAAATTCATTCAACAAGCCATAATAATCAAAAAATTATTTTAAAAAATATAAAAATATGTTGGAAAAATATGTTAACAAATAGATTTTTTCTTTCCCAAAAGTGCATTTAATTACTACAACCAATAACTTTAAATTGCTAAGAAATAATTTTTGTATAAATATGCAAACCTTTAAATTAATTCATCATGGATTACAACAGGATTAATAATAATTTCAAAAAGGTTCAAATCTTTGCGAAAATTCATTTTAATATTACAAGTAATAATAATAAAATGCTAATAAATATTTTATGTTTTAAATATGCAAGCATTAATATAAATTTAACACAGATTATGCCGGGTTTCTCTCAATAAAGCTAACTCGAAGTGATTATAATTACAACACTTGTATTGCCACATTGACTTAACAAAAAATTAATTTAAAAACAAATTGTAAAGAGTATTTTATGCATTCAACGACTTCCCAAAAAAAATGCATTTAAATACAAAAGCAATAGCAATAAAATGCCAATAAATATTTTTGTATATAAATATGCAACCATTAAATGAAATGTTATTTTAATTTATGCAAGCATAATTAATACAAAAGAGCGGCAAACGTTTTCTTATGCTTTCTAAAAATGCCTATAAATATTGATTAGCAGTTTTTCCCGGCGAAAAAAAAGCAAATTACGTGCATCGTTTTGTGGCACGTTCATTAACCGGTTTGTTTGCTATGCATTTTCTGGCACACTTCCTTATTGCCTTATGTTCCATGTTTCCAGCAGAAGAAAAGCAGAAAAAAATCAAAATAAATGAATTGAAATAAAATGGGAGAAAACTGAAACTCAAATTGAATTGGAAAGTGTGAAACGCCTTCAGCTTGAATTTTGTTTTACTTTTTTCATTTTTTGGTGCAACAAATTGTCTGTGACTGTGACTGGGCCAAGCCTTCAAATTGGCAGTATTTCTCAATTTCTCAATTCAGAAATATTATGCAAAATGCCGCAAGAACTGGGAGTGGGAAAGCCATGCCACAGAGATCACAGAGAGAAGAAAAACCCACCAAAAAAAAAAACACAAGTCACACAGAAGTGGGCACGCGACAATTAGCACATCATTGACACATGTTCCGATGTTCCAAGGGGCGAAACAAAAAGAGATTGTGGAGAGAAGAGGAGAGGTGAGGAGAGAGCGGAGACATTGTCTCGTTTGTCGTGAATGTTTATATTTGTCGCCGCATTGCCGAGAAATGGAGCATTTTATGCTCCAATAAAAATAATTAAGTGGCGTAATTGATAATGTCTTTTTCGTTGTTGTTGTTTTCTTTCTTTTTTTTCTTTTCTTTGTTTTTATTTGTTAATATTCGAATGTTCATGTCATAATTTTGGTGACTTTTTTGACAGCACGAGTGTTGTTGTCTTGTCTTGTCTCTGGGCTGCTTTTTTGAATGTTTGTGTGAAGCGTGACAAATTTATGGCAAGCGATAAGCGCGCTAAGCAAACGCTTGGCGGCTGGAGGAAGTTGCAACATGCAACAAATGGTAGAACGTTCCATTGGCGACCCATACAATGATCATTGCCGTTGCAGCTGCTGGCGAGAGTATCAGCAAGTCGTTGTCAAGAGACAAGCAATTAAATAATTAAATTAGTGAAGTGTTGATCTGCTTAAGTCATTTTGTAGCTGTCTTCAAGAACTTTGAAAGAAGTTGATGAAATATATTATTTCTATATGTATAGATAAATTGCACTATTCTGAATTGATAATCATGATGATGAGACAGCAAAGCTCAGTATCAAATTTAACAGCATAAGAAATTGAGCAGATATTATAAAAAAGAAAGTGAATTACTTTTAAAGTTCTTATAGATATCCAATGATATTTGTGCAGTTATTCCTTTTACTTTTTTCCAATTAAATTAACATTCTATACAAAAATTATATTTCAAAGCAAAAATAAGAATTTATCGGAAGTTATTTTTAATGTGCACTAAGCATTGATTCAATAAAGCACATTACATTACTGCATATGATAGAATACAAATATTGACATCAAATTTCTGCTATTCATTTTAATAGATTCTTGATTTTATTGCAGTTACATTCAAAGTAAAAAATAAAACCGGATTATTGTTGATAATTGTCAATATATGTTTCGCTTCTGACTGACAACTAACCGTCTCGTAATCAAATTAACATTTTAAATCAAAATATCAATTTGTTTAAGCACCTTATATTGCTGTAGATAGAAATCTTTAAACTGTAATAAACATGGTAATATTGAAATCAATTTTAAACAGTAAATGTGTGCAATTAAATTAGCATATAAAATAAAGAAAAGCATATGCTATAAAGATTGAAAACGAAGTTTATTAATGTGAGCTGTGTTTAGCTGACATTCAATTCTTTATTCAACTCCTTACAAGTATGAACTATAAATGCTTCAAGTGATGCCTCAATGATTCCTCATTTGGGACAGCACAACTATATTTTGCCATTATTTTTGCAGTCAAGTACTTCATTTATTTGCCATTTCTGAGCTATGTACTCAGCCCTCTTGCCAGCTATTAGATCAACTCTTCGTTCTGCACTCTCGAAGTTTGTTTGTACACCGTTTTGTGTTTGCAGGCATTTGACATGCCCTCCTGCACTTAGCAAAATCCAATGAAAAACTAACAAAAAAACAAAAAAATAAGAGAAATAGTCGACAAAGAATGAGTGCAGAAAAAATGGAACTTTGGCAAAGCTCTGCAATTGACAACAGAGTGGAATTGAGGGCGTCTAACTCTCACCCACTGTGAACAGGAAAAGCGAAAGAGACACACACACATAACACACATAATCGAGGAAAGCAAAGGCAACAACAACAACAACAACAACAATATCGAGAGGAAATTTCAAGTGCCGTGTTGAAGCATTGAACTTTGGGTACGCACAGCATTTGCAGCCCAAGCTTCCATTTGATTCGTGTCCATTCCACTTTAGGTATGCGAGTGTGTATCTATGTGAATGTATCTCTATGTATTTGTGTGGCGCTGACTCAACATTGATGGCGTGACCAGGTCCCAGAGTTACAGATACAGATACAACATTCCACAGACCCCCGAACCAAAAACAATCTCTCACCCAGTAACAACATTGTTGATCTATGAACTCGTTGAGCTTGCCAATGTGCAGCACATACATTCATGAATACAACAAGTATTCATACCCGCATTTACAACAAAATATCTTTTGCTTATACTACTTACGAGTAGACGAGTATATGTACTACACACTCTCAACTTTAACTGCACTCGAACTCTTCTGCAATGAGCTGCATAAACAAATGCTTGACTTCTCCAACACAAACTTGCACAATTTTACAGTTTGATTTTCGAAATGAACTTGAGAGTTTTCTGTGATAAATTGCTGCAGAGACTGTAGAGATTTTTGTTGAAGAGAAGAGCTTATACCCTTGAAACAAGTTACTTGTAGCTAAGGTAACAACTAAAAGATAAGGTAGCAAATGAGAATAAAAGAAAAGTTATTTGTGTGGTGAATAACTTTCAAAATAATAGCATAAAAAGTGTCACATATTTTACTCATATACAAACTTTGTAATCTGCCCACAATCAACTTAATATACCCCATAAAACGGATGCATTTAAAATTGAATAACAAATTGGGAAACGATTGGCTCGCTAACAATTCTCAACAATTTGATGGGGGCAGCCCCACAAATTGACTCAATTTAAATATCGATTAACAAATAGCAGCAGCAGCATCATTTTCCCTCCCAATTTTCAATCTCAAGTTACAATTTTGCTTTGTTGCTTGCCGCAGCAAAGCGTGACAATATTTTTTTTCAGTCTTTTGAGACAACGGAATGCTTGAATAGGTTAAAGCATTTATTTGTTTGGAATTGGATGCGATTACGTGTCAATAAATCTTGTTGATATGCATACGTTATGTAGAAGACAAAAGGTCATCATAAGCAGCAAACGACTCTCTTGACTAATTAGGCACCGCCCACTTGATGTGCAACTTTCAGTTTCAGTTTGTGTGTTCCATTGTATCTTGTATCTTGTGGATGCACATGCTTGTTTGTCTATCATGCTTGAAGTGGCCAGCATTTGGTATTCAAAATCGAATCGAATGTTACGTTTTATTGTGTGTAAATATGTGTATTCGTTTACAGAGTTAACAATAATGCCATAAGTGCTGTTTATGGCACTTTTTTCATCATCATCATCATTATTATTATATTTCATTGTGTGATTTACAAGAGTATTTACAAGAGTATCTTACACTCACTCACGCTTCACATAAAGACCCCTTTAAGGGCGTAACGAATGCAAATATTGACAGATGTTCAGATTGTCCAACCGAACAACTGACAATTGACTTAAAGTTTGTGCGACTTGTTGTTGTCAGCTTTCGGTTTTATGTCATAAAGTTATAAGCTACCAAAACCCCGGCAGCGCAGCTCTTCATTTTATTGAGGAGTCATAAACTTCACTTTCAGAAGTCAACTGGCCGTGTGACCCTAAAGTGAAAATTGTTTTTATTATCGACATAGTAAACGAAGAAAGAAGTAATAATGATAATAATATTTCTCTAAGCATTAAATGCGCATAAAACTCTTTCGATTGTGTGTCAAATGTGTGTCTCGCATCAAACTGCTTTTTTTATGGCCCAAGATTAAAGGTTGTCCACCAAGTGCGTGTGGCATGTGACGACGATCACACACGAATACAAATCAAATTGCTTAATTGGCTTGGGGATCTCCCGAAGAGCGTGAGGAATGTAGATGTGGCATGCCACAGCCATCAAATCGCTGACAGTTTGAAATCTCAAGTGTGTCACACAACTGTAGACTCTGCGTGTGTTTAATGAATTGGGCGGTTCTTGTGCCCGATCGATGCTCCTCGCTTGATTAAAACTTGAGAGGAGTCTGATCATGTCAAGTGCATCGCTTGGGTTCAGAGTTCAGCGTTCAGCGTCTGACATTGATGAGTGTCGGAAGAGGGTTGATAGATTATACAGCACGAAAGTCAAACTGTGCTTAATTCGTAATTACAAGCGGAGGTTAATTAATCAAACAAGTGTAGGTAATTAAATTTGGAGGCACCGCGACAAAAAAAAAAAAAACTGCAGCATTTAATCACTGCCAGCCAAGAATAATTGAATATAATTATTTTAGTTTGCCAGCCACAAAATTCACTTTCACATGCTGACAAGTAAAAATTACTTTAAAGCTTCTTTCTTCCTTCCTTTTTTTTTGCATTTTCTTTAAGCTGCTTTCCACTGCATACACTCAACATATCTTAAATATTCTGTTTCGACTTGTCAATTCTCAGCTACTTTCGATTTTGTTTCCTCGTTCGCAGAACTTTTTGCACATTTAGTTTTTCAATTTATGTCTGACTTCACTTAGCACACACACGCATCGAGTATCATAAATTTTGGTCAAATTGTGGCCCAGTAATGCCAGTCTATGATTTTTGAGTGGATTTAATCGTAATTCATTGCCAGCTGCGTCGCTGATTTAATTATGTTTTGCAAATTGAAAACACGTCAAAGTGCCCCGAGCGTAATGTAAGTAAAAAAAGTAACTGACGGATGGATGGGTGGATGGTGGCCAAGAAGCCACCACAAAAAAAACACAACATGTGTCTAACCCCAGGCGCAAGCAGAAAGTTCATGCAACGTCATCAGCACGTCAACAGCAATATCATCATCATCATCATCATGATGATGAACAGTAGCAACTTAATCATCGAGTTTGTAGAGCTTGTAAAGCGCACATAAAAACTGACATAAATTCAGTTAGCTGCGATGCATACGAAAGTATCTAATAGTTATCATCTTTTGCAGTCGCATTCGTCGGCAACATTCTATAATTGACTGCATGCCTGACTGAGCCACTGACTGACTGACTGCCTGACTGACTCTCTGAGTGAGTGACTGAGTGAGTGATTCAATGCGTGCTGCACTTGGCAATTGCTGTTTGGTAGTTTTTTTTTTTGCCTGCAGTTAGATTGAGAGATACAGATACTGTGCATCGAGTTGAGCTACGGGTCTTTGGATCATCCCAATGTTATTCTTTTCCCCTGCTTGCCCCTTGGCCCGCATATTCATTCAAACGTTTTGCTGTCTGCGTGATTTTTGAGTTTCGGTTGTCAATTAAAATACCCAGAAGTTTAATAGCAGCAATCTGTGTAGGCGTACTTTAATAACTCGTCGAGTTTTTCACTGGAACTCCGTCGGAGAATAAATTGACAACAGACTGTTGACTTGTGATTTATGTTATGTATATGGTTGCATCTAATGCGTGAGAATTCAGTTGTGAATTGACAACACAATGCATTGGAAATTTGATATAGGGGCAAACTAATAACAATGATTTAAAGACAACAATCTGATAACGAACTTGACTAGATTTAAGCAAACATTGCATCTCATTTCATACGTTAATAGTTTGTAATAATTCATGATAAAATCATCGTATTTGCTTAACTCTGTTTAAATGCACCCTCAATAATATTGAATATTTATATATATTTAATAACACATGCTAGAAGTCTTAAAATGCATCAAATAATGAATAATTATACTGTTATCAGGTCTTATTTACTCACTTGTTTCCCACTTAAAACATTACTCTATTCAAACACTACTTTATACATAATTTGTATACGAATTATAAATAGTTAAGTGCATGAATCTTATAAGCCAATATAAGCCATCCTAAGTAGCAGTAATATTTATGCTAAAAGCCGTATTTATTCCACATATTTCAAGCAACTCATTACTCTACTACACTAAAAACATTACTTAATTAATTTCATAAATTCTACTTCTATCATATGCTTAAGTCTCATACCCCCACCATATTTTCCACTATCTATTTCCTGCATAACTTTATTTATTTCATTCTACTAAAATATTTGATTTCGCAATGTACATATATAATAATTATCTTTTATGATAATTCATAATAAAATGTAAGCAATTTCTCATTAAATATTTAAGTATATGAATCTTATAAGCTAAAAGCCGTATTCATTTCACATATTTCAATCTACTCATTACTCTACTACACTGCTATAAACATTCCTTAATTCATCTCATAAATTCTACTAAACCTTATATATATATATATGTACTATCACATGCTTAAGTCTCCTACATTCAACATTTTTCTCCCTACCTATTTCCCGCATTACTTTATTCATTTCTTCTATTCTACTAAAATGCTTTATGCACATTATGAATTTTTCTCTGTGATGTACTTTGTGCCTTTTGCATTTCCAAGTGCTGTTTTCCCCACTTTTGTCGTTTGTCGTGCATTCTTATTTTACGAGTAGTCGAGAGTCGAGCAAAGGGCAAAAAGAGACTCTCGATTGGCTTCATTTGGCAGTTCGACATGCGTGTTGAGCTTCATTAACTTTTTGTTTCTCCTTCGCTTTTGCAACATTGACATTTGCTTAGATGGCACCCAGTCGAGCAAGCATATTTAATGGATTGCCAAAAACTTTTAGTCCCCCAAAAACTGTGTCGAGAGCATAACACTGAGAGTTGTGTAGGAGAAAACAAACACACACACACACACATACAAATACAAAAGAAAAGGCCGGGAAATCTTGTTCAGTTACTTTGTGTGTGCTCAACGACAGATGCAGGCAGGTATAATACATAAATATTTCTTACTATACAACACACAGGCAGCATTCCTTTTGTTTGTGCCCTCTGGCGGCGCTTTTGTTTATACTTAAGTTGTTGGTTGTTGTTGCTGTGATTGTTATTTTGTGTTTATTACAAGTAAAAAGCGCCACTTGCACTCTCAATGTGGCAGCTGCAAGCTTACTGTGGCATTGACCAGGCCATTGAACCGAACCGAACACGAAAGTGCATCATTCTGATCGGGAAACACAAGTCGTATATTTCCCATTTCACGGCAAACTTTTTTTTCAAGGTATCTCTCAACGTCTTCATAAAAACGTGCCCCCATTGAATAATGTCTATTAATAGCGCAAAGAGTATCAGAATTCTAAAGAAAATCTGTCAGTGTTGTATTACATTTATTCTAGAGCTATCTTTTGTTTATGATGAGCTGATGATTAACTTTTAACTCTCTTTCTCTCTCTTTCTTTAATTATTTGCTCTTTGCTTATCATAACTCTAATATCTTACAGCGTTAAATCAATAATAATAATGAATAATGGAATCATCTAAGCATATTCAGAAATAATTTTTGTAACTATGACTAGATATAATCGAAAGCATAGAAAGAATAAGAATAATTAATATTTAAATATTTGATGAATATTGTTAATTCCTTTGTAGAGTTAAGAACTAAATTGTCGACAAATATTGCTGAAGAAATATTCTTTTAGAAACGTCTCATCATTTGTAGTTTTCTCACTAACAACAATGTATTATTAGAATTGCGGTCTACTTTAGTGCTCTTGTCAGTCGATACATTATTCAAAGAAGAGAAAACTATGAATAATTTATATTTAAATATTACAAGCATATTGCAAAATTCTCCTAAGGAATACAGACAAAAAATGTCTTTAAAAATGGTAAGAAATATTGCTTTAAGAAACATCTAATCATAGTTTTTCCACAAGCAATATATCATTATAATTGCGGTCTACTTTTATAAACTTGCCAGTTTAAACATTATTCATACAAGGGAAAAATATTAATTAGTCATGTTAAGATTTGACATTAAAACTTTAAAAATATTTCAAATCATTCTAGATAAATACTTTCCTAAACAATGAGGTATTATTTTTCGCACAAACAATATTTATATTATTTGTGGTCTATTTTAATTCTTCAACATTATCCATTTTATAAATATTATAAGAATAAAAAGAAATTGTGCTGAAGACCTTAGTCGCTCTAGCTCATCTCATTCTAATAAAGAATTGTATTCGACATTTCATATTTCGATATTTTGCTTTCAAGTTTATAATACTCAAGAAGAAACGACAAATTATTCTGTATAACATAGTGTGAATAAATATTTCGTCTAATATTTGTTTAATGTTCTATATTTACAAATTTAATAATTTCAATAGAAAAATAATTTCCTATAAAAAAGGAATTAATATTATATATATATATATATTTCATACTTTTATATATATTACATTTCATTGAAGCAATATCAATATTAGTGTTGTCTATTGTAATTCAATGAGCATATTAATATTTATAAACATGGCAAGAATATAGCCGGAAGACTTTAATCGCTCTGGCTTATTTTATTTCAATAAGAAATTGTATTCGTTAATAAATAATAATAATATACAAATACTTGAAAAAACTAAGCCGAAATCTTGCCTTCAACTTTATACTACTCAAATTATTCTAAATAACATAGTGTGAAGAAATATTGCGTGCAATATTTGTAATGTTCTATTTTGACAAGCTCAATTATTTCACTAGACCATCGTTATAAGTGCCACATTGCCAAACACAAACACACAACAAAAAAAAAACATGTAATGTATCGTGACGACACTTAACGCCTCTGTTTGCAACACGTACAGCAATTGCCCCTCTCTCGACACGCGGCGAGAGAGAAACGCCAACAATTTCCCAACAATATAACTAGTATTATGTCGCATTTGTTGGCCACGTTTGTAACGCATTTTTGGCAATTAACTTGAAGGCCGCCGCCGATGCCGATGTTGATGTTGACGTTGCCACAGTTCGAATCTCGATTATGTTGGGTCGTGTAAACACACACACTCACGAAACAATTTGGCTAATTTGTATTTGCCACAGAGAGGTGCAACGTCAGGACCACACAACAACAAGCAGCAGCAACAAACAGAAACAGAAAAGTAGGAACATAAAGGAGAGTTGGAAAAAAAAAATGAGAAAAGTAAAACACAACTCGAAACTGATTAATGGGCAATGTGGTAGAAGAAAGAAAAGCCGTTTTGGGAAATTGAAAAGCCAATCGCATTTTGTACTTTTGCTTGTTGTTGCCGATGTTGCTGTTGATGTTGTCGGTGGGGCAGTTTGTATTTATGTTGTACAACAAATGATGTGCCGGCCAATTCGACAGGCAATCAAAATGAAGTTACGTCCACGTGGCCATTAATCACAAGTCTACCTCTCGACTCTCAGACTCTGACTCTGTCTCGGACTTCAAACCAATCCGTTTGCGTTTTGTTTCCATGCCACAATGCGCCTATCGTAATCGAGTAATCGAAACAGCAAGGCAAAGAAAAACGATTTAAAAACAAATTAATAGTGTGGCAATTTGTTGGAAGAAAACAAAAAATAAAAAAAGGGGAAACCTCGCTTCCAATGTTTAATTAGTTTGCGGAACAAAAGAAACGTTCTTATTGTTATTATTCTTTGCTCTTGCTGTTGATGTTGCTGTTGCTGTTGTTGCTGCTGTGGCAACCGCAGGCACATTGAAAATGTGTCTGGGTTCGACTTTAATTAAAGCCAACCGGACCAGCCAACAACAAGAACAGAAAAAGAAGAGTAAAAGCCAAAAGCTTGCACTTTGAACTTTTGCACAGTGTGCCAAAAACAGTTTGGCCTTCATTGGCTTCAGCGCTCAAAGAGTTGAGCAGCTAAAGAGCTTGTTGTTGTTGTTGGAAAGCTAACTGGAAGCCAGCTGTTGTCCCATCGTCCAGCCTGACTGTTTTTCCGGCCGCCAATAGAAGCCGCCTGGAGTGCAGCCTCAAGCGCAGATCCTTTGTCAAAGGACGAGCTCATAAACAACAAGAACAACAACCCGGCCCGAAAGGCTTCCATTTGCAAATAATTAAAATTGTGCGGCCAGCAAAAGAAGAAAACTGTGAAAATGTGCCGGAAAATTGTGTGCAGCGAGTAAACAAAAGCAGCAACAGCAAGCAAATAAAAATTAAGCTTTTCCAAGGGACAAACACACAAAACGAGGGCGCCGAAATAAAATAGTAGAAATTGCTGTTAATGCAAATAAAATATACAAAACAAAACAGAACAGAAGAGAGAGAAAAAAAAAGTGGAATGCAAAAGGAAAAGGAAAAGGCAAGAAAAGCGCCCAGGGGAGCGAATGCGATGCGATGTTGTAGGAGAGAATTTTAGTTAATTAAAACTAAAAGTGAAAATGCGCAAATTGCGGGTAATAAAAAACGCTTAGGGGACGCCAAACGGCGATAAACGACAACGCTGGAATTTGAATAACGACCCGAAAACCAGAATGAAGGAAATTGATATTCGACTCGGCAAAATGATACAAGCGAAATCTAGCGAAATAAATAGCAAAACACACACACACACAGAGAGAAAAGAGAGAAAGAGAAAAATAAAAATAGCGACAAAAACAAATGCAATTTGAGATGCAAACACAGCGACAACAAAAATGTAAATAAAATTGTGGAAAATTGTGAAAATTGCATAAATAAAATGGGGAATGCAAAACGGAGATGCATACTCGTAAATGAAAAACTACGAAACGCGAAGCCAACGCCTGGAAAACTCGCTGCGTTGACAAAGTGCAATGGTGGAAAACTAGAGCGCAATGCCAAAGAGATGCTCCCACTCCCATTTTTGCTTTTTTTTCTCTATTCTCTGCTGGACAGCAGCTGAAGGCGTGGACAAACACATTTCCATGCAGCTGTGCAGCTGCTGGGCAACAAAGGCTCAAAGGATGCTGAGCGCTAAGCACCGAATGCTAGAAATGCGGGCTGCTTGCCACTTTATCGCATTTAAGGTGACAACGAATTAGCTCAGCTCGGCATCTTCAGAATGAAGCTGAATGCATTTCATTCAAACAAGGCTGCATTTGAAATGAGATCACAGTTTATCAGCTGGTGACAGCTTTGACAAGCAAAAGAGCTTAAAAATATAATTTTATGCTGGAAATTTGTATAAAAAATAAACTACTAAATTCGTTTTCAGAAACAACAAAAATATTAATTTACTATATCGACCTGAGCAGAAGTGGTTTCTACATTGTGCCATCAACTAAAGTTGCTAATTTCTTGTGGAAACTGCTAAACAATTATTTTAAAACATTGTTATACATATTTAAAATCTGTTGTTAAGGAATTATATTGAGAAGATTAAAATATTAAATAAACTATTTGTAGACAAAAAATATGAAGATAAAGATAATAAGAATATAATTTATGATTGTTATTCATTTCACAAATATTTTACATTATGCAAAACTTTGTGCTAAACCTTGAACTATCTATTCACATGCATATATATACACTAATAACTACTAGAAACGATTTCCCATTCTTTTTTAAAAGAAGTGTTAATTCCTTCAGTGTAAATATTTAAAACCTTGCTTTTAAGGCTTCACAATGAACTTATTATATTTAGTTAGTCGAAAGTTCAGATAAAATCTTTGATAATTGACATATAGTATCTCATAGACCTAATCCAAAATTATATCCACATTCACCTATTAAGTAAAGTACAAAATTTTTGTGGAGACTTAACTAATTTTTTAAAATACTGCTTAGCATACTTGAAACCTGTTGTAATAGGATAACAATCTTAAATGAAAGATTCTAACTACAAGCAACATAGACCAAATCATTAAAGAGAGAAAAAATTTCTTATCTGTATTCATTTTACTAACATTTTGTATTATAAACTTAGTATTAAATCTTCAAATATGAACACAAGCATTTTGTATTATGAACTTAATATTAAAACTTTAAATATGACTATCTATAGCACTCACCCCATAGACAATGTTTTTTTTTTGGCTTTACATTATTCAATTCCTTCATTTTAAAATCATAAATGTTTTTAAAACTTCACAATCCAAAGTTGAGAGAGATTATTTGCTAATTGGCATACGCTTCAAATCTATTTTAATTTAAAAATTCCCTGCCAACCATTTTAAATATCCTTAAGCTTATTTACTGCAAAAAAGTGCTGCTATTTGCATTATAAACTGCAACAGATTTTGTAGTGGCACAATTAGCTATCTTGTTTGACGATTTCCGCTTTGGTGGCACAAATCTTAAAGAGCTTTAAGCGGCAACTATGCAAATGTCTTTCTTTCTTTGTTGACCAGCGACACAAAAATGGAAGCGCATACGTAAGCAAATGGCAAAAGGAGAGGTAAAGAAACAAATAAAAAAAAGAAGGGGGGGAAAAGAAATGCAGATTAAGTCAGCGATTTGCCTCTGGTAAGAGAATGAATAGAGAGAATGATAAAAATGTGGCAGGCAGGCAGTCAGGCAGCTGCTGGTGTAGCTGCAACTGCAGCAATGAATATACATAAAACCACAACAACAGAGGTGCATCTATATAGATGCGGCAGATGGAGAAAAGAGATACAGATACAGACAGATACTATATACTTTCGTCTATATATACCATATACGTGCATGACAATTAGGTGCAAATGAGTAGAAACGCATGGAGTTGGCATCAACCAGAAGAAGAAGAAGAAGAAGACGGCGAAGCATCTACCACAAATGTGTTGGCCCTTGAAAACATTGGAGATTGGAGGCGTCAATCGCCTCGGGGCCTGCATCAAAGTCCGCCGACCGAAAATAGCAGAAGACCAAACAACATTTTCCATGTTTATTTCAATTGCATTTGGCGGCGGCGGCGGCAGCTAAAAATTCTCATAAATTGCGTAAAGCAAAGGCAAGAAAGCAAATTGAGGGGGAAGAAAACTATACAAATAAAAAGCCATTGGAAATTATGAAAAATGCCAAGTGAAGTGGGAAGGCGTTACTGGAAAAATCATCATTAAAAATTAGCTGCACTAATTTGTGTGAAAATTGGGTCACAAAGAAGAGGGAGAAGGGGGAGTGGGAGTGGGTAACTGCTGCCAAGACGTGTTGAATGCGGCAATTGGCAATAGGCAGCGAGCCATTTGAAGCTGTTGGAGAGCGTGTGCCAAGTCAATGAAGCCACAGCAGCTTAATTGTTTTAATGCTTTGAATTAATTGAATGGCAGCAGCGACTTCTCCGACTCTCGCTCCCATTCCCTGCCCCATGCCACCTTCAAACTATAGTTGCAAGTGCGTTCCGTTGTTTACTTGCGCCAAAAATTTTCGATCAAGCGGCTGGCAATGTTTGAAGTGGCCCCCGAGAGTTGCAGCCAATGAAGCGCAACCAGCAGAATATGCTTCAGTTAATAGACTGATTGCAGAAGTTGCAACAGTGTGAAGCGAAGGGGAAGAGGAGTAGGGGAAGAGGGGCAGCAAAGTGTCGGATTCGATTGGAGCAGCAAATAAAATCGAGTGGCGGGGCGTCAAAGCGATAAAGGGCAGACAAAACTCACAAAGCGAGCGAGTGGGAGGAGATCAAAATCAACATCGACATCGCAACGAACTGAATTTAAATGTGGTGTTAATAATGCAAAGCGATTAGAAAGATGAAAGTGGAATGCACATATAAAAAAAAAAATGAAAGCAATGCGAGAGCCTTTAAAAATACTGTATGCATATATATTCAGCTGTAGTTGTAAGTGCTGCGATTAGCAAATTTACTGCTTGTGCCCCATTGACTTCATTTGCGAAAAAAAGTAAACAGAAAATCAAATGAATTTCAATTGCCATCGATTTTATTACAACTTTTAGTAGCTTGTACTATGTTTACATTTTGCCATATTTAAACAGAGAAGCAGAACTAAATACAGCAGTTAAAATACATTTGAATAATGCAAGATATTCAATAATTAAAATAGACTAAATATAAATAGTAATCATAAGAACATTTTAGCACTATTACTCATCAAAATTCAGTAGTGAAATGATGAAAAGAAAATCAGTTGAAATATAAGAATTTACAAAGATGGCTTCTTGGTCTTTATGGTTTATTTATAAAAGGGTAATTAAGATAATTGTTTGGATTAACTCATATGTGAAAGCGATTTTCATATGTGAAAGCAAAGACTCGATTGTTTATCAAAAACAATTAAGAATTCTTTCGAATAATTAATCAAGGCTCTTTTATGAACTTAAGAAAGCATTCAACTCAGCATATCAAGAAATATTCAAGTTGGCAAATTTTAAAATTTGTAAATACCTTAAATATGTTCATTTAAATCGGTTGATAAGATGATTAAAATAACATAGCAACGGTATTTATGCATTTCAAATAAAGCAAACGTTAATTGACATGTCATAATATTACTTTGATAGGCAAAATAGCGAAATATATGTAATTAATGACTTTTTCTCAAGGTGGAGATAAGTCATTCATCTCAATTTTTACGATGTGCTTTATTAAAATTTACAAAACTGTCTGCAGCTGCAGCAGCCTTGTTATCTGCCTTTAACGTTGTTATTGGTGCTCAGAATTTTTGTAAACAAATTAGTCACCTGCCATTGCTGAGAATTATTGAATACTCATTAAAATCGCCGACGAGACAGCAATGAAAAGAAAAGAAATTTGCGCTATTTTATGAAAATCTGAGAAAAGAGAGCTTTGGAAATAAACAAACAACGATTTTATATAGCAATCGAATGTGGCAGATTTATGCCATTCTCTTAGCTATATGTGTACATACAAAACATGTCTATTTTATTCCGTTCACAATTCAGTCTCCAAAAAAAAACAAAAACTTACAATGAGAAATGCACATAAAAGTAACAGAATAGCAAAATTAAGCTCGAAGGTGTCGGCATTATAATCGTCTGACTCAGTTACGTTATCAATAGATGGGCAAAAGAGAACGAAACCAGGGGTGAAGATAACAGAGGGACTGTATTTCTCTCTCTCCCTCTCTCCCTGTGTTCTATTGAAGTGCAAAGTGTGATGTGCACTTAATATGCTTTTAATTGGCAATATATTCAATGGAAGTAGGCGATCTTTTTTTGTGTGTAATGTTTGCGTTTTGCTTCCACATAAATCTCCATTGAATCTGAACAATTATGCCAGACAATTAATAATAAAAAATAAAGGCAACAAAAGCGTGGCACACACAAACAATCAGCTAATCTACATCAAAAGATCTAAGCGGAACGTGCAGTGCAATCCCAATAATAAACACAAATTAATTTGTATGCCAAGTGGCAACTGAAACTCTGCCTCTGCCACTTTGATTCGCACCCAGACTGCGACTCAGACTTGGGGTTAAGTCAACAGAGTGAGGAGGGGGTGATAGAACACTCGGCTTATCGCCTTTTCCCCGAGTCAAACAAACTTTCAAAGAACATTTTTATGAATATATAGGGAATGAACTGAAGCTGCATGAAATTAGGCATCTACATGAAATTGTGAAACATTTAATAATCGTAATCTTTTAAAATTCATGTTATCAAAAGTAAATTATGTTTAATTTATAATAAGCATAATCAATTTATTATTCAAATTGAATAATTTGTATTAATTAGATTATTAAATTGTAATCTTCCCAATAAGTTATCAATTCACAATGTGCGAAGCTGGTTACGCTTATCGCTATTTCCCCGAACAAATTTAGAACCGAACTTCTATGACTATTTAGGGGAGCTTCAATTTAAATAGACATCAACATTGATATTATTAGAAATAAAATAATCATCATTAGTGCATTAGTGCAATATCTTATTGAAAATAAATTTCTTTAAACTATGTTGGGAATATGACTTTTTCCAGAATTTATCTAAATTGGAAAGGAATTTCTGCATAAGCAATTTTGTCAACGCCACCTATTGTTCATAGAAAACATTAAAGTATGTTTACAGAACTACAAATAAAAGCTGACGTCACGCAGATCATACAAAAGCAACAACGTCTTTGCTTGTCTTCAACAGCCTTCTTGCACATCGCAACATCACGCGATGGCAATTTCACCACAGCAGCAACGATGTGTGGTGACTAATAGTTGCAGTTTTTTCCAGGGGAAACCAAAATTGAAAAGTAAATTTCAATTTCTTATCACGCGATGGCAATTTCACCACAGCAGCAACGATGTGTGGTGACTAATAGTTGCAGTTTTTTCCAGGGGAAACCAAAATTGAAAAGTAAATTTCAATTTCTTATAATTTGGAAGTATGAATTTAGGCATTGAAATGTGGCTTAGAAATTAAGCCATCGCCACCTATTCTAATTATATAATTTTAAACAGGTCGTATGTTTCGAGTATTACAAATAGAAGCTGACGTCACGTAAATCATGCGAAAACAACAGCTGTCTTTGCCTGTCATCAACAGTCTCCTTGAACATCGCCACATCACGTGATGGTAATTACACCACAGCAGCGGCGATGTGAGGTGACTAGAAGTTGCAGTCTCACCACAGATGACTAAAAAGCCCTAAGCAAGTTGAAAAGAGACAAGCAGAGACAAAGCGAAGTAGAGCAGCACAACGCTAATCGAACTTGTCGTTTATTTCATAATTAAGTACATAACTTACCGAACGTTGCTTAAGTGCCTGTACTTGTAGCTGGCGTTGTTGTTTATGCAGTCGACGCTTCTTTTGCCGATTCTTTGCTATAGAACCGTTATTCGACGATGCTGCTGAATAACTGTGTGCGTTTAGCAATGGTGTGTCTGTTGTCTGCACTGCACCCACATCATGATTGTAGTTGTAATCAATGTAAGCCGTAGTCGTTGTGATTGTTGTTGCTTTTGTTGGTCCATGTCTAATGGCATTTTGTGAATCGAAGGGGTGGCGACGTCGAGAAAAGTAACGGCAACGGTGAAGTTCGCGTCGCTTTCGTAGATGCTGCTGATGGCTCTTTGCCAGCCCTGGCAGCGGAATCTTCATCTTGATTGCTGTGCTGCAGTCATCAGCCTGTGCCGGCTTCATGTGGACGACGACGTGTTGCTGGTCATTAGCGTTGGCCTCTAGGGCAAGCACACAAACAACAAGCAGCAGCCAGAGCAGCACCCAAATCACGTTTCTCAGCATTTTGTTTGGTTTTTTGCACAAAAGTTTGCCACAACTGAATTTTAATTAAATTTTGACTACTTTTTGTATTTGTATTTGTTAATTACTATTTTATGTCACAACATTATGAGAAATCATTTATTTCGCACTAAAACTACAGCAGCACCGCGATCCAAGATCCACTTGGAAATCACTAAAACTGAAAATACACACACACGCACCCACACTTTTGTCGTGTTTCCAACACGAACATTCGCGACCACAGTCAAAAGACGTTTGACTCCACTGCAGTGGGAGTTAACAATGTTCGCATCAAACCGCTGTCAACAATAACAACTGCGAACAACATGCTAGCTAGAGAACAAAACACAATCGAGAGAGAGAGAGAACAAGAGAGCCACAACTCATGAGTATTGTGCGTGCGTTCGTTAATAGCGCTGTAAGAGAGCGCAAGAATATGTTGCTAGACAGGTTCATAGGCAATGGCTTAGCAGCATGTTGCTAAGGCTGCATGTTGAGGGCGACACCATGCTGCTTTAGCGCTGTCAGCTGTTTTGTGTATAAATTGTTTATCCGGGTTTCCTTAGTTAAAGTGTTATTAAAAATTTGACTATTGTGATAATCTCATTTGTGATGATGTAATTTTACACACAATTTGACTAATTAAGGTTGATATTATCATATGTGGATTTATTACTGACCATTTTACTTAACAAAGTTCTTAAATTTGTCAACCATTTGTGGCTGCTTAAATTGGCAGCTTACTAGCAGTTATTGTTATTATTTTTGCTTTACCTTTCGCTTTGGGGATTAAGTTGTTGTTGTTTGTGGTTGTCAACAAGTCATGGCGCAGTTTTATGATTGATCGCCTGACTTGCAGCAACGTGCAACACATCCCATCCGTGCATTGTGGCACCTGCAACAGCCACAGCAACAGCATCTGCTGCTGCTGCTCGTCTCCCGCTGCTACTGATGAGGTGTTGCCCACTTGCACTTAATTGCGTGTTGGGCCAACCAAATCAACGCCTCGAATGCCTCTGGAATGCGCTGTGTGGCAAGGATAAGGGGCAAGCAGGCAAGAAAAGAGGGGGCCACTGAGCAACTTGGCGCCCTGCCGCGAGATGGTGGCCTATGTGGAAAATTTATGTGGCCAGTTGCCGCTGCTGTGGTCGACGCGCTTGGGGCATCTTTGGGGCGTTGCAAGTAGCCATCCACGATGTGAGGCAGGCCACGCGAGGCCAGCGCTATTGTTGTTGTTGTTATTGCTGCTGCTGCATAATTGATAAATGTTTACAAATTATTATGTTGCACACACAGCCACAACAACAGCAACGGGCCACCCAAGCGCGGTGAAAGCAGCCGCCACAGAATTTCGTTACGCTCAGTTCGTATTATTTTTTTATTTCATTTTTTTTCTAGCAACGTTGCCAATTTTCAGCACGTTGCCTGTTTTCACAATGGCGCCACCTTGCACTCCGGTTTGCTAATTAAAATGAATTTCTCAATCAATTTCGCAAACGTGCCACAAAGACAATGATAATGAAAAGTTTAATGCTGATGATGACGATGATGAATATTTATGTAGAAGGTCAGTGCTGAAGCAACAGTCGCAATTAGATCAGATAATGCACGGCAGCAAAATAAAAAAAAAAAACAGAGAGAAGGAAGCGAAGTTTCCGATTCGATTGCAAATCGAAAATCAAGTAAATGTAAAATGTAAAATGAAAATGGAAATCAAATTTGTTACTGATGACTTCAGTTGGACTTTTTCATGCTATGCTCATCCCTCGCCATTAGCCCATTGTTGCTGCATGCCTCGCCCTGAGTTGCTTTCAATTTGCCTAAGTTGCCATTTGAGAGAAACAAAGAGGGAGGAGGAGGGAGGGAGGGGACAGCAGCTGCCACAAGCAAAAGCAGATAACCGCAGACAAATATATATATACGTGAATTACAAATACGTATACGAAACGCAAACGGAATCAGCATCAACATCGGCATCACAAATACGAATTCAATACAAAATGCAAATGAAGCAGAACCAAAATGCGCCGCAAAATCATAAAAATCAAATTGAAAGCGGCCCCAGGGACGATGGCAAGAGGGACGGGGAAGGAAGACGCGGGGGGTATCTGCTTAAATAATTGACATATCGAAAATGAAATCGAAACCGCCACAGCAACAAAAAAAAAGAATAGAGGAGAAAAGGTGCAGCAATGAGATGGCTTAATGAAATCACATTAGAGCAACAACCCCTAAAAATATACAAAAAAAAAAAGAATAAAATAGAGCATCCCCTAGAGGTGACAGTCGCTTCCTGCTAATTGAGCCAGGGCTGCGAAAAACCAAAATCCTTTTTCTTTGTCAGCAGCGAGCTGATCTATGATACTTGGTTTCTATGTGTCCAATTATGTTGAAAAATATTTGGGAGAAACAAAGCGAAGCTCCTCACGATGACGATGATGAGGGGCAACAAATTGACTTAAGATAAAGTGGCTCAAGAGCTGACGGGTTGACTCTTTGTACATCCGTCTGTCTGTCTGTCAGTCTGGCTGAATGTTTGTCTGACTAACACACACAGAGAAAGAGTGTCGCCCAAGGCCACAACATGAAAAAAGGGTGCACAACGCAATTTCCGGTTAAATGCGATGAGTTCTTTTTTGGGTGTAAGAGAGGTTTCCATTTGAGTCAGCAGACAAATATTTGGTGCTTGGTGCAAAAGTTGACATTGGGAAAAGGCAACTGAAAACAGCAGCCAAAGGTCATGTGTGTGTATGCAAATGAAGAATGGAAATCAGATAAGCGTATTATGACATATGGAATGGAAATGCTGCACACTTTTTAATCTTACACTGCGCATGGAATGGGGCAGAAAACACACACACACACAACATTTCCACTTTTTACGATGCCTGAAAGTCTTAGAAATTCGTCTACAAAAACATAAGAGCAGATTTTGTTTAAAAGTTCATGACTTTAACATATCTTTTAGTTGGTCCCTGAAGTGACAGCATCGTTAAATTTGGGGAATACTTTGAGCAAACATTTTAGATTTAGAATTGCTAAAATGTTTTACATTGAAAAATGTATGGATTTTACCTTAGTACAAATCAAGCTAGTTAACATTCAAGTGCTGCTGGCTTACCGAATTTTATTATGCATTCTAAATATTATATTTCGCGGTAGAAAAACACATACCACATTTCCACTTTTAACGACGCATTCTCTAAAGAAGCGAGTGTCTGCATTTTCAGCTGGCAATCTTGGAGAATTTTTCACGTTCTATTTAAGTGTTCTCGACTTTTAAATACCTTACAGACAGTAAACAAGTAGGAAATCTAAAGACGAGTGTGCTCAACTATGAAATACTCGCTACGCATGTCAAATAAAACCTTATTTTACAGCTATACGAAAAATATGTCTCAAAAATACTAAAATATACCGCAGGCTACATTTATTATATAGATATAGTAATACATTTCTCGATATTTGTGTTGCTCTAAGTCTGTCAAAAGAAGGGAAGCATCACTTTGAGTTGTGGCAATATCTTAAGGCAATAATCAAATCTATCGCATGCTAAATATTGTTAATTAAAGCAACTTCTATTAATAGCTTTTTCCCTTAATAAGAAAATTGCAGTTTTAGTCAAAGTGTTCTCCATGTTGACATACCTTAAAGACAGTCAAAATAAGAGGGCCATCATCAAGAACTTTGGCAATATCTTAAATCAATAATTAAGTTGTTCGTATGCAAAGTTTTGTAGCCTTAAAATAGCCTTAATATATTTATTTGATGCAAGCTAGTTACGCTAAAAAGCGCCTTCACAACGGGAACATTAAATTGCAAATCTCTAAATTTTATAGTCTCTGCAACAGACAGATCAAAAATCTGCCTCCCTTAGTTGGCCATACCCTTTTTGCCCGATTTGAATGAGCTGTGGCCATAAAACACAAAGACCCAATGACACAGATTGCAACCGAATGCAACGAATGCAACTGCAACAGTTGGTGGCCACCCGTTGATGAGCTGGAAATCGAATTGGAGTTGCTGCCACACCTGGGGAGGCTCATTAAAGGAGCTGGCAGCCCATTAAAGCGGCGTTTCTTGTGTTGAAAGGCGAGGCCGCCGCCAACAATTAGTCGCTTGTGGTGAGTGCAACGCAAAAGGGGCAGGGAGGAGACAAGGCAAGCAGACCGGCAACTTGTGGCATGTGTGGATAAAAATGGAAATGCTGTTTGGCTTTGGCTATCTAAGAAATTTTAGAAGGGGGCACATTGCGAGCGTGCAACAATGATTGACTTACAGTCCCAAGGTGCAAGAAATCATTCACTGTAAAATCGACTCTAAGTTTGTAGTCTGTTATTTTGTAGTTTGTAGTTTTAGCGGTAGCTCACTCATTCGCATTGTTATTTTTATGATCAGACAACACACATTATGCAATAAGTCCATTTGTGGCGGCATTTTGTTGGCTCTCTCGCTTGCATAAGAAGCTGGCCAATAAAATCGAAAATTGAAGATGTTGCAGTTATGAAAATGCGACTAGAAATAATAAAAAAAAACAGCACACACACAAACAGAAACTCATAAATCTATTCGGGCGGATGTTAATACTGTTCGCAGCTCTTGTTTTTTTGTTTCAGAGTGGGACGCCACTGTAGTGCGTGCTCAGCTATATACAGTGGCTTCCAAAGGAGTTGGCATGCTGCATGAGTTCTATAATGCTTTGTGAGTATTTTCCTGTTTCCTTTATACAATTCTTTGTATTGTTCTCTCTTGTGTTTGCTAACAATATTTTAACCTTAAAATATTCTTAAAGTAATATCTTCTATGTAAATTTATTTTTCCTTTTTTTTTTAGATTATAAAATCTTGTTTCCGATTGAAATATTTTTCTATAAAATTCTAGAGTTTTCACCTTATTTCTTTCTTGAAATAAGTAACATAAAATCACAAATTTTGCAATCTTGGCAGAGCGAAGATTATTATTTTTCTTCTCTACAATTTGATATACAAATTTTGGTATTGGTGAGATAAACTTAATGTTCGATAGTAGTTTATAGTTGTTTTGAATATTGTAATATATAATATATTTGAAAACAAAATTTAATAAATTTATATATAAATATATTTTTAGAAACTATTATTTTCTAATTCTCAAATATCTTTTCTCTATTATGTGTTTCATTTTTAACTTTCTCTACTAATTCAACGCTCTCTTTGTTCTTTTGGATCTCAGTTCCTAAAATTTTAAAGCACCTGTTCTAATTGATATTTTCTCAACTTTCAAAACAAATCGATTAATGCGCTCGAAATCAGGCTATATCAACTTTAATTCTGTTCGGTCTTTCAGTGCGGCAATTAGTGAATGTTAAATGCTCCACATACATCTTGTACAATATTTATTAAAACGCATAGCGAATGCTTTGCTTTTTGCCTTCGCTTCGTTTAAATTCTTCACAATTTGTTGGGCATTGTTGGCATAAACGGGTAAGAAGAGGCCAGCATTCATTATTTAGGAATCGATTGAAAAGCAAAGTAATTTTCATTTAATTTCACTTAAAATGCACTCAAATCGAATTCGGTTTTTGTTATCCCCAAACGAACGAAATCATCCTCTAATAAAACGAGAATGTAAAGGTGCAACAAATAAAATGACTTGCTGGAATTGCCATTGTTGTTGCCGTTGCTGTTGCTGCTGTTGATGTGGGCTGGTTGTTTACATTGATTGCTGGGCAGATACACAACCACAATAAAAATAAAAGTTAAGGAAAAAAAAATAAACGAACCGTAGCGAAGCGAAGCAAAGATGTTGTTGAGAGTTGTTGTACATGAATATATCCTGTTTATTTGTACAACTAAAATGGACAGTCAGCGAATTGCAGCCGCCCCTCTCTTCTACCTGAGTGTGGCATCGACTCTTGGTTAGGCATCAAACTAATCCAATTAGTTAAACAATGCCATGGCATTTTGTACACAGATATTGTTCGTGTGCCTAACGAGTCGAGTGGCCAGTTGAGTCAAAGCTGACCTCAAGCCTGACCCTGGCACCGTTTCGAATCGGATTCGAACTCGGATTTGGATCACATTTGGATCTCTCGTTGTTGTTGTTATTGTTGTGTCTGTTTTCTGGAATTGACCCTACTTAGCTATGATCCCTTCGACCTCTCTCCTACATCTATCTTTGTCTGTGTCTACCTCTCTTCTATTGCTATTGTATTTGCCATTCGCTGCATTCAATTAACGTTCAGCATGGCCAGTTGCTCATAATCCCTAGTTGGCAATCCGTCAAAGAGATTAGGCCAGCAATGAAGCCATTTCATTATCTCTGCCCCTCTCTACATACATACTATATCTTTTTCTCTTTCTCTTTCCCTACATCATATTTCTGGCGTTTGCTTTTGCTGGCCGTTTATTGACCTAGGTCTTAACTAACTCGCTCGCTGACTGCTTTAATATTTTTGGGTCATTCAGGTGCTTCTCTGGCTCACGTTGCCATCGTTATCGTTACAGTTATCGTTAGCATTATCGTTATCGTTAAACATAATCGTAACTGGAATTGGGCAAATTGTTTATGCGGTTTCTAATAAACCTGCATATCAATTTAAGCGCCAGCTTGAACTTAACAAACTTCCTTCACCTTTGTTTTGGGGGCAGACTAACTTTAGTATTAGCCACAGCTTGTGGCTGCAACTCATTCGGCCAAGGGTTAACTCGACTGCATTAGCAGTTCAAGGCAGTAAATTGAGCCATAAGCTGCAAGAACGAGCCACCGTCTGGTAGTTTATAATGTTGGCAGATATTTGATTTTAATATAGTTTTACGACTTAGCTTGTTTGTTAAATAAAAGAGAGGGGCACTAAGATATTTAATGGGTATAAGTTGCTTACAAGTTTAGTAAGGAATTTGATAAATATATAACAATATAATAAATAAAGAATATAATAATCAAATATTTCCATCGAAGGTACCGACTAAATAATTATTGCATACTGTAGTATATAGTTCAATACGATGTCAGATTTAAGAGCAAAGATTATATTTAAGTGTATAAAAAACAGGTATATAGAAATAGTAAAATTGAACTTCGTAGATTATCGACCTTTTCGTTAATGTTGTTTATATTTTTTTCCTAAATCTAATAATATTTCTAAATCTGTCAATTGACAATTTGATAGACACAACAACGTTAAACCATCGTTTTACATATTTTTATTACATTCTAGTAGCAAACATATTATCAATATGCCTCTATATTCTGTTTTTAATAAGACAATTTGTTTTATAGCCACAATATTTAACCATCTTACAATATTTTTATATTTTTATCTGAATAACTTTTCAAAATTCTTGAAGCAAACATACGAGCATTATAAAAATGCATTGATATTCTCTTTTAAATAAGACAATTGCTTTATAATTTGAAAGCCACAATATTTACCATCATATTTTTATTATTTTATCTGAAAAACTTTTTAAAATGATGCTAGCAAACATATAATCAAAATGCATCGATATTCTCTCCTATGAAAATCTAATTTAAATCGATAAATTTTAATGCATTAAATATTTCTCTATCATGGCGAGGAAATCTCGCCACAAATATTGTTAACGCCATTGTATAGAAAGAATCTTATGAAGCACATTTCAGCAGCAGAAGTTGAGATTTGACTGGGCTCAACTTTGACTTGAAAATTAAATGAAAGTTTATGTAAAATTATTTGGCAAACAAATTAAATTTTTCGTTGGTGCCGCTGCTGCAAAGTTGGCAGTCAACAGACGTCGTGCCACAACACAACACAATCGCTGTTGCTGCTGCCACGTGGACGAGAACTCAAAAGCAGTCAAGAAATAAGCCGAGCAGCAAGTGGAGAAAGAGAGGGGGAAAGAGGGAGAGAGATGCCACCTGCTCTCTCATCTGCTGCCGACTTAATTGTGCGAAAAAGTTTTTCTTCTTTAGCGCTAGGAATAAAAACTGCCGCAAAGTGTGGAAATTATTTGACAGACCGTTAGGAACACTGAGCGAAAATTAGAAAACATGCTCAAAGTGGTTGAAAGCGAGAAGCCGATGAAGAAAATGCATTCAAGACTTTCCCTTTTGGCAAACTTTTGCCGCAAAAATCGATCGATTTGCCTTTTGAAGGCCACGCATCTCATTGGAGCGCAAGTTAAGTTAAGAAAATTTGCCAAATGTGGCAAGAAACACAAATAAATAAAGTAACTCAAATCAAATAAACGCAAAATATATTATACACATATTTTCATCTTGAAACATATTCTTGAATTTCGCTTTGCGAACCAACCAAAAAATGCAGCTCAAAATGAAACTCAAGCAAGCAGCGACATTTATGATGATGACGGAGTATGAAAACTTACATTGCAGTCACAACCAGACGCACTCTAAAAATGTCAAACACACACACTCACATACTATACTCATATATGAGCGCACAATTTCAACGCTAACACACACACACACATATTTACACACACATGTGCACTGTGCTCATATAAAAGAATTGTTCTTGAACAAAACTCAATGATGCACACGCTACGAACAAGCAGCAACAACTAAAAAATTGTAAGAACTTGACATGGGAAATGCACGACTATGAGATATCCTGTGTTCTACAAATGTTTAAAAATTAATTATAATGTGCAAAAGGAATTATTATGTTTTTACTTTTTGTATCGATCAGGTTTTGTGAAATCAAATAAAAAAGAATAATTGTAAATTAATTAAAATTATATATTATATTATTAAATAATAACAGTTTGTAAATAAAACGAAGTCTGTTGTGCCATCAAATAATTGAGAATAATTTAAACAATATTATACCTTATTTAATATGAATGAACATTTTTTATAGCTGCCGAATTGTTTAGATTTTAATATGAGATTTTAACCGAGATTGTTGTGAAAATAAACAATTAAAAACTATTGTGAACTATATAAAAATGAAGTTAATAAGTTATTTTCAGATGGTTTAACATAAAATATTAAAAAAACTTTTTTTAGCTGGTTTAACATAAAATATTAAATAATCTGTGAAAGGTTTGTTTTTTTTTTTTTTTTTTGGTTATTATTAATGTTTAAGCTTCCAACATACATATGACAACATCGACTTCTTTCATTAACTAAATCTGTTGTGTCCTATAATTGAATCCTATACTTTTTTAGTTTCTGGCGACTTTTCTAATACAAATGTAATGCATGTATAGAAAACAATAGAAAGAAAAACTGTCCACAGAAATAAGTTAACCTTGGACAACAAAACGAGAAACTTTAATATATATTATAATTAAATTATTTTGTTGGAAATACTGTACTGCATAAAGTACCCACAGACACCGGCTGAGGTAATTACAGGGTATTGAAAGCCATAGAGAAAGCAAGCAGCAAAAATTGTGAGCTGCATTTTAGACAAGTGCAATCGGGCGGCATTTGTGGGAGTTGATGCCGTGTTGTCTATTGGGATCCGCAACTTGTAAGCGCACTATCTGTGTATACTACTCTGTGTGTGTGTGAGTGTGTATGTTTGTGAATGCTTAAGTGCTTGTGTGTGTGTGTGTGTGTGTGTCTATTGGTGTGCATTCAAGTGGTTGTCTGTGTGCGCCAAGAAGAACTCATCATTGAAGTGGCAATAACGAGTGTTGACGGTTATATTGAAACACAAACTGGCAACCCCATCACATGCCTCCTCCCTCAACCTCACCACTTGCCACATCTCTACATCAAAGGCAAACCAATTGCACTGCAGGGCCCATAAAAGAATGAAAGAAAGAAAGAGCGAAATTATTGAATGTCTGCATCAGAGCGTTCAATATTCGATGGTTGCGTTGCGTGTATCTTATCCGCGTTTGCGTTCACATTTTAATTGGCGAACGAACTTTTGCAGTCAACGTTGCCCAAGGTGTCTAAGAAATAATATATATAGAAAGCTAGGAAAGTGAAGTGAGTGTGAACTACAGCTACTAGCACTTATCGCAAGCTAAATAATTAATCAAGGCAAACAAAAGCTTGTCGTCGTCGTGTGTGTGTCACGCCCAGGAAGTGACAGTTTCGAGGCGAACGTCAACACCACGTCGCCATCGACGCCATCGTGTGAAGCAGCAGTTGATTAATGAGCTGCAGCCTGCTGCAGGCTGCTGCTAACGTGGCCAACCAACTCTGTCTGACTTAGCAACCAGTTGAGAGGCAACTCTAGACAGCAAGCTGGGGAAATGAGCTGCATGCCAACGTGACCCCAGCATAGACAGAGATATATACATAGTAGATAGATAGATTGGCAAAGGGAACAGCATTAGTTGCGATTTGAGCATTGGACAAACAGCATTAGGAAGCAAACTGGCTGCTGTCTGAGCTGGGATTTGGTCTACCGTAAGAAAGAAGCAGCCAATCTTAAAGAGAGCAAAGCTTCCCTTTTGGCAAAATAATCTGAATTTCGTAGAATTGAAGTCTCTGAAGAGTAAACAAATATTGAAAGAATTTGCTATTGTCTAATCTCTTAAAGATAGCAAATCTTTCCTTTTGGCCAAATAAACTGAATTGTGTAGAATTGAAGTCTCTGTTGGATTGTTACTACGAAATTCATCTGACCAATATCCAAATATTTGTGAAATTCGTTAATTTGAACTCAGAGATCTCATTTGATATAAAAATAATAAAATTCGGTACATATAAATAGAAGTGATAAATCAAATGGTTTTATAACATAATCAAATCTATTCAATTGTGAACTTCAGGAACATCGTTAAATAAAAAGAGATAATTTATAATTTCTCTAATATTATAACCGATATTAAAAATCCCAAATACTCTGCAAGCGAAAAAAGTGAATAAAATGCAAATAAAACTGCAAGCAAATGAATAGAAAAAATACTACAGCTTATATCAAGGTCAAATAAATTGTGTACACAGTAAGAAATTTAGAATTATTTGCAACTTTTTATTGAAAATGTGAGGTAAGTGGACTAAACAGGAGGAACTCATTAAACAATTTCAATGCTGACCTTTAATAATGTGCAAAGCTGGTTAAAGTTGTCTACAAGGAAATGATAACAAAAAAAAGTAAACAGCAAAGAAGTTTAAAAAATAAATAAATTATAGAAAATCAAGTCAAAACTGCTCTTTTTTAGAATGACACTAAAGAGCTTTACAACTTCTGCGCAAAATTAAATTTATAGCTTATACTTCAACTAAATCAAATAAATATTCTGCAGTTCTGGCAGCCAGCAGCAACCAGCGAGCGTGCTATAATTAGAAATCCTTGAACAAGCAGCGTAACTCAAACACACATCCGAAATGTGAATCAAGCAGCCATTCGAGTGTCTATGGCAACCTAATCAACTCAATACAAAAGCATCAACAGCAGCAGCAGCACATCCACAACAACAGAAACAACAACAACTACAAGAATTTGCTGTGAGCGCATCAGATGGCAACGGGCTTGGCTTGAATCGCTGGCATTGCATTGCTTGGCATGCTTTGGAGTGCCACAAATGGTTGCACTCTTTTCATTAGATATCATTGCACGTAGCACGCGGCGTATGCGTATTTTTGCTATTTACACACTCCAGCTGAATGCGCGTGTTGAAGCTGCTAAAACGAAATTAAGCTGCTGTTGTTGTGTCCGCGTCGCAAATTGAAATGCATAACAGCAAGAGTAAGAGAGAGAGTGAGGGAGTGAGTGCAGATGTTGCCGCAACAACAGCAACAACAATAATCTATGCCACAAATCAAGTTACAATTCTATAGAGTTAACTGCTACAGTTCCCAGTTCGCAGTTCGCAGTTCGCAATCGCAGTCACAGTTATAGTTCGAATTGCCATGGCAACAAGATTTCAATGCAATTGAAATTTAATTTTGATTGATTTTCCAGCATTTTCTAGCTGCATTTTAGCAGCATTTTTTCCCCTCTTTTCATCTCTTTTTTTTTTTTTTTTGGTTGGCACTGTGATTTGTGCCACGCCTACAGTGCAGCACAGTGTTGAGGTAAGTGTTTGCTATGGCGTTTGCATTTTTCAAGCGCGCTTCTTCGCTCGGCACGTGACCCATTTTATTTTGGTTCGGTTTTTTTTGGTTTTTTACTTGATTTTTTACTTGCGTTTTTACTCCCTTTTTTAGCTTTGCTCTGACTCTGACTCTGACTATTCTATTTGGCGGGTTTGGGGGCAGAGTGCGTTTCAGCTATCGGCCAGAGTCGATTGAAATGTAATCAAAAATTGTAGTGCAAAATGCAGCTAACGCGTTTTCAAAGCGCCTCCCAAGTGCTTGGCTTGCTTCGTGCTTCACGGCATCCGGCAAATTTTCTCGCACTCGTGTCGCGTGGTAAGTATTTTAAAGCAATTTGTTTGCGATGCACGGCATGCAGAAATAAAGCACACAAATTACGCCAGTCCAACGCGATGCAACGTGGCATATTTTATATATATTCTCTATATGCACAGTATAAAGTTTGCTACTCGAAACAGATTTAACGCAATCGCAAGTATATTTAGTATTCAATTTTCAGCTAATAAATAATTCTATTGTGGCTTTAAATTTCTGCAAAGTGTGGCTAAAATTCAATATTAACGATACGGAAGTAATTTTAGAGTAATTCTTAGATATCCATCCATTTAAATAATAATTTATCTATTTATGCGAATCTATAGATAACAAGACATCATATTTTAAAAGAATTTTGAGCATTGCACAAAATAGAAAAGACCCTGAAAAGATCCATACATGATGCAAATCATATACTTGCTTTGGTATATTTCGAATGCAGTACTTAAGCGATATACCAAATACGGTCTTCGGTATATTTTAGTTTTGTTTTATATATTTTAAGATTTTCATTTGTTTTGATTTTACTCAAATGGGTGGAGGATGTCTCATAGTAAAACACACTTTCCTAATCGACAATTAAATGGTTACTAAATGTATCTCGGTATAAATAGATTTTTCCAAATTATAAGGTACAAATGATTATTAAAGAAATAACTTTAGAATTGTTATTTAATACAAATACTTATACCGATAGGCTACAAATAAGTTTCATGCGAAAGACTTAAGGTTTGGATTAAATATATAATCTTGGAATGACTTGTTATGGTATTATTTATTTCTTTTACTGTTTAAATTACTCATTAAATAAATACTAAAAAAAATATCCATCTTGAATTCGCTATAATTAATACCCAAATTATTACAGAATTATTATGCATATATGCTAACCAATTTTCTGACTTTCACTTCAACTTGAATTAATTTTCAACACCTATTGCACAACCCACGCTGCGTATGCGTAACGCCAGCGCCAGCAAGTATGCAACACTTTCATTCCCAAGCTCGCTGAGTGCTGAGCTTGTTGTGTTTTTGTATGTGCGTTTTTTTCCTGTTTCTTTTTTGGTTTTTTTCTCCTATTTTTTTTTTGGCTCTCAGATTACTTAGCGCAGACTGAAATTAATTAAAGCAAACTGAAACATGACACGCACTCAACTGCATGGCTAATAAGCAGCAGCAGCAGCAGCAGCAGCTCGCCTTCAGTAAGTGCTTGTCCTCGCCCGCTGAGCACGTGCCAAGCCTCTCATGGGAGAGCCAAAAGAGAGAGCGGGGAATGGAAGCATATAACTGTGGTTAAGAGACGGAATGGGATGTGATGGGGGTCTGTCAAGCTGATGTCGGTACAAGCATTATGACAGCATTTACACTTTAGCTGCAGGTCCGTTTGTCGTTGTCCAAGGATTAGAGGCTCTCCCAAGGACTTTGCAGCTCGTAAGCTCGCCCGCAAAAGGCTTACAACAAAACTGAAGCTCAACTGGAGCACGAAGGAATGACCAGTGTCCATTAGTGACGCACCCAATTGTGGAGTTGAAGATCTTAAAGACGGACTTTAAAATGTTTGTGCCACACTATGCAAATGCAAATACTACAATAAATCCAAGTTGCGGGCAAAAACTCAATTTAAGCAAAAATGCCACACAGGATGAGTAGCTAGCTGCCTGTCCACCGTTGAGAATTTCGAACATGTGGCAAGTCAGTGTGGCAAGGCAGTCCACAAGCACACACTGTGCAGCCCAAAACAAATTCCCATCCATGCTCCGCAGCCGAAAAAATGCGCTCACAAGCAACGGCGACAAACAACGACGAAGTCGCGCAGTTTTTTGCGTCTGCGTTTTTGTTTGCCTTGCCGAGCTCAGCTGAAGGCCAGAGGATAGACCACAGCAGCAAGGACTAAGGACAACCACAACCACACAGCGACAACGACAACGACGACGACGATGACGACGATGGCATGTTGAGCATGCACTAGACCCATTTCACTTTGCTTTCGCAACGGGCCAAAAGCTGCACTTCAACCCGCCTCCCAAACAACAACAACAAAAAGAAAAAACAAAAGTAAAATAAACGAAACCTAACGAACGAATTTAAATATGTCAAATACCCTTCAGAGTTCGGTGTAAAAATGATGCGCAAATAAAAACCGCAGATTATTTTGTAATCCACACCAACTGAATCCGCAAATGCCACACAAAAATAACAACTATTTTATTTGGCACATCGAATATGAATTTTATAAAAAGAAAAGGTAGTTGCAGCTTCCATTCATTTTTTTGTAGAGTTTTTCTTGTTTTTTCATTCAAAAAGCTTGGAAAGCATAAAAACTCTAAAGTTTATGAGGAAGTCTTTAATTCTAATTTTAAATTAACTGATTTTATTAAGCATGTTAACAGCAAGGAAGCAAAAGTTTATTATTTGGAATATCTGATATATGACTGATGATGGAGACCATCTTTACATTTTTATTTTAAAAATTGATTTATCAAGCTGTTGAGCTATGTACGAAAAAAGTACCATAACAATAAATTTTAGGGAAAATTGAATCAGGTCAATATTTAAATAAATTTTATAAACTATCAACTTACTAAGCATATTAGCAACAACTAATTTAACAAATTAAAACATTTGCTATTACTTTACTACTCTATTCTCACAATCCTATATGAATATGTTTTCTATATCAAAGACTGATCTTTATGCTCCAATTTTATTCTTATCAAAAATAGAAAAATCGCAATTTAACATTAAAGTAGTTAAGTAAAGACATGGATAGATGAAAGTAACAGAGGTTACAAGTTTTGTATATTTTGCACTATTTTCACACAAAATTGATATACCCAATGCAGAGTAAAGAAAATAGCTGGAACATCGTAGCCTGGTGAGATCAGAGGCGTTGCAGCACAAGGAGGTTGAGTTTGCAGCTTCGCAACTTTATTTATTTTCTGTGTGTGTGTGTGTGTGTTTTTTTGTCGTATGTGTTGCATGCCTGCTTGAAATTCATTTTTCTGCGTGCTGCACACGATGCACAGCAATTCGGTTAGAAGATGGAAGCAAAGGCCACGTTCACGCACACACACACACATAACACACACACAGGTGAAGCTACCTTAAATGGATTTGCTTTGGCCATCAGCAGAAATGTGTTTATTTGCCTGGCCATACTATGTGCAAAAGGAGTTGCGAAAAGTAGACTTGAAATTCGCATCGCTAACATTCAAATTGTTTTAGATGCCAGTCGCATGCTAATAAGTATGCAAATTCAATTCTCAAATCAACGAAAAACACACACACACACCTACACATGATATTAAGGAGGAAGAATGTAGGTTGAAGGCACTTCCTGTAGCATTCATTACAATATTTAATTGTTGGCTCCAAGAAGGCAAGCAAGGAATAAAATGCAACTGTAGATACCCTATAGAATAATGTAAATTAAGTGCGACAGCAAAAATTAAATGCAGACTTAATAAAGAAAATATATAGAATGAAATTTAAAGCTATGTTCTAGAAAAGTATTGTGTGCTAAATATTTAAATGTAAATTGAGCCAAGTAAATTTCAATGAAAATTTCTTAGAAAAGTTTTAATCAATTTTTAGCGCAACTCTTCCTGGAACTCGCTCAAAATATAAAATATCAAAAAGTCTATTGCGGAATAAATATGCAAAACTGGCTTACGACCATATTTTTTTTTGGCAACCACAGCCGCTGCTTCAATTAAAAATGTTGCCATAGAATTTTGCGTTTTGCCGAGGCGTAAAGTGAGTGACATTTTGTGGTCAGTTGATGGACAGTTTTGCGCATTTGGCCTGTTTGCCAAGAGGGCACAAAAGGGACACACACACAAGCCAGCAAGCAAACAAACAAACACACATACTCTATACTGAAATGTCAGGCTCAAGGGTCAACTGGGGGTTAACAGAGTGAGCAAAGAAAGTGGGCGAGAGCGGAGAGAGTGAGTATTGAGGGGTGTGGATGGTGTGGAGGGTGTTTGCCACTGTGTGGTACAGTGTGAGCCACAAGTTTGTCAACACTTGGCCAACGTTTGCAGACATCGACTTTGACGTCACTCAGCGTTGAAAAGAGTGAAGCGAGAGCGACAACATGAATTGGTCACGATCACTTTGGCTTTATTGTTTTTTTCTTTTTCTTTTCTTTATTCTGAACCTTATTTCCTTGACTTGTGTGTGTGTGTTTGATTTGACGTGACTAATGGGTCGTTAGGCGTTGTGTGCTGCGAAACAGTGAACACGCAGCAAAGACATCGACATCGGACAAAGACAGGGAACCAGGGACATGCTCGAGTTGGCCAGTTACAAATTGGCTGCCGAACAACGATGCAGCTGGGAATGGCAACATGAAAGGCAACAAGAGGCACTAGGCTAATTATACGCACTGACCTCAACACTCGCCACTTCCCACTTGCCACTCGCCTACACAACTCGCTTCTCTCTACACTTCGTTGTCAAGGGAAAACCGCAAAACTCCGAAACTCAGCAACCACATAGATAAGTTTAACACTGATTAATCGAGCTGAACTTGTCTTGGACTCACGTTGTAAAATGTTAATTTGACATTTGCTAAAATGCCACAGCCTCCAACAGCAGCTGCCAGTGTGACTCACCTGCAATGACAAAAAAAAAAGAACAAGAACAAGAAAATGAATTAGTAATTAGAATGGATATTTGAGAATGTCGCTAATAATTTAGGAATTAAGACTTTAACATACTTATTAATAATATTTTGAGAAACTATTTTGCAATATTTTAGATTTTTTTTTATTATTAATGTTATGTATTTTGAGCAATCACTAAATCTAAATATACGAAATTTAGGCATTCGCATTTAAAATAAAAATGCATTTAAAATGATAACATAGTTTAAGATCCCCAGTGAATATTTTAAAATATCTATAGAAGACATCAATACATTTAATGTAATTTTTGTGAATTTGGCCATTTAAACGAACAAAGACTTATTTATATATTTTAAGAAATTAATGAATATCATTTAAGATAATTATTATTATTATTATTGTAATGAATTTGCTGTTATCACAAAAGTAAGATAGAATAAAAGTATTAGGAATTCAAATTTTTAATAAAAATAAATTTGAAATGGACTCATATATGTGTACATAAAAAATAGTAAAATAAATAATAAATTAGAAATTAGAATTTCAATTAAAAATAGAGTGAAGATTAAATTAACTAATACCTACATGGAATATAAGTCAGTGTGTATTTCAAGGACATTCAAAAGAGGAAATCAGTGTGAAAAAGTGTATTAAATAATAATAATCACAATACAATGTTAGTAAACATAAAATTAAATAAGAATTTTCAATTAATATATATTTGGAATGATGAGTATTTGAAGTGATTATAAATTTTAAATTCTGATATTCAGTTTGATAAGTCAAACATTAAAGTTCTCATGCAATATATTTAGTACATTATATTGTAATAATAATAAATAAAGAATTTAGTTGAAATATTATTCTTATTGTAGTGTAATTGCCAGAAGTCATTTAAGAGGCATATAAATTTAAATCTAACATATTCTCTAGTTTAAGCAGACTTAATCGGTCCTTCAGTAAGATACCTCTTACATTCTGTCTTGATATACCCTTCTATCTGCTTAGTAGCCAGTGAACAAGTAATTCATAAATCAAATTAGATATAAGCTGGCAATATGATGTGAAATCGACAATGCTTACAATCGCATTGGCATAGTTTAACCTTAGAGTATTTTGCAGCCTAACCTTTGTCATTTTGTCATCGAGCAGGCCAATGAACAGATTAGACTGTGTGGCTGGTCTGTGTTATGCTTGTTGATTTGCATATGACATCATCATTGCGGCACAGCAGCGAAACTTTTGCGCAAAAACAAACAAAACTTAGGAATGCAAAAGGCAACAAGCGAAAAGAGAAGAAACAAGTCAACACACAGACAGAGAGACTGTTAGTTGGGAGTCGTCGCCGCCGTCGTTGCAGTCGAAATGATTTGCAACTCTGTGTAAATTTATTTGCCTGCCCCCGCCGACGCAGTGAGGCAATTATTAGTTGGCAGTCGAGACGAGCACGAGCACATCATAATTCCAAGAGGCTGCAAGCCAGCAACTGCAAGCCGTTGCATGCCCCACGGTGCACACGAAGGCCGCAAAAATGTTTGACGCCGCTGAGATTTTGTCTGCCATTCAACTATGAATATGCACAGTCCACAAAACATAACGTAGTCATCGACTTTGAGTCTAGAAGCTGCTATTGCTACAAATGCCCCGCTGGCTGCATCGACTGATTGCTTCGTTGGTTAGCTTTTGGTTGCGAGTTGTGAGTTGTTGGTGATTTGAGTTTGATGAAGTGATTAACAATGCCATTGCTTGTGGCTCTTGATATCGTTTAGTTTATAACTTGCCCTGGGTTCAACTCTCGTGTCTCTCTCTCTCAGCAGGTGCATGGCCTGGCAATGACAGAATTATGCAAATTTAAGCACATCGACAGAGCTGGAGAAGGGCAAATGCTGGCTGCTGAAGCCTGCAATTGGAGCTAAAATAACCTTGCGGCTACGCAATGGGAGGGAGTCTGCTCATTGCAAGAGTAATTGGGTTACTGAGGTCACTTCGAATCTACAATTCTACGTTTATTGACGCTAATCAATGACGTTTTTCTCATCAATGTGTGAACTTCTAGAGGCAGTAAAATTATGCACACAAAACTTGTAAAATAACTTCAAAAATTGACTAATTAAATATCAAAATTTGACGATGCAAATTTAAAATGAAGTTGGTGTAAAAACTGAAAGAAATCTTTCAGTTAGCAGATGCAAAAATCTGTATTTTTAAACCTCCGAAATATTATATATTCTTAAGGTTATTCAAAAATGGTATATTTTTAATGTAACTGTACAGCGAAATACGAAATATAAGTTTTGGTATACTTTTGCATAATATTATAACATCAAATGACTTATTAACATTTATTTTTGTCTATTTTTAAACTTTCAAAATCGAAGAAGTTTTTAGCTTCACAAATAAGTTTCAATGACAAGCAGCGGCTGTTGCAATGATATATTTCAATGTATACAGTTACAGAAATGATATACCAAATAGAAACTTTGGTATATTTTTGTATATTCAGTATATATATTTTGGTATATTTTAAGAATAAAGCCGTACTATTGTGGTATACTTTTGTATTTTTCAGTATTTGTTTAATTAGGTATATTTGAAGAATAATACCGCACAGTTTTGGCTTCATTGAAAATAGGTAGTTGATACCTTTCGTAATTCTCTTACATTTACTCTACACCATATTGATTTAAAATATCCATAAATATTTGTTTTTATAAATATTAAAAATACATAATTCAGACTTGTATTAATATTAAACATCAAATATCTGCATCAAATTTATGTCTATATTTAACATTTGAAACCCATAAATTGCTTTGAAGTTTTAACTAACTTTAAGATAATTTTTGTAAATTGAATTCCTTTACTTTATTATCTACTCATGTCAAAAATGAAAAAATATTTCATAATTTAAATTTATTTACTGCACACGATGTTGAATTAATATACCAATAAATTATTATTTTTTTTTAAATATTAATTAATGCATAAAGCTGCCTCATTTTTGTGTGTCTCTCTCTTTTGTCTCAAACTAAGCACACGCAATTAACAATTATGAATCATCGACGGGAAATCATAAGTTGGCCACTTGGTTGATTCAACGTGGCAATGTTGAACTAATTATATTTATAGACTTGCCCTTGGCTTGCTTTCAACGCGTGAATGGCCGCGTCCACTAGATCGTGATCATGATAATCATCGTCACCACAATAATCATCATCATCGTAATCATCATCGTGCGACCGACACGAGTTTCAGTTGAGTGAAATTGTGTGATTTGATTAGGAAAGTTCTTGGCGTGTGCAGATTGCAACATGTGAAAGAAAAATACGCCAAGTAAAAGCGAAAGTCTTGAAAGCCAAATTGAGATGAGTAAACACACACACATACACACACACACTCATAAGTTGGCTAAGAAATGCCGTTATAAGCCTTGTGAGTGCGGGAGACACGCTTCATGGGCTCAGTGTCAAAGTGTTTTGTTTCCAGCACAACACAATTGTGTAATAAAAACAAAAAAAAAATAAACCAAAGAAATGCGCTTACGATGCGCACAACGTGTCGCGAGGGCAATCAAAATGTCCAAAACACGAAAAATAAAATGATATATTGTGGAAATTTACTGATGCATTGTGAACATGTCAAACGCACCGCGCAGTCATCGACAACGAAAAAAAAAACTCTGCTATGCGTTGATTTCTCATGCATAATGCAAAAGTGCAACTCGAGACGCTGAAAATTTCTAACAATTTTATTTTTGTGCGTTGTCGTCTCTCGACACAAATCAAATAAATGCGACTGACGCGACTGCGACACGGCAACGTCTAATATTTGAAGAGCTCTCTAGACCAGACAAAGCTCAGACAACGACGGCTACTGGGCTTTAGCTTTCTGATACTCTTGATACTCTTTAAGTGGGTCTTGTGGGGCTGCCAAGAAGTGGATGATGAAAATTAATATAAAAGGTGGGACGCGATAACTGAAATCTTGAGCTAATTCTAGATTATTCATTTCATTTTAAATTAGGCTTAGTAAAGGGGTTCTTTTGGTTTTAAATTTGTAGCAAAATTGAATATAATAATAATGGAAATGATTACTAAAAGTTGGATTAATTGCTGCAGCTTACAGTAAATTTTAAAATGTTTAACTTGAACATATTAAATATAAATAGTTTATAGATTATTGTTTCAATTTTATGTAAGACATGTTAGAGTTTTTATGTTTATAATTCTACTTGTAGAAAAATAGAGTATTTATTTATGAATATTATTATTAGAAACTAGAATAATTTGGGCAATCTGATAGAAAATTCAAAATGTTTCACTGAATCTTGTTTAATATTTATTTGTTCTAGATTATGTTTTCAATTTTAAATAATAAACTTTAAGGATTTCATCTTTTTAATTTATTTTATAAAAGCATTGTAATAACATAAATTATGGAAATGATTGATGAAAAAAAAATTTATTTGTTGAGCTTATAATATTTTAAAAATGTTAAATGAAAAAATTAAACAAAAAAAATGTGCTTTCATGTTTTTAAATTCAAGAAATAAAATGTTAGTGTATCATCTTTTTTATTTATTTTGTAAGAAAATTGAGGATAAAATTATTTGATGAAACAGTAAAAATGTAAAACAACAAAATTTAAATAAATGTAAATCAATTTAAATTTTAAATTTAATAAGTTAAATGTAAGTAAATAATATATTCAATTTATTTTGTAAGAAAATTGAGTATTAAAGGAACTGATGGTCAAGACAAATTTGTCTGTCAAGAATAGTTAACAAATTGTAAATTAATTCAAAAAAGATTTAATAAACAATCCTTTATTTATTTACTTTGACTATTTAAGTATGTATATTATTCATATTTATATGACAAACTTGTGAATCGTGTTAAACAAAAAATTGTTCCAAACAATCGAAGTTATTATATTTTTTGTATTCCCAGCTCTGGCAGCGTATTAAACTTTCGTTTGCTACTCACAACTTTCATGTCTTTCAAATGCTTTGTGCCAATCGAATTCAATTAAACGATTTATTGATGGCACAAGAAAACAGAAAAAAATCAACTCTTTGGCATTGGCATTCAATTTGCTGTCATTTTGGTTTGAGGAATTTCGAATGTCATAAATGTAGACACACAATGAAGACAGAGCATAACTATCGAGTCGAATCGAATCCAATCGAATATGAAAACAGTTATCGACAACATCTTGTCACAAAATTGAGACATACACGTCCCAATAGAGTCATCCAGCATAACTGCAGTTGCATTAATTAAAATGCAAATTTCGTTACTGCAGACCTCCCCGAAAACTGCATTAGAGATACTCAAACAATGTGCACTCATTCGTGCAGTCATATTCAAAAACATATTCACATGCATACATTCGTCATCAATTTCGGACTAAGTGCAATGCCGATCTTGTCACGGACCAGAGTTATGTTTATTGATTTAGCTGTCAAATGCGTTTTTGCCAGTCATTTGCATAACACTTGGTGTCTCTTTCAGACTTGCAGTCGAAAATTCGAAATCCGAGGCAAGTTGAGTGCTGCGACAACTCTGCAACTCTCTTGCATCCAATCTAACTGTAACTACAATTTCAAATGTCCATATGTGTGTGTGTGCATAGTGGGCGCTAAGTTATGATGGGTGTGGTCAAAATGAAATGGATAACCATAAATGTTGTGTGTACTTAATTCGTTATTCGAGTCGAAACGCATTTCAATTGTAACGCAAGCAATAAGTTTGTCACAATAAATCAACTTCTTGTTATATTTATCGATAAATATTCCGCAAATATTGGGAAATGAATGACCAAAGCACAACGTGAACTTTGCAAAAAGATGTGTGCATAAATTACAAAGATAAGAAAATGGCTAGATCTAGTTACACAAAGAGCTAAGAAAATAGATTTATGGCAACTAATTCTAATCCACAAATGCAAGTGCAAAAGTGTCAGTTAACATTTTGTCACTGCGTAATTCAAATTCTTTTAATGACATGCAAAATAAATGGTTAGAATTATGGATGCCAAAACAAATGCAGATAAATCATACTAAAGAATTAATTAAATCGGAGAAAATGCAAAAGTGTTCTGCATGTTGAAATAATTTAAATTAAAGGGACTGCAAAGTGAGCTGAGACATTCAAAAACAAGTAAAAATGCGAAATGTTATCAATTTTAAAATATACCAACAAATATGCCACGAAATTGCCCAAAATATACTAAACGTTATATGTGGTATATTAATACATTCAAAATATATCATAGAGTGCAAAATATACCTTCTACTTACAGGATAAAAAAATAGCTATTAGTAAAACAATTTGTTCTTCAAAAATGGATATATTAAACTAAATTTCCCTTCATTATTAAGGACTACAGATTATGCATATTAAACAAATATAACATTTAATATTGTTGGAAATTGTTTTATCTTGAATGCTGTTTATGTAATTTCTGGAATTCTTTAAAAGTGTACTTAAAAATTATAAGTTTATGGCTAAAAGGAATAAAGTAATCTCACTCTCAGAAAGGAAAAAGTTTTACTATTTCTTTTCATAATATTTCAAACCACTGTGCGTGCATATGAAACTGGGTGACACTTGTCATACACAGCACAACATACAACACAGCACACAGCACACACACTCATACAATTTGTCAGGTGGGTGTGTTTCTGGTTCTCATTTTGCCCCCTTTGCGTGTCACGTTGTTGTCGTCGTCTAATCGGGGCTTTTACTTTATATAATGGCAATGCAATTTGGTGTGACTCTTTGACACACATACCAGCGCACACTTCTACACACCTGAGAGTGTGTGTGTGTTAGTCTGTCAAGTGGGCAACAGCAAGATTTATGTTAAATTTTTAATGACTCCAGAGGCACAAACAACAGAGAGAGAGAGAGAGAGCGACTCGGACCTACAGCTCAGGGGGCAATGCATCAATATTGAATAAAGACATTTGCAAAGCAACCTTTGACCTTTTTTTTTTTTTAAATAAGGGTGTGTGTGTGGCTGGCTGATACAAATCAGGCAAAGGCAACAACAGGTGCAATTCATCGTTAACCATCAGTTGTGGCATTAACTGACAGCTATAACTCAACTCGCAGCCACAGCGGGTGTCATTGAAAAGGTTTTTTTGTGTGTTGATGGAAGAACCTTTAAAAAGCACTCAATTGACATTTTGTAGTTTGGAGTTTGCTTAGTTTGATTTATGCGCTCTGCTTAATGAATTAGAATGAAGTGAAGAGAGAGAGCGATTGAGGGTGCTATGAAATCAATAACATTTAATGTTCACCTGAGTGCAACAGTTAACAAAATTCGAATTTCGAATTTAGAATTTTAAGAGAGAGTTTACAGTTGAATGATTGTTGTGTCGTGTTTTGGTTTTTCTGGTTTACACTGTCTATTTGGGCTTCATTAAATTTGTTGAATTGGTTTCGACGGTTCAGGGGCAACTCTGATGTCGTTCTGTTGTTGTTGTTGTTGTCTCTAACAAATCTCTGTTACAATTTGTTGGCCACCCAACAACAACAACAACAACACTCTGACCAACAAATGTACATGGCCATTTTGCGGAAATGCGGGAATGGAAATTGAAATGGACTTGGGCATGGCTGCGATTGCGAAATGGACAGCGACACGTAACAACAACAAAACAAACACACACAACACACACTCCACACTCTTATACACTTGCACATTTCGTTAGCTGTCATGATTTATTGTTGGGGCTCTTTTGACAGCCATATTATTATTTTCCAGCCACTTTGCCGCTTGTCGTTGTCGCTTTTGTCGCATTTTCGTTGTTGTCGCTTGTCGCTTGTCGTTTGCTTTTCGTTTGTTGTTCTTATTGCCGTTTGTCACTTCAAAGTGTTGCGGTGCAAAGCGAAGGAATTTTCGGCCAGCATATTTGGTTACACACACACACACACACATGCTCTATTTTAAGGTGTATGCGTGTGCGTGCTCGAGTTGATTAGATAGCTGGAAATGGCCTTGAGCAACAATTGAGAATGTTGTCTCACGCTATGCGGCAGCTCAGCAACTACATTTTAGCCAAGATTAGTGGGAAATTGGGCTTATGCTTGCGATTATTAATTAAGCTACTGAATTTCACAGTAACCACACAAGTGTGAGCTGCCATTAATGAAACTTTCAATTAGAATCATTATAACTTGTACAAAATTTGTGATTCCCATAAAATATATGAAGAGACTTAAAGGAAATAAGCATATTGAATTAAATATATATATTTGAATTCAAAATAAAGAAAATTTTATTTTAGCTTAATTAAGTACATAGTTGAACCAGTTCAGGAATAAAGGGAAAACTCATTCAGGCCAAACCTGATATACTTATTATCATAAAAACGTATAATATAGAAATGAATGGAAACAATTTTTAATGAATTTTTAAATTAATTAATAAATACTTCAATTAAAAGAAAGTATCATTTTTTTTTTTAAATTTAGATTGTCAAAGTAATGAAAAACTCAAAATTATATTTTAATATACTTCGAACATTGTAGACAATAATTTTTACCAAAAAAATCTATATAATGAAATACCAAAATTTTGCATTTTAGTGCAAACCAGTATTTATGAATTTAACTTTGATTTCATAATTAATAAAATTTCTAGAAAATATGCAACAAGTTTTCACTTTAAAATACATAAATATTGGCTTGGAATATTCATGCATGAATTTTTAACTTAATTCGTAATTAATTAGGTACATAGAAACTCTAAAACAATTTAAATTAAAAATACCTAATTTCTAAGTTTTTAATTTCAATAGTGACATATTTCTAATGTTTATCTATCTATATAAATTGATATATAATGCATTCGACACTCTGCTAATATAATACCTCTACAATAAAAATACATAAATGTGCTGTAACTCATTAAATAAATAAATCAATAATTTTGGCAAGCATTTGTGTTGAATATGTATTTATATTCCATGAAAAGGCTAACCTTTAACTCAATTTTAAATAGAGCTGTCAACATGTCAAAAAAAAAGCGCTGTTAATTAAAAGTCATGACGTTGCTAGACTTTTAATAGAAACCCTTCTGCAAATAGCATTGAAATGAAGCAATCTACTAAATCACTTCCGATTGATTTCCGTCAGCCCTGCTGACAGGCCAAACTACTAAATAAAAACTTAAGCGAAGTGGCAAAGCAAATTGAGCAATTGCGCTAAACCTTAAAGAGAAACTCACTCGACTTGGCCATAATAAAGCGCAAGTCTGGAAGTGTTGATGCCTTGACACTACCAAAAACTAAAAATAAGAAAGAAAGACCATCACGCACCTCTACATGAAGTCACGTAAGTTTTATTTATGTGACTTGATGGCGTGTTTTTTTTTATCACAATGCCACGTGATCGCTGATCGCCAGAGAGTTCTAACTGTAACCGTAATAATAATGTGTGCGACTAGCTGTAATGTGTGTATGTGTGTGGTGTGTGGACAATGTGCATCCATCCACCTTGACCCCAATTTATCAAGTTGACGCACTGCATTTGAAATGAAGCTCATCATCGATTTTTATCAACACCACCACTGTCGGCATCAGCGTGTTATATGTTATGGTGTGTGTATATCCCAAGCTTTTTCTTTTGCAAATGCAAAGCGACACAAATGCTGTAACTGAACAGATTGTGGCACTGTGCAAGACAAAGATACGCAGTTACTAGACAAAAGATACATATCTCGTTTGCTTGCCTCCGCCAACGTTGTCTGACAAAAGAGTTTGCTGTCAGATTAACTAGCAAACTGTCGTCGCACAGCATGTGAGTGTGTGTCTTTCCCCCCTTCTCACTCTTTATATATGTATGTCTGCATATAGTTTGCATGATTTATTAAGTGATGAAGCCGCCGCTGCCGACGACGACGTCGGAGAAGCTGATGCCGCGGCATTCCAAGAATTCTTTGCAACATCATGTGCGGCAATGCAATGTGTGGGAGGTGGAGTAGAAGAAGTCTGGAAATCGTTACTTCAATCCACTTGTTTGTCTAATAAAGTCATTAAGCAGCTTCAAGATGCTGCCCCTGGCAACAGCAGCAGCAACAACAGCAACAACAACAGCTTTTGCCAGCAATCTGGCCAAAAATGCAAGCCAAGAGTGCTGAGGGCAAAACGTTGCCAATTAGTTGAGAGAATTTATATTGCTTTTTTCGAAGCACACAGAGAGCAGCGCTGAAAATACGAGCAAGTAATTTCTTGAAATTTATATTAGATGCTGCCATAAATTATGGGACCCCAGAGAAAGAGGTCGCAATAGCTGCTTCGAGAGTCATTTCCACAAGCCAAGAAAAATGGCCAAAAATAGGAGTGCAATCTAAACATTTTGCAGAGACAATAAGACAAAAGTTTTGTGCAATTGAAAATGAATGAAATTCATTTGCAGCATATATAGAAAATTATATAAGACTGGCTGCTGTTATGGAATACTTAAAGAGCAAAAATAAGTGCACGAAATGCGGGTAAAACTAAACAGCAGAATGTCAACAACAGCTGGAGAGCATAAAGAGAGCGTCACGGCAACAAACACGCAATCGAAACTGAGCGAAAAATGACAACATCAAGAGCTAACACGACAGCAACATGCAGGCAACAAACAAACATGAGATGAGGCACTAAAGTAGAGGATAATCAATAGCAACAGCAGCAGCAAAAAGTGCAATAAAACAGCAGCAGCAGCAACAACAGACAGCAAACAGCACGCAATAAGAGCAGCAACAGCAACAGCAGCAACAACAAGAGCAGCAGCAACCACAAGAGCAGCAGCAGCAACAGTTACATGGCAAGCAAAAGTAAAAGAGACACAACAAAACGACACACATGCAACATGCAACAAATACTTGAGTTGTAAGCAGTTGTAGCTTGTGTTAATGTTGTTGTTGCTGCAGCACCACAATCAAGTTGTTGCCAATGTTGCTTGTTGCTCGTTGCTGTTGCTGCTAGTTGTTGGCAGTTATTGCTGTAGCTGCTTGTAGCTCAAGGTCAATGTAGAAGCTATTGTTGTTGTTAATGTTGTCGCTGCTGCTGCTGCAGTTACTCTTGCTATGGTTGCTGCTGCTTTTGTTGCTGATATTGTTGCATGCTCTTTTTTTTCACTGTTGCTGCTGCCGCTTTGGGGGGTGTTGCTCACTCTGACAACCGCTTTGCGGTTGGTTTTCATTTCACACTAAGCCGCTTTGCCATTTGAAGTGCAGGGCTAAGCGCAGCTTCCACAGCAGCAGCAGCAGCGCAGATAGAGATAGCAAAAGGGAGAAGCCAACTCAGCAGGGAAGCTGTGATAGGAAAAGGAAGACATAGAGTAGAGTAGAGTCGAGAGAGACTTGCACACAAAAGGCAGTTAAAAGCTTATGAACACAGCGCGATACGAGTAGCAACAAATGCGACGACGATAAAGCGACAATGCCAGCAACAGCAGCAGCAGCAACAACAACAAAATACTATTGCAGCTAAACTGACAGCACAGCAGGGGCGTGGCGCATGCTGAGATATGGGGGCGTGGCGCATTCATACATATGTGCAAATGAAGCTCCAAAAAGGTCAATGCGGGAGCAACAAATACAACTAAAGCAATAATATGCACAGCAGCAACAACAGCAGCGGGAGAGCAGCAGCAGCAGCAACAACAACAACATCAGCGATATTTACAGCAAATTTACAAATACTTCCAACTCCAAATGCAACTGTAGCTACAATAGAAAGCTTGGCAAATTGCACAAAATATTTGCAAATATTGCGCTGCGTGCAAATTTTTTTAACACCTTTTTTTTGTCAAGCAACGAGCAACAACAAAAAGTTGAGTCTAGGAATTTGTGCTGGAATTGAAAAATGTATTATTGTCTGTTGTTGGGTTTATAGCTGACTCAAATAGCTACGTCGTTATTATTGTTAATACTTGAAATACTCTAAGAGCAACAACTAAAGATATAAAGCAACAGCTGAGCTCCACTTGAATCTCGTTTAAGCCTTTCAAGCAGATTTCATTGCAATGCTTAGCTTAAGCACACTAACAAATGCATTAAATATTTACATTTTCATTTGTTTTTGCAAGTTTTGCTTATGAGAGCAATGCAAAAATGCTGAGAATATAATATTTAACGACGGTATCAAAGCTTTCTTTAATTCAACTAGTAAAAGAATCAAGGAAACATTCTCACTTTTCTCAAACTAAAATAGAACATAAATAAATTTTTCATTCATGCTTAAATATACATTTTTTCAGCCCACGCAACTTGTAAACATTAAGCTTTTGATGCTCTACAAATCCATCATGTACAAACATTAGTTGTACCAAATTTTTGACAAGCTTTGGCTAAACAAATCCGAGCGATAATTTATAATTTGCATTACAAGTCGCATTTGGTTTGAGCTGTCGGTAATTAACTAAATCTTTAATGTGCAGCGCACATTTTTTTGTGTGTGATAAATTTTAACGCATTTATCACTGGTTGAAAAAAAAAAAAAATATGGTTTGCAACATTGCGTATACGCGCTGGTTAACCACACTTGGCGCGTTAATGAACAGAGCAGAGCAAAGTAGAGTACAGAATAAAGCAGCCCGCAGCAACATCAAATGAAATAAATGTTAAAAAATGTTTTACCAACTTTGCAATTAAGTGCAGCAGCAGCAAGGCAACATGCAAATAATGCATTATGTAAACATCGAGATACATTTTACGAGTGGCCTCAGGCTGCTGCCGCTGCTGCTGCCGCTGCCGCTGCTGCTGTTATTGTTGCAAGTTCAAGAGGAAGAGGAAGCAGAGGACGGAAACAAGAGCGCCACGGCGTCATCCACAGACATATGTAAATACAACTACATGCATAACATATGTGTGTCACTCGCCATCGAGGGGGAGTGAGACACAGACAGAAAGAGAGAGAGAGGGAGACAGGGAGACTAAGAAGAAGGGACAAGCGCTGGGCGTGTGTGTGTTGTCACTTTAATGGCATAGCGCCAATTTCACCTGTCGCAAAAGGCGACTCATGCCACACTTTTGGCTTTGTTATCCCACTCACACTTTTACATACTCAATTTTCACATTTGTTATACCCGCTAACCACAGGGCAGAAGGGTATTATAACTATGTGCCTGCAAAAGGAGGCATCTTTAACGTTATTAGTTAAATATATATTCTTGTTCAGCGTCAGCAGCCAAGACGATAACGCAATATTCATCAATCCGGATAGTAGAAGAGTGGGGAAAAACACCTGCTTTAGCTGACAATCTGGTATATTTTTTACTATATAGTATATTTTGAATGGTGTAATATATTAATATACCAAATGCAATATAACAATATATCAAATAATAAGTATTTGGTATATTGATGCAAATGATAAAATCGCAAAAAATATTAAATATAAAAATACTATGTACTATGTATTTTGTATATACCAAATACAATATGCTATGTATTTGGTATATTTTAGTATTTTAGCAATATATTCATTTGATGTATTTTAGGAATAAAACCTCACTATTTTGCTTTATTTTCTAAAAATGGTTAGCGGGTATCTCACAGTTGAGCAGACTCAACTCTAGCTTTCCTACTTGTTTTAACTGTAGTTGTTGCTGTTGTTGTTATTACACTGGCAGCTGTTTTGCTGCCATGCTACCACAGCTGCCATACTTTACAGTTTATTTTGCTGCTATTTTACAATATTTTCCCGAGTGCTTTTTAATTTACGATGCCATCGCATTAAACGCATTTCATTCAAGCTTGTTTTTTATGGCACACTTCATTGCATTCATTTTACTTTTCTTGCAATCGTAATTATCCGATAATCGTTATTGACACTTTCGGCAGTTGCTCTCAAATACAACAACAAATATTCAGCTGATTGAGATATTTTCTCAATTGCAGCATTGAAAAATAATGTCAAGACTAGTAGCAAATAGTTCATAACTTTTAATATTGTTTTGCATTGTGTTTTAGTTTGCATTGTTAGCAGCTTTAAAACTATTATTCAAAGAGCAATTTGAAATTGTTTTTATGAAATACTACAGAGCTTATCAAGGATTAGTCACAAAACAAAAGAAATGCGTTTATTTGTTTGACCAATTTATGAATGCCCAACGCATGCTATGCATATTTAAATTAATCAATATTGCAAACAAAAAAATATGGCTAATTCCATTTTATTTTGGCTGTGTTGTGTTCAAAACATAAAGCAAAAATTCAAACAAAAGCAAATTTCTGCAGTGATTTTGCATTAAGAAATGATGAAGACAAACAAGAAGTAAAACATTAAAGTATGAACATTAGTATAGAAATGTTTTGCAAATTAAATCAAGCTGCACAATCGATGGAATTTTTATTTTTATTAAGCACAAAGTTAACAAACAAATCATGTATTGAAATCCACATAAAATATATTTTTATAGAGTACAATTGATTTGAGGAAGCGTCAACTCAAAGCACAACTAGCAATAGAAAATTTAAGCAATTGCTAAAGAGACATATAAAATGTGAAAATATCTGCAGATTTAAAATCAATATCCCAATTTTGCTTATTAAGAGTTAACTACAAATTTAGTAATATAAAAGTAGAAATAGAAGAGGTCTCAAAATAAAATAAAGCTACAAATAACAAGCTAAGCAAAAATGTGTACAACAAATCAACAAACAAATATCATTGAGTAAAATTCTGAATTAAAAATAAGCTTAAAGAACATCCAGAAATTATAATTTGAATTAGTTTAGTTGAAAAGTCGAATAAATAGTAATAAATATCAGTAGAAGTTTTACTAACTAAAACCTAAGTAGAAATCCTCATTTTCCACCTCATTTATATCTTGAATTAATACCACACTAATCTTCTGTGTACTAATTAAAGTGTCACACGAAGCAAATGAAATTTCCATATGAAATAAACGCATCTTTTCTAGGTTATACAAGCGAACTAATCGTCGAGGAAAATGCGAAAATATTTTACTAACCTAATGCACAAAAATTCCAATCTTATTAGCCAAGCTCGAAAATGGGTCAGCTGCTTCCAAGAAAGCAGCAAAATTAAAAGATAGACAGACGAGAGAGAGAGAGAGAAAGAGAGCGAGAGCGAGAAACTAAATTAGCAGCGATTAAAAAAGCGAGCGAAAAATACTCGAGAGCGTCTTTTGGCACTTGATTATTGTGTCCAGTTCGCTGCTGTTGCAGTGGCAGTTGCACTTGCCACCCTCTCTCTTTCTGTTTAAATAGACAACTGTTTGCATTGGAGCTAATTAAATTTGCCCTTTGCAATTAGGTGAAGGTGTGCGCAAGAAAAAGGAACTTGAAGCATTCGTGTATATCAAATAAGAGAATGAAATGTGAGCGAATTGCGCCACAAAATGCAATTAAAGGCTGACAAAACAAAAGCTATGCAAAAAGCGTAAATTAAATGCAACAATTTGTTGCAGTTGTTGTTGCTTTTAGCCACAGCTGCAGTTCGTTTCAATTAGCCAACCGCAATGGGCATTTGGTCAGTTAAACCGTTGAACAGTTAAACAGTTGAAAAGTCTGGCAACTGGACAGCTGGACAAACAAATGCGGACAGCGTTTGTCTAGAAATCAGCGTTGACCCTTTAACAAAATTCTGTAAATATTTAACAAGAGAACTGAAACAGAGCAATGCGTGACTCGTCGTTGTTTTTGTTGTTCTCGTTCTCGCTGTTGCCATGACTCGTGTTGAAAGCCAAAACACAAATGGTATTAGCCGTGGTCAGTACCTATTGTACACACCACGGCCAACGACGTCTGTTTGCAGACCTATATTTACATATACACACACATATATTTATATAGCACTTTTAACGCACTGAGAGAAATCAATCAAATGCAATCGCAGTGGAATTTGCATATTTATAAATCAAACTTATAAATGGCTTTTTATCAAAATTAAATCAGCGAAAGGCACAACAACCATTTTAATAATAATTTTCATTTGTATTTTTAAAATGAGAGAAATCATTGAAATGATTTTAACTCCTATTTTTCAAAAAGAGAGAAATCACTAAGATTTCACAAATTGAGTTGGCACATCAATTCATAGTTATATACATTTTTTTTTAAATAATATTTTCAATGGGATTGGGTTTTGCATTTAAAATAAATCGCAGCTAATTTTATTAAGAAACGCATATATATTTGTGGAATTTATTTATAAAATGAAGCGCTCTTTATTCATTGCAAGAGCATTAAATCAATATTTTCATAAGTATTATATTTAATTCAATTGAAAATATTAATCAAATATATAAATGTTTTATATTTTTTATATTTTATTTAATCAATGGCATTTATCAATAATTGTTTCAATTAATCAATGCTGAAAATTTTACGTTTTGCTTTGCTTTAAGCCTTACATTTCGAATTATACGATTTATCTATTTATTGCCGAATAAAACTTAATAGTTTTAGACTTTAGAATTAGTTTGAATAGTCTAAATATTTTTAATAAATCTTGCAATAGCAGGAAACTACGTCAATAGTAATTTTATTCAATAATTACTTTAATAGAGACAATTTCAATAGTAATTAAATCTCATAATTAATTTAATAATTGATAAACGTTTTTATTTTTTCCTTTTTCGTTTGTCATTAAATGTTCAGATAGATTTTAGTATTTCTAATATTTTTTTTTTTTTAGGTATTGTTGCTTAATTGCTTTGGCTGTCAATTTTATATGCAGTTCTAAATAAATGTACAAAGTATATTATTTGTGGTATAGAAATTTGGTATACATATTTTAAAATTAATACCGCGCTATTTAGCTTTTATTTAAAATGAGAAGCGACTTAAGCTATCATACATCTCAATTTCGCAGCTGTCATTAATATTTTTACTATTAAGACTAATTCAATTAATACTTTAATGTATTTAAAATGAACTGCAGCTAATCTCATTCAGAAATATAATGATTTCAAATTCATAAGAACAGCTTATTCAGCTTAAGCAAATTAAAACAATAACACGTTCTATATTATCAGTAGTATTTGGTAAATTTGATTTCAAACAATTCGCTTCAATTGAAATGCTATAAAACTTCTCCACAATAAGCGCACATTTGCCACATTTAATTTCACATAATTACAATCAAAAGATTCAATCTAATCAGCATAAATTTGCTTGGAAATTTTATGTTTTCCGCTTTTGCATTGCTCAAAAGTTTTCCCTTTCATTTTCTTTCCGTCTAGAACTATTAAAATAAATTACCATTGAGGGGCAAGCTGACTGGCTGACTGGATGCTTGGCAGACAGTGGCTATGAATCATAGAGTTGAACGCGCATTTCGCAACTCATCCGACTTTACACAATATTCTCTCGGTGTAAATATTGAAAGTGCTACATGTGTGTGTGAGAGTCTGTTTGTCTATCTCTATGTGTGTGTGTGTGTGTAAGTGTAAATGTGTGTTTGGTTGACCAGTCGGCAATAAAGCAAGCCAATTTGTGGCCTAATTCATGCCACGCATTGAGCTCGCTCTCTTTCTCTCTCTTTCTCTCAGCGACTTATCAGCGTTGAACGATGAATCTATAACAATGTCTAATGACATCATTGCACAGCAACAACAATAACACCAGCTGGTATATAGCTTTAGCTTTAGCTTTACAATGGGCGCAATGCCAAACTTACCTCATTATCAATGCCGCCACCTCGTCGCATGCTGCCGCGCCTTATCAATGGCGTATTTCTGTTGCGCGCTCTCAACGCTTCAATTTCCTTTTGATGCTTCTGCTTGTTCATGTAATGCTCATGCTGGATTTTGTGCTCATGCTCCAGTTTGTTCCACTGTTCGTTCGAGAAAGCATCGATGGCTTCATCGTTGTCCCCGTCGTCACCATCATCGTTTAAGTTCTCATCCAGAAAGCTTTTCGGCTTCTCTGTTGTGCTTGCCTTCAGCTGTGGCTGAGACTGAGGCTTGACCTTTTCCTTGTCGCGCTTGAAGAGCCAATCAAAGACATTGCGCTTGGCCGCTGCCTTGGCATGACCATTGGCCACACTTGGATGCCTATTATTGTTGGTATTCTTATCAACAGTAGTCTCTACATCCACTGCCTGATCATAGGCATCGTAATCATCTTCGTTGGAGCTAATTGTGGGCAACTTTTGACTGAACAACGAATAACGCGGCATTTGTTTGGCCAACTCTGCAGCGGCAGCATCGTCAGCATCCTCATCATAATCCTCATCCTCGTCCTCATCATCTTCGTCGTCCTCGTCGCCATCCTCGTAGCTCTCCTCGAGCTGTTGCCAGTTGGGGGCACGTGTGGCACGTGGCTGCATCCAGGCAGCGTAGATGCCATCACGATCAAAGTAACGTGTGCCGCTCGAATTGCTGAACGAATGCTGAGGCGGAGGAGCATCTGTTACAACTCTCGAATATGTTGCTGGCGCAATTGTGGTGCGATGTTGTTGCTGCTGCTGCTGTAGTTGCAGCTGTTGCTGGTGGCGCATCGCGGGAAATACGCGTTGCTCCCAGGCGGCATGATGACGATTGTGATGACGCAAGTGATGCTGTTGTCCCGGTCCCGGCAACATGGCCAATTGCTCCAGTTCCAGCTTGGCTGCCGACGGCGGTTGCCTGTTGCCAACGCTGCCAGCGAGTTCGGCACGCAAATGTTGCTCATGACGCAAGTGATGATGTGGATGCTGATGGCGAAACTCGAGGAGGCCGCCAATGTCATTGCCATTGCCGTTGCCAATGCCAATGCCATTGCCATTTTCCTGTGCCTGTTGCAGTTGCAACAAGCGTTGCTGTTGCTTCAATGTGCCCGGTGCACTCGTTGTTGTTGTTGTTATTGTTGTTAACGCTGCTGTTGCCGCCTCGTGATGGCGATGCGAATGCTCCTCAGCTGTGGCGCAGCTGAAAAGCACCAACAGCAGCAGCAGCCACAGAAAATTAACCATGCTGCTGCCACGTCTCATTTCAATTTCTAATGAGATATCCTCGACTGTAATGCCGTCGTATTGTTTTCAATTGCCTTTATTCTTTTCCTCTTCTCACTCACTTTTGTGCTGAAATTTTCTTCGCTTTTTATGTATATATGTATTTTCCTTTTATTATTGTTGTTCTTTGCCCGCTCACTCGGTGTTTTCGCTTTGTTGTTGCACGTTTATGCGTTCTTATTTATTTAAAGCATTTTTTTTTGTTGCTTTTGCTTTTGTTACTGCATTTTCCACCATCAGCCATAAATCACTCACAGTCCACTCGCTTTTTCTTCGTCACACTGAGAAACACATGCCAGATTCAAATAAATCGACAGACACCCTTCGCGGAATCGCAATTAACAACAAATATTTTAATTGAACTTCATTAATGTTGCCACCATTTATTTTACACTTTCTTTAATGCAAATTAATCTTATTGTTAGCTTTTCATTCTTTTGTGATAATTATATTTTTCATTTAAATCTCGTTGGTGATTTTTCATTTGTATTTTCTTTAATACAATTTTCAGATTATTGCTTGATGAATGCAATTTTAATCAAATTATTTTATATACTTAGTATTTTAATCATTTAAATTTTTTCACCAATGATTTTTTGTTTTGCTTTGCACAATAATTTGCTATTTTTTTATTTATTTTATTAATGCAAACAACTTTGTGCCACAGTACAATAAAATGCATTAAATTACAATAATTTTTTTGCTCACTGAATTATTGTTTGCTTAAATATTCAATGCATTTTTAAGTCACAATTAATTTGTTATTTATTTAACGCGCGCGTTTTTCACCTTTTTGTTTTTTTTTTGCGGTCTGCCAAAAAAATGCACACAGATATGCGTATATATTTTGTATATGTTTATTTCTTATACATATTTGAATTTGTTTTGCACGCACGCATAACAATGTATGTTATATTGTTGTTTATCTCACAATTGTGAAAGAAGTTTGTTTGAATTGTTGTTGGAGACGCTCGTTTAACCCGCACATATGACGACACGAAGCGACTTACAGATAACAACTGAATCTGAAACGGCAACTGAATCTGAACTGATGCGCCGCAATGTTGAGAGCACCGTGTGTACACTGAGAAAAATGCGCTAGTACTTTAACATTTAACAAGGCAGCAGCTTAAAACCAAAAACCACACTCTATGTGCATTTATTTATAACAAATTTTAATAATCAGATTTGCATTTGTGTACCCTAATAGCGCAAAACATTTAAATATTGTGCTCAATTGGAAATTTCAATGTAAATTGAGAGCGTGCAACATGTCAAAGCAGTTACACAAGCAACATGTTGCAGAGAGCGAAGAGCGCATGCTGGACAGCAACATTTCAAGACTGCCGGCATTTGTTTTGACAAAAGAACGGACAAGCGAAGGAGCGAACGCAACATGTTGTCTAAGCAAGTTGCATGCCCAACATGTTGGCAATGCAATCAAATCGAACACTCTATCAAACATGTTGCCGGCATTTTGTTTGCTTGCCTTTTTCGGGTTTTGATCAGTTGCATTGCGCATTTGCGACAATTGGCAATGACTGCACACAACACAACACAGTATGTGTTGCATGTTAGTATGTATGATTGATGATGCGGCTGCAACAACTTAGCACTCGTCGCCGCCCACGTGAGAAGCCCAAACAGAATCAACACAACATCTTCACAGCAACTTGAGCCCAACGCCAACGACAATCATCAAACATTGAATGCTTCCTTTGCCACATGGCTGTCAATGGGTCTCTATGGGACTGTATGTATGTGGCAGCGCAGCCTCCACTCGTACTGTGTATGTGGGCAGCAAGCAGCAGCAACATTTCATAATCACTGTGGCAATACTCCAAAAGTGAACCATTAAGGTTGCCCAAGAACTTTGCGCACCTAACCACAGACAACACATTTTAGAGGTCTTCAGTTCTGGGTGTGATTTCAATGGAAAACTCTCTGCAAAGATGATGTTCATGATGATGATGATGATGATGATGATGGTGACCACCATCAACGGTAGCCTCACAAATTTTCCAACTAATTGCCATTAAGCTGCGCAAGGCAATGAGTCAGAGTTTTCTCTCCACATCTTATTTTTTTCGTTTCGTATTTTTATGGAGGGCAGCAGGAAGCGCAGATACAGTTTGCCTTCTTAGCAAGTCCATAAAAATCGGTAGATGGAATTGAAGTCACTCACTCAGTAAGCATGATCAATGATAAAAGGGTTGCCATAAACCCAAACAACGCACATCGCACACCGCACAGCGAAATGAAGTTTTAAAAAAACGAAGAATTTTATGGCGTAATATCAAAAAGGGGGAGAGAAAGAGCGAGAGAACGCACAATAACACTAACAAAAGAGCATACAACGGAAAATTGATTTTCCTGCGAAGCGTGCAAATAGGATTTGTCAAACTATTAAATATTTCTTACTAAAATGCAGCCAAAGGTAACGAGCCCTGATATATGTATGTAAAAAGAACCCTTCCCATCCCTCAACTGGTCTTATAAACATAGTCATAGTTATAGTAAGAATGTTCCTTCTGTTCTCTGCCTGCCTGTTTCCATTGTTCTCCGTTGTTAAACGTTGTTATATTTGCTGTAAGCTCAAAGGCAAACAAGTTGCTTGTAGTTTCAGATACCAAGATATGTAGATCTGAATCTTAAAAAGGGAGGGAAGCGGAGTGTAGCAATATAGCTATAAAGCTATACGCTTGGGTCATAAAACTTATATTACTATATGTGTTGAATTTAACGCTGCATTTGAGACGCTGCATAGCTTAAATGAGACGACAAATTCTTCAAATGACAGTTAGACAACACAATGTACATATTTCATGATTAAATGACTAAAACATGAATTAAATTTATCATTAGACTAGGGCATTAACTATCAAACTACTACAAATGTTATTTGCATAATCTATTGAGCATCTACTTTCAATCACTCAACAGCTGAGCGATTAATATATATTCAAGTACTATTTCATTTGCATTGTAATGCAATCGAGTTTCTTCGCTTTAACTCTACGAGATCGTTAAGTATGCAGTTATCTCTTTTTTTTGCTACTACAATTTAATACGCTCTTACAATCTATAGTAAAACAGAAACAAAGGCTTCTTCTTTGCCTCAAGGGGAATGTTAAACCGGCCCTAGAACCGGTTGAGAATTTCTCACAGATAATGCAGAAAAGTTCCACTCAATATGGTTAAGCAGTTGGTTTATTACTATGAAGAAATGAAGCTACGATACAATAGCCACCCTATCATCAGAAATCACTAAGGAAATGTGAATACCTTATATTAAGAAAGTAAACTGAGAAATTTTATATATCTTAATTGCAATTTAAAAAACATTACAATAAATTGATCTGCAATTCATTTCGTGTAATAACTAAATAAATAAAAAGTTTTACCTTTTTTCTGGTTGGAAATTTTTTCTTGGCGTATATGCATATTAGCAAAATACTTGTCTTAAATCACTCAAATTCAAAAAATTAAGAAAATAAATCATTTTCAAGTTCTATTTCTTAAATTACCTGGATTTTATTTAAAATTTTAAAATCATTTAAATAAACAAAATCTATTATAGTTTGAAATATTTTAATAAAGAAATATGTATCTAATTTTTCAGCAATTTTCTGCATCTATACTAGATTTGCTTATTTTGTATTTGAATTTTAACTTGCTATTTTACATACAACTTTGAAAAGTGAGTTATAACATAAAAGAACACATTTTAATTGCAAAGTTGTATGTGCATAATATGACAAAAAGTAAAATTTTTCATAATCAAAAATATGAATCAAATATGTAGATCATAAGTAATTATTTCTAATGCCAATTGCCATCACAGTTTTTCTCCATTTAAAAACTTTAAATAGCCTATGACGCAGTGGCAAGTGCAAGTGTCATCTAGCATTCAAACTGTCTGCCACTTACCATATGCCAACTAATTTGCAACATTTAGAACTTTTCAATGACTCTCAACCTGCCACAAAATGGTGCATACAGCAGCCACCCAAAAACCACCCAACGTCTAGGACTTTGAGGCAATTAAATATTCAGAGCGCACTTTTCGCTGCACAAGTGGAAAGCCCCAAGTTTCCATCTCCATGGCTCCATTGCGACACTTGAGTAGCAGCACTTGAGATTGCCGCATGTTGCAGCAAAATCGGCAAAGTCTGTGGCATGTGGCACCTAATGAAATCATTGCCAGTGCTCGATTAGGCGTTAAAAATAATCAACTTGCTAATTAAGTTGACTCCAAACTTCTCAGTAACAACCTCCATTTATTTTCGAACTTTGCGGGTGAATGACAACCCTGCCGGCTGCACATGAAAAAACGACTAAATAAATAAATAAACTAAGCCAAACTTTTCTGAAACTTTTTTATGTGCATAAACTATCAGCAAGAGCGACTTCAATAAATGACAGACACCCAAAAAACACAAAAAAAAAAGAAATAAAAATACGCAACAACAAAGTTTATGCATCAACAGCAGGCAAAACAATAACAAAATTTTAATTGCCTTAATGAGCGAGCCGAAAATATCTGCAGAAAGGTAAATAAATATTTGAGCTGACATTTAACACTGAAATTCGCAAACAAAACAAGAAACACAATTAAAATTGAAAGCAAATAAACGTAAGACTATGCGATACTGCGTAAAAAGGCCAAAAATATTGTACAATTTTAAAATGAAGTACACAAATGGAATGAAAAGTAACTTCTGAAGATTATAATTCAACTAACAATTAAATAGTTTCTTTAATAGTTCCCTACATTAATGCCAATAATTCATAATAAATGAATAGTAACAACTCGAAGTGATAAAAATACAATTATTTCCATATGCAATAACAATAGCAAAGTTAATTATCCCCACAATGTAATTATACAAAATAATGCGATTGCAAACAAAACAGAATACTTTCATTTTAACAATTCATTGAATGACACAAAAGGGAATTTAAATATCTGTTATCTGAAATACAAATAGATATCGTATAGAGAATTGTGGCAAATGAAATTTAATTTTAAATTGTCCCCTTCGATGACGGCGAGTTTAACAAATCTCCTGACAATATTAAACATTAATTGCAGTTTGTGACTTTTGCGGCTAATTAGAAACACGTATCTGATGAATTCATTTTGCTATGACAAACTCCTCCTCCACCTCCCCAAAGAGAACACAGACATCAATTAGCATTTTTAATTGACTGTGGCAACTTTTGCTGATAGATGGCAATCCATCAAGAAACTGGAGAAAAATAGCAACAGCAACGGCAACAAGAGCAAAGTGTGTCACAAACTGGCAACGTCAAAAGTCAAGAACTGTAAACAAGTTAAGCGAGGATGATGGAAATGATGATATTGGCTTGGCTTTTATTATGGCCAAAGCATTGGCTTTTGACATCTGTCTTTCCCTTTCATCCTCTCTCTATCTCTTCTCTATCCTTCTCTATCCTGTGCTTGAGTCTGTGTGTATTTGTATTTGTCTATCTATAATATGGATTCCATTTGGTTAAGCCAGACACATTGTGTGGCATTTTGGCATTGTTTGACCAGCCTGAGACAACATTCGATTAAAGCCTGTCAAAGCTCTGCTGCTGCTGCTACCCGCTATGGGAATCTGTCCTGCTGTCTGTCTGTCTGTCCTTATAAATAAATAGATCTCGAAAACCGTAAGAGCTAGAGCTACCAAATTTGATGACATTACTCCTGTTGGTAATACACTTGTTTTGTATAATTCTTTTGATAAGTTGTAATTTAATTATGATGTTTTAATGAATACTTTGAATTAAATTCTTGCAAAGACAGAGAAAAACGTATTCGAAAAGTAAGTTTTGTTATGAAACAATACAACTTAACAAAGTTTTAAAAAAAAGCATATTTTTCCCATTTTTTTCCTTTCTAAAAAAATTAAAATTTACTATTCTAAAGTTACCAGAATATTTTATACCATATTTATGTATTTTAAATAATAAGGTATTGAGGCGTTTTTTTAAACCTGTCAAATAAGCTTAAATCACTTGAAACAATAATAAGTAATAACAATAATAATAAGTAACAAAATATTTTCAATATTGCAATATATATTTATAATGTAATCTTAGAATTAAGCTCTTGTACCTCAAACACAATATAACAACATATTTTCCCTTTTTTTTAGCCAAGCTTTTTACTTTAGCTTCTTCAAATGAAACTACATTATTCGTCACATAATTGAAGTATTCAAGTTTAAATGGAAATTTCGAAGCAACTCAAACTGTTGCTCGGTGCCTTGGCTTCTCACACATATTATACATAACTCTTACATATTGTTATCGAGGTGCCAGAGCTAGCTAGACAACATGCACTTTACCTGGCACACTTTGTAGCCACTTTTATGACAAATGCAACCCTAGACAATGTTGCCTCGCTGTTGAGCCACTGACACGCCCTCAATCTAACGCTGGACGTGGTGGCAATATGATACACAAGATGCAAGCGAAACAACATTCCAAGCAAGCAAGCAAAGACAGCAGACAGCCAGTCCTTCTACTTAGTCCGCTCTCATTTTGCCATCTCTCCCAATCCTTGTCGTCGTCGTCGTTGGCCTCGTTAAAATCTGAAAAATATGGCTGGGCCACCATTATACGCGTCTCGGTATCTGTCGGGTTACAATTTCCTTGTTGTAGCTCCCATGGTTCCCTTTTGGCTTTGCCTTTGCTGCCTTGCTGCCTTGTTAACAGCACAACAGTCACTAGCAAGGCGACAGCTTCCGCTCTTCCATCACCTAACGTCCTTCCGTCCGTCTGTCCGTCTGTCCCTCTTTCCTCTGGGGCCCAGTGTCCTGTCTGCGTCTATGCGAAAGTTTTACGCGTTTTCTTTTCTCTTGCCATCTATCTGCTATCTGCACTTGCCTTAAACAACACTTGTTATGTGTGTGTGTATATGTTCACTTCCCCTCTCTGTTTCTCCTTGTCATCATTGAGCGGCCTTTGTGTGCCTTGGCAAGCATGCTGCCACACTTGGTAGCAAGAGCGCGACGCTTTGTGTCGAGTAAAATGGTTTTTAAAGATGAATGTTTAGTGCTCTCTCCCTCCACGGATTTTTGGTTTAACTTTTGGATGAACTGGCGGTAGTGTTGAAAGCCTCCTTCTTCTCAATCTTCTCCCTGCCACAAAAACAGAACGACAATGCAACGCATTCATGCTGCAACGGCTAGGCGGAAGTGCTGGCGTCTGTGGCAAACAGGTTGCAACTTGGGGGCACAAAACTTAACTTGTTACAACACACACACAGCGTGCAAGTCATGGGAAAGTTGAACTATCCTAAACACAACACAACAGTAAACTGAAAACTCTTGTCAACTGCAAGTTGGAATTCAATCTTAATGCGCACCTAAACTAATAAATGGAATATTCCAATTTTGAACTTCAAGTTTATGAAAATCTTTTGCGCAAGAAATTTAAGAAACTTGCCACCTGCCACCATCCACGAGACCAGCTGTGGCAGCTCTCTGCCTACGCTTAGAAGCACCTGACTGTCAGTCAGTCAGCTTTTTGCTTTTGGCCTTTGTCAATTTGAAAGCCGAAGCTTTTAAGCCCGCCCCGAAACTTGCATCACTGTAAAGATAGCGATAGAAGACTGCCGCTTGCCGTGGCAACTTTTGAGGCAGCAGCATCAGCATCGGCATCGGCATCAGAGGAGCATCATCAGTTTAGTTGCCACGGCAATCCATTGACAGCCCCACTACAGCCAGTGGTTTAGAGTCCACATCAAAGACACACGTAGGTGGCAGCAAATAACTGCTAGCTATATACAACACAGATTGAAGGGAGTGAGTGAAAGAGAATCATGCTCAAGTATAAAGCAAAAAACATGAGGAAAGATTGCGCAGCCCAAAAAATGGGGCTAGGAGAAGTCATTCTCATCATATCCAGCTCTTAAAGGAATATTAAAACAGTCGCAAAACTACATTGAGCTCAACAACAACTGGCAACTGGAAACACGCCCACACACTCTGCTATTCCCCCCTCTCTCTCTCCTGGCACTCTCTGTGGAATTGGCAGCCTCAGCTGTTGCACGTATAGCTCAAGGTCAAAATACACACAACACACACTAAAGCAAACACACAACACACACACACACCACAGTCAGGGAAACAACTGGCAATCCAAATGTGAAATGTTGGTTATTCCCTCCATCTATTTGTGGCCTCCGTATGTGTGTGTGTGTGTGCAACTCTCTCTGTTTGTGTGTGTGTGTTCGGATGCAAATAAATATACAATTTTTATGAATGAACACGTATGATGAAAGAGCACAAGCCACACACACACACACTTACACACACACAATACAATGGGCCACAAATACTCGATACTTCGTAGCAGCAACGATTGAGAAAATTCATTTTGCAACAAAGCACAAAAGTAATAAAACACTTTAAACAAGCACTCTTCATAATTATGAAAGATCTCAGCTGGCATTTAAGCGAAAACGGAAATAATAAATAATTCAATAAACAACTGCAGCAAGGTAAAAATAAACTTTTGCTTTAATAAAATCATAATTCGTATTTCTTGGTCAACAATTATGCGAAATATATGTTAATTCATTGTTAAACACGAAAAATGGAATGTGGTTTATTAAAAATATGGAGTTTGATTACTTTAAAGTACATAATAAGTCTTCAAGAAACCGAAAATCAGCTATTATCACAATATTATTTTATTTAAAATAGCAAATACAATTTCTTCTAGCAATGAGATAAGCTAGATTAACAAAGGAAAAAACACCAAAGAAACTGTGCATTTAATCTATCCAATTGACAAAAAAAAAAATGGTCATTCAGTAACTGAAAATTAGCTAATGAAGACTTAAAAAGAAACTTAATAAAACTCCAAACTGATAACATTAAAACACGAAACTTTCGTTTTCCAATATTATAAACGTAGTATAAAAGTCAAACAATATCAAAGAAAAGCATAGCTGGAATATATTGCCCCAAATATGCAATAAAGGTATAGGAATTACATCAACTGCTTAAGTACTTTATGAATTTCTACTAATTTCATAATTTCACTTAACTAAATTCCAAAATAGTTAAGCAACATGATAAGTATAATAAAGAGTTCCCCCAACTTTAAATTTGTTAATCTTTATTGTGAATTAAATATAGCTATTTTGGTATCTTTGAATGCAAATAACTATTTATATACATATATAGTTATTTGCATACAAAGATATCAAAATTGATATATTTCGTTTACAAGAAAAATTAACAAATTTAAAGTTTGTGGTAAAATTCTTTAAGCTAACCACTTTTAACTCCACTGTAAGTTGCTACCTGATGCTGTGGCTGTTGCTGCAAATGCTCTCGCTCTTGTTGTTGTTGTTGACGTTGGCTTTAGTCTGACATGGTTTCGTTTAAGCGAGATCAACAAAAACAAAAAAAAAAAAAAAACTGAAATCAGTTAAAGGCACTTCTTCAACGAGCGGCGCGAGCTCCTAGTTGTCATGTTGCATGTGGCAGAGCGAATGGCAAAGCGAAACAACAACGATGGAAACGCGACGCAACGCTGGACGACTGTAAAATGTTTTCATTTTTATCAACATTACGAGTTGGAACTGCGCTGCATTTGCATGTGAAACAAGCAGATAAATTCAGGCATGCAAACGCCATAAATTTGTGTATGTGTGTGTGTGTGTGTGCGTGTGTGTATGTGATATGTGTGTGTATGTGAGGCAGCATCAGCTGAGACTGTGGCAAACTGTGGCAGTCATGGCGTCGTTTAAAATCGAAAATTTCACATATTTTTGCATCAAATTTGCATGCGAATGCAGAGAAAAAAAGAGGAGGAGGAAGAAAAAGAGGCGTTGTGGCATACGCGTATCCGTGTACACAGTAGCAGATACAGTAGCAGATGTAGATACAGATACGTACAGAGCTACATATAGAAATTCAGATACAGCTACAGAACTCTGTAGATGCATATGCAGTAGCAGAAACATTCATATCTGCAGCTACAGATACTTTCATAGCAACAGCTTCAGATACTTTCATAGCAACAGCTTCAGATACATTTAGAGCTACAACTCCCACACACGCTCATGACTGCTTTATGAAAATGCATCTCCTGCCGGCCATTTCATTACAATGTTGCAGTGACAAGTGCAAGTTGCAAGTTGCTGGACAGGAAGACAGCAACAGGAAAAAGGGTGAACGGAAAACAAGCCACATAACTTAATACATAATCTTTAATGGAACTCTTACCTTAAAAACCTACAGGGTATCTGTGCCGTCGTCGAGTGTTGCCTTGTGGCATCATTTTGCGGAAGGTGCAAGCAAGCCTCTGGAGTGCGGCCTGAGCGTCCGTAGATGCCAGTGATTAGACGGTAGACACGTTTTGCGTTTTGGGCCCGCCAACGTTGACAGGCGGCAAACTGACAACTGGCAACTGGCAACTTGCAACTGGCAACTGGCAAACTGTTGATTTATGTGTGTGCCACCGAGAGCCCGAGAGTCCAGTTATTAGAAATGGAGCAATGCAGCGCAGTTGCAGTTGCAGTTGCATAAATCAAAATCAAACTCATTTGCCGGCGATTTCGCTTGCGGCCAAAGACCACTTGCCACATATTGCTCGTGTTGCTGCTGCTGCAGCTGCAAATGCCAAGTTGCAACTGGCAAATGGAGCAGTCAAGTGATTAGCAATGAAGACATCGTCATGGCCAACGTCTGGCAGCAGTTGGCAGTCGGAACTCTGATTGAAATCCTCAACAACCACTTGTCAGGCTGTTGGCAAAAGGTGCTTTCGGTTTTTCGTTTTTTTTGGGCCACAATGATAAAGCAGTTGGCAATTTGTCAGCTTCGTTTGCTCCTGCAATGAAATGATCAAACAGTGGTAACAATTTACTGAGTGAAATGACATGCAAATATCTATCTACAATTAATCTACATTTGAGCAACTATATAAAAATAACAATTAATGTTTATTTTCTATCGCAATCATGCTGCCCGTTTTTATTGACACACGAAAGTGTGCTCAAAGTGGTTTTTGTGTCAACTGAGTAATTGACATTAATACACATTAATATTGTGTCAACAAACAAACTTTCTTCAAGCCTTAAAACGTCATAAAAATTTCATTTTTTTTAATTTTGTAAATTCAATATAAATGTGTCAAAATATAGCATTTCAAAAAAAAGGTGAAATAAAATAAAAGGCAATTCAAACAGTTCAAAATAATTCAATATTTTTAGTGATAATGAAAAGTGCATTACCAGAAATATAGACAAATATTAAATTACTATTCATTAGTATATAGAAATAAAATAATCTAAATATAAACGACCAATTTGCAGAAGTACAATTAGTTTAAGTTTTAATAATAACAAAATTTGTGTAATATATATTGATAATTAAGCAAAGAAAAATTACCTATATACAAAATAAAAATGATTCATATTCGAATGTATTTTATGGTAAAAAATGCATTTGATATCTGTCAAAATAAAATAATTGGAAAGGGTGGTAAAGTACACTGTTAAAGGCATAATTAAAAAAGTTTGAACAAGATTTTTTTCCCATAATGATGAAAAAAAATGCAATTGATTAAAAACAAGAATGAATGAAATAACTAAAAAATATAGCTTTAAAAATAAAACAAATGTGGACTACAGTCGAGTGTGCTCGACTATGAGATACACGACTATGAGATACATTTTAAATTAGGACGAAACTCATAAAATATAATAAATAACCACAAAAATACACCAAAGACTTTATTTGGTATATCGATATACGTATACATACTATAATATATACCCTTCTACCCTAGGTAGCGGGTATACAAATTAACCAATAATACAAAATTTAAATTGAATTTAAATTCTAAATTTAATTAAATGCATTGCTTCAACCTTTCAACTTTAAAGAAGTTCTGAGCATACAGACAGAGAAAAATGAAGTGAAAAACTCAAGCAGTTTTGCATTAGGTTGGCGCCCATTCAATTGACTGCTCAACTCTGACCGCAGGTCAGTTGCATGTGGATATTTAACCCCTGACTCATCCCATTGAAATGCCGACAAGCCATCGACTTTGCCCAAGGCGTTCAACTGTATTTCCATTAGCCGCTATTAGTGCACCGTTTTATGTTACATGCCACGAGTGGAGAGCTCTAAAAGCATTCAGAACCTGCCACCACACGCAACATGGGAACTTGACTTGACTTCACCGAGCTGGCAAATAAATGCAACATAACCGAATGCAAATTGAGGGCGGTAACAGAAAAAGAGAAGAAGAAAAAACCTTGCAAGAAAATGGGTTAAAACACGAAACTGAGACTGAGACTGAAACCAAAACAGCAGGAGGTGTCATGAATAATTGAAGTGTAGGCATATCACAAATAGATAGCAAAATCCCAACCAACCCAAAAGATACAATTGCCATGTGTGGGCAACAAGTTTGTGTTTGTGTTTTGGGTTTTGAGTTTCGGCTCTTGGCCAAATTGCCGCTTTGTCGATGACTTTGACATTGCTACGACTTTTCCTATGGCTTGGATTTGAAGAAAAGCGTGACAAATTGTTTGCGTTTATGGCCAAATGGAAACCGAATCAAATTGCAACACAAAAAAGGAAACAAAAGAAACGAAAAAGAGCTGACAATAAACGACTTTGACTACTTCTCGGGCTGGTCATAAATTTCCGTTGCAATAAGTGCTCCTTGGCATTCGTTAGGCTTAAGGCCTTGACAATTGAATTAGCTGGCATCCAAAAAGTCACAAAACAGATCAAACTGACTTTTGGCAATTGAATTCACTTCAAGCTGCCAAAGTAGGGTCCGAAGAAAAGTCCAAAAAAAATACAAATACAAGAGCTTACGTAACGGGCAACGGCGGCGGCAGCGTCGGCGGCCCGTAAAAAGTTTTAGGAGGCACTTGCCACTTTATACCACTTTGCCACTTGCCACAGCGAATAGAGAGGGGCCCTAACAAGCTAAATAAACAAGCAGCAACAAAACACAAACAACCGCCAAAGATGCAACAGCAACAGTTGCAGGTGCAAGCGACGCATCTTTCAGATACTCGTACTCAATTCGCTTCCTCATTGCAAGCATCTCTTGTTTGCTTTCTTAAAGGTAACTTTAAATACCGACTGCCAAAAAATGAGGTGAGAATTTCTATAACCATACACAACAACAAATAGTTTTGGGAAGCGACCGAGTCCGGAATCGAAATCGAAACTTTGTTTTGTATCTGTCAGTTGCATTTCAGAAGTTGTGCGAACTGTCGCACATCATTTTAAAGAATGCGGTAAAAAAATCTGAGAGTGAAAACAAAACGCATAAAAAGCAAGCTAGAATGCAACAAGAGTGCAACGAAGACTAAATACTCTTAGCGATAATATTTTGTAACAATTATTTGTGATAATATTAAAATATTGTAAGTCATATTTAACTTCAAACCAATAACAATAATTTAATCATCAAAATATATTCAATTAAATCAGCTAAAAATACAATTACTACATTTATATTATTATCCAAAAATATTGTTGCAGCACTTTAAAATATTGAAAATAATAATTAAATTAATTAATTAATAATTAAAATGCACTAAGAAATTCTTATTTGTAAAAAATTATTTTGGTAATTTTAAAAATTTATTTTCCTTTTTTAAATTACCAAAATAATATTACTACAAATAAGAATTTTTTTATGCATTTTAATTATATGATTTAATTAATTATATGATAAAAAATTTAAGAATTTAAAAAAATATATGAATTCAACAATAATTGAAAATATTTTAAAAATTATGTTGAAATTATATTATTAGTAATTTCTTAAATTTAAAGTATATTTTGAAATTAATTTTGGTATTTTTCAAAATATACCATAAATTTTTAAAATTACCAAAATTAATTTCAAAATATACTACGAGTTTTTCAAAATTACCAATATACCATAAAAAGTTTTAGTTATAAATTCCAGTTAATTAAATAGAAGTAGAAATTTTGATATTAAATTATATTGCATTCGATAATAATCCAAATTAATAAAAATAATTCGACTTTTGTTTTCTATTTTAATAAATCATTTAAAAAATGTATTTATGTTATATTTTGTAAATATTTTTCATGAGTTGCAGAGTTTTCCACGGAAGTCCAAATTCCCAGTGCAGACTTCACAAAAGTTTTTCCTTTCTTTTTGGCTCCCAATAAAATGTAATACTCCAGGGCGTTGCAAGCACCTTAAGCCACTGGCTGGCAATACTCTCAACACTTGCAAAGGCAAATCAACAACTTTTTCCATGGCACATAAAAGCAGCTAATAAATCAAACAAATATTTGGGTCACGCTTCCGTGCTTAGGCGACGACGACGGCGACTTCTCAGATAGATGAGGCAGAGGAGGTGCAGAGGGAGGAGATGAGGGTGCAAATGGACATCGACAATGGATAGTAAAAAAATATTTGCTTGAAAATTGCCTGTAAATACTTCAACTCAAAGACTACACAAGGAATTCGTATGAAGCAAAACGAATTCAAGTTGATTTATGCGCGACCAGCGGTCAGCCACACTTGAAGACAGATGATAGAGAAAGAGACAGGGAGACAGAGTGAGAGGGAGAGAGAGAGAGAGAGAGACTCTATATGGACGATAAATGTTGTGTTAAGGCATATTTCATATCAAAACATAATTCAATGAAAGTGTCAATAAGGCTAGGCTAACTGACCAACATGCCTTGACTTGACTTCGCCTGACTAACTCAATCAATTTTCGGCAGCTTGAACGAGTCCAAGCGATAAGAATAATAAACAATTTCCAAAGCAAAACACACCAGAGAGACGAACAAGCATCGCCATGATGATGATGATGATGATGAGTGCGTGACTCGAGCTCGAACAGAACAGAAAAACTGACTGACTAAGCCGCCAACTTGTGGCTTTAAGCGTTTGGGGGCTTTAAGTCGCCGCTTAATGTCAACGTCGAGTGCCACACAAAAAGGCGACTGCTGACTGTGGGCTGCCAGCTGTCTGGCCTTGTTGGCTGACTGCGCCTGGCAATGGAAACGTCAGCTGGAAAAGTGCACTTCCTGTCGGCCATTTGTCGAAATGAGCTGCCAGGATTGCGCCACTGTCATGAGCCGACGAGGCAGACCAGACAAACAACTGTAAAACGCATTTGGACATGTGCACGAAGAACCAAGAAGAAAAAAAAAACAGAGAGTGAGTTGGAAAAACAACACAAACCCCAAAACGAAGCGAAACCAAAGTCCAGTTGCAAACTGCAAACTGAATGCAATGCCATAAAAGTAAATGGAACTGCAACTGTGTCATCGTCTGTGGCACGTGTGTGTGTCCTTACACATGTGTGTGTGTGACTGCGTCGACGACTCGGAGTACAACTGTCAGCTGGTAAACTTTAAAAGCAAAATGTTTATAGAAAACTCGTTACACAAATCGAATAGAAATTTGCCAACGTTTGACATCGTCCCGAAGGCCAAAATGCTCCCATCAAATTGCAGCGGCACGAAGAAGGCGTGGCAACCCTGTTCACTGCTGACAACTGCAAAACTTGCGACACACACACACTCACACACAGTGGCCACCCTGGCATTGGGCAAATGGTCAATGCCCATTGACCGTAATCGTAAAAATGCCATTTCCGCTCGACCATGCGACAGTATTTATCAATAAAAATTACAGTGGCTCTTAAAATTTTAACAGCATCTTCGCGAACGTTACAAAATAAAGCATTGAGAATGAAAAAGAAGAGAAAAGAAATAAAGAAGCTATAACAGTATATATATCTGTAGTCACTAGCTTTAAATGTAAACATGAATTTATAACAAATATAAATGATTTATAAGAAATTTCCCCTAGAAGACAATAAGAATAAGACCTTAATGCTACTCATCGTAAGTTTTATTCCCAATTTGCTTAAGTCGAAGTGGAATGAACTATTTATATTATAAATTGACAAGTACGTATAAAATATATAGACATAAAAACAAAAAATGGGATATACCAGATTTTTAACCAAGGCACATAATTATAATAACCCTCTGGGTAAGGGGTATAATTAGTATAGTTCATCAAGAGCCCAAAAATTTCGAAAATAAATTCTGGATAAGTAAAACCTTTTTATATAGTTTCTAAATTAAAAATTGATGGAAAGAGTTGCTCATATTCTAAAATAGTCAAATATAAAAAAAGTTAAATTAAGTTAAAAACAAACAGTTAAATTTATAATAAAAATATACACTATAAACAAAAAGTCTCATAATGTAAATAATTAAATTAGATTTAGTTAAACTACGCAAACATAAATCATGTTAAAATGCTTAAAACTTTCAAATAGCAAAATGAGTAACTAAAAAAACACTTCCAATACTTCCAGTACTCCCAGAATTCATATCTTTTACAAATTCCCAAACACGACGCATGACCGAAAAACATAAAAGCAATGCTTCCACAACATTTGGCATTGTTTTAAAGTCAACTTTTAGTCATAACTACAAATGATTAGTTTTACGGGTTCAAAGAGCATTGTTGTAAATGTGGAGAAAAAAACCAACGTAATTGGGGGAAAAACATAAGTGGGACAAAAACCGGGGAAAAAAAAAAATTGGGGGAAGTGAATTTCTAAAAATACGAAAAAACAAAATCAGCTAAATGAGTAAAAACTAAAAATCTATTAGAACTTTTTGGCACACAGAACGTCAAACTTTATGCGGCCAACGAAATTGTTGCCAACATTGTTGATGATGTTGTTGTTGCTGCTGATGTTGTTGTTGTTGCTGTAGTTGTTGTTGTTGCCGATGAGGGCCAATGCGGCCCGCGGTATGCGGAATGTGCTGCCAATTAGAAGTTTATGTAGAGCGCCCCAAATTAATTTCACCCGCAAACCTTCAAACTACGCCGTCCCCTCCCTTCCCCACCCCCCTACACAAAAAGTTAAACTGAATTTGTGTGCGCATGTTAATCAAATAGACAGCAGGAGAGCGGGAGAAAGCGGTGGCAAGCGGGTAGCGAGCCGGGAATTGAGTTTTAGCAGTTTATTTGGGGCTGCTACTTTAGGCTTAGGATTTGAAAGTCTGTCTGGTCGGCTGGTTGGTTGGTTGGTTGGTTGGTGATAAGCGCCGCAAAGATTTGTCAGCTTATAATAATTAGTGCGCGCGGCAGTCATAAAGCAACATTTTGCGGCAATAAAGGGTTAACGGGCGTATACTTAACTTTTGAGTTCTTAAGCAGTAGCTGCGTAACAATCAACAGATTAATCATCAGTTTAAAGGCTGCAACGCTTGCAACAAACTTGGCAGTGAATTAACAACAAAAACAACGAAAAAAACCGAGAGTTTGCAACAACATTAAATGCCACTTACTAGCCCTAATAGTTTGTGTCTTGGCAACAGCAAAAGCAACAACAACAAGGACAATATGTTGACTAACTCTATAGCGACACTCGAATGTCCTCGAGGAAAACCCGTTAGCAGTGCTCGCTCTCTGTGTCTCTCTCTCTCTTTTGGCCAAGTATCCCGACAGCGTTTACCACATTAACCTCGTGTTTTACGACATGGCAGGCCGCATAAGAAATTTATATACATTTCATGGCCCGGGCAACATGTTGCACTGAACGATGCCCCAACGAAGCGAGGCCAACAAAATTACATGGATAACATACAGACAGAAGTATACAAATACATATATCTATGTGTCTGTGTGTGGATTTTGACACAAGTCCAAGTGGAAAAGCCGCCATAAGGCAGCTATAACTCAAAGTGCAGGCAAACAGCTGCCAGTTGAGTCGAAAGGCAAAAGCAAAAGGATCCGTCGTTCCCTCTGACAATGGCGACACTCAAATGATTGCGAGCGTCGTCACAATAGTTTGCCCAAATATCAAAAATAAATACATACTATATACTATATAGCAGAGTAAGCAGTATCGAAAGTAGTGAATTCTTTTTTTATGATTGCCATAAAAAGAAAAACTCATATCTATGTCGATTGTTGACAAGGCTTTGATACCACTTGAAAGCACTTGAATGAATTGATTTATTGCCAGCACTCGATGTATCTGCCATACATACAATAAAACTTTATAGCTATTGAATATCTATATGAAACAATAAACAACAATAACAAAGTTTATTTTGATTATCCGATGGCCTACTAAAGCATTGCACATTTTTAGTATCGCCAGAAAAAGCGTAAAAATGCACAAAATAAAGCAGAAGAAATGTTGCTTAAAAAACTTTGGTTCATTGATAAATATAATACAAATGTGATTTAATTGATTTTATATATCGAAAATAAAGTTCTATAAATGCCTCTCAAAATATAATTCATTTAAAAAGAAATAAAAATAACTTGATAAATTATAAAAACTTATAAAGACATCATTTGACGCTTTGTCTGACAATATGGTATATTTTGTACTCTATGGTATATTTTGACTTTAATTCTATATTGATATACTTAAAATAACAATTGGTATATTTCAGTATTACTGCATCGATATACTAAAAATCAAATTCGGTATATTTCAATATGACTACTATAGTGATATACCAAAAATAATATTCGGTATATTTCATTATTTTTTCTCAGTCAATAATTATGTATATTTTAGGAATAATACCGCAGTGTTTGATAGTGTTGATAGCTGTTGTCTTACAGTCGATTCTAGCTTTCTTACTTGTTTCATAAAAAATTAACAGGAGTTTTTTCTATCCACTATACTTCAAATAAAAAATTTAAAAGTAAAATATCGACAAATATTTGAACAACTCTCGCAAAATGTGGCAGCATAATGCCATCACACTAAAAAGAAAACTTGCACTTTAACGAGTGCCTTTTTTTGGGGTTTTGCATTCAAAGCGAGCGAAAGCGAAATGCGGATTCTCATGAGAGAGAGAGAGGGAGTCGGAGTCGTTCTTCAACTGGGTTCATCGTTGGTTCGACGTTTGTCGCGATGTTTAAGGCGATGCCAAGCGGAAGGAAGCTCCATTTAAATTTTTTCGCGCGGCTTGGCAATAAATGCGCTGCCATAAATTTTGCATCGATGGGCAGATCGTGTGAGCGCTGCCACGCCCTCTGACCGACCTCCCTTCTATCCAACTACTATATATGTATGTATGTACTATATGAAGACTCATCCCCCGCTTACACTAACTCCCCTCTTCCAATCGTGGCGTTCGTTGCTCTTCGCTTTGGTCGTGCAAATTTTTAATTGCGCCATAAATCAAATCTACGATAAATGGCCAGCAGTTAAAGGGCTGCTAACCAAATGGGAGCCATAAGCTGATAACAAACTGTAGAGCTGCCAAGCGGGTGGCGAGGTGACTGACTGCCACACAAACGGACAGACGGACGGACACCGAGAGACGTGCAGGCGATAAGACTTGGCTCACTCTCTCAGTCAGTCTCTTGGCTTTAAAATGTCAAAGTGCTTTGGCCGTGCTCTACTCGCTTCCTTTGGCCGCAATCTGCCCGCGCTTCTAGCATTTAATTTTAATGCTCATCGTTCAGGGGGCAAGCGAGAGATGAGCGCCATCTAACGTAATCAAGCCTCTAATTAAGTTGATAAACTTTGCCTGACACGCCCCGTGCTCCACGTAACGCCTCCTGCCAAAAGACTGCAACAGAGCCAAACAAAAAAAAAAAACGAGCAGAGAAAAAATATACATACAAAAAAGAAAAACCAGAGATTCCGTTTGCTAGACAAAGTCGTCGGCCATTTTACGCCACAGTGAACACTGTGAACACACGACATCTCCCTCTCTCACTCCCACTGCCACTTCCCCTTCCTCTAACTCCTCTTCAGCCTTAAACGCCCCACGACTTACACGACCACACTGACTACCGAGCAGCTGTCACGCCCCTCGTCTCCCACACCACTAACGACAAAGTTTTGGCATTAGTTTTGCTGATTTCCGGCATGGATCTTCGACATGGATGTCTGTATTTCAAATACTCTACATTTTGAATAAAGCTTCAATAACTATATTATCAAAATCCATAAAATTCTAAATTGAATCGAACTTTAATAAAAAAGATTGCAAATATTCAATAGTTATAATATTATTAGCAAAAGACCAAGCTTCTACGAAATGATTTAATTTATATCTTCAAATAAAACAAAATAAATATTAGAACTTGTTCAAAAAAAGGATAGCCAAATAATATTATTTTATGATTACATCATGAAATTTAATATTTACTATTGATTTTTTCTTTTATAAAAAAATGTTTTTTAAATTATTCGCATTACAAAGTTATTATTATTAATAAAAACTTTAGTAAATAAAATAATTTATAATACATTTTAGAAATTTGATATTCACTAAATGTGTATCTTATAATTTTTATTTTTTAACAAATAAATTCGATATGAAAAATTTCAAAAATATAATAAATAAATTTCTTGAAATGTAATATTTATTCTTTATTTATATTCTCTAATCTAAAAATATTTTCTAAATTATTCGCATTACAAAATTACTTGTTAATAAAAATATCAGTAAATAAAATAATTAATAGTAAATTTTTAGAAATTGAATATATACAAAATGAGTTATCCTTTAATTTTTGTTTTTTGTTTTTGTAAGCAAATAAATTCAATATGAAAAAATTGTAAAAAAAAATCAATAAATATTCTGAAAATAGTTTAAATATTCAGAATAAAATACTTACTAAATGTTAATGCCCCACAATTTTTCAATTAAACTATTTTAAACTATTAAAGTATTCGATATTAATATTATCATCATCATCATAACTTTTAAAGAGTTAGAGTATTCAACGTCAGTCACGCGCCTTTCATCATTATACAGCGCTTAACTTGTGCTGTCGTTGGTTTGCGTGACTTTTCGCATACTATTGCCACTGTCGTCGTCCCACTGTGCACACTGGGCGCTTTCTAATTTAATTAAGTGCGGCGACGCGACGCCTGTTTGTTTGTGCAAAAAGTTTTGCGCAAACGGCAGCGACAGCGACAGCGGCACAAGCTGAGCACCAAAGGCAAAAAAAAAAAAACAAGACGAGCAAGTGAGCAAACAAAAAAAAAACAAAAACTTTCTCAACAGTTGGTGCGTTTAATTTGCTGGTTTTATACTTTTTAATTACTAGACAAATAGACAAAAGAGGCACTCACTGCGGCAGCTAAGCCAATAACCAAGGGGGGAGAGAGTAGAAGGAAGGAAGTCAGCTCCTAAGTATTGCGTTTAGTCGAAAAATTGTATTAATTTGTTTGTTGATGATGGCAAATATTTACCAACCGGCGGCAAATTGCTTAGTGCGGGGGTGAAAGAGAGGGGGAGAGAGGGAGAGAGACACACAAGCAAAGTGTGCAAAAGTATTTGGCACAACTTTGGATGTAAACAAAGTTAGGTAGATGGATTAGAGGCAGTTTAAAAAAAAGAAAAAAAATCAATTGATGGTACTCTAATTAATGAAATGCAAAACAAGCCGAGAAATTGAATTTAAGTATTTTAAATGCTCTAAATACATTTTAATTCTAATTATGCGCGATTGGAATTTTGTTTAATTAATAACGTGCAAACAGAAATTGATAACAATTTTCGGATATAAATTTCCCGCTTTATGCAATTTCTAACCGCTTTTTGGCATATATATTTAAAATAATTGCAAATTGCATAAATATATATCAAATTTCCCAAATTAAGAAACTAAAGGATGCATCAAATTGAAATGCCTAAAATCGTTATTCATAACATTGATTTATTTTTATTAAAATGCTGAAGATTAATATGCGAATTATGTTGCGTTTGCAGTTTATAGCTTCCTTATATTGTTAATCCTGTTGTTTAATGTGTTCCACTTGCGTGGAAATGTATTTGAGGACGCCCAGAAATAAAGTCATATTTATGAATGGCCAAGTACTCTCTTATCACGGGCATCAAGCAAGTTTCGTTGCTTAAAAGCTTTTTGCACAAAAATATATACGACGACGACGAGAAGTATTTCCGGCGGAAAGTAAAGTTTTCTTTTGCACATGAAACTTTTGGCTGGCGTCACGCTGGCTCTGAATTGTGGTTGCCATTTCAGTTGTTGTTGTTGTTGTTGCGAGTTCAGTTTATGGTCAGCATTTGGTTCATATATCTTTAATTTTTATGCGGCCTGCTTCTTAAGTCAGCATATTTGCCATAGCACACTTTTCAGCGTCACAACACCCGTGGAGCTTTGAGCTGAGCAGCTGTCATTAGTGAGCATTCCAGCGTTTTATTTGTTTGTTGACTGTTTTGTGGCTCATAACTGGGTCAACAATGGGAGTTCGACTCTCACTCTTGCATAGCTACTCCTCGTTCTCGTTCTCGTTGTTGTTGTTATTGTCTGCGTGTCTGCGAGTCTGTGTGAGAAACCATTGGCCATTTACAAGTCAAGTGGCGCGCATAACACCAAAAAATTGTGTAACGAAAACAATTTATTTAGCTCTATGCTTTGCTCGCTCTCTCTCTCTCTCTCTCTCTTTGCCTCGCTTATTGTCTATCGAATTGTTCCATTCCTTGTTTTGGCTGTCATTGTCAGATGTGACAGCGTCTGCCAATGGTTTTCGGCTTGTGGTGGGCTGGGTTTGAATACCCGCTACTCATAGGGTAGAAGGGTATTTTTACCTATGTGTTTTATATATTATTGATTAGCGTCAACAACAAGTTGAATTTTTTATTAAATATTTCTATATAGCAAAAACCAGACGGGTCTTTAAAGCTTTGGCAGATAATCTGGTATATTTTAAATGGAGTAGTATATTAATATAAGAAATAAAGCTATTGGTATACTTTAGAATTACATTAATACAATATATAGCTTTTGGTATATTTTATTAGTATATTAATATGCAAAATACATATTTTGGTATAATTTAGTAGTATCCTAATATGCGAAACATCGTTGTTGGTGTATTTTATAGTATATAAATATTTGAAATAAAGCTATTGGAAGTACTTAAATTTAAATTAGTATACAAAATACAGTTTTGGTATACTTTTTACACTTCTTTGGTATAATTCAGTAGAATATTAATATTCGAAACATAGTTGTTGGTGTATTTTAGTAGTATATTAATATACGAAATATAGTTTTTGGTATATTATATGTTTTAGTTTGTATATATAAGAAATAATTTGTATTAAGATTGAATATTTGTATATATGTATATGTAGCATATTAATATATTTGTATTTATTTATTTTGTTTATTTTGTACATTTTTAAGATATCACCGCAGTGCTTTGCTCTTTTTCAAAATGTGTAACGCGTATTTCACAGTCGAGCACACTAGATTTTTCACTCGCTTAGGTTGTCTGTGACTTTGCTTTTCTTTACTTTGGTTTTTTGTTTTGGATTGAAGTTTGCTTTCGAACCGAACGACTGCCGCATTATTATTGTTGTTGTCGCAGCTTTATGCTAGTTTCATTTACGCATTTTAAGCATTCTGTTCGTTGTCCCTTTTTTGAACGCTCAAATGCCAATTGACATTTATTTCAATTCACTTTATTTACCTTTTCAATGTGATGTGCAAATTAAATTTTCTATTTTTCGTGCTGAAATTCCATTTAATTTGATTGCATTTTTTGCTTAAATTCAGTTCAATGGAATTTTCATGTTCATGTCTGTGACATTTCATCTGCAAGCAATTTATTTTTATAGCAATATTTACATTTATTGTGCCATATTTTGGATTATTGTATTTAGTGTGACAGCCACATGTGCATTGTTTGAACCCTTTTAAAATCTATTTTTGCAAGTATAAATCTCAATAGTTTATTGCTCGCAAATGTTAAACAAATAAAGCTTTTGTTTGGTTCAAACTAAATGTAGTTAAATTTCGACTGTTTAATTTGAAACAAAATAAATATTGTATGTTATCAAATGATTTGAACGCTAACACTAATAAAATGTTGTCTCTGCAAATATTACAAATATCGAAAATTAGCGACATAAATGGGTATGCATTATAATAATAAATATTGCAATATTTTAGACCATTTAGCTTGCGAACAAATGCTGTTAATAAATATTGCAAATAAATGGCAAAATTTCGACAAATTTTCATTGGTTTTGCAACATATGCCTCGAATGGAATAAACATTGGCTTTTTTCGCTGGGCAGCAACCACTTCTATTGACCACTTTAGCTGCCAACAATTTGTTGTTATTTTTGTGTTATTTTGGCGAAACAAATGCAAAGGCAGCCAGTGTAAACATTTCAGTTGCAGTCGAGCACTTACTTACGAGGTTAACAGCTGCTGCTCACATTATTTTGTGTGGCACTGAGGAGGAGGGCTTAGCACACTCTGGGTTGCTTCAGCTGGTGCGGCGTTTAAGTGGATGCAGAGTATGTGGCAAATATGCACAGCAAATAGCAAAAAAGCAGCCACAAAATCGAAAGACAGATAGATAAATAAAGAGCGAGAGAGAGAGAAAAAAACTGCAACAGCAGCAGTACAAGCGATAAAGTAAATACAAAATGCTAGACATAAAAGATATCCTATAAAGTGCAATAAAATTGCAGCATAACTGGAAATACTTTCAATATAAATAACATTCATCTAAGCAACCCTTTAAGCCTGTCACATTTACTGCAGGGTATCTAAAACAAACTAAACTGACTAACGATGACATCATTCGCTTGCTGCAAGCTGCAAGCTGCAAGTTGATTAAGTGATGAGCGACTGACTGAGTGGCAGCTGTGAGTGTCAAGTGGCATCCACTAGAATGACAGCTTTCAATTGTCACATTACATAAAACTCGACATTTGGCTAAATTAATTGTGCAATTAAAAACGAATTAGCAAAAACCAAAATTAAAATGGCAACAAAAAACCCAAGCCGGAAATGACCGAAATCTGCAGAGGTTTGGCCTAATCTAACCAACAGATATTGCACACTCACAAAAAAAAAAGACTCCAAACAAATCTGCGCCAATAACGTGGCCAACAATCACTGCAACAACTGCTGCAGTTGCTGCTGTTGCAGTTGCTGCTGGCGGCCAATATGAAAGGAAGTCGAAAACCAAATGCAAAAGATAAACATAATGAAGATTGCAAATGGGCAATTGTTGTAAGTCAAAGACCAACAACAATTAGCGGCAATTAAAGAAAATTTGCCAAAGCACACAACGTTGATAAAAAGAAACAAAATCCATTTGAAGTATTTGAAGTTAACTGACAAATTGTTGCAAAGAAAGTGCTTTATAAATAGTCGCAATTAAAGCACGAAAAAAAAAATCAAATGATTTTGGCAAATGGAAAATGTATGTTGATAAAATTGAGGTCGTCAGGTTAAATTACAGACAACACACACACATTCTCTCTCTTTCTTTCTCTCTCTCTCTCTCTCTGTCTCTGTCTGTGTCTGCAGAGGAAAGTTCAGTACCTCGCTCTGTGATTGGCATAATATTTTGACAGCAGCTGCCAAAACAACTTCAAGACATAAAAACTTGAAACAAAAGATGAAGATGACGATGAAGATGAGGAGAGCAAGAGCTTTAATGACATGCACAAAACATGCGTAAGGCCCGCATCTTGATAAATTGATAAAGCTTACAAATTACAGGGCGACAGACGGACAGACAGACAGATAGTAGAGAGACTACCATGACTACCCAATTAAAATTATCATCATCTGAAGAAGCAAACTTGTTGTGCATTCATGTTTGGGGCCATGGAGCTGTAATTTCAATGTCATCGCAAGAGATGAAAAACAGAATGAAACTGGTTTTCATCTGCATCGCATTTTATTGGAACACTTCGACTTCTACTTCGATTTCGATTTCGATGGCATTCATGTTAAGGGGGAGTAGGTGTCAATAGTCGACTTGATGATGAGTCAGAGACGCATATAAAACGCACAACCTGAAGGTCAATCATTTTTTTTTTGGTATCTCACGAGCTGACAAATTGAGTTAATTTGAATATTTAGAGCATTTTTCATTATCAATTGTGGGCACACACACACACAAAGTGTATTTGGGTCATTTGCATATGCGGAAATAGAGCATAAAAATTATTTCATTGGTAATTGACAATCATTCGCTTGAATGGCCCTTGAACGTTTTGCGTTGGCAGCTCTTTAAAAGGTAATTGTGAAGCCATCAAGCAAATGCATAAGAGTGCCTAACACTCAGGATCTATTTGAGTTAGACAATTAAATTTTTAAGTTTAAATAATATAATAGTTAACAATTCAATTAAGCAATGATTAAATTCGGGGTTCGGTAGAATCAACCAAATAACGTAAATAACATCTATTATATGAGATTCCTGAATTATCCAACTTAAAAATTAGATAATTTATAATGAAATGTTTATTGCAATCACTTCTCCTGGCATATTTTGTTTGTGTAATACAATCGCTATTTGCGAATTTAAATAGTAAGAATGTTATTGCTTCCTAAGATCAATGATTAAACTTTGGGTTCAGTAGAACTCAGAAAAGATCAATCTAAACAAATGATGATCAGTGAGACTTCTTATTAAATATCATACATCGAAAATATGCCATTATTGTAATTATAATTTTTAAATTGTGTTAAGTAAATAAAGTGGCTTTTAAAATAAAGATTATTGTTTGTGATACTTTTCACTATCTTATTGATGAAGAGATAAACGAAATTTTTAATTTAAATAGTAAGAAAGTTGATGTGTATGTGATAAACAAAAATTTAACTTGGGACTTAAAGCGACTAATGAAGATACTTTATTAAAAATATCTTAATCATCACTTACAAAATCCTGAACTATCGCTAGAATTGAATTACTTTTTATTTAGTAAACATGTTGCAACAATGCGATTAAGATGAGCCACTAAAATTGTTTATAAATTACCACAACAGAGCACCATCATCATCGAACGATAAAGCCATTAATTTATACATTAGTCCGGCAACGAATTCACCTCTTTAAGATGAACAAATGAAATGATGTGCATTTAAAAATAAAACTGCTAGTTGCATTGATCGACTTAGCACTTTCGGTTCCACAAACTCTACCAAATTACAGTTGTGTGAATAAACAAATGCCACTGCATCACACTAATTGGTATTTTTTGTACGTCTGAAATTGTTATTATGTCAGCAATTAAATAAAAAGCCTCAATAATTTGCATAGCCATGCAAATTACGCGTCTCAACTCGACACAAAAACGAAATAACGATGTTCAAGCAAAAAAAAAAAGCAATTGACGTAACTTGCATTTGATTTTGCAGGCGAAAGGAGAAGAAAAATTACTTTGTTTTTTTTTTACAGGTTATCCGAGTGACTTTCTAAACGAAAACCGAAAGCAGTCAAGTCTGCCAACGAGAGACAATCAAAAGGAGAGTCAGTTTTACATAACCATAAAAATGCGGCCCCAAAATATTGTAACATATTGGGATCAATCTAGACAATCAATTCTTATCAGCAAAGCGAAGCGAAGCTATTATCAGAAACTATCAGAAAGCATTTCATGTTTTGGTAATGCTCAAATGTTTGTCAGTTTCAATTGAGCACGCGACTCGTAGAGATCTAAAAAAAAGACAAACAAATTAAAAATACATTTCATACGGGATAAATATGAGAAAAAAGTTGGTTTATAATGCGGGAATTACATTCAAATATTTGCCTGCTATTGTGGCTCTATTTGTGCCTGTTAATCTATTTGCTGCTGCCGGACAAACCTCAGCTAGTGGCGCCACAACAAGTCGACACAATGCAACTTGGAAGTGCGTACAATGAGCAGCCACAGCAGTTAATTGATTTACACAATTTTGATTATCTAATCAATCAAGCGCCATGCGAATCACATGTTCAAATGCTCATCGCGGTACATTCGGCTCCCGCAAACGTAGAGAAGCGCACAACTATACGTGCAACATGGGGCAGCAAATCAATAGTAACAGCAAATTCTACACTACGTTTGCTCTTTCTCTTTGGTCGCTCCGATAATGAGGATGAGCAGTTGCAGCTGTTGCAGGAACAAGGACTTTATGGCGATGTGTTGCAAGGCAACTTCCACGATGCTTACTTCAATCTGAGCTACAAGCATGTGATGGCCATCAAATGGTTCGACAATCAATGTCACACGGCGCAACTGCTGCTGAAAGTCGACGATGACATCTATGTGAATACGCCGCTTCTATTGCAGCAGCAGCAGCAGCCACCTGCATTGTTGTTGTTGTTGCAGCATCAACAACCGCGGGAGTTGCTGTTGTGTGCCCGTCAGGACAATGCCCGTGTCTTGCGCTCGTATTCATCCAAGTGGCGTGTCAGTTTCAGGGAATACGCTGACCGCTTCTATCCGCCCTTTTGTCCCGGATTCGCAGTCGTCTACTCTGCGAATGTGGTGCATCGTCTTTATGGAGCTGCCCAGCGTTCCAGCTACTTTCGCTTGGATGATGTTTTCGTCACGGGATTGCTCGCAAATCTTTGTAATATTTCCATTACGGATCTAACGCCTCATGTGCTTTATCCGCAAGAATTGCAGACGCTGCTGCTCACTGGAAGCGTTGGAGCGTTGCAACATCGTGAGTTTCTGGTGTCGTGGCACAAAATGTCTGCACAGCAGATAAAAGAACTCTGGCTGCTCAACGGCATCGGAACAATGCCAGCAAATTGATGAGGAGTATCGAGAGCAAGAGCTAGAGCAGCAAAAAGCCTCAATTCATTATAGTCAAGTGCGGCAATATCCCATGGAGTGAAGCTCCGACTGCAGCTTATCGTTCCATCAAAATAAATCACAACAAAAGGCTTGGCCGAACTTGGCTTTTGACAATGTTTACCTCTCGACGTCTGGAAACTGGACTGAAACTCTCTGTACGCATCCTTTTGTGCCCCAATGCCCCATTGTTCCAGGGCTCTGTGTTTGTGTGTGTGTGTCTGTGTGTTGATGGATGCCCAGCAGCTGTTTTGAGTTTATAAAGGAAGCGACAGGCAACGTCTGGTCATGATGCATCCATCATTCAGCTGTAACATGCTGTCAACACACACACACACACACAACGCACAAGGCAAGATCTCAAGACCTAGTTGCGATAACTTCTTGAAATTTGCACAGCACCTGCTCAAGTGTTAATTGTATCATAACAACTACAAAACATTTTGTGGTTCTCACAGCCAACGAAATAACTTATGAGTACGTTTAATCTCTTCAAATATTTGTAATATCTTTATGAAATTTCAAATATATGTACAAGAGTGGAAATTGTTATATGAAGATGAGTGTTGTTTATTATCATTAAAAAACAAACAATACAAATATATGAAATGATATCTCAGGATCTATTTGAAATAACTTCTTGAAATTTGCTCTATACTTGCTCAAGTGTTAATTGTAATCTCTGTAAATATTTGTAAAATTTTAAATATGTATATATAGATGTAATTGTTGTATAAAACGGAGTGTTGCCTTTTAAGGATTACAAAACAATATAAATATTTAAAATGATATCTCAGGATCTATTTGTAGTAACTTCTTCAAATTTGCATAGAAACTGCTTTAGTGTTAGGTCTCTCAAAACAACTACAAAACATTTACGGTTCAGCACAGCCAACGAAATTACTTATAAGTATGTATAATTCTCTTCAAATATTTGTAATATCTCTACGAAATTTGAAATATATGTGCAAGAGAGGAAATTGTTATATGAAGATTAGTGTTGTTTAATATGAATTAAAAAACAATAGAGATATATGAAATTATATCTCAGGATCTATTTGAAATAACTTCTTGAAATTAGCTCAGCACTTCATTCATTTCAGATCTATAAAATGATATCTCAGGATCTATTTTGTGATAACTTCTTAAAATTTGCACAGAAACTGCTTTTGAGTAAATTCTTTAAAACAACTACAAAACATTTCGGGGTTCAGCAAACCAACATAATAACTTTTGAATTGTGTCAACCCTAAAAATCCCCCTAAATGTTTGTAATGTCTTTATGAAATTTCAAATATATGTGTAAGAGTCGCAATTATTATATAATCGCAGATTGTGGTGCATTATAGACTACTGAATAAAACACAAATATATAAAATAATAACTGAAGATCTAGCTTTGACATCTTTAGAAAATTTTGCAATCAGTTCATAATAACAAAAAACAAGTGTGGAATTTCAATAACATAAATATTCAGTAAAGAAGATCGTATGAATTGGTTCAAATATTTCACTATCTATTTGCATTTGTTTGCTGATATTTCAATTATATTATACACTGCTTAAGTTTCGAGATTCTGTGTGAATTATGTGTACAACAAGCTACAAGCTGCAAGCTCGTGACAAACAAAAATGCTACTATACAATATTTTGATATGCTTATCACGTCTGTCATATCTCGGCCTGCATATCACGCATACAAAACGCACAGTGAACATATCGCGATAAGCAAAAAATTCATTCTGACTTCTAATTTACATTGCAAAATACCCATTTTGGTGCTTATCTGATTTTATGTATCTGTGGCACACACAGCACAGTAGCTTGCCAAAGCAAACAACGTTTATTCTCAAGTTCTCTCTCTTAGTACGAAATGCTTGTAATAACTCCGTTTTGAGCTGTCTGTGCCATTCTCTTGTGGCTTGCCGCTGGCTAAGTGCAACATTTTGCACACCTCGAGTGTTGCAAGCAACAGAAACAGACTCGAGTCTTTACTACAGCAACTACTACTACTATGCAAATTATTTAATAAACTCTGTTAATTGTCTAAGCTACTGTGAGATATTGTATCTGATGTGGCAAATATGTGGTCGGCTTGCATTTAATAAAGATACAAACTCCCAAGATGTTATCTAATACCGATTAGAGATATTGTTGTTTACTCGGCACTAAAATCACATTAATTTGTTACGCCTAGGCTTTGGAATTGATTGCGTTTATTGTACTCACTTATGTGTTTACTCTTATCAATCAGTTTCGACTCGAGTGCCACTTCAACTGTTAATTATCGACAAGTATCCGGCAACCAAAAATTACAATCTGAAAGTACAATAAATAGTAAAGTTGTAGACGTTTATCAAAAACAAGCATGTAATTAAAAACACAATTTAAAATAAAATAAAGATAGTATTTATTAGATACTTGTATAATACACTGAAATTATTTTATATTTAAAATAAATATAGTATTTATAAGATATTATATTTAAAATATAAAAGTAAAATAGATTAATAATTTCAACATGATTTTAACATGTGCTTGCATAAATAACTCTTAAAATGAAATTAAAATCTTGGTTTTCATCTGTTGCATATTTTTGCACACATTCAGAAACCTTTACTGAAAAAAAACTCACCTATTAAATATCGTTACTTTATCTTCATCGAAATCGATAGCAACAACAGATTGAACTGTATATCAATTTGAGAATATTTCTCTCGACAATATTTGCCGAATAAACTTCTTTGTTTTTGCTCTCTCCAACACACAGGACACTGATTGTCCCTTTTATAGCGTTTGACTTTGTTACTGCACACAACGTGAGTAAAGAAACAAAAGAGATTCCCGCCCCCAGCTGCCATTGTATATGTTTCAATATTTCACTTCTATAGTTCGGCCAAAACTCAACTCTCAGCCTTTTATTTATTTTCGCATTTTTTTTTTTTTCTTTTACATTTCGTATTTTGCGTGCGTCACAATGGAGGCACTGAAGTATCTGCATCGAGTCGAAACGAATCCATTTTTTTTTCGAATTTTTTACCAACGCAGTTTGGCTTCGAAAGAAATGTTCTTTTCTATTTACTTTTTTTTGTATTTTTTTGTGCGATGAATGTGCAGTTTATTGGAACGCTTTTTGATGCTTTTCACTCCGAATTTTTGCCTTTTGTACTCTGGCACTCTGAACTGAAGCTCAAGCTTGAAGCTCGAAGCTCGAAGCTGGTGCCTGGCCATTGTTTACTTCCGTTTCCGGTTCGGGGCGCAGCACATGCAAATATTTTCAACATGATTGCATTTCTCTATTCATACCCTGCAAGCATTGTCCAACTGGTCCAAAGAAGTATATTTTAAGAGTGTGCAAATGTAAAATGTAAAAACGAAAGTGGAAACTAAGCAATGTGTCTTGCAGTTAATTGGCTTTGATGGGATTTTATCGATTGAAGTGAATAAATCAGTTCGAAGGGTATTTCAGAATATAGCAAATTTATTTATTTGCTTGTGCTCGACGACAATAAGCGTTTCAATTTGATTTGATTAAAAAGCATAATCACTGAAATGAAATTAAAGATTATGTGCAAGCCATAAATGAGATTTATGAGATTTTTCCATGATAACAAGAGCAACGCAACAACAAGATGAAGTGGAAGCCGGAAATTAAAATGCTCGGAACTCAGGTTGTTGTTTGCCTTGCATATGCAAGTCATTGTGAGATACCCTGGAAATAAAGTAAAGTAGCACAGCAATGTGAGTATCTTAAAGTCGCATCACAGTTTGTCAAAACTCTTTTTGGTTTTCTTGCTCTTGTAATAAAATTAATTTGTTTATTTTACAAAATGAGCTTCGCACTTTTTACGCGCTTTTAAGCACATTTGAAGCCCCCATTTGTGTCTCTTTACCCTCTTCTACCCCGCCTTTGGCAGTCACTTGAACTAATTAACTCAAAATATTTACACATGCCGCCTCGTGTGGCAGCAGCGGCAGCTCCTTTAGCTCCTTTGCCTCCTTATGGCTCCTCTTTCCCTGTTCGCATCCTTTTTCATTCTTCGTTTCTGCACGGCTGACTTTTTAAACTCTTTTAGCGATTTTCAGTTCCTGTGTCATGTAAATAAAAATTAAAACAAGCGCAAATTTGTTTTGTTTTCCCCTCGTTATAACTTTTCCCGTTGTTTTTTCTTTATTGTTGTTTATAATTCTCGCCGGAAAATGTGAAAAAACGTGCAGCGTCGAAAGAGTTTTTTTTTGGGAAGCAAACTTTTTAAACGTCTCTTTGCGGGCGTTGCATATAATTAATTTTGCAAGGATTTTTGTATGCGGCAAATTGAATTGCGTTAAAGAGAGGAGGCTAAAGCAATTGCAATTGCAGTGAATATGATCGGATATTGAAGCACACATTTAATTTCCTCTTTTGCACACACATTTGCAACTGCCACTTGCCACTGCCACTTGCCACTGGGCACTCGTAGCAGCGTCACCTGCTCAGCTTCCGGTTTCGAGAAGCAGAGATGGTCAATCAGCATGGCAAACCACAAACACTCATCAAATCGAACTGACTAACTCATCTCATCAAAGTCTCACCCATAACGTTGAATAGATCACAATTTGATTGGCTTGAATGCAATTGCTTTTGGCTTCCTTATCTCTGACATCGTTCACAATTCAATGCACAGCGAGTTCATTGGCCATAACTGCAAAATAGGCGAGTTGAGGCCCACATCAATGTTTAAAAATATGCCACTTACAAATATCGATTGCTTTTCAATTTAAACTCTATCAGCATCGCTTGCTACTTATCAATTTCTAGATTTTAATTACAGCTTTTTTTCTAGGAACAAATAAAGTTACTCTTGGCAAACGATTTATATTTACAATTTGGCAAGTAAAATGATAATCTTTTAAAAAGAACTAACTAATATACCACAAAAAAATACTCAAATGTACAAATGACTGTATTTGGTATATTATTATCGTACTACATTCAAATTATACCATAAAGTACAATATACACTAGATTGTCAACCAAAGCAAAAGTAAAAAAAAAACTTTGAAAACATTTCCAACTGAAAGATGTACTTTAGAATTAAAATGTAGATTTTTATAAAACGATGGATTTTAAAAGTGTAGAAATTTAAGTTGATCGTTTCAATACCTATTGTTTTATTTTTTGTTTACTAAATATAATTCACCCTTTCGTGATTCATGTTTTATACCGGAAAATAAAAAAATAGTGTCTATAATGATTTTATTATTTTATTTATTATTTTAACAAACTCATCTTAAGATTTGAAATAATAATAAAATAAAATAAAAGAAAAAATATGTTTCTATGTATATCCATAAACTTGTAATGATTACAGTCCTTTATCCTTTGTATAAATTTTATCTTCACCAACCATCTTGAATATAAGATTATATATCCATCAAAATACATAATAATTATCACACCAAAAGTTCGAGAACCTAGTTTTCAACTGTCATTAATAAAAAATATTTCTAACAAATTATTTCGATTTTATCAATTTAAATATGTTTGCAACAAAAAAATCTTCAAAAACACTAAAAACAAAGGAAACTACATTTGCAGTGGGCAAAGAAGTGAATTTTAAATGCAAGCAATGTTAATGAATTTTTCAGAAAAGCTTTCATTAAATTTACAGCGACATACACGCACATAAAGAAGTTGCATATAAACACCGACAACAGGCTGTTGAAAGAAACAGAATTAAGGAAACGTCAAAGGAGAGAAAAGGGAGTAAAATGAGACGCAACAAGACGAGGAAAGCAACGAGGAAAACTGCAAAACTGAAATGCGATAAGAGAATTGGGTTTTTTTTTTGTCGAGAAGAAGAACTCTTATGAGAAAAGACTTGGTAAGACCAATTGGCAGTGGCATATTGACTGAAGTTTTCATCAAACGTGGATTGGCTCTTGATTAATTAAAAGCTGTTTGAAAGGCGAACTTCTCTTGCTCCCATTCTTGCACTCTTTTCCCCAATCTCTGAGCCATAAAGCTGCTCTCTCTCTCTCTCTCAATCTCTGCCTCAATCTTTCTTTGTTTGTTGGCCCCAGACTTGGCATTCAATAAGGGGCTGCATCAGGATTTGCAGCTAACCGAAAATGTCATTTAAGCCCTACGCATTATGTGTGCCAATTTTGTGTGAGAGTGTGTGTGTTGTGTGTGTGTTGTGTGTGTGTTTGTGTGTGTTTGTATGTGTTGTGTGTGTTGCTGCTTTGCCAGCAGGCAAAGTGAATTTGCTTAGCAAGGCGGAAATCAAATGCTTGCCTAGGCACAAGCAAAGCCAAAAGCAAAAAGGACCTTCGTCTATATCACATTTGTGTGGCAGGAAGAAACTCGAACTCAGCGAGCGAGTTCAAGGACTCAGTACAAAGGACTACAAAAGCAACTCTTACACCGACTGCAGTTCCGGCTAATTGCAAAAAACACAAAAAGTGGGGCCAATTATTTGTATTGTTTTTTGAGCTGCGACTTCCCAGACACTGAACTTGCTGCAAAGGCGTGTGAACAGCTGCTTTGAGTAAAAATCCACTAAAAACTCATCCGATAAATGGCCAATTAAAGCGCAAATGAGCCGCTGAGCACCAACAACAACAACATCGTAAAAGTTAACAACGCTCGCTCGGCAATCAAAAGGAACAAAACATGGAATATGCTTTACAAATTCAACAAACAGCTGCTGACAACGACAGAGGCGCTTGAAATTGAAATTAAATTCTATTTATGCATAAATATATTCAACATTGAACTAAGCTGCTTTGTTTGCAATCTACTTGGATTCCTAGAACACAACCTTAATTATGATTTCTATTGAAATTGTATACGATTTTGTATAATTCTCCTCATTATGCTAAATTATTTTCTGACTGTATTTATCAATGCACGCATTCTGTTTATTTTCACTTTGTATGAAGCTCTTTCTCATTCTTTTTGTTTTATTTTAATGCTTTTGTATTGTATTACAGACCATAATTTGGCTTAAATGAGAGCGCGTTTAATAAATTTTATGAAGAAATTAAATAATGAAATATATATACTAAAAATACTAATAAAATAATTAAATTAAATTAAATTTAGAAAATATATTAAAATGAAAAGTTGTAGCATTCATTTTCTGCTAAAATTGTACTTTAGCAAACTGAAAAAAAGTTTAAAAACAAATAAGTTTGAAACGCTTGAAGTTTGAAAACAAAATTAAATTAAGGACCAAAACAAATAACTTTTTATCTATTATTACCAATTAATGAACAGATAAAGTACAATTCAAAGTATAGCTTAAATAAACTTAAATAAATAACTCTCAAAACTATCATTTAAGATATTCTTTTTCATCTAATGCATTGTATTAAAAGCCATCTCCGATAATGTTTAATTTACACAATTGACCCAAACTACTTGGACTACAATTATTTAGTGCTACACAATAGGAGCTCAAATAGATTAAATAATTGTCACTTACAAAGCAAAATTTATATAGTTAAAAGACCCAATAGTTGTAATTTGGGAAGCAACTTGCTATCTGTGCCCTTCAAAGCAATTAGAAGTCAGTGCAGCAACTGGCTAAAGTGCCTACAAATAACACAAACTTATATAAAGACATACACAGTGAGAAAAGTTAGGTACTCTAATCAAGATGCATATGAAAAACCTTGAGAAAACATAAATATTAAAAAAGGATTGCAATCTTACAAAAAAAGATTGTAATTATATAAATTTAAATAAAAAAAGATTACTCTTCAAATGAAACAAAAAAAAACGTTGAATTCTCTTTTAAAATGTTAAGAATACAAAAACCAATAGTTCAATGAGAATAAAAGATCTCATTTCCTTTTTCATTTTTTAATTTCATATTTTGAATGTGTTGTTAACTTTATGAATCTACAACTTCGTTATAATATAGTATAATATCTTAAATTGGTCTTTAAAATGAATAATATAGAATTTTAGGCTATATTTTAGAATACTCTCGACAAACATTTAAAATTTCACAGAACAAAGAATGTTGTTAAGAAATTAGAATATTATTAACGAGAATAACTTTAATTGCTTTATAAACAAATAATTAAATAAGAATAAAATAAATTATTTTCTTTGCTCAAGATAAAAGTCATGTCAAAAGTTTGCATTGTATATTAAACTTTAAGAATTTCAACGAAGATTATTTTCTTTGACGTTTCCTTAATTCTTTGTCTTAATATATCAAATCTTAGGATGGGTTTCAGATTACTTTCAATTAAATTTTAAAAATTGTTTATGGAATAAAGAATATTGATAATTTTTATTGTTTTATTTATTAAATTAAATTATTAATTAAATTTATTTTATTTTTCTATTTCCTAAGATAAAAGTTATCTTACGAAGATTTTTTTTTTTTTAATTGAGAATTCTTTGTCCCAAATCAATCTTTAAAATGGTCAATCTAGAATCTTAGGCTATTTTTTTTCTGGATTTAAATGTAATTTTAATTAATTTGTTTATGGAATTAAGAATATTGTTAATAAATTAAGAATATATTATATCGGATTGCAAAGAAACTCTATAGATTTAAGGTCTTTATTTTAGTGTTTATACTGAAGACTTAATTTCGAAAGTTTATTCTCAGTTTCAGACTATTTTTTTCTCGCTGTGCAGAAACTGGCTTAAATTGTGCGGCACATGGACAATGGCAAATGGCGCCAGCGTCGATTACAAAACATAGACATTAAATGCAGAGGAAGTGACATTAATTGCATTGATTTAGCTGGCCCTATAGACAACAGGCAGGCAACACAGCCAGTGAGGCAGTCAGGCAGTCATTGAGAAGGCCTTTGGAGGCAATTCAAGCGACAACAGATAAAGGCGACGATGCTATTACAGTTGGCAGCATCAACTCGAAACCTGTTCAACACCATCGGCCAAGTCAACAAACCCAACCCGGGCAGCAACAGCAATAAGCCAATACAGCTGACGTTGGCTGCTCCGGTTCGCATGGTCGTCATTACGCAGTCAATGCGTTTTGCATTTCCAATTATACAAAATCGTGGCTAATGAGAAATTAATTTGCACAAATGCTAAATAAGTCGACGTTGACTGACTGTCAGTCTGTCTGTCTGTTTGTCTGACAGTCGCGCATAAATCCGAATTTTCAAATTCTGTTTGAGTTGTGCTTGTGTTTGTGTTTGTTTTCCAGGTGTCCGTTACCGAGCGTAACTAATGCAGATTTAATTGTCCAAATTGGCCAACAGCAACAAGAACAACAACGAAAACAGCTGAAGCAGCAATTGTAATGACAACAAGTTGCATGCAACATGGTCAAAACGATGGCCTTGACAGCAGTTATAACTTTCAATCAAATCATGAAATCTCAACACGACAAACACAGATACTTGTCTGCTACACAAACAGACTGTGAACTATTTGTGGTTAATAACGAGTTAACAATTATGTAAAAGCAACTATAATAATTAAATACGAATCGATTTACTTTCTATTCATCAAATCCTATAGAAATTAAATATTTATAAATGTATTATTAAATATTATATAATTCAAATAAAAACTTTTCTTACAAACAGCTTAATTTAAAAGTTATTCGCCCAAATATCACAAAAGTAATTGAATTAATCTATTGCTGGCGCCATCTATTGCCAGTAGGCTACCACGTGACTAGCTGCAAGTACTTTAATCTTTCAAAATAACTACGCATACATTACGCATACGCATTGAAGTTCAACTACATATGAAACATTTCCTTAATTAATACAATTTGCCTTATCAACTATTTAAGTAACGTAGTTAAAGTTCATAATTTATCAGTTATAAAGTAGAGATACTAATACTGCAGCCATCTGTGACAGCAGCAGCGTAAAGTAGCTAAATAATGCTAGCGCCATCTATCTATAATGCTAGCGCCATCTATCTTAAATAAGTGTGCAAAAAAAATGCGTAAACGTAAGCTAAGCTTTGAAATATTGCCTAATAACTATTAGTTCTTAAATAATCCTCGTCAGCAGGCTGTAATTAATAACGCCAACAAGTAAAATGTTTCCGTTAACCAAAACTAATGCCTGTCAAAACCCCCCCGCAATTACAAAAACAACAAGAGAGCGAAGTTAACATTATTATTAGCGCAATGCAGTGCAATAAATAAAGACCGCCCAATAAATACATCAACATGCGCCAATCGGGGCGTGTGTTACATTAATCAAAATGAAATTTCACCGTTTACCGCTCATCTCGTTGTTGTTGTTGTGTATTGGCGTGTAACGTGCGGCCGAATGGACATTGCATGCAATCAGCATTTCAATTTGTAAAGACGCCCACAGAGAAGAAAGGTGTATGTGTGTGTGCAAAGTGCAGCGCAATCGTAATATCTTGATAGAGTGATTGATATGCTAAGGTGCGATGCGTGATATGCGCGTGTGTGTGTGTGCGTGTGTGCGTGACGCTTGAACATGAGCGTGTGTGCGTGTCGATCTTAGCGCGGGTGTCACGCAATTTATTAAGCGTTGTAAAAACATAGAGGTGCACATACCTGCACATAACATGTCTACTACCAGCCAAAAACACTTTCTTACACTTTTAACTCTACTCTTTCACATTTTAAACTTAAAACAAAATAAACACTTTTTAATTTTTCACAATTATTTAAAACCCCGTCTTGCTTTTCGCATAAAACTTCCCGCACTATACTACCAGACCGTCGAAAAAGGTAGATTATGAGGAGCACAATAGCGCTGCCAGACAGCTGTATTATATGCAGAGAGGAGCACATGTTGGCTCCTCGCAGCGCTACCAGTGCGCTGCTGCTGCTTGTCATTTGATAATTCAGCATTTATTTAGCAACTCTTCAATTAAACTACACATGTCTAAATTTCTGTTTTTAAATAGTAAACATAGTGCAGTGCAAATTGTTTGCGTTCAATATATTTGACAAAGTAATGTGCAGTCAGCTGTTGCAGCGTGCAGTGTTGTTAAGCGCGAAATTTTAGTGTTGGCTCACCAACGAATGCGAATGCGAAAAACGCAATAAACGCGAATAAAAACATTTATAGCTTGTGCAAAATATGTCTGTGCTGCGTTTTTTGGTAACGCGACAGGCGCTAACGGCGCTTAGCAGACGCGCCACACTGCCCGCCCCAGCTCTATTGCAAAATTCACGTACATACACAACGCTGTATAATTATTGCAATAGGAATCAGATCATAGCGAGCACAAACTCAACAATCACAACAACAACGGCAAATCAAAGGCAACTTCAGCTACAGCAAACACGGGAGCACAAACGTTTTGGACATGGCGAGGAGAGAACGCCGAAGGTAACCAAATACTTTCATTTCATGGTTATCACATTATTTGTGATCTCCGTGCTTGATTGGGGCAAGTGAGTATTAGAAACTTAATCAATACCAAAGCAAAACTATGTATAAATAAAAATGCGTCTATTTTTAGAGTAAAGCGCTTGCTCATGCCAAAAGTGGACGCGGATGCGGGTCAGCAACCAACGAATGGCGTTAGTGCCGGCGATAGCAACTCCGATAGTGAGGCCAGTGTCGATGCCGATGACAAGCTCAAAACGGTCAAGGAGAAGATCGGTTTCCGTGAGCGCAAAGTATGTTAACGGCTTTTTAAAAAAAAACCCTAAATTCACTTTCTTCTGCACATAGTACATAGTCTCTATAGAACTTGGTTTTACTTTTTACTTAATTTGCTTTCGTAAGACAAAATCGCAAAGAATAATTGTTTCTTTTTAAAACAAAACCAACTTGCTTTATAAAACTTAATTTTAATTTTGTTCTTTGCAAAAAAAAAACACTTTAAAATCCATTTCTGTACTTTCATATCTATTATTAAAAATAACTACTCTCTAAATTATAATTTTGCTATATAGAAAAATTGTTTGTAAAACCTCTTTTAACCTTAAAAACTCATTTAATTTCTTTGCAAACAACTCCCGTCTTTAATTCAAATATTTGCTGTGTAGAATAATAGGCTTTTTAAAATATATCTTACTTCTTTTACATCTTTGCATGCTAAACTAAACTGCACTTGTAGATTCTTGCTGTATAAAATAAGTTATTATAGAAGCTTTTTGAGAACTAAATTCTCTGTATAATTTACTTTATATAACTTCTTATTTGTATATAAATATCATTTCTTTTTCTGTAATATAATTCTTTGAACAACTTTATTTTATTTTTTATTTCTACATCTAGATATCTATGTATCTAAATTTCTTTTACTATAAATATTTACTTCTTATTTGTATAGAATACTTCTTTCTTAGAATTATTGTGTCTATAACTTTATTTTACATTCATTTCTTTATATATATTTCAATTTCTTTCTTATATAAAACAAAACTGCGCTTTCAAATCTTTTTTCTATATGTATATTTCAATTTCTTTCTTATATAAAACATAACTGCGCTTTTAAATCTTTCTTCTGTGAATAAGACTATTTAAATTTCATTTCTTGATATATATATTCTTTGTTATACGATTTTTATTTCTCTTTATGTTCGTCGCACATTTTCCGTTGCCATCTCTCTGTCACCCGACACATCAAAAACACACCCAAAAACAATCCCCAAACACCAGATAATTGAGTATGAGAATCGCTTAAGGCAATATTCGACACCAGACAAAATCTTTCGCTATTTTGCAACGGTGCGTCTCCAGGATGCGACACAGACAATTATATGCATGACACCCGAGGACTTTTTACGCTCGATCTATCCGGGCATGAAGCAACCAGATGGTAATTCACTTAGCAATTCTCTCTATAAGACTGTAAATACTAACACAATTTCATTTCGCGTCATCCTCTTAATCATCCCTTTAATTTCCATTCTGTTTTGCCTTTTCTCTCTGCCTGCGTTATGAAAATTCCTTAAAAAATCAAAAAGAAAATACTTATCTTATAAGTAATTTTAACTTACTAAACCGATCGTTGCTTAGATCATTGAATATGAGAATCGCATCAGGCAATTCTCAACGCCAGACAAAGTATTTCGCTATTTTGCCACCATCCAAGTGCCGGTGGCCGATGATCGACATGAGGTCTACATGACACCAACCGATTTCTTGACTAGCATGACGCCAGGCATGAAGCAACCAGATGGTATGTGCTCCCCTCAATCTCAACTCAAATTTCTCGAAGCCTCTGCAGTCGCTCAACTAACTAAAATTTAAACTAATTACAAAAATACTTTTTACTGAACAAGACTAATTCTTTATTCTAGGTTTGGGATTGGATCAATATAGACGCTATGATCCTAAAGTAAGTTTGCTAACTCTTTTTTACTTTTTTTTTCGTAATTAATCAGTTTTATTTTGCAGTCGGTGGGTGAGCAGCTGAATCTGCAGCTGGAGAAGGACAGCATCTTCTACAAGCTTGGCTCCTTTGGCTTGATCACCTTCTCCGATTACATATTTCTGCTCACCGTGCTATCGAGTAAGCTTCTAGTTTATATAGAAACATTGGTATTGCTTTCTAAATTAATCATACGTTCAAAATCTACAAACTATCGAGTAACAATCTAGTTAATAGAAACATTGGTATTGCTTTTTAAATTACCCAGTATGTTAAAAGACTGCGGACTAAAAATTCAGAGCTGTGTTTAGTATTTTAATAACTGTTTTTTTTTTAATAGCTGTTTTAGACATTTTAATAGATTATAAAATCAGTTTTTATATTTCAAACTAAAATCTTAGTAGACAGTTTAATAACTAAATAATGAATGATGATGATGTGTTAAGAAATAATTTTGAAGATCACAAATTTAAATAAGCTTTTTTACTATTGCGCTTTAGTGCGTTGTCTAGATACTGATCAAATTTGCTTAAGAATCGATCAATTCAACTAGAGAATTCAGTTTGAATGACAAATCTATAAATGTAATTAACTCACAATAATATCTTTTCAAATTTAATGCGATTGCAAAGAAATACTTTTGTAGATGTAATACTTTAGTAATGTAGTGTTTTATGTGCGCTTTAGTGCAGATACTGATCAAATTTGTTTAAGAATCGATCAATTCAACTAAGGAGAATTCAGTTTTAATGATAAATCTATAAATGTAATTAACTTACAATAATAACATTTCAAATTTAATGCGATTGCAAAGAAATAACTTTGTAGATCACAAATTAAAGGCACCTTTTTTAATGTAGTGTTTTAATGCAGTTGTCTAAATGCTGATCAAATTTGTGTAAGAATCGATAAATTCAATTAGAAAGATTTAAGTTTTAATGGAAAATCTTTAAAATAAATGAACCTAACAAAAATAATATTTCAAATTTAACAAAAACTTAACACTCTTCAATCATTTTCTTTCAGTTTCCCGTCGTCACTTCGAGATCGCCTTTCGCATGTTCGATTTGAATGGCGATGGCGATGTGGACTGCGAGGAATTCGAAATGGTGGCGACTCTTGTCCGGCAACAGACGAGCATGGGAACCCGGCATCGTGATCATGCCAACACCGGCAACACATTCAAGGTAAGGCAGCTGCCTCGAAACCTATATCCAAGAGCAAAAAACAAACAAAACCGAAGAAAAGCATTTACTGTATACTTTTGTATATTCTCTCAATATCTCTTGGCTTTATTCCTCTATATTTTTTGTACACGCGTGTCCGTTGAATGCGTGTGTGTCGTAACTGTGTATATAAATATCAAACAAATAACTACTTCACTTTCTTTTTTGTGACTGCATCTTTGCCAGTCCCTGAAGGTACTTTTGTGTCTATGTAATTAACCAAAACGCTTTAGCTTTCCATTCATTCACGTTCATTCTAACACTACTATACTATAATTGTATCTCTGCACCCCGCACGCTCATAAATATTATTAATTAGCAAATACTTTTTACACTTTCCAAGCAATTTTAATGCAAAGATCATTTTCTACTTTTGTGTTAGGGCGTTAATTCGGCATTGATTACGTATTTCTTTGGCCCCAATATGGATGAGAAGTTGACTATCGAAAAGTTCCTCGACTTTCAAGAGCAACTGCAACGTGAAATGCTCTCACTGGAGTTTGAACGGAAACAACCCAACGAAGAGGGCAAAATCACCGAAGCAGACTTTGCTGAACTGTTGCTCGCCTATGCGGGATATCCGCAGAAGAAGAAGCTCAAGAAACTGAAGCGTGTGAAGCGTCGTTTTCGTGATCATGGCACTGGGATTTCCAAGCAGGATTACCTCGACTTCTTTCACTTTCTGAACAACATCAACGATGTGGACACGGCGCTGACTTTCTATCACATTGCGGGCGCATCGATTGATCAGAAGACGTTGCAACATGTGGCCAAAACTGTGGCCGCTGTCAATCTTACCGATCATGTGGTTGAGGTGGTCTTCACCATCTTCGATGAGAACAGTAAGTGGTGCGATTTCAATCCAGTTTCAGTTTACATTTATCTCCCTCTTTTAGATGACAACCAGCTGAGTAACAAGGAATTCGTTTCGGTCATGAAGAATCGCGTGCAACGCGGTTTGGAGAAGCCCAAGGATACGGGCTTCCTTAAGATGATGCGTTCGGTGTTCAAGTGTGCCAAGGAAACCAAACCCGTCTTACTCGACATTTAGAGTAATGTTGGAATTGTGGTGGATTGCCAAATATTTTGATTGACCTTCGTGTGCTCCAAGCGCCTTTTCTCTTAGTCATTTTGCATACGCTTGCTGTTTTATTATTATTATTATTTTCATTCTGTGTGCTACTATTTATTATTTATAGTTAATGTTCTTAGGGCCAAATGAAGCATTTATGCAGCTTAGTTGACTAAACCAATGATTAAAAAGAGAAATAACAATCAATATTTGTCTTATCAATTGTTTGGTTCAGTTTGATTATGCTGCATAATGTGCTTTAAATAAAATTTCATCGCATATAATTAAACACAATTTTTACAAACATCTCTTGTGCACTTAATACGTTTATAAAATATCTTATTAATATTTATCATATTAAATAATTACAACAAAATATAAATGCTAATGAAGTCTTAATTTGCATTGCATTGGGGAAATACGTATGAGCAATATTTTTGTGGAAAATATTAAAGCCGCTTAAAGCATTAAAGTTTTGTTTCTTTAAGGAAAATACAGCCTAGGATTAAATGATGTTGATTTAAGAGTCTGTTTTATAGCATGGAATGCATACAAATATATATACCCTAAGTAGTTTTATAGCTTAAACGAGGCCGCGTGGCTAAATTCCGAACTAAAATCGAGCTTTATAGACTCATTTAAATGTAATATTACAAAGTTTCATAGCTCTAGCGCTTATAGTTTCTGGAATCCAGTTACTTATATAGGTGCACAGACAGGAAGACAGATAGCTCTTTAACCATTTTACAACTCAAAAAGCATTTCTTATCTATAATACCTATCTTTCTTTGCAGTACTTCGTATACTAAAAAGCATTACTTATCTATAATATCTATCCATCCTTTGCATTACTTCGTCTACTAAGCCACCTCAACTTCCTGATCGTCATCGTCCACATCATCCACACTCATGCCATACAGCTCCAAATCGTGTTGCTTCAGATGCGCTGTATACGCATCCAGCCGTGTAAATCGGCTCTGGCATTCACAACACTCCAGCCAATCCTCCAAAGAGCTTTCGCCATCATCACTATCCGAGGAACGCACTCTATGCTGAGCACCAGTTGCCAACTCCAATGCTGCCTCATTGCCATGCGTCGCCTTGTGCGATGTGTAATGCAAATAGTCCTTAAACTTGGCCGGGCATCTCAGGCATTTATACCAGCGTTCACGTACATGGGTCACCATATGCTTCTTGAGCGTGGAGCACTCTCGAAACGGCTTCCGGCACTTGGTGCAGCTGAAGGGTTTCTCTCCCGTGTGTATCATGTAGTGTCGCTTGAGATTGTGTCGCGTGCCAAACGGACGATGACACAGCGGGCAGGGATAGGAACGTCGATTGCGGGAAGTTCGCGCTGGCAACTGTGGCATCAATGTTGCATCATTGCTCAGCGAGGAGGAAGAGTTGGCGCTGCTGCAGCTGCGCGGAATGCTCGAAATTGTAACCGATGCACTCGGAGGAGGCGTTGGCAATGGAGGCACCAAGGTGACCAGCAGTAAAGGGGAAGGCGGGGCAATTAAAGTTGTGGCAACTGGTGGGGGCGACATCAGCGTGTCATCAGCCTCCTCTTGATCTGTTTCCAGTGCCTGCTCCGGCTCTGGCTCTGGTTCAGCTTCTTCATCGTCATCATCGTCTTTGACCGCAGCATTCACAACTTCTAGTCCCTCTTCACAGTCCAGAGGATTGAGCAACAGATTCTTGCCCTCGCATTCCACACAGCGCGTGGAGTCCTGCTCCATCGGTGGATACAAGTGACAGATCATGCAGATATAGCGCGGATCGTTCATGTGGCGACGTCGATGCTTCTTCAGATCGCTGAACTCTCGAAAGCGACGCTCACACAAGTCGCAAGGAAAGGGACGTTCTCCTATTAAAAGAATTGTAAGAAACTTTTTTTAATATCGACAACAATTTAAAACTGTAATATTATTTATATTTTAGTTGCCTAACTTGCTAAAACCTTTAACAAGTAAATATTGAATTTTTTTTGCTAAATACATATTCAATATATTAACTTTAATACCTAAAGTATTTTACATAACTTATTCCATTTTATTCAAAAAAAAAAAAAAATCTATAAAATTTCTACATAAACAAATTTGTATTTATATTTTCGGAACATTTCTTGTTCTTAATAAGACTTTTAAAAATACCTATACAAAAATCTATAATTCATGTCAAATTTCAGTCTGATAAGTTATCTGTGATAACGCAAAAAAAACCTAATATATTATATAAATTATGGCATTTACTTCTGGTCTTAAAACAAATTGTAAATTAACAGAAAATTAAAAATAAAAATAAGAGATTCAAACCACTACTAAACTTTTAAAAACGGATCTAAATAAAATAGAAATATATAAAAATTGTAATGATAAAGAAAAATCATTGCCTATTGATAGAATCTTGGAGTCTAAAAATAAACATAATACAAGTAGATCAAAAAAAAAAACTACAAAACTTCTAAAAATGGATCCAAATAAAATACACATATATAAAAATTTGAAAGATAAAGAAGAATTATTGCCAATTGATAGAGTCTTGGTCTTTTAGCTATAGTGATTTAAGATTTTGAATCAATTCAAGAAGTGTTCAACTTTAGATCTTAGATAACATTTGATAGTTGAACGCTGCTTAAGCAATTGGAGCCCTATTCTCTGTCTCTGTCTCCGTCTCTCTTTCTTTTTTCGCTCTTTTTAAGCTACGACTCACCTGTGTGTATCATCATGTGACGCCGCAAATTGTAGTTGGACTGCACTTTCTTGCCACAAGCTTGGCACTGATAGAAATTGCGACCACGTCGCTTCACATAAGGCCTCGTCGGTCTCTTCTTGGTTGCAGTTGCAAGCTTTGGAGGCAGTGGCTGCAAAAGATTCGTCTGCTCCTCATCGTCGTCCGACTGCAGCACAATGATGTGAGCCGGACTCAATCGCAGTTCACAGCTGAGTGGCAACTCCTTCTCTGCTGTTGTCTCCTGCTCTTCCTCATCGCACTCGCTGTCGCTTAGCTCAATGCGTGCCACAATGCGATGTTGTTCCACGGGCTTGGGAATCAACTGTATATCAGGTGAGCATCGAATTGCAGTCTCATCATCATCCAGTAGCTCAATAATCTGTTGCTGCTGCTGCTGATGTTGGTGTTCCCTTTGTTGCTGCAATTCGCGTTGTAATTGTTGTTGTTGCTGTTGCTGCTGCTGTTGTCCAATCTTGAGCAGCAAGCTTTTAATCTTCGCATCATCAATCGACACGAAATTCTCTTCGGGCTCGTGATATTCATAGCTGATCGTCTGTTCGCTCGGCAGCAGCTGGCAATTCGTTTCACAGCAGGCAGCCTCTTCGCAGCAACAGCCGGACGTAGCACAGCAAGCGGGTGGTACGGGGGCGCAGTCGGTGCAGCAATCAGCGCAGCCGGCGGACGAAAGCTCCATGCTCTGTAACGCAGGAAAGGAAAGCAAGTGCAAGAGTGAAAGGGAATGTAAGTGTGAGTTGAAAAGAGCGAAAGAGTAAGGTAATTTGTGTGATTTAACAAGAGCTTTTTTCCGAGAGCTTTCGTTTTGCGCTGTTGCGCCTGTGTATATGCTACGCTTATTAAGCTAATTAGCATCCTTGCGCAATTAATAACATAAACAACATTAAACAATCCACATATAAACAAACCTTGCCGCAGTACATTCAACAATTGGCAAACGAGCAAAAAAAAAAAAGTGATTTCTGCTTGCTTTTATTTTTATTTCTTTTTTGCCGTGGCTGTTTCGCGTTGTTTGTTAGCCGAGGCCGAGAGTGAAGAAGAAACTGGATTCGCGGCTCGTTCGCCCGGGCTCAGCAACCTCGACAAAACGCCAAAAGTCGAGTTTCAGTCGACGTCGACAGCGCGACGTCTCTGAATCAGCGAAGCGAAGCAACAACAACACAATGGGAGCAGTAGCAGAAGCAAGCGAAGCGTCGCAGTCGACGCCTGCGTCTGCGTTGGCGCTGCAGGCTTTTTATTTTTAATGCACACACGCAAAACCAAAAACAACAACAACATGCGACGATCGTTGGCGACCCGGCAAAGCGAAGCTGAAGCTCCTCGTCGTTATTGCTTCGCTGCCTCTGCCTCGGTCGTTGTCGCTGCCTGCTCTCTGCCCACACACACTCACACACACACACACCCTGTATATCGATGGCGCGTTGCGTGCGTTGGCTGTTAACTTGATTTTTCTTCAGGCGAGCAACACAAAAGCGAAAAACAAAGAAAATGCGGCGCAGGGCGAAACATGTACACAAAACGCGACGCGATCAGCGAGAGCAAAAAAAAAGAAATAAAATACAAAAACAACAACAGCAATGAATAAAATCGACGAAAAAAAAAGAAACCAGCGAACGCAAAACTCAACTCACGATTTTCAAGATTACTTTTCGAGTGGAGCTGTTGTTGTTGTCGACTGAAGCAGCGGGGCGAACGAAGTTGTCGTCGTCGTCGTCGGCAAGCTCCATTAAAGCACGACCGAAGCGGAGCGAATCGTCGTGGTCCCAACCAACCAACAACAACAACAACAACAATACACATATCAGCAGTAAAAACCCAACAACAGAGACAGCAATATAGAAGCAGAGCAACGCAGCGCAGCGCGCTGCTGTCGAGCAGCGTAAGCTCCGTGCGCAACCGTTTTGCTTTCTTGTTGCTTTTGCTCTTTTTCCTTTTTTGCACAGCAGGCTTTTGTTGTTGTTGTTGCTCTCTTTGGGCTTCATTGTTGGAGCGCTACTGACGCGTCAACGCTGGCTGCTGCGTCAGCCTGGCGACAGTGTTGAGCAACGCCACCACAATGGGGGGGCGGCCCTTTGCACAATGCTGATTAGTATGCATTTAATGTGGGTGGTTGGCATCTAAGCAGAGCGCGACGTCATGCCAGTGATGGCAACAACGCTGACCCGTTGCCGTCTTCGGTTCTGTCCTCCTTTTGCCATCCCCGCGATTCGTGACTGCAACTCGAATCGACTATGAAACTCGTTTTAGATCAAAAACCACGCACGCCCACTCAACCAACTCAGCCCAGAGACGCAGGCTGAGGGAGTCTCGATCAGCACACAAAAAAAAAAAAAAAACAGCGTTTCAAGTGGGGAGCAATGCTCGGCGCTCCCAAAGCGCCAGGTGTTCGAACTTTTTCTGTTGTCTACCTCACTTTATAAGGCTTGCCAATGATATCATACAACCAGACATACCAGTAAATAAAATATATGTACTATGTACTATATGTACATACATATATTCTGAAATATAGATATTAGCAGATTAGAAAGATATTTTAATGGAGACTAATTTCATTGGAATTTTGGCAAAACTGTTGAAGTTGAACGGATTCGGATTGCCAAAAAAATCTAAACTATATGTATGTCTATAATTTATACTAAATTTCTTATTCCACTTATGAATGTGAAATATTTCTAATTGTATAATATAATGTTTTTGTTCATTCGTATAAATGAAAGGAATGAAAGAAATAGTTCGAATCTTAAATTTTATAAAGTGAATAACTCTGTTAAAGTAAGAGGCAAATAAAAGATATGGTATTACACTTCTAAATGCAATATTTCTAATTTCATCACTGCAGCATTTAAAAGAGAATTTTTCAATATTTTATAACTGATGACGTCATTAAAGACCATATGTTTAGAAAAAAAAGTTTATATATAGTATATGTGTAAGAATTGCGGTCTTAGTTTTAAGTACAGTGCGAACCCTTCATAAATTTAAACACCCATTCTAAATTTTTAAAATAAATATAAATTGCAATCCTTACACTTTAAAATAAATGTGAGATCATGTAGATAAGTAAAACCTAATTCATATCCTAAAATTTATAGGAATTAATGCTGGATTAATATAAAATCAAAAAAATCCGAAAGGCTGAAGTTCAACCTAATAATAATTCCAATGTATATACTATACCAAAATATTATCTGAAAAATGGGTTAATCAAGTGAATAAAAGCCCGTAATTAATCTATTGAAAAAAAAAACTCTTTTATTATGTGTTTGACAAAAAAACATCTTGAAGCTAGGTTTTTGTTAAATTCTTCAAACGATTCACACACGTTATCTGATGTTGTTTCTTTTGGGGATGCAATCGTTGGACAAATTAAAAAAATGATCATTGGATATGCGCAGATATCCACTACACATAATAAATCGTGGGCATATATGTAAGTATATAATGTTTGTATATATAAGTAGATCTAAAAAGAAACATATTTGGCAAAATTGGATTGGTACTAAGAGCTAAGCGGGCTAAGAACTAAGTGTAAGTGTACCGTAAATCGAGCTACAAATCTAGCTACATATCAATATGTATATATATCTTGTTTTTGTTTTTTTGTTTTTATAGATACGTGATTTTAACTCTCATAAGAATATGGTTCATGATATACAGCATGACGGCTAATTGAGACATATACACAAAAGATGCAAAGATGCGGGAATACAGGTTAAAAACTGATATGAGAAAACAACAGAAACGGACAAAGTTCTAATGAAGATGATATGCAAAACTCGCGAGTGTGTAAAGAAAACTGATGTGATCCAAAAACTTAACTATGTACAATGAAAATATATCTTAAGAAACTAAGGCGACATTGGGTGGGTGCTTGCTTGTTTGTGTTTTGTGTGTGTGTTTTGAAATTTGTAACGCTAAATGTCGGAATTTTATATAGGTATCTCCAGGGTTAACTCTTGGGGCTCTTGCTCTTATATGTTACAGTTACAGTTGCAAATCCTCGACGAAGCGGGGAAAATTGCTTAAAGCTTTTGCTGTACATCCATTTTGTTGGATGGCTGTTTGCTTGGCTCCAGTTTCTCGTGATTCACAATGAACTTCTTGGCGCCAGAGAATCCCTGCTTATTGATGTAGAAACTCTTCTGGGCCACATCATCGACCGCCAGTCGATTGAGGAATGTGGCTGCCGCCTTGGCGCCACTATCGCAGGAGGAGGATTCAATGCTGATGGTGGAGCAACCACCAATGGAAGACGTTTCACTTTTCGCATCATCCATCAAGGTGACATCATCGACCATATCGTTGACCAACAACTGCGGGCCACCCAATGACGATGCCGTCGACAATATGGATGAGGTGCGACTACGACACGTATTCGTTTCGCTCTCCGGTATCGAGATGCCCTCATCAATGCTCTGACTCTGACTGTTGCACATCGCATCCAAGCCGTTGCCGGTTAACACGCTGCTGGGCGAAGCGGACACTGGCGATGGGCAGCCGCTGCTGCTGCTGTTGTTGTTAGTGCTGTTGCCGGTGGCATTGTTATTGTTGGTGCAGAGCTTCGAGATGAACAGCTTGGGGGTAATGCGACCATCGTAGGTGCCCGAATCGGGACTGGGACAGACCGACGACGGCGATTGACACACGGGCGATGAGCCACGACTGCAAAAGAGAGAAAGAAATAGCTGTATTAAACCGATTGAGATTTAGAAAAGTTGAGAAAACGATGGAGTAAAATATCCGCTTATTCTAACATTCTTTTTCTTTGTTTCTGTAGTAACTTCACTATTGCTTTGTAATATAAAATCGTCGCTATTTGCAAAATTCATATTCCTATTCACATAAAGAGTTAATAAAGTTAAAGTTAAGTTCCCTTAGAGCTTTTAATTTGTGTTTTATAATTATTAAATTCCAAACTTTAGTGTATTTTTTTAAATTGATTATGGGCGTGGCAAAATTAAAAAATTACTGTAGTTGTAGTCATAACTAAACTATATTCTCAGCAAATTTGACGACTCTAACTCTTATAGCTTAGAAGATTTAGCTGTTTTTACGGACGGACGGACAGAAAGGCGGATGCTTATTTTAAAGTTAATCAAGAATACAACACGTTAAGGTTACGCAGTTGCTTTTTGCAATCTATGACTTAAATCTGCCATTGCGATTAGCCCACATCACATTTCTAAACTATTCATAGTAGCATTACTCAATGGTAATCCTCTAAAGCGTCGCTCTCACCTGTCTGTGAAGATCTTCTTGAGCGGCGGTGGCGAATAGACACTCCAGTTGCTCGCTCCCGGAAAGTTGTTGTCGTTGTCCAGCTCAAACTTGCGCTTCACCGGTCCCAGCGATGACGGACGCATCGCAATCGGTGACATCGAGCGCCTGGTGGCGAAAGTGCGTCGCGTTGGCGATGGCGAATAAGGCAAACGAATGCCAGCTCTATTGCTGGTTGGGCTGGGCGAGGAGCAACCGCTGCCCACTTGGGGCAAGACCACTTGCAACGGGTTCGAGAACTCATCCGATTTGCATGACCAATTCTCGGCCACCAGCGTGAGATCCTCCCAGCTCTGTGAGATCTTCAGATCACGATGCACTTCACGCTCGTGATTCACCTCACGACTATTCAGATCAGCGCATTCCTCTTGTCGCAGCTGCGAAACGCGTGGCGTCAAACACAAGGCAGAAGCAACGCCACCAGCAGCACCGCCAATAACACCGCCTCCAATACCAGCTGCGGTCAAAGCGGGACTATAGCTGGCGGAGTAGCGACGTGCACGTGGCGTAAACACATTGAACATGGGCGCTGGCGACACTTCGCGTGAATTTGGTTGCGAGCGTATGTGAATATTTTTGCCGAAGCAATCGATAGTCAAATTACTGCGATGATTTGGCAGCACTTGGCAGTCCTTCTTTGGCGTCTGCTCGTGTGCGTGCCTGTGTGCATGATCGTCGTGTTTCGTGTGCTCGTGATCGTCGTGTTCGTGTTCGCGTGCTGCGGCTGCAGCGGCGGCGGCAGCGCGTGTTGTCATTGGCGTCAATTTGCCAGGCAGAGCGGTCCCGCTACTGTTGGTGCGTATGATGGGCACACTTAGGCAACGCTTGAGCGTCTTTGTTGTTGCTGGCGGTTCCAAAGTGTCCATGGCAGCGACGCCGCCGTCGTCGTTGCTGCTGCTGCTGTTCGTCTTACTTGGTTCGTCATTGCTGCTGGCGTTCGTATCCATTGAATGCGTTATTTCTGCGTTCTGCGTTCTATAAATACATGTAACAAAAACAACTATTTACTATTTGGGCGCTGTGGGTATTTTTATGTTTCTGTGGGTTTCAATTGCTTGCTCTACACACGCACACACACAACTTACACGCAAGAACAACACACAGCTTGTTCTTACTCGTTCACTCTAGCGCACACTCACACACACAGTCAGCTGTCTCATGTTGAGCACTGCCTTGGCGTCCAGTTAGGATTTTGTCCACACACCACATTCTCTTACAGCGTCGCTGCCGTCACCGTCGACGCCGGCGTCAGCAGCGTCGTCGTTTCTTCATCCCCCCTTCTCTACGTTACTTCACCATCATCTTTTTTTCTCACTGCTGCCAGCGCTTTTTTTACTGACATTTTACGCCGCTAAATTGCATTTAGCGCAGGCAAATTGTGCGCAATTTAGTTGTGCCACAGCTTGGGGCTGCTTTTGGAATATGTTTGGAAATACCACAAGTTGGCCAAATTGTTTAATTTACTTACAAAATGATGTCCTGTGATTGTTAATTTTCTGCAGCCCGTTTTGAGTTTTTTCGTAGTGTTGGGCAACGACAGCTGTTTGGTAGGCATAACACGTTCCAACTCACGTACAAAATGAGCAAGCGTTCCTCTTTAAATTACGTTGCTCGCACTGAAGAAAGTCTTATTGCGATTTAAATTATTATTAAATTGTATAAGAAAATATGCTTGATTTGCGAGAGCAACACATTTCCGTAATCTGCGTTTGTTGATAAAACGCGTGGCGTCGATTTAATCGACGGAGTATGAAGAGTCGCACTGTTATGCTTGACCACAATGCGGTTTCCTTTCGATGCTGTGCAACACTAACAGAGCGCGCAATTCGAAATGTCTGTGCAAGTGCGTATAAAAGATTTGCAGATCATAAATAATGCGCTAAAAATTGATAACCATTTATAATTAAAAATAATAGGCAGCGACACACAGAGAAATATATATTGTATTTATTGACTATATGCGAAACTTAAGAAAAATATGTTCATACATTTTACATCGTATGCCAGCTGTAGATGCAAATTTGACTTTTTTGTTTGTTTAACTTAACAGAAATCACAACAAATTATAATAACACAGTTGACTTATGCTTTTCATTTTTTTTTTTTTTTTTTTGTTTAGCTTAACTGTAAATAAATATGCGTAAGTGTGGAACTTAAATGGTTATTGAAGAATTCACATAATACTCATTTGAAATATGATTTTTTTCTTATTTTGTTTTTAGTTAATTTTCATTGAGATGACTACAGCTAAATTACATGTTAAGCTAAGTTCTTTAGTTGACGCCAGTTTCCTGCTAAACTTCTCATTCTGTTTATGGATGGTATTCATTTGCGACAATTGAAATCGTTTACATATTTACTTGACTACATTTGTTTCCGAAGAAGAGAATTGAAAAATCAGGAAAAGCAATCTACAACTAGTTTGTAGTTAATCGTTTCTATATATGTATATATATATTTGTATATATTTTAATATAGTAATTTTAATGAGCGGTGAATGGAAATCGGAGTTGGAGTTTACTATGTGTGTGTGTGTGTGTGTTGTGGTTGTTATTGGCAAACGCAAGAGCTGGCGCTGAGCAGCGCGGCGGGATTCATCAACGGCTTCAGATTTAACCATCGGCCAGAGCGGGCGTAACCCAGCCATATTTCTCGTGTGTTTTCACCAGCGAGCGAAACGATTCCTCCGCCTGACGTCTGCAATAATAAAGGTAACAAGGATTTAATTAACATGTAAGAGGGGAGTTTAAACCGAGGCTGCTCGACTTTGAGATACACGCTACTCATTTTATAGTTAATTACAAACAATTTAAAGCAACTCTGAAGCAGCTTTTAGAGTTTTTTTTTCAATAGGAGTTCTTTAAATTCTATTTTTACTATCAAGTTATTTAGTATTTTTTTTAGATTATTAAGTACAATTTTAAATTGTTTATTCTATAACAAGCATTCGGCATTCAGAAACTGTGACACCCACATTTCTGTCTCTAGCTCTTATAGTTTCCAAGATATTTACATTCAAACAGGCAGACGGACACAGAAAGGCAGACTATAAAATTAACTTGCACCCCATGAATAGCGTGCATAATTAAAGTGCCACTGAGTGGGCGGGACTTCAAGTGCTTTTGAAGGACGCACCGACTAAACTCCTTTGTACTTTTTGGTTTACGCGCAATGCGACCCTGACCCTTGACCACGCTGGCCGCAAACTGCATGATGACCGCTTCCACAGTGTAAGCGCTGGCCCAGCCACGCGGTGTCAGCAATTCCATGCATATGGCGCCGCCCTCCATCACATAGCCCTTCTCGATGCGCGGCTCCACGACACGCATGAATGGCGGCGCAAATGGAAAGTTATCGGGAAAGCTCAAATGCAACAGTATGGCGCTCACGCCCATTTCAACCATATCGCGGGCCAGCGGCGAGTCCGGATCGATGACATGCAGCCGCACATGCCACTCAAAGAGGCTATCATTGACCAGATCCACCTGTTAAGCAAATATAAATCAATTGTAATTGAAGTAGAGTTATGAGATTTTGTGTACGCTAACCGTAAAGGTGGCATCGTTCTTGCTCTGCAGGCGTTCCATTTCGCGATATTCCTTCATGAGGCGACGTGATCGTATGGTCTGATCTGGAGCTGTCACCAGCGAGCGGCTATTAGACGGTGCAACTCTGTAGAGAGAATAAAGAATAATGTATCAAATGTACAATATTTAAATTTAAGAGATATACAACATTTCTTAGCCATATAATAATGCAATTTAGTTTTATAAGTCCCTGTAACTTTATATCGTCACTTTTAATACAATGACTGTTCTACACACAATTTGAGTTAAAACGCATTTTCCACAGTCCTCATTTCTTGGAATTCCCCTTTAAATATTCTTGCTTTTTTTGACATTTTGCACTACGAAGAATACGACATTACTGTTAACAATACTGCTATGACTAATTTCACATAAAATACTCATAAATAAATTTACCTTGACATTCTTATCATCTATTTTCTTTTTCACTTTAAATTCGTTAGTTCTTTACTGCAAGTTCTGCGCTGCTTTTCCAGTGATACAAACTGTTCGATATATGTCGATAACATTAATAATCGCGCCACATCAATTTCGCTACATCAGTGAAACGATTGTCAATGTTATCGCATTATAAATGACAAGCAGTCGATTGTTTAAATCGCTAAAGCGATTATTTGTATGAATCGATGTATCGATGCTTTGTTCATTTCAAATTGAATTTATTTATCAAGTGCATTGATCATTGACTTTTCAAATCTATTATGTTAGCTTTACTGCTGTTCGACTTCATATTATTTTTTTGTAATATTTCTTCTTTTGTTGTTTTTCATATTGTTGATTTTACTAAAGTACATTTCTATTTGTATTCTTTATATTTTGCTATCAAAGTTTCTTTAATAACCAATACTTTGAATATGAACAAATTATTTAAAAAATGTTATATTTTACTTGAACACATTGCTGAGATTTTCTTAGCTAAGCTCCCAATTAGATTTTATTAGTTTTCGTTTTCTTTTCTACTTTCGTTTTGGTTATTTTCTCAACTTTCTTACTTGTGATCCTGTCGACGTCGCTTGCCTGGCGAATCGCACACGGCTTGCTCGGCTGCGACGCGCACAACGGCATTTTTAGCGTTCGTCGGCTGCGCTGCTCCTGCGCCTGCTGCTGCTGCCGCCTCGTTGCCAGCTCCAGTTATCGCTGCCGCTGTCGACGTCGCTGCTGCTGCTGTGCTGGCTTCAATAACCGGATTGTTGTTGTTATTGTTGTTGTTGCTGCTGCTAGTGCTGCTGCTGTGGTCGGCGCCATCAACCTTATCGCTACTCCTATCGTTGTTGTTGTTATTATTATTGTTGTTGTGGTTGTTGTTATTGTTGTTGTTGTTGTTGCTGGACTTGTGGAAGATTTTGCGAAATGCGGTGACTACTCTCTCTTTGGAACGTGATGACATCTTTGCTTTTTGCAAGTATTTGTGAGGTGGACTGTGTGTGTGTGTTTGTGAATGTGATTTTTCAGTCTTGTTTTTATAAATTGTGTGTGCTGCAATTGAAGATTACATAATATAGAGAAAATAATTATTTAATTTTTGGCAAATACGTGGATTATATTTGAGTATAATGAGTGGATGGTATGTGGAACCCAATTGAATTAATTCGTAAAAAGAATTATGTACATACATTCTATTTTCATATTTATAAGTTTACTATATATTTGGAAAATTCATATATGTATATATAGGAAAACTGAGTATAAAATATAGTTTTAAGATTTTCTATAATTCGATTTTTTGCCAAATATTTAAATTGCTGTTAAAAGTTACTGCGACATGTAATTTATTTTTACTCCATGATCTTATCAATTTTCTCGCTAGCAATAGGAGACATTTTAACAAACACCCCAAGTAATTATAAATTACAGGGTATTAGCACAAGCTTTTACTCTTTTATTGGCACATATAAAAGTGTCCCTGACCTACGCCCATTTCATGATTGCCATGAATTCTCCCAGTGACCTTGGCATGTGCAAATAGCTAAGGCGTAAATAAAAATGCCAGCCAATTAAGCGGGTCGCCAACCTGAATACCCTGTAATCGAATATGCCAGTTGATAAGTTTAATAATTCATTTCAATACACGCAGCGCTGATTTTGCCACAGGGTGTTAAAAAAAAAATAAATTATGAGAGCACTTGAAACTTGGCTATAAATACGAGAACACATCCCCGAGACAACAAGCATCCTTGACAACGTTTGCGAGCTTATAAAAACAAGAGCAAAAAATATGTTAAATACTCATAGCCAACAGCACAACAAAAATCTACAACAACAACAACAAAAGCTCATAAAGGAGACGAACAAGAACGATATAAAAAAAAACTTATTGCGACGCAGCCAACAGTTGATAGGCGCCCAATGGAAGGGGGAAGAGAATGAGCGCAGAAAGGAGACTAAGCAGAAATGGAAAATGGTGGTTGGGGGATCTCGTCGACTGGGCTGGGCAAGCAACTTTTATGGCAAAAGTTTCGCTTGCTTGTGGATGCTGTGTGGGCTCTAGCTATGTCGCTGTTTCACTCTCTGTCTCTGTCTCTCCCTCTGTGGTCTGGCGCTGGAATGGAATTTATTTATGCACGTGGGCCGCCAGCTTAGGTGTTGACCATGGACCTAAAATTGTTGCCCTTCGCCCATAATTGCCTCGAGAGTTAAGCCTAAGTTTAGGGTTCCATTTTTTTGTTGCATATTATGCTTCATCTTTATTCGCATTATAAAGTGTTGGAAATTAAGTGCGAGTGGAACGCAAGCTTAAAACTTCTCCCACATCTTGTGTGTGGGCGCCTAATTAATTAAAAGTGTCACGCAAATTGGTGATTGTAATTAAATAAAACGCGAGTGGACAGCAAGTGTCTGGATTATCATTTGGTTTATTTTGCAAACATCTTCTGGGGATTGTGTTTGCTCTCTTGGGATTTTTTAAAGCTGTTTTTTTTTCTAAGCTTGAAGTTTATGAAGTTTTTAGGCTTTGCTTAAAAAATCTGAAATTCTAATGGAATTATTAAAAGAGCTTTGGAAATTTTCTTATATTTTAGCTAAATTTTTATAAATTCATAAGAATTTGGTATTATTTACTATTATTATTTTCTTAAACTAGTTTCTTTTTACTTTAACATGTTAGAAATTATGTTTGCTTTAATTAATCAGATTAATAAAGTTTTGTGCCGTCAGAAAGTTTGTGAGTCTCTAGAGATAATAATTAAACAAACAATGATGAATCGATGTGTTGCCGAACAAAACAAATATTGCTTCTACAGTAAATAGAAATATGTATAGATAAACTTCCAGGTTAGACGCACCATGTAACAGGCTACGACTAAAAATAGAGCAGAAAACTCATTAAGAGAAGTTCATCCAAAGGTCGATTTATTGTTGGCTGTCGATAATCATTAGGTTATTGGATACGAGTATTTTCCGGATACAACGATGCCTTGAGGTGGCGACAACTATTTATAGATGGGCCTGCAAGTTGTGCACTTTTGCTTTCAGTGGAAAAATGACAGCAGACAAGAAAAAGATGGGAGACAAGTGTAACAACAACTGAGGAAACAAGTTTTAAACAAGTTCAAAAGAGAGCGAAGAAGACGGAGATTGTTAAAGCAAAAGCTGCCAGACAATTTGGCCTTTGACTTTTCTATTTTTGGCATCAAGTTGCGTTTGATTATTGCACAGAGAGATTCATTTAGTGAAACCCAATATTTGTCGTTCGAGTTAAGCAAATAAAAAATTGAGCATTTGACAGCTCGGAATTAATGGACGACAAATTGGCACCAAGGGTTGGCAATTGGAGCTCGAATTTGCTGTTATTTTTCTCCCCTTTTTTTATGGGAATCTAATCTTATCTGGCGCCATGAAAATCGATAATGAACACACACACACACGATAACCACAAGCACTGACCTATCCCTGAAAATCTCTGTCTATGTTGATAAATATAACAGGCCTGACAAATTGATGTTAATTTTAGATTGAGCACGGTCATTAAATCAGTTGAAAATTGTATGGGAATAGGGAGCGAGAAAGCGTTAAAAACAAATGCTATAGTTAAATGAGCTTTTAATTGAGTTCAATTTACATTGACATTGATACAGGGTGAGGTTTATAATATCTGGTTAACATTAGTTTAATAAATAAATAGAACTATAGGATTTAAATAGAATTTTAGTGCTCACAGATTTTTAATCTAATTTGGGATGTTGTTTTATTAAAGTTTATGATTTTTCTTAAATACATTTATAATTGAAAATTTAATTGACCATGAAACGACAAAAATGAATTTTTCACACTTGTTTTGGTTTTGCAAACAAGTAATTTACATACTGTAAATTTCATGCGCATTTCCATAGATTTTGTAATTAATTTTAATTATATAGACACCCTTTATGGGGTGCTGAACGTGTCTAGACTGCATGCGTCTCACAACACTGGCTTGTTTAGTGCTGGGCGTGGGAACAACGTCACACTTCACTAGCAACTAGCAAAACACAACTCGATTAACCAAATTGTTACATTTATTCTCTAAACAAAATATACTAGAAATACACACACACACACATGACGTATGTGTAATATGTTTGTATTTGAGTGCCTATTGTTGTTGTGCTGCCATGCAAATTTTTTTTGGGGCTGAATGCAAATCAGAAGCGCAAACACGAAACGTCATAATGAAAGCTGCATGCAAACACGAAACGAAAACACAATACAGAATATGTAATACGTAGGGAAGCAAACACAAACACATGTAATCACATATATAGTTAGTACATTAGTATGTGTGTGTGTTGCTCGTAACTTCCATTTGCAAGTATTTTACTCAATATCGATTTTAGTCGCGGCTTTGCAATGAGTTTTAATTGCATTTTAAATGATATGCAACATTTTTGCAAATGCGCCATTAATCAACACACAACGTTCTTTTAAGTTCTTTATTAAAAACGAGGCAGCGCAAAAGCGAGAGTGCGAGCGAGAGAGCGCATTGCGTTCGCTTTTACTCAACAGTTTCTTTTGTTTGCTTCTGTTGCTCTTATTGCACTTTGCGCCTGTCATGGCAATCAGCTGTTGTGTTTGTTGTTCTGCTTGTTGTTGCTATTGCCACGAGCCATCGTAGCGAGAGCTTCCTCTGCAATCAATCTCGTGCACTCCCTCTCTTTCTCTCTCCGCCACTCGTGGAAGCATGCAAATGCACGTGTATGTGTCAGTGTCTGTGCCAGAGTGTGTTTCAGTTCTTTTTTTTACACACAGCATTGCTCTACTTGCACATTGCTCATTGGCCGCAGTTTCTGGTGCTGCTCTTATTGCAGCTTTTGTTCTCTGTTATTTACGACACTCCTTTTTTCCAACTGTTTAATGCAAGCTAATTGAATTAAGCTCGGCTTTAAATGCGCTTTCGCATGCGTATTAATCAACTTGTTTTACGCTCAGCATTAGCTTCCTGGTTGACCGTTAACCAACCAATGTGATAAATTGCATTGTTCCAGCCAGAAAAGTTCATTTACTGTTTCCTGGGAAGTTCTTTTCATTAAAATGACGAACGGGAAACCGCAAAATCAATGCACAATTATAATTATTCGTGTTTTTCGTGGAATACAAATAAATTGAATATCATGATATATCATTTGTTTCTTTCAATATTGATTGAGAACAGATTTTGTTTTATATTACATACAATATTTGGTTTTAATTAACGTAAAAAATACAAATTAAAAATAAATTCTATTATTAAACTAATATTTATTTAATAAAAAGAAGACTAACGCAAAAGTTTAAATGGCATTGTAGAATAAAATGATTAAAAATATGATATTATTATTTTTTAATAAAATAAAGTAAATTAATATAGCATATGTAAACTTTCTTGATTTCTTTGAAAGATTCTTATAATAAAATTTAAGTATAAGCATAAGATACTATTATTTTTCAATAATATAAAATAAATTAATATAAAAGACGTTAACTTTCATTTTTCTTTGAAAGATTACTTTCAAAGCATTCTCAATACGTCGTTTTTTTTTAAGTTTTATAAGTATTACCAAAAATAAATTAGTTAAGGCTGTATCTAGTTAACAATTTTTTAACTAATTTTTAATAATAAGTTGTTTTAAACTGTTGCATAATTAGTCACAAATAAGGCAAACCCCATGTAAAACATTTTGACAGAGCTTTCTTGACTTTGACCTTGAAACGTCTGTTTGTTTATCAGTTATGTGTGTGTGGCGTCATAACTGAAGTCGCTTCTTATGTTTATATTACAATTTGAATTTTGGCTGTCGCAGCGCCCAAAGGCAGGCAACACAATATGCCTTGTCTTTTTTTTTATCTCTTCTTGCTCATCACTTTCATTTCGGTGTGGTGTGATAAAAAGGATGCAAGTAGAGGGTGAGGATAGGGATGGGGATGAGTTCGCCTCTCAATGGCCCCGTTGCGCGTGTCTTGTGTAAACGGAAGCCATTTATGAAATTGCTAACAACAAGAGGCGAGAACAGCGACAACGACAGCCACAGCCACAGCAATAACAACCGCAACAACATGAAGAAGAACAATAACCATATACAGGATACTTGGACTTGGGCGTCATGCTGACGCGTGTGTCACATGATGACGGCAATGTCTCGTCCTGCTGTCTGTCCGTCTGTCCGTCCCTCTGTTTGTCCGTCCACCCCGGGTTAGTTAGCGGGTTCGATTATGGCCCGTGTCAGATGTGAAGTGGTAATGTCAGCTCGATTGGGTGTCGTCTGAAGTGCCATTAAAGCCAAGATGAGCTGCTAACGATTCAAGGTGTTTTTCGGCTTTTTGGGGGCGAGCTACTCATGACGTTCCACAATTTCAACAAGTTGAAGCATCATGTGCAACATTTCCATGGAAATTTAATAATTCTTCTGCTGAAATTTGACTCCACAAAGAGTAAAGAGCTAATATGTGTATATTCGGTTTTTTTTAAATCTAAGTCTCAGAAATTAAAACGAAAATTGTAATATTTGAATTACATTTGTTTTAAAACACAACCTCTGATATTTTAATAATAATTCAACAAATTCTGCTAAATTACGAAATTTCTTTTTCTTTTAAAATTTGATTAAAAATATGTATTCAAATATGAGTTCATGTTCCAAGATAATTAATTGGCTCTTTAATTAAATATTTTTTGTTTCATTAAAAAAGAAAAGTTTAATTTCTTATTAACTGCCTTTTTTTGTTTGCTTTCTTTTCCTCTTTATGTTTCTAGAATTCCCCGTACACTCTCCTTTTCAAATATTTACGCCCCATGCGAAAGCTATAAAAGATTGCAGCATAATTGTTGGTTCTAATCAACTTAACCTTTGTTTACGTCTTAACGCTTCAACTTGTGGGGCACCGAAACGCTGACGTCAATGGGTCAGGATACGAGAGCGTTGAAATGAAGGGAAGGCGGAGGAGCAAAGTGCAGGCAGGCTAGCAAGGCACTTGAAGCCACCTGGCTGACATATGGCGCATGTTGATAGAAATTGTTTATCATCTACACTAGACTCATTCACCTGCTCGGAGCTCATGTAAAATTCATAAATCCCCTTGAACAACGCAATGAACTTCATCTAATCGACGGCAGCCTTTTTTCCTATTTATAGTCCTGGGAAGTGTGTAAGACATGGACGTGTGGGACGATAAACAAATGCGTGTGTGTACGTGTATGTGTGGCAATCATGTGCATGCATAATCAATTTACGACTGTGTGAATTGAGAAGATTCGCATTCTCATGAAAATAAAATGTCTACGATGCAACCTTATTATCAAAAGTTTTCTATTAAAGCTCAAAGCTCAAACAAAACTGATCAACTGCGATTTAAATGCGCAACGCGTAAACTGAACCAAAGCACTCCAACCTCCCCTGCCATTTCCTCACTCCCCCGCCACAACAGTCACTCCTTAGTTGCTGACTGGGTTATTCATGAAGTACTGCAATAACGACAACAACAACGCTGTTAGCGCCTTGTCTCTTTGTGTAGTGTGGTGTGTGTGTGTAAGCGAAATGGAGATAGCCAACAAACTTTACACGATGTTGTCTCTTTTCAACTCGTTATGCACTCGCCTCCCACTTCCGCATTCCTTCTCTCTGCTCTCTGCATTCGCTTCCATTCATGAATAACACACAATTGAACGAACTTTGGCTTCTTGGCGTCGTCGTTGACGTCGCGGTCGACGTCGCGTGTGTGGGCGTCGAAATGTCAGCAGTAAATAAAATTGGCGCATTTCGTGCCGGTTCATTTTGCTCTGTATTCGGCACTCGCAGTCCCAAAATTTAGGAAGAGCATCTATTGTATGTCACAATGTATGGAACAGACAGATATTTACACTGAAAGTGTATTCTTAAAACTTGTGACGTTAAGGACTTTGAAAAATTAACTTTTATTTGTAATCTTCTGCACTATTCTAATACGTTTAATTTAAATTAATTCAGATTTTCTTCTAATTTACCACTTTCAATTTTCTGTTCAAGTATGTAATTTCTTATTCTGAAGTATCTCGCCACTGAGCATGCTCAACTTCTGTGTGCAATTGAATTTTGTTTTTCTTCTTGTGTATTTATTATCAGAAAATTATTTACAAGCGCTATGAAAAGCAGCAATGCAAGCTAGATAAGCAACGCAAGAAATATATAGCAATCAAGGGTTATATAAAAGTTTTTCTTAAAATACTCCAAGTTAATTGTATTTTATGGTAGACTTTCCTAGAATAATGTGGATATATACTTGTCTAATCAAGCGTTAATAGCAAATTAAGATTTAATGGATATAAAAAAAGTTGTGTTAGAAAATGAAATAAGCAAGCGTTGCAAGTTTTAATAGACGGAACTAATTATATTTCCCTTCTTTTTTACCTATTAGTGTAATTTATAAAAAATTTTTTGTTTATATAAATAAAATATACAATATTTTAATTTATACGGATTTAATGAAAAATATATATTTTTTTTAATTAAAGTGTTTTAAATAAAAAAAAGAAAACTACATTGGTTAAGCTACTCTTCTTTATGTTTGAGCTAAGCCAAAAGCCGCTTAAAGTTTAAATTAACCTACATAAAGTATAAACTGCAAGCTTTGCTTTCTCTCACTATTTATAATCCTCTTTGTTCTTAAAGTTTTTGGGGATGCCACAGCTCTCAAAATAAATGAGTTCCTGTTAAAGTTTTGTATAAATGAGGTCACATTATGAACACATGTGTTGCATTAATATTTATACGCTGATAATGAAACTGGAACAATGCCAAATCCGGATATTTCTTTAATAAAGTAATTAAGAACTTAATAGTGCAGTGATGTTACTAAAGTGCAAGCAAGATAACGATATATTTAAAAGTTTCTATGTTAGGCCTGGCTTAAAGCTTTGAGCCTTGGCCCTGACTTTAGCCTTCGGTCTTTCCACTCGAAAATTTCAGTATCAAGTTCAATGAAAAGCTGACATTGAATGAATTTCCCCCTTCTCCCGTTTTTACCAGTAACTAAACAGCAGTGCAGCTTTTAAAGCGCTCTAAACGTTTGCTGCAGAAAGCAATGTCAAAAGCTAAAGTGCAATGCATAGGCAAACACACACACACACACAATAAACCAATACACAGAACAACCCACACAGGCGGGTGGGTGAGAGGCGGGAAGCTGCTGCTCAATGACAATGCACACATATACATACCAATACATAGACCAACCCAGAAGAGCTGGTATTGTTTGCGATGTGGCTATTGAGAATAGAATATAAATAAAATAGAAAAGGTGCCGAGCATCATGTAAAAGTTCAGCAGCAACAACAACAGCAATAGATGGCAAGGGAGGTTGAGGGGGTTGGTGGGGAGTTGTGCAAAGCTTATAATTGGCAAATTGATGCTGACAATTGTTACGGTCACACAGGCCAAAAGAGCAGAGAGCGCCAACAAAGGGATAGATAACACACAGACATACACTCCCACACATTCGCATGCGTATGTATGTGTATGTGTATACACACAGTCTTTTATTTATAGTGTTTGCAATACTTACCAAGCGCAATTGCAATTTGCTGTCCGCTCTTATTTGTTTTTCTCTCACTTTGTTCTTATCAAAATAGGTTTAAACAGCTTCTACGCTTTTTCTTTTATTTTATATCTAATTGTGTCAGTGCACTTGTTCCTTTTTACAGTATTATTTCACTACCCTCACTTTTGCATTTAAATAAATATTCACAATTGCAGTTTATGTGGTTCGTGCTGCACACTCCGACGCGTCTTTTATTTATTTTATAATTTTTCGAATAATAAGTACTTAGATTAATTAAACAACTTTTTAACCGCTCGCTGGCAGAACTTCGCTGCAACACACACGAAAAAAAACCAGACGAAGGGCTTGTGGCTTTTTTGTTTTGAGCCCGAGCGATACAGCTGAAACGATTCGATATAAAATCGATTCTGCCCTCGGAAAGAAACTCGATAAAGATAAACTCAACCGCTACGACATTTCGATAAACAAAGAAACGGTCAGTCTGACGATAAGCAGCAATCTATTAGATTCTTATTGGACAGCATAACAGCTGTGTCGCATGCTTAATACCATTTCGAAACCTTTTTAATTGCTTTTAACCTATTTAATTATTTTAAATAAATTTAATGCGAATGCTTTATCGGTAGCAAGTCATACGAGCACTGCGACTGTTAACGTTCAGCTGGTAAATGTTACTTTGTTGTGATTATGGTAACTCTAGCCAACAGTGTTGATAAATAGCAAAATACCACAAGCAGCCGTTGGCGCATTTTTTGAATTTCCAAATAGTCAAACTCAAAAGATTAATATTATATCTAAAAAAATACTCAATGTTTATTAGTTATATTTGTAATAATTGATTTAATTCAAGTTGTATGCAAATATTGCTTTTGTATTATATACTTAGTAATGTACGAATATTTAATGAATAGAATAATATGTAGATTTTGTAGATTAGCTCGATTTGAGTTCTACATTGAAATGCGCTTCCAATCTCGACATTAATTGCCGTTAACGTAGTAGTTGAACAGTTATGTATAGTCTATGATATATGAGTATTGGTTATAAGTAAGTAATTCGTTACAATTGGAATTATTCAAAGAAAAATCAAATGCTAGACAAAGTGGCCAACAAATTGTTTTGTTTTTTTTTTGCCTGCATCAGGCGGCAACTTATTTGAATTAAATTTTGTTTTTATATTCTTTTATATTTTGATACGTTTACTTAATAGTTTAGCATTATAATTGATATAGGCAAACAAGACATCTGCTACTCACTAATCAACAAATGCTTAGGCAAAAAATTCTCAACATATTTTCCATTACTTGGTGGAGCTTAAAATTTAAATTTATTTTGTTTTGTGTTTTTGGATTTTAAATATTTCATAAATATTTTCAAGCACTTTGAATTATAGTTTAGCTTACGAAATAAATTTTGATATTTATTCATTTAAATTGTGTGTAGCATTTTCAACGGAATCTCAACATTGCAAGGAAGATATTTGGCTGCGTTTCGTTTAAAGATTTTTTTCTTTTTACTTGGCTTAGACTTATGAAACTGGCTCGCTATATAAGTAGCTCTATATATATTTATATGTATATTTTATATGTATGTATAAATGTGGATGTGCTAAGAATGTGCGCCAATTATGAATGAAAAAATAAAAGAAAAAAATAGAAACGAAAATAATAATTTTGTTTTGTCGTTTTGATTTTGGTTTGTTTTATTTAGGTTTTTGTTGTTGTTTTGTTTTACTTGTTGTAAGCCTTGGCTTATAAATTCCACTAGAAAATCATAAAATTTACAATCTATATATATTTATATACGTACTTAACTCTTTTTTTTTTTAATATCGAGATTAACGGTTTTCTTCTTTTTATACATTTAATTATGCATGCATTTTTGTTTAGTTTTTTTCGCTTACTTGGCTAAAAGAGGAATTGACTAAGAAATTGTACGAAATGATTTGAAACAAGGTCTGTATAAAGCTGTGGCGCATTCGAAAAGAACGCTGAACCCTCGATATCTTTCATGATCAAGTCGTGATTATACAATATGGATATGTTATTGTGAACGAGGGGGGAGAGAAGAGTTTGCTTTCGACTTGATCAGGAAAATGCGAGGGTCAGCAGTAACATTTTTTTTTCAGCGCGGAAGCATTAAATTCACATAGTCGACGTAATTAAAATTAATATTACACAACAAAAAATATGATATAGTAGTAGCAAATATATAAGAATAATTATGGCTAATTATAATTTACTAGATAATTTGACAAGGAAATTATAAATTTATACAATTGTGTGTTGTGGGTTGGAGAAACCCCCGAATAACAACAAAATATGAACAGCTTTTTTGAATTTCGTTTTCTGTTTTTTTGCCATGAAGTTTGGGTAGATTTGTGTGTTTAAAGTATAATCTCTGTGGAGCGTCGCTGCAGCGGATCACAGCCGCCAACTGGCGCAAATTTGGAATTGCGTTTGCTTTTAACACTGGTGGCCACTGGCAACGTGGTTGTCACATTGGTGACGCCATTGTGACTGGTGATCGCTGTGTGCGTCAACGGTTGCTTCGCGATCGTTATAATGCTGGGCGTTAATGTGGCGGTGGAGCTATCATTGCTGCCTGGCGCTGCAGGCATTGCCACCTGCTGTGGCAGCGGCAGATTCGGCTGTTGTCGTCGCTGCTGCTGCTTCACTGGCGTCTCTTGCAACACGGCTGTTTTGCGTATCGTTTGCTGCAGCAGCGCATTCACATCGATGGCTGGCCAAGCGACCAGCGAGACACTTCGTCATAAATGCGAATCCATTGGCGATGAACTGCGCTTAAGACGTATATGCTTGCTCCAACGTTTGTTGCTGCTGCTGCTGCTGCTGTTGTTGGTGCTCTTGTTGCTGCCCTGTGGCTGCTCTGCAACAGCAACTGTTGTTGGCGGCGCAACTGCTGCTGCTGCACCTGCTGTCGAGGACAGCGAAAAGTATTCGGCTGATTGGCTAAGCGATGAAGCATCCGCATCCGTTATCGACCGCTCATCATCATCGTCATCGTCTCCTATTTCACTGCGCATCGTGTGCTCCTGAGTGCTCAGCGGTGTCAAGGTGCTGCTGTGTGCCTCGTCCAGCGTGGGCGTGCTCACAATTGTATGATCCGCTGCTGTGCAGAATGATTCCCGTGCTCCAGTTGTCTCATCCTCATCATCGTCATCCGCATCGCTGCCACAGCAACAATTGTCGGTGTGGCAAGAGCAAAAACTCTTCAGACTGCTGCGACGACTATGTTGGCCTAGTCCATCCTTGGCCGCTTGGCAGCGATGGCAATCGGCAGCCACGGTTAGCTCATGATTGCCAGCCATCAGTTCATCATCCAGACTGCTGCATGAACTGGTGCGTGCCTCGTGATCGCAGCTGCAGCTGCTGCAACGCGAACAACTGCTGCAATAGTCATGCATGGCATCCGGCTCGAAGCGTTTCCGCTTGATGCGCACACATTCATTCCGAGCTGGCGGCACGGCGCCGGCAAAGGCGCGTGTTGTGCTGCTCGAGGACGTGTTGCTGTTGTTGTGACGCGCCGGCGTCAGTTGCTCCTCATCCTCTGGCTGCAAACCCAAACGCACATCATCATGATCATCGTCGTCGTCGTCGTCGTCTTGCGATAACTCATCCGTTTCGATGGTGGTATTGGAGTTGAGTGAACCGCGTCGCCGTTGACGATGCTGTTCGCAGAGTGGAATCAGATTGATCGGAGCACCGCCGCCTTCGCTGGCCACTTTGTAGGGAAAATTCGAGGTGGCTGTGCTGCTGTTGTTCTCCGTCACGGTCGCTGCATCGATCTCAATGGCAATGGCCGCCGAATGTAGCTGCGGTCGCTCATCGCTCGTGTCCAGGGAAGACTTTGTGTTGTGATGGTGTTGTTGTCGTTTGTGTTGCAGCTTTTTGCTGCGCTTCTGCTCCGGCAGCTGCAACTGTTGCTGCTGCTGCTGTTGTCGTCGCTCGTAGTGCTCATGCTGGCAATGATGGTGATGGCAATGATGATGATGATGATGCGTTGTGGTCACATGATGATGATGACAACTGCTGTGACAACTGCTGATGCAACAGCAGCGCTCTATCGACGTCTGTGTGGCATTATGACGCTTGCGCCGATGACAGCAGCCACTGTGATTGTGTATGGTTTGCTTGCTGCTGCTGTTGTTGCTGCGACGACCATTCGCCTTGTGCACAATAACCACTTCCAGAGCATCGAGTGCGACAGCCACCGCTGCCGTGGGATTTGGACTATCGTGGCGACTTTGACTCTTGCCACTGCCGCCGGGACGTGGCAACAATTTGTTATGGTTGTTGTTGTTGTTGTGATACTGAAAGGCGCGATTGTCGTGACACTGGCCAAAGTCCAGTGACTTGTAGTGTTCGTCGTCGGCACGCGCTGTCAACAGATGATCGTCGCCGCTGCTGCTGAGCGTTATGGGCTGCGATAGCTGGCGCTCCTCGGAGTGCGAAGTGTGCAGCTCGTTATGCTGATGATGTTGTTGATCTTCTTCATGGTGGTGTTGTTGTTGTTGCTGTTGCTGCTGTTGTTCTTCGGGGGCAAACTGCTAATCGCCGCGATGTATATCGCGCTGCTTTGTATTGTTGCGATAGATCCACACTTGCAGCAATATCGCAAAATCCAAGCTGACCTAGAGATTTTATAGAACATTAGCAACTATTTAAGAATTTGGTACTTTTTCTAAACTCACCTGCAGCGTGCCGCATATCCAGAATTGTGATGGCGCATTGCGCGCTATAAAGTAACCAGTCTTGAACATATCACCGAGCGTCCACATAATCACCATGTGTATGCTCATACCATATGTTGATTTATTCTTAAAGTTGCGCAGAAATTGCGGTGCACCTGCACGTAAATTAATTAATTGAGATTAGGTTTCATTAATTTCAAATCAATGTGTTTTTGGTAACTTACCCAGCATGGCCTCTGTGAAGACGGCTACGAAGCCCATGGCCTCCATGAACCAGTGCACGGACAGCATGAGATATGTGACGGCAGCGCCAACTGCCCAAACGACCAGCATCATGTCCAGATACGACTGGAAGTCGGTCCAGTTCCAAAAGTATTTCATATCCAGATCTAAGAGTAGATAAAAGATGAGCAAAATAATTTAAAATATCCAAAAACGGACAATTCAAAGCCAAATCATAACTGTTATACACTCGGTATACTGGCATTTCCTTCTTTAATTATAATAATTGTTTCTTATTTATATGTATAATTGAAAATACTATGATTTTAAAAACTGTTATACTGTTATACAAACTGTTATACTCCATAAAATGTGTGCTAATGTCGTATTGTAATGTAAGCTCACGGCACTAATCTCTAATGCAACTACTAATCATTTAAATGCAATTATGCAAACTGTTATACGGTTATACAAACTTATATTTCCATAAACTGTGATCTAATGTCGAAATGCATTGTAAGCTCAAAACTCTAATCTCTAATGTAACTACTAATCATTTAAATGCATTTAAGCAAACTGTTATACTGTCATTATCATGCCAAAATGGTTTTCATGATTTTAAAACAATTTTAATAGTGCAGATAGAATAAAGGTTTTCGGAACTGTTATATCGCTACTCAAATTATTAATGAAATTGTTTTATTATTCACTTCCTGCATAGCTCATGCTCAGCTTACAAATAATGACTTAACTGTTATACAAACACAGCATTTATTCCACTTCAGTAGTTATTCAATCACCTAAACTGCGCTAATGCAAAATCGTTGACCGCATATCAAGCTGTTCACTTGTCTGAAAATCAATCCATATTATTGTTGCCTACTTTTCAGCGCACATTAGATTCTCCCCCTCCCCACTCACAACATACACAGATAAACAAACACATACATATAAAGACATAGCGGCAAGTACAGCACGAATAGCAGCTAGATAACTGGAGAAGCCCAAGGCGTGCCACGTATAATTAGCTCAACGTTTCGGGGCAGACGAAAGACAGCTGCTCATTGATCAATTTATGGCCTTCATTTCCGCCTCCTAGACTAACCCAGTTTTACTGTTCTATGGTATAGTATAGTATTATAAGAGGGTCGTTTGATAAGGTGCCAGTAAATGAGCAAATGCTAAAATACTGTAAATGGCGCGTAAAGATAAAGATGGCAAAGCCAGGAAAACAACGCGAAGCATATTACAAGGAAGGACGATTTAGAGATGTTTGCTGCACTATGCGATACCCTGTTTTAGGTGTTTTGTTTTTGAGTATATTATACTTTATTTAAATACGTTAAAATGAATTTAAATATTTATTTATATCCAGCACACTTCTATAAAGAAAAAAAATATTGTTGAATCGATTGAACACTTTTAAAAACTTAAATTGAGTTAGTCAAATTAAATTGAAATTTTACATTAAGTATACAACCGAAATTTTACTAATGAAAAGCGTTTCAACTTAGAATGTTTTGATAAATAAAAGCGAAAGTTCAGCAGCAGTTTAATCAGACTAACATGGAAGCCGCACTTAAAAGCGAAATGTCAACAACTCAAAACAAAAACACTGAAAATGTCCTGGTTACTAAGTAGAAAATCTGCGGTTACTTTGGAAAACAAAATTCTCCTCTACAAAGCCATTTTAAAGCCTGTTTGGACATACGCTATCCAGCTCTGGGGAACAACTAGCAATTCTAATATTGAAATACTACAGCGCTACCAATCAAAAACATTGCAAAAAATTGTTAATGCTCCTTTTTACGTAACCAATGCAAATATCCACAGAGATCTAAATATTCCAACAATAAAAGAAGAGATAAACAAATATAGTAAGAAATATACAGACAGACTTCACAATCATGTAAATAATTTAGCCCTAGGTCTTTAAGACAATAGCTCAACTTATAGAAGACTTAAAAGATTTCACATTCTTGATCTCCCTGATAGGTAAATTTAAGTAAACAAGAAGTTATATTTAATAGCAGGTTTCACTGAAAATCTGCTATTCCTGTTATGTAAATATTAGCCATAAAATTTACTTATTGTTTTAAGACAGATTGTAAATAAAAATTAAACGAAAAAAAAAGTGAATGAAATGACCTACAATACTTAATGTATCTTATAAGACTTCTAACTTTATATAAGACACATCTAAGTTCATTGCATTTAATAAATATACCCGAATATATTTAATGGAAATAGGGTATCATAAAAAGGCAAAGCATTAAAATAAAAGTAGCAAAATCGATGTCGATGTCGATAACAACGAAATTGAAACTGGGCGTGACTTTTGACATCGACCTGGATCTTTGCGACCACACACACAATACACACTCACACACACAACGTGTCAGAGGAAGCTTCAACATTAACGAAGATGGTGCGGAAAATGCCTGTCGCGCTGTCATGAACTTGTCAATGAAAAGTACACCCCTCCTTCCCCAAAGAACTCTTTTCGCTACTCACCATTCAAATAATGCCTGGAACGTGCACGCTTCAGGACAGTTGCATCCGTTGAAACAGAGGCGCCGGTATCTGTATCCGTCATCACTTTGGGCAACTGCAACTCGTCACCTAAAAATGCCAATAAATTTGAATGAGTGAGTTACACATCGAGGGGGGAAAAAACTTCTGTTAATTTGTGACTCACCACGAAGCGCGTGATCTCGTGTATTCGCATTCATGCGTTTCACCTTCACGCACAGATGGATCATGAGGAACATGGTGACATTCATCACAACGCTCTGCACCAACAGTGGAAGCTCATATCGGCTGGAGAACCTGCAATATATAAAGCAAAACATAAGTGTTAGAACAAATGGCATTTTAATTGGCATCGATTGTGGCCCACAACAAAATCAATGTAGTACATTTATTTATAGACACACAGAGAAAGAAGGCAGAATGAGAAAAGTGTGAGCTCATAAGTATAATTTAATTATTATTTATGCGGGCTGTTGAACAAATTATTATTATTGCGATTCTAATTGTTATACTCTATGAGAAGTTGAATTTAGGTAAGAAATTTGTTTTATGATTTACTAACCACAAGAACAAATGTTGAGTAATTAGATTTTCTTTGAATTCTGGCTATAATTTGATCAACCTCAATGCTAAATGTTGAATAATTATATTGTGCTTAAATGTGCTAAGATATTTCATATTTTTTCGCTTTATATTTTATTATGATTTCTTTCCATGTTCTATATACATATATTCATATTATTCATTATTATTCATATTATTCATACTCATATTTTATTTTTCATTCGTTGTCTTGTGACTTATAAGCTCTTTGCACTATTTAAATATAAAATACTGAGAGTCTTAAAACATTAGATTTGAATTTATTGTTAGTTTGTGAGAAATACAAATAAAAAATTATATAACATGCCAAGTTTTCTAAAGATTTTTTTTTATTTTTTTGATAATGATCTTCTTCCATGATAGAGCATTGACTTTGTCAAATAACTTATACTTTTCTTTGCTATTACTTTATTTCCTAAACCGAATATTGAAAAGTCTCTAAGCTCGTTCATTAAACCGAATTCGAAACTGTAGTTTCTAAGCTTAAAAGTACTTGTTGGCACTTAAAAAGACTTTTTCCCAGGCATCAATCACACTCTGAACGTTGCCTATTTGCTTTTCCACAATGGTCAACAAAAAAATGTTGTGGAAAATTTCCGGCAAATAAAGTACATCCGCTGTTGAATGCCACTTAAACGATTTATAATAGCAGATTGTCAATTGCGCCGCGTGTAACGTACAATTATAATGATTAATTAGATGTGCATTTTGGTTTATAGAGTGCTAAACATAATAAATTGACACAATATTTTTGCCTAAATTATGATTTATGAAAATGCCTGGAGAGCAAAAAAAAAAAGAAAAAATCGATGGATGGTGTGCTTTAAATGGGCAAGAGACTGTGGTGTATATTTTTAACCTCGAGACACACACAAAAGAGAAATAAGGCTCGGTGTCAAGCGGCAAACTGTCATAAATTTGACAGACGGCAAGTGTTCAAAAAGGGGAAAAGAGAAGAGTGAGAGAGACAACTGGAAATGTGGAACGTGTTGAGCATTTGGCAAAGCACCAAACACACAAACAAAAAAAAGGAACACAACCGAATCTAAGCCCAAATATATACATATAAAAAGTAGGCAACAAAAAGCCAAAGAACCGTCGACGCATTAGTTGGGGATTTGTTTTGTGTGTTGTCGGTTCGAAGTGCCATTAAGAGCTCTCCTAAACGCTTTTTGCCTACTGTTTGGTTTGGTTTGCTTCTCTGTTTTGTTTTTTGTCTGCGATAAGTTTACTCCCTTCCCTTCCCCTTCCCCACGCCAGTTATTGTTGTCACACTCCATTATAATGCCTGCGTACATGCGTAAAATGAATGCGACTGCTTTGCTCTCTCTCCCTTTCTCTCTTTCTCCTTCTCTTCTGCCCTCAAAAGTAGACTACACATTTTTCATTGTCGCGATAACAAGTTTGGCGTTTTAGTTTTGCTTTATTATTTCTCTTTTTTTTTTTTGGCTTGCTAAAATTGAATTACAAGTCCTGCCATTTCAGTTATTTGGGCAAGCCAAGCCCCACGCAAATTGGCAACAACATTACACACACACACATACATTTGGCCATAAATGACATGCACAAATGGGCCACACACACAAAGCAAATACTACTTGCAAATTGTTCTCATCGCATTTGTTGCTGTTGTGTGTGTAGATTGCGACTGAGATATTAGTGCCGGGGGTTGGCAGGTTGGCATTTTGGCTGCTTGTTGACTTTTGGCAGTGACTGTAGTTTTCGCACAGCTCATTTCGCTCTCTGCTGTATAACAGTTAATGACTGTGCAGAATGACCACAAATAAAATGATATGAATCACTAGTGTATAGCTGTCAGTTTTTTCTTGACTCGCTATATAGTAATTATTAAAATCGTACTAAAAGAATGACTTGGTATAATTGTAAAAACGTACAAAGGATAAAATATATTAGCAAGAATATAAAGAAATAATGCATTTTATTAAAAACTATATTCTAATCTATTAATCAGTTCTTTCTCATAATAATATCATAATTGAATTATATTATTCTATGCCAAAATTCGTTCCAAAAGTTAGTCTTTATTTTTACCATAAAATGGCTACTAATAATGATTAAATCTTTTAGCTATAACTATTATAATAAAATTCAAAATTACACTATTTCATCAGCATTCATAAAATTATTGTACTTTTTAATACAACTGCGTTCTTTTAAATAGCAGTGCAACAAATTCAAAACAATTTAACTGTTTTTTTGTTTATTCCATTTTTTGTTGATCGTTGTGCATTCTTTTTGTAAAATCGAACATAGAAGTATATAATTATAATTCCACCACACTATTATAGAACAACAATTTTTATTTTTCCTTTCTTATATAAAACTTTTAAAATATATAAATTTTTATATGTAGAAATATATTATTTTGAAATACTATATTTTTAATTTGATAAGTAATTTTAATTAGTTTACACTTGCTAATGGCAAAACCCTTAAAAATAATGAAAATAATTGCTATTCCCCCGTTTGGTGCAATTTACTACGCTGACAGTTTGTTGTGTAGTATAACAGTTTTATTTGTTATTTGCCGCTGCTCTAATCAAATTTAACGCTTGCCTGACTTGGCCAATAACTGCAATATGCAACGCTGTTGACATTTACAGCCATAACTTGACACCAGCTGCTCAAACAGCAGCCCCCCTTTGTCCCCCCCCTCTTCGCAATTGTTTGACTAGCTTGTTTTTTTTGTGTTATACCTTTTTCAAGCCATGTTAAAAGAGTAAAAATGTTGTTGCTACCAGGGCAAACAAAAAACATGATAAAGTGAAATAAACAGCTCTCGAATGTAAATGTAAGTGAAGAAGTTAAGATAGTAACAAAAAAAAAAAGGTTGGCCATAAAAGCGAAGCTGCTTCAAAGAGAATGCCACAAAAAAATGGAAACTGAAAGAGAATCTTTTGAATTCAATTGCTGAGGTAAATTATGTTTTCTGCTAGTTTTGCACTTGATGTTTGGCATTGCTTTTAAATTGCTGAAAATAAACTCACACATCAAAGAGCAAGCACACATACATACGCCCCCCCCAAACACACACACACTTCATTTAGTGTGTGTGTTTCGAGAGTCGTAAAAAATCAATAAAATTGCAAACGGGCCTGAGCTACAAAATGAAATGTTCTCGCTTGCCTCCAACAGCAACAAAATGTAAACAATTTTAGTTATGCATGAATCGACGCCTCCTTCCTCCTCCTCCTTCCCCCTCCCTATTCCTATGCCACATGCAGTCGCATTTATAATGGCAATTTGTGCAAATAGCCACAACAATTTGGCTGAATGACTTGTGGGTAAAAACAAAGTGAGAAGAAAATGTCACTTACTGCTGATGAAAGTTTTATTGATGAAATTATTTTGGCTCATTTGTGAGCAAATGAAGTCACAGAAGACACACACATGCATGTTTAGGCAATTTATAATCCAGTCTGTGTGTGTCTACATTTGTTTGCTTGCCCTTTTTCCCCCAACTGTTATACACATAATTAAAACTGTGCCACAGCTTTAATGCCCACTGTTTGCTCAAGTGTGTGTGTGGCGGCGTTTTGTTTGCTCATAAACACACACACACATGCATAAATTTAATTTGCCTGGAAGTAGGCTACACTCATTGTTGGGCAGCAGAGGCAGCAGCACTCAAACCAATTGAGAGCGTGTCATCATCGCCGTGTGAAGGGCTCTCCTCACTGTACTGAATGCCAGAGCTCCTTAGAGCGCCTCCAAAAAGCGCCACTTACCCCCTCAAAGAGTACGCGCCTAAGACAGCTCCATACGCATACTACACAAAACTGTTATATTCCATTGAATGCGCTTATTTAGCTACCATGTTATATAGTACATTTTGTATCTGCTTGTAACTGTGACCGCCAAGATTTGTGTGTAAATACAGTAAGGCCGTAATGATGAGCCGCTGCATATAGTCATAATTATCCTTGAATAGGCCAGGCTGAGTGAAAGGGAAAAGGCTCGAGACTGGACTGGTAATGAGGCAATGAATGAATGGGCATAAGAGAAACTGGGTCGGTCCGATTCGGTTTGTATTTGATTTAATTGGCAGCTTGGCATGCGACCAAATGTCGATGGGCTTTAAAAGAAACATCTTCAGTGTTTGCTAAATGCCAAGAAATTCATTCAAATGAGACCAAAACTATAACAATAAATCAATTGCAATACTCTATAACCGCTCATAAACTCCTATACCCACAATGTTTAGCGAAATATCAAGCTACTTAGCTTAAACAGGCAATAAATCAACTGTTATACTAAAAAGAATCGACTAAACGGGGTCGTACTGCATAAATTTGACTTAAAAAGCTGCTTGGCCTACTCTTAGCAATTAATACGCTTCAAAGCAAAACTGTTATACAAAGTGTTATACATGCGCATAAACTGTTATACCCACAACGTTTAGCTAAATACCAAAGCAAAGTACAACCATACCAATAAATCAATTCTTATACTATAATCTCTGACTATTTTGGCTGCCAGCTTGACTTTCACCAAGTTCAAGTGTGGTTCGTTACGATGATAAATTGAAATACATAAGAGCAATAAGTATTTCATTATGCTGTTTTATTTGCTCAATGAAAATTAATATGCACATTCGACAAACAGGGCCACACATGGCGCTAAGCCCAGCATCAACAAACAAGACAAACAATCGGCCGACAGTCTGGCTGACTGACTGACGACAGCGTTTAGCCAACTCTGGGGATGGTTGGTGGTGGCAAAGCCAGCCAGTCACTTCAATTTACGGCTCAGCGCCAGCAGCAACAGCAAAAGACGTAAGTGATAACGGAAGAGAGTCGGGAGCACAGATGGCAAACAAAGGCCGAATAATAAGACCGCCGCACACACAAAAGAGACGAAGAAAAGTCGCGCGAAAAAAACAGAAAATAAAAAGGCAATGCCGCAATTGTTGCCGATTGGAAGCTGGAAACACTGAGAAAGTGAATAAAGCGCACTGTGATTTGCATATGGGCGTAAAATACGGTTGCCAAGTCATTGCCAGATATGGTATACAGATATATATAATATATGTATATACATTTACGATTGTACTTGCCTACGCCCCACACGAATCATGTGCCATAGATAAGGCGGCTATCTCGCAGATGCTTCAGGAGACGATTCTCATATGCATATATTTCGCTCGTTTTTGTTGCGAAGAGTTTAACAGAATCTGATTTGCCTCAAGCAATCGAAGCGTAAAACAAATGTGACAATATTTGGCTAGAATTTTAATTGGGTGAAGTAAGAAAATCCTATTGAAAGTGTTGAATTTGCAAGGTAAATTTATGAAATCGTATAAAAAACGTAAATTCAAAGCTGTTATACAAACTGCTTTTATTTGAATTCGTAAATATACAAACTAAACGTATTAAAACAAAGCTAATAAATAGTCATTTCTATTAATAGTGTTGCATGTGGCACTTATGAATTGGAAAAAGTGTAGTTTTAAAGTTGTTATACAAACTGTCATACAGTAATTATATTGTAATGTTTGATTGACTACTCTGAATGCATCTGTTACACAAACTGGTATACAAATGTAAATTGCTATAACATACTACTCCAATTATCTGATAACTGCTATACTGTTATACAAACTGTTATACTGCAAATTAAACTACGTTTACAATGCTTTAAAAGCTGCTATTATCTGAAAACTATTAACAACAATATCTAATCGAAACCCCCACCATATTCATCCATCATTCAGTTCTCTAACACACATGAAAGTTGAACTATTTGCATGGCAATTGGCAAATTGAAAGCTTTTGTTCTACGCAAACAGTTCTATTAGAGCGTGTAGGCGTAAGCAGAGCATTTCCCACATTCAGGAGGAACATGAAAATGGAGGAGGTTTTAGTGCTTTGCCAAGTGGAAAGACAGCGATTGATGGCACTGTTGTGCTGTTGTTATTATTGTGCTGATGTTGCTATCCTCTCTCTTTGTACTTTAGCATTTCCATTACCAGTTGATGTTGTTGTTGCCTGTTTCGACTTTTTCGATTAGTTTTATGGCTCGGCGTCTGGTTGTTGCCGCATAGCGCAAAAAAAAAACAACAACGCAAGCAAAACAAAATTAAATGCCGCGTACACAAATCAGTTGAATAAGAGCTTAAAGTCGTAACTGGGGGGCAAGCAGCATTAAAATTCAATTAGAAAATGAGCGTCTAAAGAAAATTGCTGAGCTTTACTCCTGATTGCAGGCTTCACGTTCAAGGATTGTCCCCAAGCACGAAACATGACGTGTTTTATTTTTGATACGCACCTTCGCTTTTCCTTCAGTTTTCCCTCGTTTTTTTAGCTTTTTAATTACACAGAAATCTTAAACAACAAATCGAGCTGAGGAGATAAAGTGCTGCGACGGCGATAGCCTACAACTTGACCTTTTTGGGTTAGGCCAACCAACAAATGACCGCACCCAGACTCAAGACCATATCTCTGAGTGATGGCATTAAGAACAACTGCTTGTCGTATGTACATTGAACACACTTGGCAACCGCAGAGATAACCCCAAAAAAAAGCGGGTCACGTTCAAAACTTTTTAAGCTCTGTTTTTGCGATTAGTTGAATTAGTTACAAAGTTTGAAAGTAAAGCCGATTACAAATCAGCTGCAATGGTGGGCATAAAATTAAATTATAAAAAGAAAATTGGTTTTCACCATCGAAAAAAGTGACGAGGCTTAAGCTTGATTAAATGTGGCCATAATCTACACAAAAATACATATATTTTTCTTCCACTTTGGCTACTTTCTTTACCCAAGTCTTATAAATAAACGATAATGGGAATTGTCGTATAAACTTTATGGCTTCATTGTGAATGAATGCGATAATGTTAGACATGCGACAGGCCTAACCTATCCTAGCCAGGAAACTCGCCGAAGCGCTAACAAAATCAATGCAATTTCCTCGCGTCATCGCTGTGTGCGTCAAGTGACACAAAGAAAACAAGTAAGAAAGCTAAGTATGCTCGACTGTGAGATACTCGCTACTCAATATGAAAAACCAGAATATATGTATATATACCACAAAAATAGTAAAATGCACAGAATGGTATATTTGGTATATTAATATAGTATTACATTAAACAAGTGGGAAAGCTACAGTCGAGTGTGCTCGACTGTAAGATACTCGCTACCCAATATGAAAAAACCAAAATAAACCAAATTTATATAAAGCAAAAATAGTAAAATGTGCCTAAGGCTATATTTGGTATATTAATATAGTATTACATTCAAAAATATACCACAGATTACAAAATATACCACGCAGTCAGTCAAAGCAACTAAGAACCGAATGCATTAGGCGCTTATTGACATAAAAAATTATTTCTTAAATAACTTTTCAGCTTTTGTCGCAAGCAAATTCACAGAAATCAAAAATACTTTAGGTCGAAAATGCTTCTTTCTGCCTGTTCAATACATTTCCTGAAGGAGCAAAGTTATAATACTTCTCTACCCTATGGGTATAAATTTGTATAGTGCATAAATCTAATATTATTAGCAAAGGCAAACGGTTAAAAATGCTTTTAAAGCCCATTTGCATGCACAAAGAGCGACAACAAAAGGCGCATCATCAAAAGTTGATGGTCAAATACAAATTTTTTGGCAACATTCTGACCGTTTTTGCCTTTCATTTTGGGGTCTGATGGAGAAAAATTAATTGGATTCCGCCAACACACACACACACACTCGCCATGCCACGCCTCTTTCTCTTCCCCTCTGCTCACGCCCCATTTACCCTGACCTTGGAATCAAGTAATTCCAGTGTCATTTTGTTTACTTTTTAATAACATTTGGTCAGACACCACGCTATGCACATAGTATTAAAAATAAATAAACCAGCTCACTAAGTGGGTCAAATGTGTATGTGTATATATCTCTATTATAAATATAACATTAAAGTCGTTCAGTTTTTTTTTATATTCTTCTCTTATTCTGTTATTTGTGCTGCTTTCACAAATACTAAGCGTTCTGTTTATAAGGTTGATAAGATTGTCTGGCTTTATAATACACGACAATACAATTTATGAAGCGATAAGCAAAGCGTGCCACAAAAACACACACACGTTCAATTTTGGATTTGTCAGCATTTCGCAGATGACTTTTTATAAAGATAAAAGATACTCAAAAAGAGATGAAAGAGAAAACAAACTGGTTTTTGGGTTGAAACCTGCTAACTCAATATTTTAAAAAATTAAAATAGTAGTTCATTGGCCACTTTTGAATGTTTTTTAATGTTTTAAATTCACGTGAGCATTTTTAATATTTCTTCATTTGCATTTTTCTTGATTATTTCCATTAGTTTCTTTCATTATTAAAATAGCAATTTATAGATATTTTTTGTTTGTATTCTTAATTCTAGTCACATTTAGAATACAAACAATTTATGTGCTCTGCACGTTGCCATTTTTATGGTAATGACTTTTACTTCTGTCTAAATTTAACATTTAATTGCCAATCCTAAATTGTTGCAACTAATTCCATATAGACATTTTAGGATTATTAATAGGCCATTAGTATTATTTGTCTATACATCATAGTAGCTTCTTCGTCAGCTTATGCGATAATTTTTACGTAAATAAATTAATTGTCATGCGAGGCTTTGCTTATCTAGTCCAAACAGTCAGTCTATATATTATGGACTGCTCACGTTGTGGGGCCACTGATAAGAAGCGTCGTCAACTCAAGTGAATTGCTTATGTTTATTGTTGTTCTAATTGTTGTTGCTGCTGTTGTTGTTCTTGTTCTTCTTCTTGTTGCGTTGTAAAAATGAATGAGGACGCGTATCAGTGACTAGATTGCATAGAGCATACGATTACGAGCACTCCGAGAGTCATTCCATGAGCAGCTTATCTCTTGAGGAAGCGTCTACAATGGAATTTTATTCAACTTGTAGATTTCTGCACCGGAATTTCGACTACTTGACAGTAAGAGTTCTTTATAAACATCGATTTTGTTGAATGAATTAGTTTTATTTTTCCTTGGAAATATTTTTCGATATTTATTTACCTTTGCGAATACGAATTTTGCAAGAATTTTTAATGCAAATGATTTTTAAATCTCTTTTTTTTGAGGAAGCATTCACAATGAAATTTTATACAACTTGTAGATTTCTGCAACGGAATTTTGATTACTTGATAGTAAGAGTTCTTCATAAACATTGATTTTGTTGAATGAATTAGTTTTATTTTTCCAAGGAAATATTTTTGCGATTTTAATTTACCTTTGCGCATACAAATTTTGTAAGAATTTTTAATGAAAATGATTTTTAAATCTCTTTTTTTTGAGAAAGCGTTCGTAATACAAATTGTGGATTTCTGCTCGGGAATTTCGATTTTGTTGAATGAATAAGTTTTATTTTTCCTAGGAAATATTTTTCAATATTTATTTACCTTTGCAAATTCGAATTTTGTCAGTGTTCTTACTGAAAATGATTTTTTAATCACTTTTTCTTGAGGAAGCGTTCACATTGGAATTTTATTCAACTTGTGGATTTCTTGGACGGAATTTCGACTACTTGACAGTAAGAGTTCTTCATAAACATCGATTTTGTTGAATGAATTACTTTTATTTTTTCTAGGAAATATTTTTTTGATTTCTATTTACCTTTGCGAATACGAATTTTGTCAGTTTTCTTACTAAAAAAATATTTTAAAAATTTTTTTTTTTTGACAATGGAATTTTATACAACAACTTGTAGATTTTTTGGACGGAGTTTCGATTTTGTTGAATGAATAATTGTTATTTTTATAGGAAATATTTTTCAATTTCTATTCACCTCTGCAAATTCAAATTTTGTCAGTATTCTTACTGAAAATGGTTTTTAAGGCCACTTTTATGCCACACACATTGATTTATTTTAATTGGTTTCAACTTTTCTATTCTACTCTACAATTCTATTTAGAAAACATTTCGATTTTTTGTCACTTTTCTCTTCTCTTAAAAAGCTTCACTTAAGTATCACTTTATGCCATATAAATAATTTCATTTCATGGCTTAATTGTTTCCAACTTTGCTTGTGCAAACTTCAAGTTTATTTCGAAATTTTGACTTTGTGTTTGCTGCTCATGAATTTCGTTTCTAATTACAAATTCCTCATTCGCAATTGGCAACACTTGATTCTGCAACATTTAAGCCAAACATGCTCCCACATAAAACTTGATTGTCGTCGTCGCATTTGGCACATGGCGTTCATTGAACTGCCTCCTCACATTCACTTCTCCTCACCTCACCTCACCTTCTGCTTCATTAAATTGCTGTAATATGAAAAGTTGGCAAATTGTGTGCCCTCTTTTGGCCTTTCACAACTAAAGCGGCTTTTAACTTTGCCAACTGCACTCAAAATATTTAAGTGCGGGGCTCGTGTACTTAAAAATTATATTCATATGCCACACAGAGATGCAAACAGACTTATTTTAAATATAGACAAATATATATACGCTTATACACACACAGATACAAGCGATATATAGTAGCTATATAATTACAGACGGCGGGCACATTAATAAAAAAAAATATTTTCGAGGGCGCATTACTTGATATTAATACCCCGTGCCTAAAGTACTCGAAATGGGTATTACGAATATATATGAAGTACTCAAAATTTTATTATTTCCAAAGTAGTAACAAATAGTTTAGTTATTAAAGTTTATGAGAAAATGGAATTAGTAAGCTATAATATTATTCACAATGCAAGTTTTCTAAGATTCGGATCGGTTTAGGATTAAAATCAATAAGAAATGGAAGTATATTTTTAGGTTTGTTATTAAAGTTTATGAGTTTAAATTCTATTAACGGAATCCTCAACTTTTAACTATATTTCACATATTCCAAAAAGTACTCAAAATTTTAGTTTTTAAAAAGTAGTAACAAATATTTTCAGTTTTGTTATTAAAGTTTATGAGAAAATTAAAATTGCTACAATATTATTTGCAAGTTTCCTGCGATAAATATCGGTTTAATGTTATTATTTAAAACTTGGTAAAAAAAATGTTTAGTTTTGCTATTAAAGTTTATGAGAAAATTAAATTAGATACAAGTGTATTCACATTGCAAGTTTTCTAAGATGAAAATCGGCTTAAAATTAACATACGATTTGAGAATAAAATACAATATTGTTTGTATTATAAATTATATATGTTTTAAGCTGTTCTCAATTTTGTTTGCTTTACAAATTCTAAACAAATTTCATTTATTTTTTAACTCAATCATTTTTAATCATTTTGTATATTGTTTCAAATATTCTTATAAGCTTAAAGTATTACAAATGAATTAAATCATAGTATTTAGTTGAATTAGCATTTCGAAATTTTTTTCACTGACAATTTAGCCAAATATTTATGCAAATGAGAAAGCAACAAATAAGCAAATAATGCGACGACTCCGCAAAAAAAAAATAGCTCACTAATGGAAGTATAAAATGCAGTTCAAATTTGCATATTTGCATTGTCTTGATTCAATAATATTGCATTGCAATTGTGATTGTTCAAATAATAATGCGACATCTCCGCTAACTAAAAATTAGCTCACTAATAGTTACATTAGCTTGAAATTTACATATTTGCTCACATTGCTGCCTTGATTCAAATTTATTGTATGGCAATCAATTTGATTGTTCAGTTACTTTATTTAGTTACGGCTCGCGACTCGAATCGACACGTTGAGTCACCCAAAAAAAAAATACAAAGTGTGAAGTTGTATTTCTTGCCTTTGTTGGGGCTTATTGGGTTTGGCATTTGTTTGGCTTCCCTGGTGGAAATCCAACGCTCCTTTATTGAACTCAAGCAAATATCCAAATGTTATAAAGGTTGTCAAGCCGATGATTTATGAATAGAGGCCGAAAAAATACCCAAGAAATATGGTACAAAAAGATGCCATAATAATTGGCTATTTAAGTCAATCGAAATGTAAAATAAATCAATAAAAGTTGTTAAAGAAGTTTACTTAAATTTCTCAAGAATTTAAATATGTAACAGTTTGCTAGATTTTCTAAAAAACAACAGGGTATTTCGCAAAAGTTTTCTTTCCCGATTGTAACTCATTTTTGTTGGGGTGATTAATATGAGTGGAATCGATGAGATCATTCAACCCGTCGAGACCAGCTGGAGCTGGCTGTGTGCCAACTGTGGGTGTGAAAATAATTGAAAACTAAACAAATACACATAGACAGCCTTATTTTTGCATGTGTATTTCAGAAATATTGTGTATTTAATATGCTAACAACAAATTGAGAGTGACAATGAAAATTGCAATTGAAAGTGACGATTCTCTGTCCGGAAGATAAAAATGCGAAAGCTTTCGTGACAAGTAAATTACAAAGACGCATTTGTTGTGTGCTTGCAATTAGCAACATTTATCTTTTATTATTATTATTCTTATACTGCCAGATAAATGCAAGTGTAATTCCCCCTCCTCTCAGACTTTTATTTTTACTGTTTCCACAAATTGCTACAGTCGAATGCAATTGAGTGAAGAGCTGCGGGGAATGTGACGACGATTAGACGGCATAATAATAATTAACTTGTCAGTGTGTTTTTCAATTGGCACAGGGCAAATTTGTATTCTAAAATCGTACAATGAAAAGAGCGACAACAATGCAACAGCGCCAACAAAAAAAGTTCGCTTAAATATTATAGCAACATTTAGCTCACAAATTGTGCGACTTGCTAACGAGACTATTCACAACTAAAGCAAACACAAAATTGATTAAGAAGTATTATTATTGAAGGGTAAATAATACATATTCTCACCTTTATAAAAGGACGTGGTGTTTAAAAGCAATTCATAACTTTTTTAAATATAAATAAACTATCAGGTATTAAAACAAATAAGAAAGCTTTAGTTGAGTTTGCTCAACTTGAGATACTCGATACTAATTTTTAACAGTGTGGTATTATTTTTAAAATATAACGAATTAATATACTACAAAATACTAAAATATACCGAAGGCCAAATTTGGTATATTTTTAACAGTGTGCTATTATTTGTAAAATATACCGAATTAATATACTACAAAACACTAAAATATACCGAAGGCCAAATTCGGTATATTTTTAACAGTGTGGTATTGTTTTTAAAATATACCGAATTAATATACTATAAAATATTAAAATATACCAAGGGCTAATTTTGGTATATTGGACTAAATTTTAAATATACCAAAGAGTGATAAATTCTTAAATAACTTCTAACGTTTTTTTTCTGATCGCAACCAAATCAAACAATTTTCACAACCATAAATGGAGAACTTGTTTTTTAAGTTTAATTAATTGAAGAAGCACAAATATAATTTTGCTAACTATACAATTATTAAACCATTTTAATTTAACGGAACCAATTTAAATGTTTCAATGTTATTTATCAATTTATTCAGTGCTTATAAACACTTACATTACTTGTATTGGTTTACTTTATAAAAACAAAAAGTTAATTATGCAATTAGTGTTATAATTACACATTTCTTGATTCTTTATTTATATTTTTATGGAAGCCAATAACGAGCAGAAAAATCCCAAGGGCTCAATGGAGCATTTGTGAGAAAGAAGCCTTCACGGTCCCATGGGCAAACACTTAGTGCTAGGTAAATGTTTCAATGCCAGAAACTGTGATAGTTTCAAAAGCTGATTGGAAGTATTTCCAAGATATAGTGAGCAATATAGAGAGTAAGAAACACGAGTTGTATTGTTGCTGTTGGTTATTATATCATTTGAATGTTGTTTGTTCACATTCTGTGTTAATCACAATCAAAATGCTGTCCATCTAATGCTGGCGCCTCGCTGGTGGCCCGAAGGCAATCGCGTGACACAAGAACTTGCCACCCGCAGAGTCACGCTATAAATACGCAAGACTCTTGGAGGTGGTAACAACACCCTCACCCTCAACCACACTCACACCCACATTCTACATGCGGATGTGGCAAGAGTTCTTTGTCGTATGACATTGAAATGAAACGGTATTTGAAAACAGCTGATTCACTTGGCAGCGAATGAGTATGTGTATGAGTGTGAGTATGAGTTCGAGAATGGGAATGAGTACTCAATTAAATTATTGATTGCCGCTGTCGCAACACAACAACGTGGCAGACAATTCGACGTCTGCCACCAGTTGATTCCACTTTTAGCGCTTGCCTTGTTTATTTTGCAAAGACTTTGTTAATAATTTACAAGTGCGCTCGGAAGTGACATTAAGCATTCATATAACATAAAGCGATAATCAAACACACTCACACTCTGCTGATGGAAGTGGTTAACCCTGGATTGCAATGACGATGGTTCACTTCCAGTCCAATCCAATCAGCTGTGGTTCAACAAAAAACAAAAACAATCAAAAAATAAAAAAAAAACCCGTTTTGGACCTTCCTTTGTTTGTTATTTTTATGTGCTGCCAAATACATTTCATTTCAGTTGATCAAAGAGCAGTGTACAAGTGATTGATTTCTGTCGAATCTTGAAACAATACAGACAGCTATTTTCAACGCTTCTTTAAATAGATTGCAGAATGTAATTTAAAGAACCATACAATAGGGAATTTTCAGCACAAATTATTGCATAGCAAATAATGGAAAATTCTATTTTATAGTTGCTAAAGTAATGCTGCTCATTTCATTTATTACTCTAGCCTCACATTTCAACACACTTCATAAACACCAAAAAAAAAAAGCAAACAATATTTGCTAATAAACGAATATTTTTAGACATTTCTTGGAAGATGCATAAATTGAATTTTAACAATTTAAATCGATTAAAGCATAATTGAATTAGAGAGCTTTATTTATAAGGCTCGAAAGCTTTATCTTTATTACCTTGCTACAGTATATTATTTATTAATTACTACATAGTAAACAAGTATGAAAGTAAACAAGATCAGTTTTTTTGAGCGAACATAAATTAAAGTGCTTTGGCTAAACTTGTTTTGAACATAATTCAAGTTTTCAGTAAAGGGAAAAATGTACACTGAGCTAAATAAATTAAAACATGTTAAATTTTAAGACCTTATATAGAGTTACGCCACAGAAATGGAAAAAACCAAATATGAACCTATATAGTTATATATAGTTATCTTTTTCTAATGATTCACATTCGTTTCATACTTTATAGTTATTTTTATTCTAGCCCCACTTTTTTTTGCAGTGTACTTCTAGAAAGCAGCTATAAATTGCAGCTGAAACTGGTTCGGAAAGAAGGAACCCTGACATTGATAGTCATTTTGCACAGTTACTCAAATTGAATTAATATTGGTGGCTTGAATTTGATTCACTCTCACAAACGATGATTCAACGCGAAAGGCAATTAAATGTGTCATCGTTATCATAGCTGTTGAAATACCTAACCTAACTACAGATCAGTTGAAAGTGGAATAAACATGTGTATTACACGTGATTGCAGATAATACTTGACTCAAGTTTTTTTTTTTTTTGCATTTCCGTGCATTGTTTCAAAATTTCCAGTAGAGGAATATTTTTTTTGTTTGGTTCGCAGAAAACTCATTATCATTATGCATAATAATTAAGTAAGCTAGAAGTTTGCGTCATTTTTCATGCTATTAACCATGATGACGCTAAATCGAACCACCCCGAAACACATCGTCATAAAGATAGTCCAGCATTTTAGGTACATAATAAGTTCGTCTAAAAATGAGGCCTTGGTCAATGTAATAAACTCAGCGCAATCTATGGCATGAGCATGCCTAGAAATCGGCTAAGAATCATGACTTGGCTAGACATGTGCCATGAGATCATCAGGCGAGCGAGCGTTATAAACGTTGTCCGATAACCCGCCTGATAAACAAAAAAAAAACACTATACAATACAGGCGCCTGCGTTTATAAGTACCTAAGTGGGATAAAGATAAGCAATGAGTGTTATGACAAGGGCGCGTCATTTGGGATCTGTTTAATCGCCGCCTTCATACGAATAACAAGCTAACTTTTCAAGCTAAATACTTCAATCAATTTGGTTGTTCATAATAATTTTATACTAAGAATTTCATAGTGCAAATATAAGTTTTTAGTTATTGGAGCGCAACTGAAGTTTTCGTTTCTTTGTTTGCATTTAGTTTTGTTTGTACATAATCATAATGATCATATTTCATCATCTTTATTGCACAATAAATTTATTGATTAAATAATTTTACGATTTTTAAAATTATCAAATTCTCTTCTTTTGAGAAATATTTTCCTAAAATTTAATGACGATCGAATAATAAAAATTGTGGAAGAACAGCTTTTATTTATAATGGTATTTCCCTAGTAATGTTGTTTTTATTATTATCAGTTAACTTCAGTCATTGGTATTCCCCTTGGAATTTATTTTCTTGATTATGAACTTACCAGAAGAGTATCCTCAGCGAATTTGCCACCAACAGCGCTAGGCAGACGTAGAGAGAGAAGCCTTCGGCGTCCTGTGTCTTCTTGATTTCAATGTACTGCGGCACATAGGGTATCACGCCCCCAACTACCATCGCTGTGGCCGCTGCCCAGCCAACAACATGGCTAACCTTAATGTCCAATTCATCGCTGATGATCCAATCCATGTTGTACTCTTATATTAGTTTACTGTATAAGCCTTATAAACTGTACTTAATACGACGGATATGTTTGTCGAGGTCGCTGTCTCTGCAGGGGGGTTTGTCTGGAGTCTTGACTAGTTGAGAAGAAAGCGGCTGGAAGTTGTTGTTGTTGTTACGGTAATTTCTGTTCTGTTTCCTGTTGTTGTTGCTCTCGTTATGTTTTGGGCGTTTTGCATTATACGACGACGACTGCGGCAGTGACAGCGGCGTCAACGTCAGCGTAGGCGTTCATTAATTGTACAAGAGCAGCGACAGACGTCAGAGCGAGAGGGAGATAGTGTCAGCTGCTTTTGGCTGCTGCAGTTGATGCGCTTGTAGTTGTAACTCAGGTAAATGGTGTGTGTAAATGCGTTTGCAAATGCCCAAAGAGGAAGTTGTTGTTGCTGTCGTGGATTACCGTTGCCGTTGTTTTTGTTGCTGCTGCTGCTTTGTAATTCGCTTTGATTCGCTCTTTCTCTGTTGTCTTCACATACACACACGAACACACTTGCACAAACAAACACACAGACACACACACTGAAAGACACAGCTGCTTTGCCTTCTTTGCCTTTATATACGCTCTTTCTTTCTTTTTGTTGTTGTTATTCTCGCGCCGTTTTGTATTGAATTTTCCAAAATATATATTTCGTGTGTGTGCTTTTTCCACGCCGCGCGCGTATTTTACGACGATGATCTGTCAGCGAATTTTCGATTTAAGCAATATCCTACTAAACTACACCTACAACAGAAACGGAAGAAGAAGCACCCCGTTTCCATTTCACACACTTTTGTTGTTGTTGCTTTTGCTGCTATTGTCGTCGATTCAATTTGTTGTCTGACTTTTCTCGTTTAATTTTTTCTTGTCTGCTTGTAATTTCGTTAGTTTCTTCGATTTATGTTTCCATTTCGCGTTCCAATAGTTTTCGCAACGTTTGTTTGCACTCGATTCTTGCGCATTGTTTTTTTCGCATGCGAACCTCACGCAACGTCAATGCTTTGCTTAATATTTATTATTTTCTTTTAATTTCACGCGCGACGTTGCTTACCGTTGGCTCGACGTCGACACAACAACAACGTTAACGACTACGACAGCGTTAACATTTGGCAGCCTCGTTAACAGGCAGCTGTTATGCTCACATTGACAATGTTAATTTGCGACGGAGTGTTACCAGAAATTTATTTTACATTTTGGTATGTACTGAAAAATACAAAATATGTAGCAATCAAATTTCTTATTGTCTTTCAAAATAAATTTTTAGTTTTAGACTTTATTTTCTCTAAAATTTGGACCACGTTAAGCTGCGATTAACATAGTAAAATTTTTAGATTTACTATATGATTTTGAATTAAAGCTTCAACGATGATGTCACCAAGAACATTTCAGTTTGATTCTGCAAAGTACCAAACATTTTGCGGACATAATTTTAATTAAATTTACGAAACGTTTGATAGCGATTATAAGAATGAAAAATTGAAAAAAAAACATTTCACTTTAAAATTAGAAAATAAGTTGAGTACAGCGCCATACAATTATACTAAAAATACCAAATATTTTGCGCGCCCAATTCGAATTGAATTTAAAATTTGCGTTGAGTTTTTGCTTTATTCACGCAAAAAAAAAATCTGTACAAATTGTCAGTGATGTATCACAGTAAAAACTAAAGATTTGTTGCATAAATTACAATTATTCAATCGACTTTAAACACTAAAAAATTAAGCTAAGCGAGAGTTTTGATTTAGTTCTTCTTTTTCTTCTTCTCGGGATGCGAAAGACCCTGGGATTCTTGATATTGACGCACGATCTGATCCTGAACATCTGGCAGACATGGGGAATAGCGTGAGTACTCCATGGTGAACTCGCCCTTGCCCTGCGTGCTCGAGCTGTAAGATGGAGTTAATAAATTTAAAGTAATAACAAATAAAGTAGAGCAAAACATTCATTCATCACTCACCGCAGCTCGCTGGCGTAGCCAAACATATCGTTAAGTGGAACCTCCGCATAGACTGTGAACCAACCCTCCGTGCCCTCGGTGCCTGTGATGATGCCATGTCGCTTGCTTAAATGTCCCATAACAGCGCCCTGGAACTCCTCAGGCGCCGTGACCTCGACCAACATAATGGGCTCCAGAATTTGCCAAGCGCCCTGTTGGAACACCTCCTTAATGGCGCCATGAGCGGCCAGCATAAATGCCAACTCGCTAGAGTCCACAATATGGTGACCACCATCCTGAAGGCGGAAGCGAATGCCCGACAATTTATGTCCTGACAACATGCCACGCTCGGACATTTCACGATAACCCTTCTCCACACCGGGCACAAACTGTTTGGGTACATTGGTGCCCACCGTTTCATCTACAAACTCCAGCAGCGTATTTTGGTTTGGTGGCAGAGGTTCCATGATGCCAATAATGCGGGCATATTGTCCAGATCCTCCCGATTGCTTCTTGTGCAGATAGTCAAACTCACAGGGACCAACAAGCGTCTCACGGAAGGCGACCTTTGGTTTGCCCAGCGTCACTGGGCAACCATATTCACGCTCCATGCGCTGCGCATAGATCTCCAGATGCAATTCGCCCATGCCCGAGACAAGTGTCTCTTTGACATCATTGTCGAAATAGAAATGAAATGTGGGATCCTCTTTGGTGAAGCGTGCAATGGCCTTGGAGAAATTATCACGATCCTTGGTGTTGTTTGGCTTAATGGCCATGGAGACAACGGGTTCAGGTACAAATATGGATTCCATGGACATGTTATTCTTGGGATTTGTGGTGAAAGTATCACCCGAAGCACAATCAACGCCAAACAAGGCGAAAATGTCACCGGCATAAACCTCGTTGACATCCTCCATTTGATTGGAGTGCAAACGCACCAGACGCGCAATTCGCACCTTTTTGTTGGTGCGGGCATTGAAGATGTTGTCGCCCTTGCGCAGCACACCTTGATAGCAACGCAGATAGGTCAGTTGACCGAAGCGACCCGCCTCCAGTTTGAAGGCCAAACCCATAAAGGGTTCTTTGCCATCTCGCGCTGGATTCAACACAAATTGTTGGCGGTCTTTGCCCTCCTGTTCGATATAAGCCAGATTCTCTACCTCTCCGGGATTGGGCAAATAATCGATGACAGCATCGAGCAAAGGTTGCACACCCTTGTTCTTCAGAGCTGTTCCCACCAAGACAGGCGTGAAAGTGCGTTTAATGCAGGTTCTTCTCAGCGCTGCCTTGATGTCCGCCTCCGTGAAGGGTTTCTCCTCCAGGAACAGTTCCCCCAACGTCTCATCAGCATTGGACAGATGCTCGATGAGCTCTTGCCGCCGCTCATCGCTCTCGACGCGCATATCTTGAGGTATTTCATCTAGGCGAATGTCCATGCCGTGTTCACCCTCAAAGTAGATGGCACGTTGCTGCACCAGATCCACAATGCCCTTGCAATTACTCTCCACGCCAATGGGCAGCTGAATGAAGGCAGCATTGTGATTCATCTTGGAACGCATTTGCGATAACACACGATACGGATTCGAGCCCAAGCGATCCAGCTTATTGATAAACGCCAAGCAGGGTACGTTGTAGCGTTTCATTTGCCGGTTCACTGTCAGCGTCTGACTCTGTACACCGCCAACGGCGCAAAGCACCAGCACAGCACCGTCCAGGACACGCAGAGCACGCTCCACTTCCACGGTGAAGTCCACGTGACCGGGAGTATCGATGATATTGATGTTGGTGTCCTTCCACATGGTGTAGGTGGCAGCTGATTGGATGGTGATGCCACGCTGCCGCTCCAGCTCCATGCTGTCCATGGTGGCGCCCACATTGTCCTTGCCACGCACCTCGTGCATTTCCGCAATGCGTCCGGTGTAGAAAAGGATGCGTTCGGTCAGCGTTGTTTTGCCGCTGTCGATGTGCGCCGAGATGCCAATGTTGCGTATGCGTTCGATGGGTTTGTGCTCCGCATACTTGGCATGCGAGCTGTAGCCGCATTGCAACTGTTTGGAATGCATACAATTAGTTATTTTAAATTACATAATGAGCCGCTTAAGCCCCGTGCTGGAAAAGCCAACAAGTTGTTTATGATTTGATTTACCTGACGCAAGGTGTTGATGGCATTTATGCGCAGCGGCAAGTTGCCGTTTAGCACGCGCGTTATAAGCGACATTTTAGTTGCTTTTTAATTGATAATATAGTCAATTTATGTAAAAACACGCGCTATGTGCTGCAACGGTCAAACAGCTGGTTGGGGAAAAGAGTGTTGCAAAACGGCATCGCATAACAAATGCACAAAGCAGTGTTATCGGTCTGCCACCACACTAGCAGCTGAGCGTAATCGACTGCTTGCAGTCCAGTATTTAAAATAATCGATGCCTTCTATGAAGTTTTATATGTTACCCGAGTAACGGAAATAATCAACCGTTGCGAATATATTGATATCGTTATCGCCAACATTATAAGCTGAGCACAATCGATACCTAATTAAATCGACAGTTTCTGTTAAAAAGCGAAGCTAAGCGTTTTATAAAACTGAGCAAGTGAAAAAAAAAACACATTTTAAACATTTTATTCATAATAAATTCATGGATCAGGTAGTTTGGAATGTTATCATTGAGGTTGCTATTTACTTGTATTGTTGATATGTTGACGTCGCGCACAGTTAATAAATTATGTGTTTTGTGTGTTCCTTCTTTTTTGTGCCTTGAATAACGCACTGGATATGTTAAGAAAAACAAAAGGGTACGGCTATGGAAAACGTTGGTGGTATGTACATACATAATAAATATATTAATAATAATACCATAAATATATGTATATAGTAACGAGCGTTATACAAATTGATTAAATTGGTTAATTGTTGCAACTAAATCATCGATTCAAACGGATGTTTCTGTGGATGTAAGATATCCCCGCCATAATTGCTTCGTCGTATCAAGTTTTGGGTTCTGCAAATATGAAAATTCTAAGCATTAATTTCAAAATACATTGGAAATGACACTGGAAAGTTCCAGTTGAAATCTAGAGATCATCTGTTGGCATACATACACTTAAATACAATTTTGATAGCATTCTAGATGTGGGTATAGTTTTTTAGACATCAACACGATGCAAAAATGAGTTGACATTAGTTGATGATTGATTGACTAGTTGACTGATTGATTGGATCGATTGACTGATAGATGCTTGATGAGAGCAGGCATATATCAAGATATATATATATATATATAGAGTTTGTGCTAGTTTGAATGTAGTATGTATGTACAATGTGCCACACTGAGAGAACTATGCACAAAATACACTGAAACAAAAACAGATAGTAGTCTAAAACTAGAAATCAAACATTGAGATATTTAATCTGTACTTTTATTCAATATTTTATAGGTATATCTTTAATGTATTGTTTCTGTGTGTGTGTGTGTGTTTGTGTGTTTCACTTTGAACTTAGCATAATGTATAAATTATAATACATTTGTTTACAGTTTGGTTTTCTTGTTTATTTCTTCATTTTCACTGACTTTGGCTAGATTCGCTAAGACGGCTCTTTTTTATATATTATCCCCCCCTACAAACTCGCACACCACAAAACATAAAACCCCATCACACTACTATAAGATCACAGCTTATCCCCAACCCATATCAATATTCAAACGAGCCAAAAGTGCAAAAAGAAATTAATGTTTTTTTTAACATAAGAACTTCTCTCTAAGATTCATATTGTATCGAATTGACAATGTGGATCGTACTTTATAAAATTCCATTAAAAAAGTGTATACATACATTATTTCTTTGTTTATTATTTGTATTCTTTGGAATGCAATTGCAACTATTATTCAGTATAAATAATACTTGTAAAACATGTACCTGAGCCTAAATTCTTTGACATCATTTACGATTATTTGTAATTTTAATCCCGGCAGTAGTTTTATTATTTATTTAATAACTCTTTTAGTTATTAAGCTAGGCAAATGAAATTTGGTGTAACGTCGCTTGATGTTATTTAGTCACTCTACTTAAAATTTCAAATCGGACAACGAGAAAAAGTGAAAATTAGACATTTCCTGATAAACATGTTGTTGTTTTTCTCTGCTAGGATTTTTAAGCTTCGACTTGCCGAAGTTATGGAGCTCTTTAGGTTGTCTTGTCGTTTATATTTAGGCATTTGGTAAATGCGACTACTGGCACAGCTAAAAAATGTTTACCAAATTCTGTCCAAAAATTCACTACGAATATATGGGTATATATATAATTTTGTAATGTATGTGGTATATATATATATAGTTATGATACTGGTATGTATTTGCGACATTCTTTTGCGTCCCCCGTTTCTCAACTACTTATTTTGTGCAGACATTTTCTAGTGAAGTTTTTGTGATCTATGCTTTTTTCTTTTGGTATAAAGGTTGCCCACTTTAAACTGGCGTTATGTTGGCTGGGTTCTGTGTGTTAACTGCGGCAGCATCCAATTTCCCAGATGCCTCCTTACAGTTGTTGGCCAGATTCGTAGGTGTTGTGGGAGCTGCTGCCGTCATCTTGTTATTCGTTTCGATATACTCATCGGCCTCGTGCATGGGCGATAGGCGTGGCGAGAGGGCGGCATTTGTCGAGGAACTGCAGGAGGCATGGTCGAATGCAATTGATTATGTGATATATACAATATACGTTTTCTTATTATTATTTGTTGAGGGATAATTGATGATGGGTTTTTGGTATTATTTTTTTAATGGCCGCCTAGCGTAATAACTCCTCTATTCGCATATTTGCTGTGATGAACACTTACTGATTGCCATTGATTTGACGAACTTTGACAGTGACGGGTATGATCAGTTGCTCGGAGGTTCCATCCTTGTTGATCTGCTGCCAGACCGCAGTGCGATTGACATCCAAAGGAGGCGTGGCAGCAGCTGGAACGTTGCCATTGTTGCTCAGCTTGTTGCCCGATAACGGTATGTGTATGGTTGTGGCACCAGAGCCACCGCCAGAGTTGCCGCCATTGTTGTAGCTAGCTGGCTGATGATGATTGTCCTTCAATATATAAGACAGGGTTTGTTGTGGTTTTTTGGATACTCAACTCACAGGCGAACAAGAGACATAAATAGAGATAGAGAGTGGATAGTGGAGAGTGGAGAGGTAGAAAGATCGAGCTAACTAACGGTGATTGTTTGGTGTTTGGAGTGATCGAGTGAGAAATCTAAACGCCAATTTGCTGTGTAGTGTTGTGTAACGTTTTGCTAAAAATTTTGTTGTATTTCTTCATTGTGTGTGCGGTTTTCTTTTTTTTTGCCAAATATTTTTGTTTTTATTTTTTTGTGTGTTTTTCGGTATTGGCCTTTTTCATTTACATCAAAGTCGCTACAAATATTTGTTGTTGTCGTTTTTTTTTTTGTTTTGCCAATTTCGCTAAAATTGTGTTTAGTGTTAGTTACTTGTACTATGATTTTGTTGTAAAATTATTTAACATGTATACATTTAATAGGTTTTACTTGCGCAGACTACTTAAGCTAGATTTTCATTAACATTTATGTGTGTGTGTAGACTATATACTATGTCGATATATATATATATAAATGTATATGTATAAATACAAATATTGTAGGAATAGCGTAAGTAGAGATAACACATTTCATAATTGAATAATATGCACTAGAAAATAACAGAATTTTAGATAGTAGCATATATAGTACAAATAGGGCCATTAGCGTAGATACAATTTCGTTTGTTTTTTTTCGCATTATATAATTAATAATAATAATAACAATTAGAATATTGAGCATTATGTTTTGGAAAAAAATTAGGAAAATAGTAAAATGTTCGTTCATAAGCAAAAAGACATATTTTTAAGAGACAAAAAAAACAAAATGCAAAAAATTCCATGCTACAAATTAAGGGGAAAAACATTTACAGAGAATACTGTTTAGAAACACGATCAAAATATAAAAGTATAGAGTTGTATAAAACCCCATTGTTTAAAGGTATATAGTATATGTATAAGTATGCATTTTTTGTACAACAAAATGCAAAAATAAAAACAAAGAATCTATAAAAATAATTTCCAACATATTAGACACAAATAGTATTTGTATGTAATTGAATTGAATTGATTTTTTGTTTTGCTTGGAGTTCTTTTTTTAGGTGGATTGGGCACCACTGCAAGCGCAAGCGCGAACGTTATGGGCAGCACTGTTCAGAGCAAAGTGTGACCAAGCACTCATGTTGTTCTATTTATTGTGTTGGGTGTTTTGTTGTTGTTGTGCGTGCAGATCGTGTGTGCTATTTGTTGTGTGGTTTGGTGGTTTGTGGTGGTGTGCTCATTTCTTGAGCAAACTACTTTGTGCCTCGAATTCCTTTTCATTGGCATTTGAGATGTTGCACTTGATCTGTGCACCAGCAATTGGATTGGCAGCACCGTCCAAGCCAGCATCAAGGCTGCCCTTCGGTTCGCGCTTGCCGCGTCCACCGAAAAACGGTAAATATTTCTGACAAAAGCCCACCTCAGCGTCCAATTGATGCAGATCATCGGCTGCCGCTCGTTTCGTCATCTCCGGCATAATGTCATCCAATATCTTGAGTTCGCGTCTCGTAAACACAAAGTCCAGCGACTTACGGATGCCAATCATGACGACCAACATCAGGGGGAACAAAATCGAGGTCTGCGGGAAGCTCTTGATCAGCCACAAAATGATCAAGCAGGCCAACTGAATAATCGTAAACAGATGCACGCGTTTAATGGGCACCTAAGAGAGAATCAAATATTTATTTAAGGAAACCATGTGATTGGGGGATATTTATGTGTGTTCTCACCTGACGCAGGAACATATAGTCCGGCTGGTATTTGGCTGGCATGAACATAATCAGTATGCGATCGAAGAATTGCAGACCCTTGAGCGAGGCCACGCCCATGTACAAGAAGACGCCAAACAACACTGGCATCGGTATGTTACCGAGCAGCGGTGTCAACAGCACGGAGCCACCAATCGTTAGGAAGATCATGATGTGTGTCACACGCTGCTCGCGCACACCCAAAAACTGTGGCTTCTCACCAGGGGCACTGCACTCCGACTCCAGTTTCAATGAATTGACATGATTGATGCTCAGCACGGTGGCAGCCACGAACCTATGACAATGACATTTTTATTAGTCTAGAAAAAACAACTTCAACTCTCCCTTAAATTACCAGGGCAGTCCCATCATACTACAGATGGCTATCAGACCCGAGAGCACAAACAGATCCAAATGATAGCCGCAACCCTTCTTCAATTTGTTCTCCTTACGATTGACAATCACCGCTGTAATCTGTTGATCCATAAAGATGAGAATGGTGCCCAACATGGCAGGGAAGACCGCGATGATGGGTGACCACCAGGGATTCTTCTCGGTGAATGGCGGTATCAGCCAACCACGTGTGCTAAGCGTCGGTTTCAATTCGTGTGGCACCTCCAGCTTCTGGGTGGGCACACCCAGCGAATAGTCAAAGAAGGTCATGGCAAAGATGGCAATGAGCACGCTGAAATCACTGATATACTGTCGCACAATCGAGGGGAAGAACAGCGCGTTCTTGAACTCCTTCAGTATTGTGGAAAGGATGAAGGTGCCGGTGCAGAGCACCACGGACATGAGGAAGACGTTCTCGGTGGGCGGTGTGCCGCAATCGTGGCCAACCAGCGTGCCATTGTAGGACTGGAAAGAGCAGAATTTAAGGATAGGAATTCAATTGAGGAAATAAAAAAGAGAGCAGTAGTCGAGTGTGCCCGACTGTGAGATACCTCGACCCATTTTTAACAGACTGATGAAATTTAAAGGAATTATAATTAATTATATTTCTAGGTGCCATTTTCAATAAAGCTCCCGAAAGATCAAATCGGATATAAGATATAATCGGGCAAACAGACCGACTAAAGTGAGTTTTACTTACCTCACAGGAATCCCATTTGTATTTGGCAAACTCCAAGACGCTCGCATTGCTCTGCAACGGCGGCGTGCAGATGCAATCGTAGATGCCCTGATTCACTGGGAATGTTTTGCCAATGACAACAACATTCTCGATAGCTTTGTACACAAAGATCACGGCAATTAATGTGGCGAAATTCTCCTCGGTGAAACGTGTGATATAACAAACTAAAGCGCTGGCATCAATTGCGACCAGCACGACACAAATGACGGCGACCCACATGCCGATCCAGAACCGGAATGTCATATAGTCCCAGCCTTGTGCCATGGAAAACTCATACACAATGGACTCAAAGACCAGCACTGGACCGGTGGAACCCAAAATTGTCAACGGCTGGCCGGAAAAGAAGCCATAACCCATGCCGCAAACAAACCCAGACACCAGCGATTCCATAGCTGCCATATTCTTGCCCGTCGCCTCCGACAAGAGACCACCAAAGGTGATGATGGGCGACAAGCAAGCGAAATACAAAAAGATCCAGGAGGCAACACATTGCATGGAAAGGGCATCCTTGTAATCACTCAAATACCACGGTGCCTTGCGCTTAAAATCATTGATGAGGCCACCAAAGAGACGTCCAGTACGCGATAAACCCGACTCTTCGCGCAGACGCTGCTCCTCCTCCTCCTCGTCGATCTCCTCTTTGGGCAACTCTGGGGGACGCTTGCGTACCTCTTGGGAGGGAATCGCAGCGGGTGGCTCAATGCGTATGGTGGGATCCCATTCGCCGGGGGGTAATACTGTGACCGCATCCAAGAACTCATCCACGCCGGCGAGCAGATGATCACGCTTGCGTGCACGATAGGCGACCTCGTGGAAGATCTCATCGGACATCAATGTGGCCATGGCGCGTCCAATCTCATGGAAATTGCTCTGACTGCCAGGCGGACCCAGCAAGATGAAGATGAATCTATAGCGAGAGAGAGAGAGAGAATGAAATAAGAAGTACAAGATTAGTACAAGATTTTAAAACTTCGAATAATACAAGATGTTTTCAATCAACTTATTAGTTTACATTATAAAGCAACATCTAGAATTTTATTCTTTCTTTTCTTATATTTGTATTAGGAATATTCTGTTAACCCTCTAAGAGGTAAGGCACGTATTACGTTTTACCTTCAGGCAGCCTTACGTCTTAGAGGGTTAAATTACTCTATGCCTTACCTTGTTGGCACTGGCACCTCTGTAAGATCACCCATAACTGCTGCCTGACTCAGGCGTATGAAACAGGAGAGTTGACGCTCCAGAAAATCGACCTCTCCCACCAAAATGTTGCTCGCCTCAGCGCCCGGGGGAATCTTGCGCATAAAGTGCGTGTTGCCCTTGTGTTGTTGCTCGGCTAGTTCGGTGCCGCTTGTTTGTCTGGCCATCGATTGACTGCTGGGACTCTTTACCATATCCTCTGTGATCACAGGCAGATTTTGTGCGGGCCGCAGATTTTTGGAATTTGATTTTTTCTCTACATTAGTCGAGATGTTTCGAATAATCGCAGAAGTGTGTGTTTCGGTTTTTCGGGTTTTATTTTTTATTGGATTGGCAGGCAGTCGTGCAGGTTGTTTGGTTGTTGGTTGGTTGTTTGGAAGTTCGTGTTGTGGTTGTATTTAGGTGTGTTTTTTGGATAGGCATTACAACAACAGCAACGACAACGACAACATAAATTATAAAATTCAATGGAAAAAATACAAAAGTGCATAAAACTTTAGTTTCAAATAGATCAATTTCAGGACGAAATCAGAAATGAAAGTGAAAAGAGTTGAACATGCAGAGCTGAGTATTAAAGTTATCTGTGATCGATAAGCGGAAATGTGTGTGAGTTTAGTGTTGGTTATGAAGTGTTGCAAAAATATCGATAGTACGTATTCGATAGTAAGAAAAACTATTTACAATTTAAAATAAATAAAAACGAAACAATGCATTGATTTAAAGTTCGACTGAAATCAAATTATATTCTCTCTGATCACACAATCGATAGTTTTGCAACTTTAATATGTATGTACATTAGGAATATTCTATTAAACTCTGAAAGCTTTTGCCTTACTCGTATACTAGGTTCCAATACTTTTTCTTCAATTAAATCACATGCAAATTTTCAGCTGCTTTTAACTTTTTTCAATGCTACCAAACAGAAAATAAATTCTTGTGCCGTATTTGATTTGCAGCCAATTTTGTTGTTGTAATAAACAAAAAATGCAGACACGCTAAACGAACAGTAAGGGCAACCATAACGATAACGATAACGATAACTTGCTGGTTCTGGATAGTTGGATATTTGTTTGGTTTAGTGTTGAAGTTTTGGTTTCGTTTACCAAGCGCTCTGTTGCTGGGCTTTCCGGGTACCGTTAGAAAACGACCCATTCCCATTGCCAGGGCATTGGAACTGCCATTATTGCCAGTGTTGCCAGGTGGTCCAGGCTCGCTGGCTGTTAGCGATAACGGTGTGGTTGCCAGCAAAGCGTTGCCAGACTGTTCTTCAACTGTAAATTGTTTGGGTTGCATTGTGAATTGAAATCGTTGCAAGAAAACAAACGAAACGAAACTAAAGGAAACAAAAATGGAATAGGATATCTAAGATTGTCTCGCGTTAAGTCTGCAGCATCACGTATACGTAGTGTGATCAAAATGGACGGGTAGTAGAGTATATATAGCGAAAAAAGTCATATTTAGAATAGAGACAGAGTTAAAGATGTAGTAAGAGAGAGAGAGAGAGAGATAGTCAAACTAGAGCGTGCTATGTTTGGTAGGTACACAAGAAAAAAATATATTTTTCATTTTGTATGGTAAGGCGATTACTTTGCACTTGCTGCGTCGTTGGCTGCGATCCTTGCTGGCCAGCTGAAATATGCGAGGGCGAGGCGCCCGCATGGAACCAGGTGGTAACGCCAATAGCGCCCATGTCGGCTTAATGTGTCAAGGGTCAAGAGAGAGCAAAGGCGAGAGCGAGAGCGAGCGAATGGTTAGAATGGCAGCCACAAAAGGCGTTGTACAACACTGGTGAGTGATTGATTGATGAAATGTGCTGAATGAATTGAATATGCATGATATTAATGCGATGCGAGCTGGCTTAGAAGTCGTTTCTCTGTGGTACAGACTCGGACAGCTGCGCTATCAAGATTGTATTTGTACTCGTTGCATTTTTTTTATTGGGTGCGTGCTCGCTATACAGCTGTGCTGAGGTGCGTGGAAGCAACAACAGTTTCGAGAGATCGGTGTGGAAGTGAGTGAGTCAGTCTCTATACCTGTGGGAACAGCGAGATAACAACCACGCTGATCCTTGCTACACACATAGCTCGGCGTCACGGGCGTGTGGCATCCCTCCATGCCGTAACTCGGCGATGTGGCATGCAATGCGTCTGCAGCTCAGTTAGTATAAACATTATGACAGGACATTTTTTAGTAACTCATGTTTAGTTTTTGTTATGATAATGATGCGCAACAAACGTACGTACGAGATGAGCTTAGAATAACCTCGATAATAGAATTTGGGGTACTCACTTTTCGATGACGATTGATTGCGCATATCGGCCAGAGATCTGATGATGGGCAGTCGCGTCTTCTTTGCATACTCATGCTGATGACGATGACGTCGCAGCAGCGCATCCTTCACCTTATCCTTGACACCAGCGGGCAATGTGCCGCTGCTTACCATTTGATCGCAAACCAAATCCGCAACGACTTCCAGATTATTTGCCTCCATGTCGAGCATGACGCTGCCATTGGCCAGCAGGCCACGCAGCTCAAAGAGCGAGTGCAGCGAGAGTGTGGCCACATGTGGCTTGGACCAACGATTGCCGCCCTCTTCGACATCCTCCTCGAACTTGATCCAACGTGCCGTCTCCTTCCATTCAATCTCGTCGCCCTCTTTTACGAGCATGCCCATCTCGGAGAACAGCGGATGCGATACATGCGAGCCATCGTCCACATCTTCGCCCAGTATAAATTGTACGCGTTGTGCGGGCGGTGTTGCTAATGGTGGATTGCAAGGGGAGGGGATGGGGAAAAAAGGTCAAGAGCAGATATCACGATTAGGTCAATAAACATTAATAGCACTCAAGGAGTCAGCGATGCGTTTGGCCGAAGGTCCCGAAGCTTAATCTGCTTAATTGGCCCCCATCATTTTGGGGCCGATCCGCACGGGAATTTCGCTCAACTCGACCATATGGCCACTTAATCGCTGTTTCATTTAGTTTAGCTTAATTTACTTTGGTTAGTAGATGTTGCGAAATGAAAGTGGCAACCTTTGAGACGTGATGACCTCGCTCAATGATTTGCCATGAGTGTTGTGAACATTCTTTGACAGACAGGTGACATTTTTTACTTGTATTCTATTCTTTAACTGCTCAATATTTGCCGTATTCAAGTTTTCTCATTATCTAATGCTAATTATTGGCATTAAAACCAGTTCTATCTTATCAGTATTTGTTTGCATTAATTATATTTTGATCTGCGTAGATTTGGAAGTTAACTTTGGCTTAGATTTTTAATAAACAAAAATCTTTTTTATCGGTCCAATGATAAAAAACTTAACAAACGAACTTAGTTGTTATCGAAGATTTTGTTAGCACTAATTTCAATTTAAATTTAAAAATATTTCTAACTTCTAAAAGGTACTTATGTTTATCATCGAGAAGAATTTTGCAAACTTTATTTATCTTTGCGAAAGGTCTTACAAAGGTTTTACTTAAAAATTGCCAGAAATTTTTGTTAAGAATGTGAATTAAAGTTATTTAGTTCAGACTAGAACTCTTTTTGAATGAACTTGAAATTATTTAATGTTAAACCCTGTTAAAATAATTGACAAATATGTTCTCTGACACTTTGTCCTTGTGCATTGAGTTGTATCCTTGAAAATTGCATTATAATCAGTGCAATTACTGTCAGCTTTCGCCTCATTTATCAGCCATATGTAACTTTATGCTCTCCTATCCCTCTGAACAAGCTGCTCTGATTAATCGAATGACTGTAATTTGTGTATTCTGTTGGCTGCGTTGTCGTTACATCCTGTAATCAGTCTGACGCTGATTGATTGTCGCCTCACATACATATGGTATGTTCTGTTGTTGTCCCTGTGACCTTCTGCAGTGTTCGCACAATTACAAATGGGGGGCAAAGGGACAAATTTGTTTGCCCACCTGGACGCTCGACTTCCTGTTGCTTGTCGCTGATGCTATCTCTGGTCGAGCCAGTGATGCTGCCACTGACCGCAGCAGCAGCAGCTCCAACTCCAACTCCTGTGGAGCCTGCTGTGCCGCTGTGATGATGTTTGCGGCGTCGTTGCGAGTGCCGACGTCCTCCGGGCACATGGACGCCCACATAAACGGTGTGTGCCCGATGTCCTGAATGCATTTCGTAGTAATTGATGACAACAACAACAACAATAATAATTAAAATTTTCGAGTGACTAAAGTAAATCCAAAGTGCACGCAATGCATTGCAAATGTCGGTCAGCTTTGCAGCTTTTCATGGTCGCACTTTTGAAGTACATTCGGCATCAGCTGATAAGCACTGATAATTGAATACGACTCTCAGCTGTCTGTCAAGTCATCGCGTTGCGCATACGACGCGTTGACTCATCCAATACACAGACAAACACGCGCCGAATGCTTCGACTTTTGCGGTCGGTGCTTTGCCTAATTACAATTTAATATGCATCACAACATTTCAGTCGCTATACTAAGTTGTGTTTGCCCTAAAGACAAGTCTTCAATTCTTTTTGCCTACTCGTAATTGTCATCATCATCTGGTTTAAGTACTCACAGCTGCTTGATCATTATTTAAATTAATTATGAGTAACTTTTTTTTTTTAAATGCCATCACACATCTCGTGCTTCAAGTTTTTCTCAGCGCACACTTAGTATACAATTTGTGTGTAGTTGTTTTGTCACAAGATGTGGTGGGCGTATTACAAAAAGCTGCTGTTAATGCATTTAATTCGTCTGCGGATACAGCGGCGAGATTGCTAAGAGGAAACGTTGGGGCAAGGCAATCTGATATTTGATTACGGATAGTGCGAGACTATGGAGCAGTTCTATCCGGAATAATGTGGTATTAATGACAAATAATGCAATGAACGTGTGTAACATGAATTGTGGATTAATAAATTAGCATATAACTTATAAATTAAAGTAATTTAAATAATACTGAAATAAATAAAACTAATAAAAGGTTGTGTTTGGGGTTGAGACAATTAATATTAATGAAACCATTTACTAAAATTGAATAAAAATTACATTTTCTAATCTTTCATAATTGTGCTCTCAATTTATTCTGCAAATTATTCTTTACAAATTTGTACCTTTGTTTGTTTAGAAAATGACAAAATAATGTAAACTAAATAATACTTTCCTAAACGAAATAAATTTCCTGAATATTTATTTCTGAATAATAACAGAAAATTGTGCTCTCAAATTATTCTTTAGAAAAAGGTTTGTTTGTTTGTCTAATAGATGACAAAATAATATAATTTAAACTCAATATGATTTTCGTGATTCGAAATGTTTATAATAATATTATTTGAACTCAATACAATTTTTGTTTTGTTTTCGTAATTGCACCCGGAACTTTGTTGTTAAAGTCCACTTAGAGCATTCACTCCGCGAGTGTAGCGAAAATTATTGTAATTATCATCATAATAGGAAATATTTATAAAAAATTCAACGAGTGCTCTCGTACTTTACATTGCGTAAAATATTCAATATTCAACTTATTTATGCTCATCACGTTTTCTTTCGGTTATTCACGAGTTGTTTTTTCAACACACAATAGTCAAGTCATTTATTAATAAAAAGGTAATATAAATATTACAACAAATTTTAAATAAAGATGATATGTTTAAGAAAACTAAATGCAGGTTTACTTTCGCATTAACTTTTGTAACTTTTGTTCTATTTATAAAGAAAAATATAAGGCGTAATAATACTTTAACGAAATTGAGCTAAAAATGATATATTTAAGAATGCTAAATACAAATTTACATTTGTAATACGCAGTAAAAATTAACAAAACAAACAATTAACGAGTGTTCTAATTACAAGTTTTAAAGTTTTATAAACTTGTATATATCTGTTCTATTTTTGAAATTTATTCGCTCAACTGACGACTTGAAGATTTGCTGCTTGAGTTGTGGGATTCACTTCAACGTCCCCGTTGCTATCATTAGTAAATTTCATTTTGCCTAAAAACTTGAGACTTGACTGGTTTCGTAATCAACAACCTGTTGATGTGATTGGGGGCGTGCTTGAAATCGTTTTGCGCAAAACTTTGCATAAAGAATCAACCTCGAAGTCAAGTTTATTGCATGCCAATGCATTGCGTATACGCCGCGTTGTGCACACTTGAGCTACAAGTTTCATTTTGATTTCGTACTTACCCTCGAAATCGTTTTCTGTAAACTGTTGAGTAAAGTCCTCGCCGCCGGTTCGCGGATCCTTGGGCGCTTCATCGTCACCACTTGAGGAGTTCATATTCCAGGGCCTGAAAAGCGAAACAAAAATTGAGTTCGGGATACAATTAGTTGTTTTTTTGAATAAAGGTTGAAGCACCTTAAATGAATGTTTGAATTAACAAATTTAAATTATTAATGAATCATTTGCACTTTGCACTAATTGCTTTCACAACTTTTTGGCGCACCCAATAAAAAAACAACATTTTAAGAGGCTGAAATCCAGAAAATAAAGCAAAAAAAAAGAAAGAGAAACAACCGGTACTGCATGTGCAGCTTATTAATTGAAATTCGCCATTAATGCCGCCGGCTCAAAAATAAAAATTTAAATAAATAAAACTAAAAAGGTAAAAAGCAAACAACTTAAGAACTCGACTTGTTTCGAAAAAATGCTTTTGTATGCTCTCCCATTAGATCACAGCCACTGTCAACATCACTGTCACTGTCACTGTCATAGTCATAGTCACACTTATTATTACAATTCGTCATGAACTATCAAACAAGGCAATTCATGTGCCGTGTATTGTAAATTATTTAATGCGAAATTTGTTTGCTCTGTGTCACTGTCATTCCAAAGTTTACATCTGTGTTTTGTCTCCACTTCTCACGCGACTAGAAAATTTTGTTGCTCTCGTTTAGCGCTAGTAATTCGATAGATTGTGCATTTTTTAATACCCTGTAAACTCAGTGAAGTGGGTATTATCGAAACGAACTTTTAATGACCTACATTTATTAAGTAATTCAAATAATAAATACTGATTTCGTTGCTGAACAATACAATTTGTATTATTACAGCCACTAAATTCTAATTAATCCTGCTACGTGGTATATTCTAGTCGGTATTACAGTAAATATGCTTATCATGTACAAGCCATTTGTGTAATTACTTATGTATATTTATTTAATACACTCTAGTCAAATATAGTATAATGAAGCCGCCAAATGTGTCACAGAATTCCAATGAAGAATTATTCAAAATATGACAACTTTGTTTGCTTTTAAAAGCATCTAAATAGTTGACAAAACTTATAAAGTTAGAGCATCGAATCGTCATCGTTTATTGTCACCCAGCAAAACACATATTTAATCAGCTTGTTTATAATTGGTAAATACATTTTGTATTTAAAGAATGTTTTAATTTGTCTCATTCCTTAAGCTGGCAAATCTGTTTTGCTTTCATTATAATTGTTTAATTTCGCTGCTAATGAAATAATAATAACGTAATTCATTCGTTTGCGGTCTATGAAAATATCATTTGATTACGAATTAATGTGCAGCACCTTTGACTCTATTACAAATGCATTTGTCGAATTATTCAACAAGTGCTATAAATGCCAATACGTAAAAGGAATAGCGGAGGCGAATATTACGACTCGAAAACTTTATATGATCATCTTTTCGATGGCATTGTTAAATCTTTACTTAAAATTGTGTGTGGCCTGTAAGTGTTTTCTTTTATAAAACAGCTTAACATCTGGGGAGTGAACGACAGGCGCTATCAACAATCTTGAATGCTTATCTATATGCTATATATAGTATGTGTATAGAATATATAATGAGCTTCAGACAAACTGTCCAGACTATCTGTCAAGTGCCGGTATAAACTGGGTCGATCCCAGTTTATATGTGTACTATATGCTATAACTCAACCACTTTTCCCATTCCCAGTTACAAGTGTCCCTAACCAAGTGCAAAAACAAGTGACTCACGTATCGCTGGATTATAAAAAATAAATTTCAAGAATATCATAAAGAACAATGCCATTAAAGCGCTTGGTTAAACTTTATAGGCGACGTTTAAACAAAAAGATACTCGTCGCATGTAGAACAGTTGAGTGAGTCTTTGTCCTTGGTTATGATCGTTGTTTATTGCCCTTAAGATAAACCTGTCAATAATACACGATGACACTTGATAATCTCTTAAGTAAATACTCGACTTTTACATGGATTGTGACACATTCCAAGGCAATCAGTGCACACAAATTAATTTTACATTCTGTTTTTTTTTTTGTACATTGGGTGGAAACTTGTTTCCCACTTTTTACTTACGAGTCGTCTTCACGAATCGCGGCTTTTTGGTTGTTGTACCGAAAACCAAAAATAAAAATGTAAAAACCACCTGCAACAACGAAACGAGATCGCGTTGTTCGAATTGCGCGATCGATTTGTTGTTTATCACTCGGCGGCGATTAAAAGTGTGGCAAAAGGCGGACTATGCGATAGGCGAAGATAGGCACAAAAAGCGTGTGTCAACGCACACACAACACAACTGCACAAAAATATTCTACAATAAGTAGTGCTATGTTTTATTTTTTTGTTTTTTGATTTTTAAGTTTGCCTGCTCACTCGATTCTTTATTGCGCCGTTCTATCGACTCGCTGCAAGCCCGGACGATTGCAGACTAACTGCTAACTGCTGTCCGATCTTCAAAGCGAAGCAGCGTTGGCGCTTAACCCGCCGCCGCCGTCGCCGCTGCTGCTGCGATTAGCGCCGACAGCGACGCGTCGATCATGCACAGTGGTTCAAGATACGAGCGAAAAGGGGAACTTTAGCATGACTTGGCAATTTAAGTGAACTCAAAAGAATTTTATAAAAAAAAAAATAAAGAAAATATATTACAAATACTTAATATTAATAATAAAATACGAGTGTTGCTATATATACATAATATTGGCCTAATAATGAAAATGCAAATGTTTTTCAAAGTATTTTCCAGCAAGATTTATATACTGTTGCATGCGCTTAAACCAATTGTCGAAAGTTGTATTGTATTTATTGTATTTTAAATTGTATTGGAATAGTGTGGATTTAAAAAATAAGATTAGGAAATATAACTCTAAAGTCCTGTACCACGATTGTATAGATTTGTAGATAAGAATATTTTGTTGTATTTAAGATATCTTTTTTTGAGTAAAAATGGTATTGGAATAGTGTGAATTTTTAGGAAATATATTTCGTGACGAAATATTTCTATAAATAACTTTAAAATCGTGTCCAACAATTAAATAGATTTGTAGATAAGAATATTTATATTATTATCAAATTTAATTACCTAGTTTTCTAAATTTAGAATTTTTGTTTACTCGTGATTAGAAATCCATTAAAATTTTCGAGTATTTGTGTATAGAATAGTTTGTTGTTGTGTTCATAAAATATTTAAAATAAATTCAATTTACTTTTGACTAATTACTCATTCCGTTCTTAGCAGTGCCATCAATTAAAAATATCAAAAGTGCATTGAATAATTATAAGCAATTACACTTGGATTTTTCAAATTTATTACATACTCAAGCTTAGTAACTTGAATTAATTGCTTCCACTCCGGCTAGCTACAACCAGCCATTACTAATTAATGAATTGAGTTTAATGCCAAATGAAACTGGTTGCACAGTGCGTTTGTCCAACGGATAGCGTGAGGAAGAGCACCGCACACACACACACACATACACACAATGAATACACACAAATAGAATTGTCATAAACTGTTGGTGTTAAGAGCGCGTTGATTATTTTTTTTTTTGTTGTCTTTATCATCGATATTCGCCTTCAACGTACGCGTGTATTTGTTGTACTATAGAACTTCTTCTTATCGCCCTTGCTCGCTCAGACATTGGTCGCTCTCGTTATCAGTTAGTTTTCTTTACAGACTGTTTACTTAACTGGCAATTAAGTAGTATTTGTATTTTTACAGCTCTTTCTTTTTGTTTATTACAATATTTGCCTTTGTTGTTTGTGTGGAGCTATTTTGCAGTGATTGCATTCATTGACACCGTGTGTGTTATGCACTCCCGTAACTGGTTACAACTGCTCCAAACTCGACCCAAAAACATTGCTTGCTCCGAGTGAAACTAACCAAATTAGTTTGTTGGCAGTTGACAAGTTTTGTGTTGGCCCAAAAGAATTGAGAAATATTTTTTTGATGCTGCCTTTTCCATTTAATTATAGCGCCAAATGGAAAAACAATAAAAAATATGTTGTTTAGCCACCGTTTATCCACTCTACGTCACTTTGTTAATATATGTATTTATTTCAGTTTTTTGTTTGTTTTTATTGTTCTTCAAATATTAAAATGTTTCTTTTGTTTTTCATATGTATATGTATTAACATTTTATTACCCTTATTTGCATAAATACATACTTGGCATACAGTCAAATAATTTATTAATTGTATCAAATGGTTTTTTTGTTTATGTTTTTGTTTTCATTTGCCTGGCATTGTTGCTTCTATTTTTGTTTACAAACACATATATTTTGGGGGACAAGTCAAAGGGGCAAAAAATTGATACCTGTTTGCTAAAGATTCCATTTTTTTTAATTCTTAAAACGTTGAGACAAATGAGAAATGTAGTATTGAAATACTTTGGAAGTGGCTACTGAATTTGAGTTGATTTCTGGTTAATAATTTGAATAAATTTACTAGAACAGTTTCAATTTCAGCTGTTTGTCATTTCGGTAGAAATTCGGCGAAGTTCTTTTCAAATCAAATGACGTTCTTAAAGAGAATTTAAGCTAAAATTTTTTTATATTATCAAAGTATTGTTATTTTTAATACTAAGAATGATTATGGAAAAGTTTTATTATTTTTGGTTTTTAACTTTAATGCATGTAAAAACTTCTTTTAAATTTGTTATTGAAGAAGAATTTAACTAATTTTGGCCTTCTTTTCTACTGAACTATAAAAAGAAGAGTTTCCATTTCAGCTGATTATTGTTTCAGCATAAAGTAGCTAAAGTTCTTTTCCAAATCAAAGGCTGTTGACTTAGCTAATGTCAAAGGGGCAAATGAGATAAAATTTCAACTCTTTAATAGTTTATTTTATGGGAGATTCTTTGCTTTACATTGTAGGCTTGATGGCAACTAAAAAATGTTCCACTTGTGTCGACCGCACCGAACTGGAATCTACTAACTAAACATTGTATTTATCACTCGATGCGAGGACACACATCGAACTCGAAATAAGACTGAAAACAAAACAAATAGCATCGAGATATATCCAATACATATAAAGATGAAGAAATAATCTCGAACATTTTTATCTCTCGCTCTTGCTCTCGGTCTCTGATCTCTGTTTGTGTATATGTTTTTCTCTTTTGTCTCTGGCGCGACACTTTCCGGCTATGCATAATATCAGCTATTAACGGAATGCCCACGATTTGTCGCCACATATACTATATATATATTGAGAAGTGAATACATATACATACTAATGAGCGTTACCGCTCTGAATCGGAAAACAGCTGTGTGGTGTGGCTAAATCCAAAAGAAAACTAAAACAAAAAGTCGAAGAAACCGATGAAGAAAAGGGGGCTACAAAACAATACAATACAAATGCTTAATCGTTGTTGTTTGTTTTGATTTTATAATGGTCGCTAGTATTTATATTAAATTTGCAACGATGCGTATTACGACGTCGACAGCGACTGCAAGGTAGCATTTGACTGGCTTAAACTGGAAAGCGTCAACCGTGTCGAGTTTTATAATTATAATTAGTGTTAGTAACTCAAATCAAACTTGAGCAACTGATCGACTGATCAACTGATTGATTGACAGTCTGAGATTGAGACGCAGTCACGGCAGACATCACAGAAGTGAACCTGAAAAGGGGAAGATCTTTTGTACTTCCATTCAAAATCGAACTGGATTTTCAATCAAAGTTGTTTGTTTGCCAAAATCATTCATGAAATTCCGCATAAAATTTGTCACTTGCTTTGGGTCACAACACATATGATACATACACCTCACTTGCCCTCAGCAACAGTTGTTGTGTGTATTGTTTATGAATTCATTTTCTGCGAATTAACAATAATAATTAGCAACAACATATTGATGAATTGATGTTATCTATCTATATTTGTTCACAACACGTGCGTCCAAAGATTCGACGATAAAAAAAAGTTGTGTACTAAGTCAAGACTTAGTGAGTGTTATGTGCAGAGAGGTAAACCAATAGATCTTAGCCGCATTGACGTCAAATCGTCGATAACTTGGATGACAATCGAGCTCTACTAGCGTCATTTCATTTAGTCTCTAACCAACCCCAAAAAGGGAACTGTGTCATAAACAACAGATTCGATTCGGTTTCGCTCTTGCTTATTTCATTTATTTCATTTGCCAATCTTAAGTGCTTTGTTATACTTGGCAAGTAAATTGTTTAATAAACGTGACAAGCTCCGTCCAATCGAGATGATTATCGATAAATATTGTTTGGCACGTCATTGAACAAGGCACTTGTGAAACCATTTGATAACGTTTTTTAATTTCACGCTTATCATTTTGATTTTATTTCAGTGTGAACACATTATTTCTATATGGGTTCTATATGGTTTCTACTTTGCTTTGGCTTTTGATAGGTTTATGATTTTGACAAATTTCACAAAAAATTTCGGAAACGATTTTTTAAGAGCTCTAATGTGTTTTTAACTGGTACTAATGAAGATATGGCAACACACACACACACAAAACCAGTTTAGGGTCGGCTCAAACAGGCTTACACAAATTGTTTTAGGTGCTTCAGTTTGTGGCCTCCACCAGAGTTATTTGCTTTGGCCTGGAGTATCAGCAAATTGTATTAGCACAATTTTATTATAGCCCAGCTTTTTTCTACTTCTTTTTTTTGATAAAACTCATTGTTCAATTAGACTTCAAATAGTCAAGCCGTTTGATATCAGTCAAAAGACTAGATAGCAGGGCATGTGAGGGGAAGAAGCGCTTTTATTATATTGACATAGCTGCTATGACTTAAATGAACACATCGAATAATACACTTTAAAAACGAGGAATTGACTTATTCATTATTATTTGTTTACCATTTGTGTTGATTAACATTTTACTCATCATTTTGTTTATCAAAACAAACGCATGAAAGCATTATCAAACTTCTAAATATAATAAATGTTTTATGAATCACAGCATTTAATATCATTAATGCTACTCTAAATATTTTAATGATTTGCAATTACGTCAAGTAAAGGTAGAAAGGTATTAAAGACTTATGACGTCTGAGAAGCCGGTTTCTTTTTTTACGTTTAAAATTAAATTAAATTTCAGAGAGATTCAAACGATCTAAGTTATTAGTAAACTGTATTATGAGGCATTATTATTATTAGGAAATTTATTTGTTTTGCATAAAATGCTCAGAGTCAAATGCATTTAAAGTTAATATCGAACTATTGCTAATTCGCTCTTATCTTGCTTATTTTTGTATTTTTTTTCTACTTGATGGATTGAGTCGTAAAAATCAATTCAATATAGCAAAAAACAGCCCGAGATAAGAGTTTTAAAATAAATCTTCACACTGTTGTTTTGATTTATGGCAAATGTGTAATAGCGATAGCAAGTTTGCGAGTTGAATTTAGACCAAATGAAAAGCAGCTCGTTCCTTTTTTTGGAGAGGAGATGAGCTAAGTTTGTTGACGTTTCAATGGCCATGGAATGAAATGTAAGCTCAGGGCCGCAAGTTAATGGTTTTGGCTTTCTTTTACGACCCTTGCTTGCCCCGATCCGCATACAAGTATATAGAATAAAGTCGTGCTAAAATACTACTACAACTACTTTAGCTGATGTCATTGTCTGGCATTTGCTTTTTAGCTTTCAGTTTAGTTTTATTGTCTTTGGACTGCAAGGACACACAAAGTCCGTTCTGCAAGTGACAGTAAATAGAAAGGGGCGAACAACGGCGAAAAACTATTAAATTGTACGAGTTGAGAAAGAGAGAGCATGACTTTCTCATGGTTACAACTCTCTCATGCTTATCGCGGGCAAACAACAAATTTCACGCATTAATCGCAAACAATTTGCACTTGACGCGGTTTCGTATTCGTTCTTTTTTTTTTGTTCGTTAACAATTAACGAAGCGACTATAAATAATGCTACAAAATATTGCAAGTACAAATAGATCAGCTAGCGTGTTAAATTGGGCTAAACACACACACATAGAATGAGGCACGTGCCGCTTGAGGCGTCGACTCTGGTGCGGAACATGGCGGAAATGACATACATAAGTCACCACACTCAGTGAGGAAGAGAGCAGGGCAGATGTTGGAAATGGGAGGAAAGAAGATGGCAGTGTTTGGGGCGTTTGGGGCTCAGCCAGGCAAATGGGATCAATGTCCCCGCGCTGTGGATGTCGCATTGGAGAATGAGGCAAGCAAAACAGAAATGTCAAACTGCCAAGCAAAAGAGAGTGAACAACAAAGAGAGAGAGAGAGCGACTGACAGAGAAAGAGCAGGACTGTGAGTGAGAAAGAGAGACACATTGCAGCGAGAGAATGCAACTCAGCGGCATTGTTCGCTTATCGAATGCTTCCTGCCACCTGAACCAACAACACGGCACAAGGAAGCTCTGGGCACAGCGAACTTATCAGCGACTCAGCCCCAGACACGGCCAGACAATAACCATCTGCACTTGCCATGTTATTGACCCACTGCAGCAAACATAACAATGGCTTACACACACACGAACACACACACATACCAGACACCCACACAGTTGGCTCACGCATACAAAGAACCAGACACACACACATATGAGACTATCTCAAACAAAACGGAAAGTAAGCTTAAGTTTTCCAAAGTTCAGCATAGCGACAGACTCCATTGTTTTGCTAGAAGTTTTCTTTTGCATACTCTCTAGCCAGAAAGATTAAAGAGTGTGATAGCTTAGTTAACGAGCTTGTGACAGGCAAAGTAAAGCAAAGCAAAAAAAGCAGACTCAAAGTATAGTTGAAAAGTAAAAAATTTAATAGGTGTAGCGAGTGACATCCTAACTGATATATATATTTTATATACTTCTACAAATTTTCGATATTTACTTTGAAGCACTGAAAATTAGCCTCTTTTTTTTATTAAACTATATATGATATAAGCAAGCATAAATTGCAAGCATAATTCTGCTTCACAATTTAATCAAACTCATCTCTGAATTTTTAATTGACTTTTTTAAACGTAATTATATTTGTTATTGCTTTGACTTTAAGTAATGTTGTTTTCACATTCAATTGAATAGAATTGATTTGGACTTTTAATTTAGCAATAAAGAAGTTAAACATTTTTGAATAATTTGTTGCTCGCTTTATTGAAAGTTTTTCCATTATGAGTTATATGGTATTACATGTTTAATCTTTTTTCTATTTGCATAGAATGATATTTAATGTAATTAATTTAATTTACTCTTTCATTATTTAGTCTTAGTTTATTTGGTGTACTCTTTTCAACAAATAATTTTATTTTTATTGCCATTTAAACGGAACTCATCAACAAGTACATTGCTGCCTGGCACGCTTAATTTACTACTTTATCAAACATTAATTTTGCTTCTTTTCCGTCAGCTGCCACTTGACGCGATATGGTTAAAGGCTTTAGGGCCTGTCGTTTGCTGGACACTTATTTGAGCTTTCAATTAGACGCCATCAAGTTTAATTTATGGCCTAATCGCATTTTAATGACAATACTTGGTAAATAGTCGGTATCGTGCCATCCAAATCATAATTTGTTGACCTAATGATAATACTTTGGGGTAGATATGCGTGTCGCGGAAGTTCCCATTGTCACTTAATTGGGGGCACTACGTCTATAAGTAATACGCCACAATTTGCGTATGGGTATAATGGAAAAGCTATTGTGCTTAGGTCTCTTGCATCGTGAGTGTTTTATTTTTTTGTTGCTAATGTGAATGCAACTTCAGCTTGTGCTGACATGTACAAGTAAATAACTATTGTGTGAGAGTCTGGGGCACATAAATAACTGTAATTTATTGTTAGTGATAATTTAGAAATAAAAATAAGCGTGAAGCTAAATATAGTAGAGCGACAGAGTCGTATTAATTTTTTGTTTAAATTTGTAATTTTACTACGACAACATGTCGTATGAGCAATGCAATGAAAACAATAGCCGGCTTCTGGCATTGTTCAACACTGACTGTCGCTCAGCAAAACATGCTTTTAGATCTTTCATTAGATACGACCAGCAGCTGTTTTTCGTTTGCAGTTACAGTTTTTGCATTGTTCGAGGAAAATGATAAACAGTTGTTGCTTTAGCAATTGTTTGTACCTCCAACAAATGTTTTGTTGTGTTTTAAGGGCGGAGAAATATTTAAGCTTTAAAATAATGCACGAGTTATGCATTTAAAGCTTAAAAAAGTAATACATCTATTTTTAAATTTATTTATTTCGTTATGTAGTTAGTTAGAGTTATGCATTTAAAGTTAAATAAAGTAATTCATTTGTTTTTAAATTTATTTATTTCGTTTTGCAGTTAGTTAGAAATATATCATTATTTACTTTGACTTTATTTCTAGCTAGTATTTTATTTATTTAGAAATATATTTTATTAAGTATTTATTTTTTTCACTCAGATATATAATTAACTTTTCGCACATTTATAATTTGAGGTATTTTTTATGAAATGATTTATTTATTTTTTATTATTTTCATTTTCAATTTTGAATAATGTATTTTCATATTTATTAGTTTATTTTCAATTTCTGGTATTTAATTTTATTTCGCTTTGGTTGATATATATTTTTTCCTTTAATATTTACGCCAACCACTTTGTGAATGCAATTTTTAATGCATATTGAGCTCCACCCATGCATTACGCATACGCACTGTTGGCTTTTATTGGCCCCTATTAAAATGTGAACTGTTTTGTTTTAATAGTTTTACCTGCTGCTATCCGTTGCTAACACACCTGGTAATCTGCCATTGCCATGAAAATGTTTGAGCTGTGCCTGCGACTTGGTTTGTTGCGGCATTGCTGTCACTGCCACACACTGCAACCAATTTGCGACTTTTCTACACTATTCGCGTTGACCGCAACAATGTGCAAATTAACGAATTTCAAATGGTCGCGCTTTGTTGTTGTGTTTGTGGACAGCATCAGCGAATGGGAGACAAAGACACGGCGGGTTATTGACACGACGTTTTGCAGACACAAAGAACAAAAGCAACACGAAGCAAGGAGTAACAAAAGGAGGAAGCAGCAAATTCAATCAACGAAGCGAAGAGTCGATTGAAAACTGTTATTTTGTTGCTGTTTTTTCTTCAACTTCTACTTTAAGCACTGTTTTTTTTGTTTCTATTTTGAATTTCTCTATTCCGGCTGAAGTGGCAAACTGCAGCCGTAATCCGCATTGCATTGAGTCGCGCGCCAGACTAATCCGGCCGGGTTAAAAGCATTGCGAAGTTGTGACGAACGACGCTGCTCGAGTTTTTCTCGCAGCGCCGGCTCAGCTGTTTTTTGTATCATCGATGCACGTTCGCTCGCTCTCTTTATCTACTAGTTTTGTTCGCTCTTTCTCTCTCTGCCTCTCTTCATATTTAAGCTTTGGCTGCAACTGTTGCACAGAGCAGAGTGTGAACTGCATTCGGGGGTTGGCTCTCTTTTGAGGCGCTCTTTTGTCGGCTGCATTAATGTGTTTACTTTACGGCTTCGCACATAATTATTGTGTTATAAGCACGTTTCCAACTTGCACGCCAATTGGTTTGTGTGTGTGTGTTTTTTATTCTTTATTTTTTTGCCGGCCAAAAGGATACCAATGTGGTAACACAACTCGGCATGTGACATTGTGCGGTTGGAGGTAACGTGTTGATTTTGCTGTAACAGCAAATGCAATTTAATTTAATTAAATTTGCACAGCAATTGACTGATAGCTTTTTATTTTTGCCAACACAAGTTATGGCTTGCACTCAATTAATTCAATGTTCAAGTTTTTACCCTCTTGCAAGGTCAACGAAAGTATGTTAATTTTAGAAATTGATGAGGTTGCTTTTTAATAGCATTTCCATTAACCTTTCATCGATTTATGGAAGGCTAGTAGAGGCTTAATTGAAGAGCTATTATTGGCATATTGGGAAGCTGTTTCATATAATCGAATTTAATATTTATGAAACATTCTTTATTTTTTCTGTAAATGGAATAATTTGCATTGTGAAGGAAACCTGAAAATATTTATTTTACTAATCTTATAGCAAATAAATGATGGAATTTCTTTTAACGTTCGATGCTTGATTTATGGGATATTTCTTATATCGTTTTAGTTATTTTCCTTTGAGTCTTGAAAAATATATATTTTTGTTTTCTTATTGCTGTCATGCTACATTTTATAACGTATTTTTCAATGCTCCATTAGATCAATTACATACATATACGAAATATCGTGTAATTTTATTCATTTGCTTTACTAAAGCCAATCCTCCTTATAATTTAATTAAAATGAACATATTTTTAATGCACATTGCAACCACCTTTATGAATTTAAAAGCTGATTTTTATGTGCGCATCAGCAAATGACATTTTCGCATATCGTGAATGCTTTTTGCCCTTTTATATTTCATTCTGCAAACATTATGTGTATTTTGCATATGATTTTATCTTTTTACTCCTCTTCTCTCTTCGGCACCCTTTCATCTGCTCCCCATCATTTTATTTCCCCCGCTTTGACGACAAAACGCGACATTGGCATCCGCGTATTGCATTGAATTATCTTATTTAACGTTGACGTTTTTGGTTCGGTTTTCCTCTTTGTGGCAGACACATAACGGATATGAAAACTGTAACCAGGCAATGTGTAATGATGTGTATATGCATGTGTGTGTGTGTGTGGCGCATGGGAAAACTGGACCTATAAAACGTGAAACGTGCGAATGCGACAAGGCAATTGTATGAATGTGTTTTGTAGGTGGAAGTGGTGGAAGATGGAAGATGGCGAAAAGAGAAAATAAAGCAAAAATGTGGGTGAATGTTAGGCGTAAACTCGTGTGCCTCTGTCAAGTGTAAATGAAATTTTCAATTTCGCAGCGTGTGCTAAATTCAGCAAATGAAAGGAAAACGTTGTCGCTATTGATTTTTCTTTAACACACACACGAGTACGAGTATGTGGTTAAATAGAGTCAAGGCATTGGAGGAGAACTAGTTAGATGGCATTGTAAGGTCGCCGTTGGAAGTGGTGCGAAATAGATGAGATGTGACAACAAAAGCCACAGACAACACGTGCTATCACGATTACATGCAACACACACACATATGTATTTATGTGTAACCTGACGAATTCATAGGGTTAGGCTTAGACTTAGCCACTTGTCTGAAACGCACTTTCCAGAAACCACTCAAGCGACACATGCGACGAGCCCCATTACTAAATATAGCGAAGGATTTATGTCAGCACACGTGGATTTATTAGCGCTCGTTAACTCTTTGGTTTAACGAGCCAGAACGATTACATTTTAAAATGCAGCGTTTTAAATTGCAGTAGCTGCGAGAGATCGCATTCCAAATGGGTTAATCGATAATTGCATAACAGCTGTTGTGCTGTTTAGCATAGCTGTTACTTAACAGTGGCATGACAGTTGATCTGCCATTGGAGATGTTATCGACAAGCTATCGCTGCTCTAATCGGCATATCGATTGCATGTTAGTTATCGAAAAAGCCAAATAGCTGCTGCAGTGAAAATTTCAGAAAAATATTCAAATGTGAATTACGCGAGAAATTGAAGTGTATTTGCAAGTCGGAAAAGTTAATAAAACAGCTGACGATGTGCATAACTGTAAGCAGGTTAGTCTAGAATAGGCAAAAGTACTTTTAAGAGAATGCTGTGTCACTTGACATGACTGGCTGGAAGCTAATTACACACACGACTACACTCACGCACACAAGCACACGCATATGTACGTTTTCACGTGCTAATTATAGAAGGACTTTTCAACTTGTCCGCCGGCTTAAGGTGGCTTACAAACATATTTTTTAAGACGTCGCCCATTCCTTTAGGGGAATCGGAATTTTTTGCATAAGCTACGCCGCATACCAATTACGGCAATGAATTCGTAATGCAGCCTGACAGTCTCAACAGATGCGCGTGTGTGTGTGTGTCTGTTGAGGATAATGGTAATGAGAGTGAGTGAGAAAGAGGAGAACGAAGTAAAGACTCAGCTTACAGGCCGTATAAAAATAACCATCGATTGGAGTCAACATTTAACGACGCTGCCTTAATGTCCTTGTCCCCAGGGCTTTTGTGCGGGCCATGTGTCAGAAACTTTAGCCCTATTTGCCATCGTTGGAGTGTCATATGAGTTATGGCCACGCAACGTAACCTCACTTTTCTATTGTTTGTGTTAATTCGACAGTGTGTGTGTGTGTGTATGAGTGAGTGGCGAGTAGTTAACAGCCAGTGAAGTGAAGTTTAACTGAAAAGCTTTATTTGGCCAGCACTAAGTATTTGTTTTGTGTGGCGCCGCATAAAGCTTAACTTGTTTGATTTGTTCTGAGTGTAACACTTGCTGAAAGTTAAGTAACGAGTAGTGAGATGATCTTTTTTTGGAATTCCTGCTAATCGAAAACTATATAAAGTGTTATTATTGAAGATCATTGAAGGGGAACTTTGTTGTGTACTTTTTTATTTCGAGTTCTAAGCAAATTTAAACTTAATTCAAGCAAAGTACATTTTTTCTCATTTTTCTCTCTTGCATGCTTTGCCCAAGTTTGATCTTTTTGCCAATTATGTGTGCTCGTTATCTGCATCAAAGTTCGCTCACAAATTTGCCAAAGTTGGCAAATTATCAAGTATGCCAACGGCGTTGAGTACTTGGCAAGTCTAGAATGCCAAAAAGCAGCTAAAGTTGACACTGACGCCAAGCAAAAGTGACAACAAAAGCGCTTGAGGATATGAAAAACAAAGCCTGACCCATTGACACACTCTCCCTCTCTCTCTCTCTCTCCATCTCTGATATATCGACACCAAGAAAGAGTCCAAGTCTAAGAGAAACCCTAAGGAAAGCAGCGACAGTTGAAAGCCTATTGAATCGCATCGTTGGCTTATCAAAGCAGAAACAAAGCTCTGCCAGACATTCAGGCAGCAGTTGTTTTCATTTTACTCTAATGCAACATTCAAGAACACAACAAAAGCAAACAATGCAAATACCGTGAATTCCCCTTATAGTTGAGGCATTTTTAAAGAGGCATTGATTACCTTTTTGGCCTGTTTCGCATTGCTCAGCTTGAAATGTTGATATGCTTGTCATTAACTTGTTTGTTTTCGAGCAAAAATTGCAAATTAATCAAAATGTTAAGCTCGCTCGGTGGTTGGCGCCACCAACAGTCAGCACAGTGGGGTAAGTTATTCATCTTACTGATAACAAAGCGTATACAAATAATATTTAAATTTTCAGTAGCAAAAATACGAGTGAACATTTAAATGTTACCATTAGGTTACTATTTTCTTAATCTTTAAATAATATAATATATTTTATAACTCGTATTTGAATATTTTTTCGTAGTAGCAAACACAAATTTTAAGTTGGACTTTAAAGAGAACAATTTTCAAATTATACTTTTCAATTAAGAAAATTTCAGGCGCAAAATGTTAATTAAATTTGGTCTCATTATTTTATCACTCCGAAAAATTTTCTTCAATTTTCCTTTGTATTTTTTGATTAATTTTAATTGTAGATTTTTGTTTATTTTTTTTTTTTTCAATTGTTAAGCAAGAATTTCAATATGACATTTTAATCGAAAGATAAGCGAACTATAAAAATTTGATTTTAGGGAAGTTTTGAGTTGAAAAAATATATATTATATTATATTTTTTTCTTATTTACTGTGAAATTATTGAGAAATACCATAGAAATCTTGATTTCAAAAAGTGACCAATTTTGTATGCATTTTGTTTTGTTCTTAATATAACTTTTCTTTTTATTGGGACTCGATGCATTCCCTTTTTGTTAATTGCTTCGGAGTAATTTGATACTTGTATAAAGTCATGACAAATTTGCTCAGCTTCTTTTGATAAATCAGAAAGTGAATTGTACCCCTTACAGCCACTTATGGGGCTTCTTTCGATCTTGATCACAACTCATTAGCAACAAATATTCCCTGATGATGCACATAAAGAGTCGTAAGTTTAAATTTAAAACGTTTTGCAGAGTGCGACTAAAAGTTTCTGAAGTAAGACACCTGCTGGAATGAAGATAAACTGTGGTTTCTTCCCACTCGAGTGAAGCTATCTCAAACAAGACTGTCGAGTAAAAGTGCAAAGTTTGCGGCCCCCCAACGAGAGCAGACAACTCGATGCTGGGGCAAGGAACTTACCGTGTTTGTCAGGATGCCCTGACCAGGAGTAAAAGCAGTAGTTGTAGTTGTTGTTGGTAGAGGGGTAGAAGGAGGAGGAAACTTGGCAACAGTGGCTGCCTGCCGTTAACTGACCCAGTTAGTTAGATGTGGATGCTGTGTGTGGATGTGAATGTTCTCCTTTTAAATGCTGCTCATTTGGTATTTATCTTTAGATTTAGATTTCGAAACGGTGGTTTTTGTTTGCAATCATCAATTTGAATGTTGTTAGCTCGTTATGTGGCAGTGTTTGCGTTTTCAATTATGCGAATTACGTTATTTCCTTGCCAGAGCATAAATTAAACTCGCTCTCTCGCTCGTCTAATGATGGAATTTATTTTTAACAATTTTATCGATTTTGGCTTTGGTTAAATTGATGCTGACGATGCTGCTTCTTCTGCTGATGTTGTTGTGGTTGGTTCACACCTTTTGCTTTGCTTTCTTTTTTTTTGCCAGTTTACTGGGCTGATTAACATAAATGGCCAACACACCGCACATACACACACAATTTAAATATGGGTTTGGTTTTATTTGGCTAAAAGATTCTATGTTCGTTTTAAATGCACTTTTTGTTAAGGGTACGGATTTGGGTTTTTTGATTGAGGTTTCGCTGCTTTCGGTTTTCGGTTTTCTGTTTCTTTTTTTTTGTTGTGTTGTGTTGGGCTCAATTTAACTCTAGGTAGACACACACACACACACAGTCACGCACACAACACTTGATAACAAAATGGTAGCTACAAAGATTTCGTTTAATTGGCATTTGGTTTTACTTTTCTTTATTTTATTTCGTTTTATTGACTTTTGGTGGATGTTTCTTAATGGGTTTTGAACGCTTTTGCTTTTGCAATTTTCTTGGTTATCAGGTTTCTATTTCGTGCAGGTTTTTCCGACCGAACTGAAAAACACGTCCGCACTGTGCCACAAGCCAGGAGAACCTGAAAATCAGTACACATTGCCCACTAGGCCTAGACTCGGCTTGTCAATTCCCTCTCTCACCCACACTCACGCTCTCTCTCTCCCTTTTTGCACTCTTTCGCTCTCTTGCGCCGTCGCAATAATCGTTCACAGCGTCCTGGCTGTGTGACATTTACAATGTCAGAGAGAGCAAACATGGAAGAATGAGAGTGAGACATAAAAAGAGATTGACACACACAGAGAGAGAGGGGGAGAGAGCGTGAGTTAAACGCTAGTTTTTTGATAGCAAAAGCGCGTGGGTAATTTGTTTTCATTTTGTACGCTTGGAGGCAACTCCTTTGGAGCCCGCTCTTTTGATTTTTTAGTGATGTGATATGAATGCTTTTGTTGCACGATTTGCGAGTCATATGTTCTGTGGCAGCGCCATAAACAACAAGCAAGTGCAAATGGGGATTTTACGATAAGCAGTTCCAAAGATATTCAAGATAAATACATTTCAAGCGCTAACAAAACTGGCAATTAAAAGAGTGCAAATGTTAGAAAGAGAAGAACTTCGCTGTGAGAAAACTTTGTATTTGCTCTGCAATTTATTGTAGAATTTAAGCATTTTTGAAGCAATAATTATGAAATTTATTACCTAGGTTAAAAGTATCTTCACTCAGTTGTTAAGTAATTTTGGGAATGTTCTGGCAATAATTTTAAAGTATATTATGCAATTGTTATGAAACTTATTCTAAATGAAGATTAAAACTATTTATAATATTATTTTTATATTATATTATAATATAATGCGACTAAAAAAGAAAGGACTTATTATTTCGAATTGTTAATTGTTAATGCTTGCTTTCATATTATATGAATCCACAGACTTTGTAATAAAAATACCAATCTTAACTTAACTATCTCTTAAAGGCTATAAGAACATGTTACCAAAATTGATCAGTCTTAGATTTAGTATTTCTGAAAATAATATTGCGACAGTTGGACAACAAGTAAAGCCTTAAAGCTCAGGCATTTAAAGTTTTTAAATTGAAGGCTTTAGTAAAGTTGAAGTCAATGAAAAACTGACGCTGTTGCCCTTGGAGCAAATTATAAATATATCTCAAAATGTATTATCTCTTTATTTATAGAGACACTTTTCTCACTTCCTTCTTACAACTATTATAAATATTACTGTGGTATCTAAGCTTTCACTTTGTTACTTTGCATGAGACTTGTGCGTGTGAATTCACTTGGCCAACTGTCGTAATGAGCAGTTGTGTTTCACCCATCAATCACAGCCTTGGTCTTATCATTAGACCTCTGAATTTGCCGGAATCTCTGTGTTACTGGGCTACTACGTCTCTGTGACTTTTGTTGTTGCTGTTGTCAACAATCTGCATAATGTCTCGATGTTCAAATAATCAGGTGACCGCCCGCCCAGCTAGTTTTATTTTGTGTCATTAGAAGCGCGTGTCTGGGCTTCAATCGTTGAGACATTTCGGACATTCGAGAGGCTCATTCATTGAGCCGTTGAACTGCTACTTATAAACCAATTTAATTCCCACTGCTGACGTAGACAAGGCGTCAAAAGTCGCAATCACATTCTGGATACATCACAGCTTTTTGAAGTTCACCTAATTACTGCTTGGTTTCAGATATTTTCATTTGTGTGTCGCTGTTGTTGTTTGTCGCTGATGGATGAACTCGTGCTGAGTGTGCCATCATTTGGAAGCCATCATCAAATTAAAGCAAATTGACCACCAAAGTAGAGGCATGACAATTCAATTAAACTTTGACATTCGGTTTCAGAAGTGTTTCAAACATTCAATTGCTCATATTTTGTTTACTGTAAACCAAACGAAATATGAGAATTTCAGTTAAGTAAGCTTTAGTTTTCTTCAATTTTTATTAATTTTATTAAAGTGAGCTTTAGTTTTCTATCAATTTTTATTAATTTTATTAAAGAAAGCTTTAGTTTTCTTCAATAGAGTGCCGGCTCTTAACTTAGCTACATTTCTTAATACTCTTTCTTTAAGAAAACCCTTAGGAATATTTCAATCTCATTAAAATTAACTTGGATTCTTAGGCTTATAGTGCAGCTGGGTAACTGAGCTATACTTTTGAATACCCTGTAATAATAGCTTTTGTTCTTTGCTGCTCTAAAATGTATTTTAGTTTTTCCTTGCTTTTCTTGTTATTGTTCATATTATCATTCATTGGCTAGTCTTGTCTGAGCTTCATTAAAATTACTCGTTAAAGTTATAACTTTAAAGCACATTATATTATCCTGTAATAATAAAGTGTGTGGTTCATTGATGTTTTCCAAATAAAATTGTGTCTGAAATTCATTTAACTTAGCTTTCATTTTATTAGTTTCGAATGCAGCTTTAATCATATACTTTCTTAAACCCTGTAATTTTTACTTTATTAACTAGCTTTATTCTTGTGGTGCAGTTTCTTATTATGATAATACGTGCTTTATAGTACTGCAATTTGCTTTGTAGCCTTAGCCTAGGTAAAGAAACGTGGAGCAACAGGTTGCGGATATTGCAGCATATGATCATTATCTCGCTCTCTGTCATGTTCCCTCTCCAACTCCCTGGCTCGCTCCCTTTCCCGCTCCTGGCGATGCTCGGCCTGGCAAGGATCCACAGTAGGCGATGATGAGGATGAGCCCGGTGCATGCTGCTCTCGTGGCCAGTTGAGGCGCTCCGCTGAGGCATCGTCGTAGTACTCGCTGTCGTGGCCATAGGAGTCCAGATCTTCAGCGGAACTGAGGCCATAAAGTGAACTTGGACGCTGTCGAAGGTGACCATGTGAGGTAGGTTGTGAGCCAGCTGGAGCATAGCTCGGACCGTGGCGTCTGCTCAGCCAGCCACGTTGTATTGGCCCCGTTGGCTTGCCATTGCGATAGCGTCGCGGTTGAGGATGAGGATGTGGATTTGTGTGCTGATGTCCGGGCACTTCGTCGCTGCACTTGAGGCCACGCACAATGTTGTTCATATAGATGGAATGGGGCACAGGCTCTCGGTACTTGGGTCGCGGTCTGGGCATGATCTGCTTGTTGCTCACGTAGTAATCCCGCCGTTGGGGCTGCAGCATGCCAATGCGTTGCCTTGGCTTGGCGAATCCCTGACCCTCGTACAGAATGGGATCCACATAGTTCTTCACGGGTTTCCGATACCTCGAAGCGGGCAACAGGCGCATGTTGGCTGTTTGAGGAAAGTATTAATATTTCTTGAATCTGTTGTTGATTTCTCTGCTCACCTGGCTCCTCGGGCGCTGAGAACTGTGGACAGAGATTCGTGTCCTGATCCTCGGCGTCCTCGCAATCTTCGCTACCGGAGAACAATTCTGTGAAAGGTTTTTTATTAGAATTTCGCTGTGAAGGCCATTACTTCTTTTCCTGCTGCCTGTCTGTTCATATCTTAGTTAGGGTACTATTCTCTTAATTATGAAACTATCGTAATGAAAAGTTTTTACAGTTCTTTCTTTATCATGCAGAGAATATAAATATATTATGTTATGTTATATTGAATTAATTAAGCTTATAATGTTTTAACTTTTAAAAATCCAAAGACTAAAGTTGTATTTTTCGTGTATTTTTCTTACTTTTTAACGCTTCTTTTCCGAATTCTTCGTTAGTTGGTCTGTTTGCTTGCCAGCTAACTAATCCATCAATTTTAATGCTATTTAACCAAAACTTGACACATCTGTCTTCCTTACTATAGTTGTATGGCATAAATGTGTCATTCAGCTGATATAACATAGGAAATGGGTAGATCTAATAATCAATTACTTATTTATTTTGCTACGCCATCTGTTTAGAGCTTTCCACCTTGCAGGGATCTATACATGTTTTCCTTTAAAAATTCACTTTTTCCTCTTCAGCTACCAATTAGGTCTTCAATATACATTTTAGTTACATTTGCACAGATCTGTCCTATTTGTTATAAGTTATGTCTCCCTTATTTGGTTTGGATAACTATTAATTAGCTGTCATAAAATTGCTTAAACCAAACAGTTCCGATGAATTACTTTTTGTTTGTCATTTCATCACTCTTGAGCTTCCATACCTGAATTTATTCTCATCCTTCTTAGCTCCTCACTCTATAGTCTTGACCTACCTTCAGTTTCTCTCTCGGTGGCTTTACGTTCCGGCTCTGCCTCCACTTCGTTTGTATCTTCTACGCATTCCGGTGTTGTTGTCACTAAATCAGTTGGCTTTGTTGTGGTTTCCGGTCGTGATCTCAGCTCGCTGGCTTCGGTGCTCTGGAATACCGGAAGTGCATCGCTGGACTGCATGGCGCCATCCAATTTAATTCGAGGCGTATCCGGCACACTCGGACGTCGTCGGCTCTGCTTGCGGCGTCTGCCGCGCAAGGACTTGAGTTGATTGTTGCGTGAGTAGACAACGCTCTCGGTTGTTGTTGTTGTTGTCGTAGTCGGTGGAGTAGTGCTGCTTGTTGTGGTTGTTGTTGTTGTCGTGGGCGCTTCGGTTGTGGTTGTTGTTGTAGTCATCTCAGTTGTCGTTGGAGGCTCCTCAGTTGTTGTCGGGCTGGTTTCTGACTCCGTTGAGCTTGTGGTTGGCAGCTCGGTTGTCTGTGTTTCAGTGCTAGTGCTTACCGTGGTGCTGGTTGTTGTCGAGGTGCTGGATTGTGGAGCTGTTAGTATTATTCTCGCTTGCCAGACCCAGCTCAAGCTTGGGCTTCGCCTTCTTCACCTTTGGTTTGCACTTGCGGCCTTTCGGTTTCGCTGTCGTGCTAGTTGCACTCGTTTCTTTCATGGCCAAGGTAAAATTTGTGCACGGATCATGGCGCATTAAAGGTGTTCGCAGCACAATGACACGCACAAAGCACGGATGATCCATGGGCACCAAGGGATTCGGACACGGTTCAAGTGGAGGCTTCGGGTCCTCACAAGGGCGTCCAAAATCATTGCATTCGTCGCTATCGTCCAGATCCTCGTCGAAAAAGTTGAAACTATCGTTGGTGTCCTCAGGCAAGCTATCTTCACACGGCACCGAGTTGGCAAACAGCATGGGATGCGAGCGCTGGCTACGTCCACTTGCCACATCGGGACTGTCCACTCCGAGTATGTTGCGCATCATCTCCAGCATTTGCAGTTCACGTTTATCCATTGGTGAGCTGAGTTCAATGATGATTTTGGGTGTTTTCTGAGGTGGTATGGCTTAAGATTATCTTTTGGCTTACCTGATGACTGAGCCACAGAGCAGCAGCATTGGCAAAAGCGTTGGCAGCATCGATGCAGCAGTTGTTGGCGTTCTGACAGTTTCCATGGAAATGTTGCCACTGCTCGGTCAGCGTTTGGCTTTTGTTTTGTTGTCGCCCCGTCGCAACACGTATCGTCTAGAGACTCATTCGCATGCTGTTCGAATGCAGCTCTCGAACACTGCTCTCACTTTCTTGCCAATTGAGATTGAGATACCGCCACCCCCTTGCTCACCCGCCTTTTCAACATGCATCTCGTTTTTGGGGTTTTCGGTTGCCGAAAAATCATAGTTTCTGGTCAGCTTTCTCATTAGAACGTCTCTGATCGGTCCGCGTTGTCTGTCTGTCCGTTGTCTGCTCTGTTTGGTCTTCGTTTTCGTTTCGCTACGTGACCGCTGACTTTGCTGATTTTTTCTACTTATTTTCCTATACCCTGTGTGCTTTAAAATGGGGTATGTTATACTGCAGCTTTGCACAAAGTCGAAGTAAGATAAGCGCTGCCTTTTTGCATATTAAATCCATAGCAATAAATTTGTCCTGTAAATCACTGTCGCCATCTAGCGTTCGTTTCGAAATGTCTTCTCAAAATCATTGTAGCCATCTAGCGTTCAATATTCAGTAGAGCGCAGTTTTTAGTCGATCAATTTCGCTTTCTTCGTTCTTATTGCTTTAGTAGTCGATTTTTTCTTGTTGCTGCATTTTGTTTTCATTTCCATTTTCATTCTTGTTTATTTACTTTTTTTTGTGGCTTGCTGTTGTTTTTCTTTCATTTTTACTTGTTTTCATTTGATGTAACATGTCATTCGCTTTGTTTGTGAGCTTTACTCACATGCTAATCTCACCCAGACGTACGGTTTTTCTATTCACTAGACTAAGTAATTAATATCTAGAGACGACTTGTGGTCTACTCACTTAGTTTGTTGTTATTGCCATTTCATTTTGTCACATTCTTGGTGAAAAACATCTGTGCAATTGAATTTCGTTGAGATAAGGGGTTCCCAAGTCGGACCAGACAACTTGTAATTGCCCTTAATGTCTGTGTTGTCTTTGGGATAATACACACACACACATTCACACACTCACACACACACACAGATGCCGTTTCAGCTGACATAACGTGACGTTTGCTGGGGAAAAGTGTGAAAATTACGAGACGATTAGAAAACAGAGTCGAGACAGGTTTCACTTTCACTGATTGCAAACAGAAACCACAACAAAAATATTAAATAATATGCATATTTATTAATTTAGAAAAAGGCAAAGAAAATGTAATTAGAATTACAGAAATTATAAAGTGTTTACTTTGCAAATTTGAGTAATATACATTTAATTAAATTGCAATATATTTAATAATTTGGTTCCATTTAATTGTTTTTTCTTAGCACTTTTTGTGTACTAGCAATAAATGGAATAATTTCACTTTATTTTTAGCATATTGTGGATATAAGTCTCTTTGCTAGACACAACTAATTAGTTTATTGCTAACGGCAATAAAACTCGTCATGCTGATTATCACAATCTAATTTACAGCCTCAGTGAGTACATTGTGGGGCTGTAAAGATAATTAAGTTTACTGGGACGATAAAGAAAGATATATATGAGATCACAGTGAAGATAACCCATAACAATATTTTGCCGGAAACGACACATTATATAATATTAGCAAGTTTAATTTCTATAATTAGAAATTCTTTTGTAAGTATTTAAATATATAATATGACTTCTAAGATTAAGCCTACAGATAAATTTAACTTGCTTGCGACACGTCTTTAAGATTTATTCCGCTTGCCCCACTCAAATTTTTGCATAATATGGATGTTAAGTGTCTCCCTGTGGGGCGACTCGAGTTCATGTTGCTGTTGTTGTCGTTGTTGCCACATTCAAAGCTGTCAACTTGACGCTGTGGCATGTGTAAGAAAAATGCGTTTCAGTTGTGCCTAGGCCTGTCATTAAATATTTGTGACTAAATAACTTTAAGATTGACTACTGAAAACTGAAATGTGAGCAAAGTTAATTCTGGAAAACTATTATTACAAGAGAATAACATTAAAGTGATATATCGAGTGTCATCTGATAAAACATATAGAAAGCCTTGTTGAAAAGGAGAGTGAATAGATTTTCAATTCTGTTTTTCATGCCTCAGGCATTAAGAAGACAATCAAATAGAAAATTGTAAATACTCTATAATTTCACATGTGATTCTTTTGCTTTTAAAGTTTAGTTAGCTGATTTAGAACGAACAAAATTTAGTTTATTTATGGAATATGTCAAATGTCTGCTCTTTGCACCTTTCCTTAGCGAGTTCAATGAAATTCGAGTATTTATAGATAATACTTAGTATATAGGCAAAGCTCAATCAACATATCCTTTTTCGTCACGCAAACAACTTAAGTCATGGGGCGTGTCATATTGTCATAGAGGGCAAAACTTTCAATCAGAAATGTGGCAACAATGTTGTCTTTACCCTGACAGCACAAATATTATTTTTGAATTCAATATTAAATAAGCCCAGGCAACGCAGGAAAATGTGGGCTAGAAACGTGTCTGCTTGATGATGACACATAACTCGACGTCGTCGTCACTTTTCCTTTTGAGGCGTGATTTTATCCATGCAACAGATTAACACGAAACGAGCTCAACAATGTTAATAGAGGCTTTTGATATCAATGTCATTGTGGGCGTGGAATTTGTGGGTGTTATGAAAGAAAAAGACGAGTTGAGCGAGGAATTTTGCTGTCTCTTATTTTGTCGTTCACCGAGTAGCAAAGTTCACCACTGTGGTTTGAGTGCTGACTAGCAGTGGTGAAAGTGTTTCACCAACAAGGTTTCAGCCTATGCTGCGTTATCTATTGTGACTTGCCAGCCACTACACAGCGCCCCTAGTGTTTGTAATAAATACTAATTTGCTTAGCGAAGCTATGCACCAACTGACACATGCAATCCACTGGCTCGGCTATTTTTATTCACCATTGTGTACACTTTTAAAGCGACTCTGCCGGCGAAAGCTTGTACTTGCCCATATTAACCATTTTGCAGGCAGTTCGTTGAGTAAACAACAATTTTCGCAAAAGACCCAAAATAGTGGGAAGCAACAGCTGCCAAGTGCCAGGTGGGCGGAATTTTGCACCGCGTTCTTTTTATCTGTGAGTGCAAAAATGTTTGGCCCTTTTTTCTTATTCGTTGAGTGCGGTGCTCTCTTTCTCGCTCTCTCTCTCGCCATCTCTTGATGTATCGCTGACTAGCGACTATTTTGCTATAAATTCCCTGATTTGAGAATTTTAATTCGTTTCGTGCGTTTAGATCGAGCGGTTGAAAATTATTACAACGCATTTATACAGACTTTATTGAAAATTTCTAAAACTCTTATATATTATTTATTTTGTTTAACTAATCGGTGTCAATTGAATATTTTTGTGCGTGCTGTCGGACTATTAAAATAAAGAAAAAACAAATATTGGCTACTTTCGATTCCAAAGGCAATAATACAAAAATAATTAATTTTGTGCTATAAAATTAATACTTGTTGCATAATTTTGTTTAATATGTAGCTAGGACTGCTTATTAATGTTATACGTTTATAAGTTATTAACAAAATAATGTAAATTTGAAACTATTTTTATTTATAAAAATTCCAAATGGTCGTTAAACATATTATAATTGTGTCAGTGTATGGTAAAAGTGCACCTGTGCCAATTTGCTGAAATTAATTAGAAAACACAGAAGCAAAAAAGCGTAATATATCCCTAGATTTCGGTAAAGTGCAGCAAATTATTATTAGCCTGAAAGCGTTTCAATGGCACCGTGGCTGTCTATTTTGGGCCTTTGTTTTAGCATCAGTGCTGACACTGTGAGAGTTTTATAGCTGTAAATACGGTCAAAAAGCAGAAACAGACTTAATTTCAAATTACATTTTTCACTTTTCGTCTAAAAAAATATAATTTCTATTTCAATTTTTTACCTCCAAATTTCCTCTTCGTGCATTTACACAGTCTTCACTTTTGGGGAACTTGGGAGCTGCTTTGGAGCAGCTCAAGTCGACTCGTAGGTCACCAAATATATATATTATATAACATATATAAGTGTGTGTGTGTGACCCCATTACCATTGTAATGGCCTTCCCGTGGTGTTCCCTGGGTACCGATCAAATTCAAATTGTGATCGGGAGCAAATGCGAGCGGCGAAATATTTATAAATATTAATAATGCATATTTATAAATATTATATATTAGTTTGGTCATAATCTAAAAACGAGACAAAAACACCATTTAAAAACCCAATCGAGACAAATTGTACTCAATATAGAGATAATTTAGATTTGAATTAAGTAAGAATCATTATTAGCATTAAGAAGCTGAATACTCAAATTGCTTGTAACTAACATGTTTAAACTTTGCTTTAAGTCATCACAAAGGTACAAAGGCTTTAAGAAGTGTGTGTAAATGCTTGTAATACTCAACAACAAGGGAGCATCATGTAAAAAATTATAAACAATAACAAAATCAAATATAAATCTCTTTAAAAATAAATGAAATTAATTCAAAGTTGTATAATTTTGTGAACAAAACAAATTATGCAATTTTTAATATATAAAATGAAATTGAAAAGTGTAAAACATTCGAATAATATTTATTTATTTGCACTAATATTATATTTTTATTAAATATCTTTAAGAGATATGGTAGGAGATAGCCCAAAGACAAGTATTCACTGCGATTCCTGCATGGATAACGAGAAGTTACTGGCACACATTAGAGGTAGTAAATCTACATATATCATAGATTATAAAGTTACCATAATATTTATCTTTCTCTTTTTTTGTAGATACGATGAGGCAGGAGATGGCCATATTATCGGGTATTTTATGGTATTAGTAACGAAATCTTTGTATAATGTTTTATATTTGACAAATGCAGATCAGTTTCAAGTGCTCTTCAATGAGTTTGAGGAACAGAAGCAGCTGCTCAGACAGATCGTAGGCCGAGAGAGTTCTTCCAGCCTAGGCGATGGCGATGAATCTCCATTTAGGACAGCGGTTCGACCTCCACGTCGCAAACCCAAGCAACCGAAATATCAATAAAGTATTCTCAAGTTTTTTTTCAACACACACACAAACAAACAAAGAAAAAAAAGACACCCAGCCGTTTAACGGCACACTGGAAACCCAAGACTTTTTTTCAATAATTGAAAATATTGTTTAATTATGTTTAATGCCACACATCTCCATTGTCATACCAAGAATTTAGAATTATTTATTCCGCCGCACATGATGATAAATATGTTCCAATTCCACACAATCACAATATAAATGTTTAATTTCCAATCATGCAAATTATGTTTAACGTATTATTATTATTATGTTCTCGAAGATTAAAATGCGCATTATCAATGAGATTATTTCTTTGTTATACATTTTCCAATTTCAAAATTATAATATCAATGTTTAATTTATATTTTTGAATATTAAAATGCACCTCATCTTTGGATAATTTGTTTTTATATAAATATTCCAATGCCAAAATCAATTTTAAGTAAAATTATATTTATAATCATGAATATTAAAGCACACATCATTGGAAATGAAAATTTGTTGACTTCTTTAAATTCTTTGTTGCATTTTATTGCAGTAGTGTCTTCTACTACATTCACAACTTGGTCAACACATTCAAGAATTGCTAAATTAATTAGTGGTACATTTATTTGGTCATGATCAGCTTGGGGCCACAGCTTGCCAACAGTGCGCCTAATGAGCACAATTGAAACAACAAATATTGAAATGCTCTCAGAATTCCTTGAATCCTTGGGCAATCTGCTTGTTTGGTTCCTTACATCTTCTGCTTGTGCTCAACTTCTGGGTCACTTGGCTTTGTGGTTTCCGTGCCTTGTACTTGCTCTTGTACTACTAATAAGCAGGCTTGGAAGTGTTTAGCATATTGTGGCAATTAATTGGGGGCAATGCTAGAATAACATGAGCACTCAAATGAGTTTCCAAATCAAAGGGCATCTTAAGGTATTTTGTCAATTACGCGTATACGTAATATTGTGTATACGTAATACACTTAGCTAAAGTATCATATTTATTTTATTATTTTATTTACTTAAAAATGCTTTAATGAAATTATTTATTTTAATGTCGAAGTAAAATAACTATACTCTTTATATTTTAGTACTACAGTTCTGCAAGTTAAGTAGTTATAAAGTGTAGTTTTACTTCGGCTAAATATTATGAGAGTTTATTTTGTATTCTAAGAATTTATGAATGAGTAAGTACTCATTGCAAAATATATATAAATATGCTAACTTCTTTGATAGTATAGTATAGTTAAATAAAATGTTGAAATAAAATATATTAATATTGGTTTTATAGCTTATTTTATATTTTTTAGGTATAGCTGCGTAAACTAAAGCGTCTCTTTTATATCTCTCTAAGAGATTTCTTGAAATAAATGTCATTTAAGTTAAATATTCAGCTAACTGTATCTTTATAAATATATAATTAAATTAATAATATAAAAATTAGTTTAATATTTGTCCACTAGACTAGTTTCTTTTTACATTTCATTTATAGATTTATTTTTGAAATGTACTATAAATAAACACGCTCCAATAGTTCTTAGTGGCTTTCACTGTCAAGTATTTCACTTAAGGTTTTTTTTATTAAAATAAAATACTTATTTTTATATATTTAATAAACACATATTGCAACAGGCTGACAGTCTGAATACATAATCCATACTATTATGGCTTGCGATATTATTAACATATATAGAATTAAGAACTTTTAAGATATATGTAATAGAATGCTAAAAGAAGTATCGGATAGTCTATATTAAATGAAAAAGATATGCGTTAACAGATTATAATTTATAGCTAAATATTATAATCACATAGAATATACTTATTATCTTTAGATAGATATATTGTAAATAAATAAAGAATATATTTAAAAAAAAAATATTATAATTAAACACTTTTGTATATATAGTTTTGAATATCAAGAGTATTATTAGATATAATTTTATTTTTTTTAATCATTTCTTTTTTTATTTGACACGTAGAGATTTCTTTATTTCGATATAATTCATTTAATTACAATATATTTATTTTAATATATGGTCTATATATTTATTAGTACTTGCTCTCAAGTGCAAAATAATAATCCAACAACCCTTTCATATTTTCGTATCAATCAATTAAGAAGATTAGACAACGTGAACCATTCGCAGAGTGGACATCACCACAAACCTCAGCGATGACTTGGTTGTTAATGTCCTTGTTGTTGTTGCTGCTGTTGGTGTTGCTGTGGCTGTTTTCACATAGCTGTTGATGGCCACAGGCGAAACAGCAGAAACATGGCGATGCTGCTGTTTGAATTGCATGCACACCGGAAGTGCCTGTTATGCCAACTGGGCGCTCTTTGACAGCGAAGCACAACATAATGATGGTCATGCTCGTTATTGCGAAGGTTGTCTCCACTCGCCAGTTTAGCAGGCTTTGGGTTTTGGGTTTTGGTCTTAGAACTTTGGACATTCTGGTTGCTGGTTGCTGGTTGTTGAAGACGTTTTGCTGTCCTTCGGCATGCAGTCGCAATTGTTGACAAGTCACTTGCAATTTGCCACACTTTAATCAAGGCTAAATACATAAATGAACAACATTCTCAGCTCGAATGTTTCTATACTGTATGTATGTATGTTCCTATCAAATGGAAAATAATCTTTATTTGCTTTTATTCGTGTGTGTGTTATTTGTATGTCTTGTTTCGCGGCGCGCGTTGTAAAAGTTTATGGTTATCTTTTTGGTCTTGGTGTGGGAACGAACGAAATTTTATGTGTGTAATTTGTTGTGCAGCTTTGCATCAACTTTTATGGCGTGACATTTGGCTTTGCGCAGGGATAAGATTCTAATTAGGATATCGTATGGGGGAATACAATCAATTACGATTGCCGAAACCAGCTGTTGATTTCCACAATTTCAACAATAAATTTTTGACAATAATGCGCACTCAATATTTATACTAATCCTTGCTTCATTTCGTTTTATATATTTAGGAACAGCAGTCAAGTATTTTTTGCGGCTTGCCTTAAAGATATTTTAAATAAATATGTGTAGTTGGAAAGCAAAGTTGCTGCCTTAGCAATATGCAAATGAACTTGACTGAACTTTTGGCAGACAAATTACGTGCGAAGCACAGAAATGGCTTTTAATAATTTGAAACCCATTTCGCAGCGAATAAAATGCCAAGTTAAATGCCAGTCTTAGGCAAAACTTTCGTGTGAACAATTGTCGTCTTTGTTGCATGCAACTTTGGGGGCGTGAATTATACAAATTTAATCTTTGCCTTTGCCACTTTTTGTTTTAGTTTTCTTAAGCAAATATAAGCAAGGAGAAGCAAATCGTGTGTGAATATTTTTATACCCGCTACATATTGGGAAGAAGGGTTTTTAAAACTTTGTGCATGCAGTAAATGTGTGTATATATGAAGAGCAGAAGGAGGCATCTCTATAAGATATATAAATTCTCGATCAGTGATAACTGATGTTTGGTGCATAAAATAGAGTTGAGTCTTAGTTGCTTTGCTTGATAATTCGTTATATTGTTTCTTTTGGGTATATTTTGAATGTAATAGTATATAAACATACCAAATACATCATTCGGAATACTAAAGTATTATTTCGGTATATTCATTTAGTATATTTATATCATTATAATGAGTAGCGGGTATCTCAGAGACAATCACTCTCATCTGTAGCTTTCTTAGTTGTAAGGAAAGCAGAAACTTGAGTTGAATATAAAAGATAATAGATATTTCGAACTAAAGTTTATTTAAGAAATTCACCTTGGAGCTAGTTAGATATGTTTCTGCAGTTCAAATAAACAATAAACATGCTTCATTTGAGCTGCAGTCGAAATCAGAATGTTTGCTTTTGTTTACGGATGTTAGTTAGTCAAAGCACACGAGTTGGCTAAATCTTTAACGAGGCGATTACTTGGCCAACAAGCTGTCGATATCAGAAAGAGAGAGAGAGAGAGAGAGAATAGAACAAAAGCGTGAGCGAGAACGAGAACGAGGCTTATAATTTATACTCGTGTGTAAGCTCGCCTCGTTTGATTATGCAGATGTCACTGGAGTCTAGAGTGGAGCGTGTGTCCTTCTGTATATTTAACATGCTAGGGAATTTTAATTCAATCCGCAGGGTCTAAGGATTCATGCGCCCCGTTTAACTTGGGGTTGCGCATGGTTGACCCCGGTCATGCCACCGGACGCAGCAACATCCAGCAACATACAACATCCAGCATATAGTAGTTGGCACGATGTGGCTATAGCCTTACTTACCTGCAGCATCTCATTGCAGGCAAACACAAGCAGACGTGCCTCAGCTTCAGCTTCGGCTTCGTTCGCTGCCATCGTATTCCTTTTGCCATTCAGTCCAACACAGTGTCCCCTCGATAGCATGTCCTTTTGCTTACTGCTTACTGCTTCTTCTTCTTCTTGTTTTTTGGTTTTTACTGCTGCTCGGAACGTACAAATTGTTGTTAAAGCAGAATGCGAGGCACACGAAGGCAGCATTGTTAATGAAGCTGCTTGTCATCACTTTAATTGCATATGCTTGTGATGTGTAATTTATGCAAAGGCACACAGCACAGCAGAGCAGAGCAGAGCTCAGCTCAGTTCTTGTTCGAAGGTGAAATGTGGGAATATAAATATACTCCTCTTTGCAATAAGCTTGAGTAGTCATGTAGTTTTTTTTTTATTGCTGGTCAGGCAATTAATAAATAAATATTCACTCATGCCAATAAATCGCTAAACCGAGGAAATTGCAGTTTAAATTGCATGCATTTATTTCTACGATCATTATAATAATCTTATAATGGTACTTAGTTCACTTAGATCCATTCAGACCATTCAGATTTCTCTGCAGTCTTGAATTTTATCACTATTGAAAGGAGCTTTTCGTTTTGGGTAAGCTACCGATAAAAGAGGCAATTAGTAAATAAATATATTGATAGTTGAAATCCATGATGAGCACACTGAAAAGAAAAAAAATATTTGAAAGGAATCAAAAACATTTAATAATTCAAATTTAATATTAACAAAAAGATATTTAAAGTTAGTCAATAGCATAAACTATAAGAGAAAATTAAAAACTATTTAATGTTGATTTATACATTAAAAACTAACATTTTGAAAGAGATAAAACAAAAAAGACACACAATGTTACAAGAGCAGATAGAAATTTTTAAAAATTTACTTATGAATTTAAAATTAATATTTAATAAAATGAAAATACTAATGAATTACAATTCTAAATTCAGGTAAATATTTGAAAATTCAAATTAAATTTAATTTGTGATGAGCATAATAATTAATACATTAATAATGAATAAGTAATGAAATACTAAGCCGAAGGCCTTTGCAGCCATTGCCATACCAATAGTGTTACTATTAGTTTTAATTATAACTAACCTTTTTTAAATAAATAAATTTTTTTTTTTTATATATTCTTTAATTATTTACAATCTATCTATATATAGATAATAAGTAAATCATATGCAAATATATAAATAAGTAATAAATATTTTGTTATTCCATAATATACAATATTTGAATACATTTAATGAATGATGATTTTAAATGAACTTAAATTTTTCCTAAAATCCATCTTGTACGTTATTTTATTAAAATGGTTATTAAACTAAAAAAAGTAATAAACTAAAATCTCATTGTGAACTAAGTTGCTCTGACAATATTAATATAATATGGAAATTTAGTTGTAAGCTGCAATCACAACAAATTTGTAAGTAAACTTTCTTGTGTTATTACAAGATAGACGTATTATATAGATCTATGTAACTCGCTTTCAACTCTTCTTTGACCCTTAGAATAGTCCTTCTATTGTTAGCAATAACTAAACTGTGCCTTGCAAATTTCGTAACCAGATTTGTGAATATTAAGTGCATGTTGCCTGCATGATAACTGAAATTGTCGAAAGGGGAAATAAATGGTAAACAGAGCTTTGCTCTATTGTTGTCTAGGCAAAATCGATCTTACACATCACTAAATCAGTGAACCGATTCAATTAGGCTTCTATGCATTTGTCCGCCTGACATTTGCAGTTGACTTGCAATTTGATTGAGATAATAAATACAGAGTGTGTATTTGCTTTACAAATTTGATACAATTACAATTGTCTTAATTTAATAATTGCTAATATTCGACATTGTCTGCAGTGAATTAATCATTTAATTAGCTTGGCATTTTGCTGAGAGCAAGTGATATGCTTATCACAACGTTGCCAGTTGATTTCAATTTAACATTTGCTTTTTGAGAGAACTTTACAATTGACTGCATTTAAGGCTTGGCGATTTGGAACGGGGCCAAGAGGCAAAAGACTTTGTTTAAAGTTTAAAACTACTTATTAAGGCTTAACAGAGTCAACAGAAAATTTAATATTAACATTAGGAAATTGAGTTAACAGCTGCTGTTAATGTTACAGTGGTGTCCATTGTTTGCTTAGCTTGTGGCTTAATAATGGGAAATTTATTAATATTTGCAGCTCTACTAGTGAAGTTATATTTCATTCTATTTCCTTCTTGATAGATTGCATTTATATTTTTATTAATTTTTCCACACATACGATTCAATAAGAATCCGTAATTCAATTTTTGTCGACTTAAACTTTAATGAGCATACCTCAAAAAGGTCTCAAAGTTAAGTTGAATAACCTTTTGGCAGTTGTGATCTGCGACCTTAGAACGTGCCCCGAAATGCATATCCTGCTTTCATCTAGCCTAGATTGGGGTTAAAAGTTGTGGCTGGCAAATTAGGCTTGTTCAGTTGCGAAATCTATATTTAAATGCTAAAAATGTCTGGGCCACAAAAGTTGCCACAAATCAATTTGGAATTCTAGTCGAATTTGGCTTTGGGTCAAAAGCATTTAGCCGGCACACTCACACACACACACATTGAGAGAGAGAGAGAGAGAGAGAGAGAGAGAGAGAGAGAGAGAGAGAGAGAGAGAGGGAGAGCTCTCATAGCCATGGGGCAAACATGTTGTAAGGTCAGTTGGGAATTTGCTGAGCTGAACTTTGTCTATGCGAAAGTGGCGAAACTTTCAAGCAGTAGTCGCTTTAATTTTATACATTCTCCTAGATTTTATTGTTCACACTCTAAACACAAATTTAATTCATTTTTCTGCACCAACAAAAAAAATAATACAGTTTGTGTAACACGAAGAAGTTTGAAATGTTGAAACTTGTTTTGTTTTTGCTTCAACGAGTTTGAATTCATTTAAATTGTGGGTGCTAAACGCCTCAGGAGTTTTCACTTGTATTTATTTCAATGCAGATTCCGTGAGTTATTTTAAAGTGTTTTCAGCTCCATTTCATAACTGAATTCGTGAGCGAATTTAGTCACAATTTAGTCTGCTATGATACATCTTTTCCTTGTGTCGAAAGTTTGCTGGAAAGTTAAATATTATGTGAGCAACTAACTTGCTGCCTTTTAAACGAAGTTTCGCCATTCTTTATCTCTTTTGTGTCGGATTTCGCTTTTTGCGGATAACTCATACGTCATGTGGGACATGAACATTGACAAATTCATGCTTTCGGTCGAAATATTGGTTTTTGTTTGTTCTTTATTCACCATCCACCCACCACCCACCGCCCAATCGGCTATGATTTATTAAACACTTTTGCTTGAAAGTGCCGAGCATTCATTTATTTCTTCGGATCGCCAAAGTGCAGTAATTTGTAAGAGAGTTGCAGATGTTTAATCATGCTCAGTCCCAAACAAATAAAAAATAAAACATACATGCAAATCAAATGGAAGCACTCGTAGTTATTTGAGGCACACACGTATCTTAACATGTGTAATCCAATTTCAATTGCTTAATCCACCATGACTGGCACTTTATCAGAAGTTAGAAGATGCCGCGTCGGGTTGCCACTTGCCACTCGGATTGCTTGGGTTTATCACAGTACTTGGAATACTTAAATTTTCTATTCAATTATACAGTCGCACTCAAGTTTACCCACTCAGCTCTCAATATATCTTATGGCGTTGAGTTGCGAGAAGTTTTTGCCTCAAACGTTTGCTTCAAATTACAATGTTTGTTAAAGAAATTTTTTTGCTAACGTTATTTTAACATGCGCAGATTTATGTTTTAAATAACATGTTCAGATTTATGTTTTAAAGTTTGTGGAGTTGTTAATTTCCACTCATTAATATCGGAAATTGAATATAATTGAAAATATGTATGTATGTCCATATCTGAATTCCTTTGTCTACTACAGTTTATCGATAGTTAGTTACTATTAAGAAGATATGAAGAAATTCAGTCGCACTGTACGATCGAATAATATAGTTATCATAGAGTTGAGGAATTTAAGACATCATTAAGTTTCATTGCGAAATCCGTACAGTTTGCCAAAAAGATGTAAGTTAATTAATATTAAAATACAAAATACTTTAAATGACAAATCAAGTCTTTATTTTAAATCATTTTTGGTACATACAATTATAATTTCGGTTTTTGAGATTTCTTAGAAGATTATTCTGTTTTACTCTAGTATATCTATACACTAAATATATTCTTTAGTATATTTTTGTATTTGTCAGTGTATTATTTTGGTTTATTACAATGTAAGAATAATATCGCATCTTTTATTTTATTCAAAGTGCGTAGCGGATTTATCGTTTGGTATATTTCAGTATTTGTTAGTATGTTCATTTGACATACTTTAAGAAAAATACCTTTTATGTTACATAAAATGGTTATCGGGTATGTTGGATTGCTATAGCTTTCTTAGATGTTTTTAGTAAAGCATGTTTTAAATAATATAAAATTTGACTATCATAGACAATTTATTTCACTAAAATGAAAAATATTGTCTTGCAACTAAAATCGGGTCATCGTATGCAAGTTATTTAAAATGTATTCATATTATATTGACGAATGTTCAAATTGCTCAGCAATGTCCAGTCGAAAAAAATGACCCAGCAATGTACTTAAACCTGTCTTTATAAGTGCAGACAGTTGCACAGTGGCACAGTGGCAACAGACTGTGAAAAGCAAACAATCCCCAGTTGCAGTTGCTGCTGCTGCTGTGCTGTTGAAGGCATCTTTTTGTGCTTACATATCATTTGAGTGCATGCAGTGCGTGCAGGATGGATGGCGTTGGCAGTTAAGTTATTTACATAAAATACACATGCGGATGTGCTATAAAGTTTTTTGCATGTGCCACTTAATGACGTCTCTTGCACTTTGCAGTCGGCAATTTGTTTTTAATACATTTTTAAGTTTCGCATGTGGAGACGACGGGGAACAGTAACGGAGGCAGTAAAGAGAAAATTAAATTACACTTTCGTCACTTTGTAGACGTTGCTGCCGCCGTTGCCGTTGCCAAAGGTGACCCATTTCAGTTATGTCTGTTTGCATATTCGAGTGCATATTCTCTCGTCTGCTCGGTTTATTCACGACAAGATTAAAAGCCAACTTATTATGCAGCTTGGCAACATTGTAAAGAGGCAAGTTTATGCCTTATATTGGCTGCCTTGGCTATGCTAATTTATGGCGGTTTCTTTTACGCAATTTTTTTTTTTTCAATTTGATAAGCTCAAGGCGCATTACGTATACGTAATATAGTTTTCTTTAGCTATTGCCTGTTAATAAGATGTGGCAGGTGTAAATATTGCAGCTTGATTAATGAAAATGGATTTGCTGTATAATCAAGTAAAGAGTTTACTAGGAAGCGTGAAATTGCGCTTATAAATGAGTAACAGTAATTTATGCTGCTGAACTTTCCACACACCGAATCGCAATCACATCAACAGCAAAAATACATTTCAATTGCTGTCCAACAATTTCCATCAGTAATCTCTACAGTACATTCTCGCTTTCCAATGCATTATTAAGAGTTGGCGTTAAGTGGAAAATTTATTTTGAGACAAATGCTGCGAACTTTTACTCTGTAGTTTGCTAAATGTATGAGTGCTTGTTGTTTTTTCAATAGCAAGTTAATTTTATGCTTGAAAAGTGAGCATAATTTAATTCTTAGCTTTAATAAATTCTTCTCTTTTTAGGGTCAAGCTTACACCCTTTAGAGTGTACTCATAGGGTAGAAAGGCATTATAACTATATAAATATGTTACTTATCATCGTCAACACCTAGATTTTAGAGACTATAAGAGCTTCATATATAATGTTTACTCTTAGTTCCTTTGGTTAACATTCTGGTATATTTTGTACTCTATGGTATATTTTAAATGTACTACTATATTAATATACCAAATAATACCATTTGTATATATTTTTGCATTTTTGCAATGTATCAATTTGGTATATTTTTAAAATAATACCACTTTCTTACTATTATTTGAAATGGGGAGCGAGTATTCTTTCTTACTCGTTAAGACTGTTCTTGATTTACGGAACTTGTCTTTCTTCAGTATTAGGTTTATGCTATTGTTCAAATATCATAATCGCATTATGCTTTAATAAAATTACAGCAGTTCATGTGAGTGGCGCATTGAAAGTGGGCTTGTTGGATGCCGTCTTAGTTGTACTTTGCTTTGCCACTTCAAATGTGAAAAAGGCCAGGGATAAAAGGTGAGCCGTGGACCATACCGCAAAGGCACGTGCCAGGGACACATGCCAAGCGCTAAGACATTACAAAGTTTTTTTGGGGATACTAAGTAGAACAGCACAGACAAGAGCATAGTGTTAAGCAGAGGCAGCAGTGACAGCGACAGACACACACACAGAGTAAATGGAAAGTCAAGAAATAAGAAAGCAGCTTAAGGATACCCCCAAAAGTCGTAAAGCCGACTGCTGCTGCTGCTGTCACCTGGCCAAAAATTTAAAGTCCTTGCGCCAGCCTTGTGATAAAAACAATGTTGCACACTTTTTTATGGGCTGGCGCATCAAGTAATTGAATTTTTACATCATTACACTTATTACTCGTATAGTAGTAAGTAGTACGACATCGACATAGTTGCTTAAAATTCAAAAGATGACGCCAAGCAGCCAGATGTCTTTGCACTTGATGCTAATTTCCATAATTTGACAATTTCTCCGCTCTATATACAAAGTTGCTGACAGACAACTGTAATTGCGGCATCAAACTTTTTCCTTCCGTCGCTTTGGGGAAATTTCTTCAAAAGTTTAATAGCTGCTGTTGTCACCTGAAACAAAAAAAGGTTCACGAATTTATGACGGCAAACAAATGATGGGCTGCATTTTAATTAGAATTTTGCTGAAATTAAGTGAGGTCAAAATAAATGTATTTCATTTATGAAATTAGTTCTATTATTATGCCATTCAACGCAATGAATTCTAATTCGATTCTATGATTCCACAACAAGCCTCCATTCACTTGTTACCGATACCTGACTTCAGATAGCAAATCAATCATTATGACCACATGAATTGCCTAAAGCAAACACACGCACACAAAAGCCAATTTGCTTAGCTATTTAATAATGAGTTGTAATATGGATTGGCACCTGTTTGATTTGTGAAGTGTAACTTGGCGAATCGATGAAAGCTAATGCCATTCACAGCTTGACTTAATACTCGACTGCTCTGCTTGTCAGTCATTTAATCGCATTACGTAATCACAGAATATGCAGTCCAAATATTTTTGCCTGTTTTGATACTTGCAACTTCCGGGCATATGTTGAACTTCAATAGGCATCAGAAACATCTCTGCATTAAGGTATTTAAGATAATTGCATTAATTACTTAGTCAATATTCATTACAATTAAAGCTGATATCAATACCATTGTTGGTCTGTGGTGCATCAAAATTTAAATTTAAATTCTTTAAATAGGATTACTTATTAAGTTTTATGCAAAGCAAGAGATAGCTTTTGAGACCAGTCATTAACCGCACACGCAACAAATTTATAAAAAAAATCATGTTTAGACATACTTATGCAAAAAATTGAAATAAATAAAGATTCTTATTTTAAAACATTGTTTTAATGCTGCAATTATTTTAAATTTTCGTTGAACAATCTCTTTGAGCATACTTCAAGTTTCTCTTGAAATTAAATTTGATACTTCTTGCTACTTAAACTTTGTTAAGTTTTGTTCAACAAATAAATGAGACATTTAAAATACAGCCTTGAAAAAATGCTGAGGGGAATTTGGGAAACTTTTCAATTTCAATTAAAACAATAAATAATTAAAATTCACTGTACAAAAAACGTTGCTAAGCCTCAACTTTTCTCTTTTCTTTTCATATTTTTCTACGGACAGTTCATCAATAGCTGCCTAAGGCTGTACATATTAGAGCAGGAAACAGGAAATGGTCCATTTGGCCATTTAATAATAAAAAGCGTTATTAGGTTGAACATTTTTTGTGGCTTCAAATGATTGAGATGCTGGAAAAATGGAAACGTTTTAAGGCAAGTCTAAGGACTTTATAAGAATTTGTACTTTGTAATTTCTTTTGTAATATAACAGTGAAAAAATTAAAGATAATTTGAGGAAATCAATAAATATTCGTTGTCAATAGCAAATTGCATTCGTTGAATCACTTGTTATCTGCGTAATTTGATTGCAGCTTCTTCATTTTCGATTGTTGTCAGCAATTTAAGTATTTGAAATTTCTTCGCTGTTGTTGTTGTTTTGGTCGTTTACAGTGCATCGCAGTGACAAACTGTGGCCTGAATACAAAAGTCAACTTGAAAGAATTGCACTCATAAAAGCGACAAGCAAAAAGTGAGATGAAACTGTTATTTCACGCTCAATTGCAATGCGCTCATTCCGCTAACAAATGAAACCGGACGGAGGGTGAATTTATTGCCGTTTCCTTTTTTTTGTTGTTATGCAACCAACAAACGAGGATATTTGTGTGCATTTTATCAAGCGGGTCACGACAAGCGACAGACTACAGACTATAGACTGTTCAGACTGCTGCCTACGCCTCATTGAGGCCAAAGTACGAGTGAGTATTGCAGCAATATAGTCAGACAATGGCAATAATGACAAAGCCAGGATCTCAGTTTTAGTCGATGAAATCGAATCGAGAGAGCGTAGAAGGATTGCATCAATGCTGCTGCCCCAAAGCAATTGGAATCAATTAACTTAAGCATTGAAGTATCGTAAATTCAAAATGCAGATACAGTTTTGTGTTGCATAGTTGATGAAGCTCAAAAAGTCAACAGCAACCAGTTTACAACATCAGCATGAGTTACAAACTATGCAAAATTTAGCATATCAACTTCGTCGTAATTAGTGACGCATTTAATTTTAATGTATTTAAATTACTCGAATTTCTCAAGTTTTGGGGGAGCGCCAAGTGTCTGTAAATTATTGTGCTGCTTCGTCAAGCTGTGCATATAAAATCAGAAGCACTTAAATATTCCCAACAGGCAGACCACGCATTAACAGATTTGATGTGCATTTCTCGCCTCGAGGAATTCAACAAAGAGCCATCAAATTGGATTGGATCTCAGCGCGAAGCTGGCCATTCAAAATATTTGAATAATGTACAAATGTATATATATATTCACTCGCACAACTGTGAATACGTAAAGAGCGCGAAAAAGTTTCGAAGCAAGTTACAGAAATGTTGAACTTGGCAAGATAATAATGTTAGCTGACCTTTAGAAACTTCATAATGCAATTGACACGATGAAAAATTGTGGCTTGAAATTTGTCAAGTGCGGAAGTTCATTGCACTCAACACTCAGCAAAGGATTTTATATAGTACTCGTATTTGTGTGTAGCATAAACAAATGCTAATTTCACAATTATGTTCATTACGATTCATAATCATTTCCTTTTTACTTATCATGTTCAAGGACTCGGCTAAAGTGGCGCCGGCAGAACAGAAAACAAACAACAACTTTTGCAGACTTGAGGACTTTTTAATGTCTTTGCGCGAAAGCATTTAAAACAACCATAAAACGAATTGAAAGACTTTTTATCGTCTTTGTTCCTATTGAGACTCGCTCTTTAGGCATTTTTACCCATGAGTATTTTTAAGCACTTTTTACTCTCATGTCGTCTGGGTTTTGGGACATTTGCATTTCTGTGGCCTAAACAAAGAATGTGTTAATTGAATTAAATAAAAAAGTTGAATAATTCGGCTAGCAATAAAGATTGCTTTAACTATTGATAAGCTTATTATATTAGGCATACATATTTTTAAATTTAAGAAAATTTGTGTCTTAAATCTCTTCTAATTTTCTGGTAACTTTAACTTGAAGTTTGAATTTGCTTTAAGTTATTTCTTGGATTATTAAATTATTGGGTATATATTAAAGTCTGGTAATAATATTGACATCATTTCTAATTGTAGAAGTTATATAAGAAATACTTTTGAATGGGCAAAAACGTTTACTTACTACGGGTTTTATTTGCTTTGGCTGACAATTTGGTATATTTTGCACTCTATGGTATATTTTGCATGTGGCACTATATCAATATAGCAAATGTAATCTTTGTCATATTTTTCAGTATTTTTCGCGGTACATTAATTTGAATATTGTTTTGCTTTTGTTCAAAATGGGTACCGGGTAATTAACAGTCGAGCACACTCAACTGCAGCTTTCTTATTTTTTTCCTTGTGGCCAATTTGGTTTTCAGTTGAAAGCTTGTATACAAATGAGCTTATAGGGCATACATTTTAGAATATTACAATAAATCTCTTCTAATTTTCTTGTAACTTTAACTTGAAGTCGAAACTTGTCTTAACTAATTTTCCTTGTGGCCGAATTGGAGTCGGAGTTAAAAGGTTACACACAAATGACGTATGCACTTTGACATCGAACACAAATTGCCCGAATTTTAGCTTGTCTATTATGTCTTGTGTGTGTGTGTATGTGTTTTGACCAACCCGCCATTTAGCCAAAATCATTAGGCATTGGCGTTGACTTTGTCATTGGATTTAGTGCATGGCCAAAGCCATTGGCAGCGCAGGGATTAATTTATGTGGGGTTAATTGTCTTGATTGTGATGGGATTTAATGAGGCCCTTGGAACCTCATAAATGCTCCAAATTCACTTTTATGGAATCCTTGGAGCCGCATTTAATTTACTGTCACTTGTGACCAGGAAATTGTTAAGCGTATTAACTTTTTATGCTTTATGCAAATTGTAAATACATTATTCAAAAGTATTATGTCAGTTATAGAGATGAAACGTCGAAATCGTTTTATTGCTTTTTTATGGTTTTCCAAATATTTGTTGGCCGTAAAATGTAAATTTCGATTGCTATATTTGTTTTAGCCTTCGCCAATATTGATTACTTAAATTCTTAAAGTTGTAATTTTTCAGCGCTCGATGTAAATCATTATTTATATTGGAGTACACGCAATTTTCAATGTTTCGTGTAATGCAATAATGGGACAGATTCTGACATAAATGCAATTAAAAAACATTTGCAGCCATTAAAATGCCATTTTGTGTTATTTTTATTGGGTTCTTCCCTGGGGACATTAAACTCATTAAAAAATTTGACACTCTCCGTGAATGTGGCTTTCATACATTCACACAACTATGAGTGTATTCACACTCTCTGCCGCTCCCTCCATTTCCCACTTCAATGTCTGTCGAGTCGATTCAAGTCGAGTGTCGGCATTTCAGTTGCTGATGTGATTAACGTTCCTTGACAATTGGTAAGAAGAGCGAAGCTCGGACTCAGCAGAACAGTGTGTTAATCAAATGTCAATTAAGCTGCGGAATTCACAATGCTTGTCAGCTGGTCTGCCATTGTGACTGCTATTGATTTCTCCTGGCCTGGCTAGCTGCGGGTTAATCCTAGCGATTCTAGCTTAGCATATGAAAGCACACATTTGCAAAGCGAAAGTTATCCTTGTCAGCTGAACTCTTTAATGCTATGAATTTAAATCGTTATATATAAATGTTAGTTAGTTAGTTTTCTCATACTTTAATCTCCTGTTTCGGCAATAAATAAATGCATATTCAATTAAGTATAATTTTTATTGTTGACACTAACTTCTTCTAATCAATTACTTAAGCCTTCTTAAAGACGTCTTAGTGCATTATTATTGTGTGTTACAAATCGCTGACAAGCTTCAGCATGCCATCCAAATTGCTTATTTATCTAATATATGTTTTCCACATTTATTTATCCTATATATATATATATATGGTTTCCTCACAATGTTGAGGAATAAGTCCGTGACCTACTTAGTCTCGTGTCTTAGATTAATCCCATTGTATTGCACAATAGCAATGTCATGCTTTTGCCTTTTGCGTTGGCTGTGTTTATCTTTGGGATTGGTAATTTTGTTCGCAGCAAATTATTTGTTGCCTTCTCGCAAATAAAACACAAATCGAAAGTGGCGAAAAAAATATGATTTATTATTCGATGTGGCGTGAGATATGCATGAAAAAATGTGCTACACAATAGCACTTTATGATGGCGAAAATGACGTGAAATAAATGAATATCTGAGCTTTAAATTAGAATGAACTTAAAGAACATATTCATATATTTATACATTTACAGAACGCATCAGAGTTCATTAAAAGTAAAACAATCTGCAGATGAGTTTCTTAAAAATACACATTTATTATGGACGGTCAATGAGCTTCAGAAAGTATGAAATAGTATCAATATTTAGCTTTTACTTGTTGAGTTTGCCGCGAACTTGCCAAGATAAACAAGAAAATGTCTGGAATTGCCGAAAAATATGTTTTTAATTTCATTATTGTTTTTTGTTCGTCGAAGCAATGGGGTTAAGAAGTGTACTGAAAAAGTTTCGCAAACCGGGAAAAGTTAAAAAATATATGTGAAATTACATTCTATACTTGGCAATAACGTTATTTTTCGTCTTTTAGAGTTCTCCTATCAAATGAAATGAATTAGACTTGTTCAGAGAATACCTCAGTAAATTATATTGAGAAAGGAATTCAGTAATGATTCTTTATATACTTTAGTTTAAATGAATTGAATGTAAATATTAATTATTAAAAAATGAAATAAATTTAATTTTATCAATCAAATGTATTACATAATTTGTAAAAAACAAAAATGCTCGCAGTTAATTCTGTTTATACTTTAAAAATAAAGATGGTAAGTTGACTAAATTCATGAACATTTATATACATTTATAGATTGATGAGTAATAACCATGTTTTAGAAAATTCTAAAAATCTGGCAGCAGTTGAAATTCGGAAATTTCCCTAGAAATTCCCCCGAGTTTTAGAACAAATGTCCTTAACTTTCACTGGCTGCCAACTCTCAAACACAATCCACATGCGACTTGTTCGAGTAACGTGTTGGAAGGTTCGAAGGTGGATATTTAGAACTGCTGTTGTTGAAGGAAGATTTTACTGCTATACCTGCAAATAAAAATAAATTATGAAACATAGAAACAAATCTGGCGTTGAAACAATTCAGCTGCTGGGACTGGCAGAGTTGACTTGACATTAATTATATTTAGCAAACTTGTAACTTAGCGTAAACCCTTTTTAACCCTTCTTTGGGCCACGTGTGCGAGCATACTGCGGTTTGTTGGCAGATACATTAACAAATTGTCGACTTTTCTAGGTAAGCGTAATGCTGTCGCATAATATGCGAAGATTCTTAAATGCTGCCCCAAGGATTTAATTCGTCCTTTTGTTTATAAAGGCGCTCTCGTTCCAAGTTCTTGCCCAAAGTTTTAACGCATTTAAGTGAAATGGTTTCTTCTGGTTTCTGCAACTCGCTGATAGGCATTTTCATTTAAACTGACTTAGCTTTCAAATTTGTGTTAAATAAATCAAATGTTGGTCGGGTTACTTATCGGTATTTAGCTTAATTATTGGAATTAAGGACTAACGAAATATATAATTGTACTGTTTTAAAGAAATATTTTCCTCTTCTAAATTGTAAAGCCAATAAATGACTTGTCTTGAATCTTGCCTTGAAGTCCAGACATCTATCTCATTAATTTGCCATGCCAGGCACGTAAGAAACTGTCGTCACACTTTACTGTCTGCATAAAATATTTTCTTTAATGTAACTTGAGCTACTTTTCATTGACCTTTCACCTAAAAAGATTTAATATAAAGTTGAGTTAGCTTAGCGCGGTTTAAAGTAACATTTTAGAAGATAGCTTTAAATTTACGTTATTGTTTTTGCCTGAAAACAATTCCCAAATTAAATGTCACTTAAGTACTCTCAAATCTGTAGCATTCATTGATTAGGTGTTAAGAGTTCTCTTTATTGATAAAATGTTTCTTAATTGAATCGTATTTATCACTTGAGTGTCATAGCGTGATTTCAATAGCATTGTATGCATTTTATTTGATGCGATAAAGTGTTTCCGGCTGCGAGACAGCACTTACTTTTTCTAATATAGTTTACGGTTCAATAACTGTCAGTTGGGGGTCAGCTAAAAGCTTTTGCCCGCCCTTAAAACGGCAGGTGTTACAGGTACAAGAAATAGAAAGCAAACTACACTTGAAAGCAACGGGAAGTCCGATTTATTGAATACCAGAGAGAAATGCAATATCGCTCCGACTTTATGGATAGCCATACAATTTTAAAGTTATTTAGTCAAAGATTTTGCTTTCGAGTTCTCTCGCCGTGAGAGTTGAGCATTCGTTTTGCTTCATATCGAGATGGTTGCATCCCAAAATGTTGCATACTTTTGTGCGCTCTGTTGCCTTGCTGCTCTCACGTGGCATAAAGTAATTGAATTCACGTCAAACTTCAATGACATTTTAATGAACATTTTCGGCTATGCAATGTTCGTGTTGACAGGCTTTTCCCCCATGGCCTTACAAAAAAAAGAAAGAAGGCTTCCAAAAGCATGAGATTGTCAACTACTGAATCGAGGGAACTGCAAAACAAATGCACTTTAGACTGAACACAATCTTATACTTAGCATGTGTGTTTGGAAGATTAAAGCCAGCTTCAACACAACAGAGATGGCTTTGCTCTACTCAAATTGTAGAATAATATTTGTGTTCACCATGAGGACTTCAGCTAATAGTTTTCATAATCAAGTGGACTACTACTATTTAATATTTTGCCTTTTTGGGTTTTGAGATTTTTGTGTGGTAATGAAATAAATTTTAATTTGTATTAAATTTTGTATATAAGTAAATAATGAAAACACGAAAAATACATTTATCTTACATATATTTTTGCATCAATACAACAATTCTATCATGCATATTTAATAGAATTTTCGTTAGCAAAGCAATTCATTTATTTTAAATCAATAAACAATTTTAAATGAAACTAAAACAATCATTAAATTGAAAACATTTGCACTGAATATCCGTTTTAATTTGTTGCTTTTTCTTTTCATACTGCAATGAATTAAAAAGCATATGGAAATCATCAGTTTCTTCTGATATTATAGTCCTCACACCAGACGCGTATCAAAATTTAGAAATACTAGAAAACTGAAACCACAAAGGTGGTTTTTCGTAGATTGTTTCTCTTTTGCAGATTGCTGCAAAAAATTGTCAAACAGTTTTCATAACTGCTGGCAATGCAAATTCAAGCACTGGCACAAACACAAAAATTCACATATTCAGCTTTGATTCTGCATGAGAGAATTTTTTTAACCGCTAAGCAAAGTACAAAGAGAAATAAAATCGATTTTTTCTCGCATGCGATTTTTATATGTTTATTGGCAATCGATAGAAAATATGGATTTAAAAAAATATGAAATTGATTTGTGCAGCAAAGTAACTTTGTTTTATAAAATATAAATTTATAGAAAAGAGAGGACTGTCTGTAGCCTTCGATTCCGATTTTATAAATAAGTATTAATATATAATCAATAATTTACTTTATAAAAGAGTTGAACAATTTCAATGTGTAGTATAATTCGATTTATAAATATATTTGCAAAATAAAAATACATTGTAAATTTCTATTTCCGTCTATTTCAAGCACACTTATTTTCCACTTCACGAAAGCAAACACACACACTGTGGCCAGGTGTTAACTTTTTACCACTAAAAATGAACATGTTTAGAGTCACATAAATTCTTGCTATCAACACTCAAGGGGGAAGCAAATACAAGAATGTGTGTGTGTGTGTGTGTGGGTGAGTGTTGCAAGTGGGTCAGACAACTGGCATTTTTCGGAGGTTTTCCTAAATATTATTGCAGGTCATTTGGATGGCAAACTGGTTTGCCATTTGGCATGACTATGCTGGGGCTCTCTTCGTGAAATGTTTATTGCACTTTTATCTGCCAGCCAAATGATGGTGTGAAATTTTATGTATTTTGGATTAAGGCATTTGATCTTTCGTACATTTATTTGTGGGCTCGCATTTATACAATTTCTGTATCTATTTGTAGGGCTTATTCATTCGTATAATTACAACTCAAACAGAAAACTGAAACCCGAAAAATGTAGTGAGATTTCATTATTGGATTTCGCAATTAAAATATTGCTCACTCACTTGCAAGTGAACAATAATTAATCAAGCATTTCATTAATTTCAACTGTTTGCCAAGGAAATTGTACCAATTTAGCTCAGCCTTTTTTTTCGAATTTCTTCATCTCATTTTCGTATTTCGTTTTTCTTTGTTTTTTTGCATTCCACCTCTTGTGTTTTCTACAATCACAAAGGATTCAATTAAATACTTGGCTAATCAAGCGTAAGTATTGTTGCGCTCTCTGCGATTACATGCAGATTGAATCTACAATGGGAAATTAAAGTTGAAGGCGTGGAAATACTTTATCTATTTTATTTTTGTTATTTCTGGTTAAATTTTCGTTTATTCAAGACTTCTTATACTCTCATAATTGTACAGGATGTTCGTAATTCCCACTTTTGCAGTCTAAATAAAGTGAGTTTCGCATGCAGTTGCCCAAAATGAGGCAAATTACTTAGACAAACAATAAATAACTCATACGCAGCGTATGCCCGCGGCACTTGAGCACAAAATGCTATGCTAATCTAGCCAAGTGGATCATAAAACATTTGCATAAGCCAACAATTCACGCATAAGCCAACATTCTCGCCCTCGAATTCTCACTCTTTCTCACTTCCCTCTTCAGATGAATTTCTCTTTGAAATTTCGCTTACTGCTGGCAGTGCAAAGAATTCACAGTTGGTTAAATTCAATTTTATATAAATTCTAATTTAAAAGACTGTTTCTTCCAAGTATCGATTAAACTTGTTTCTAAGCTATATGTAATTTGATCATTGTGATAATTAATATAGATAAATGTAATCAAAATCGATTAAAAGCAAAAATGCATTTCAATGTGTAAATAATTTATTTTTATTTAGGTAATCTTAAGAATTATTAATAGTAATTGTCAGCTTAAATAACTACTACGTTTAAAAAGTATAATCATTTACTAATTTTACAATTACTTCTCTATTTTTTTTACGTAAATAACGTAAAATGTTATTGACTTCAGTCTCCCATGCTGAGCATTTTATTTCGCATTATAGTCAATTCTGTCGGGTTTGCTTTGCTTTTATCAGCTTTCACTTCTTTTTCTACCATTCCACTTTACTCTATTTATTTTTGCAAATATTTTTCATTTATCGGATTGCAACTTGTTTGCTTTCACTTTGCTCCAATTGTGCAGTTTTTATGTGCAGGATCTAAAATCAATTGTGGTTGAGCCAACATATTTTCCTCTTCCTCGCATTTCGCATGGCAATTGCAGATTGAAATTTGTACTCGTATTTGTGAAAGTCAATAATATATATATATACATAGTTTTAGTTTTATTTGATCAAGAAATAAATATTTATCGCATTTGAAAATGTTGTGCGTTGCAACGTAAAGTTACAGAAAATCGCTTTAAAATTGTAATTATAAACAAAACGAAGCATAATTTAATAGACATAAAATGTGGCTGGTAAATATTGAAAATGGTTACCGCATTTTATGGCTTTCAATATGACAACTTCAAAGTTCTTTATCACATAATTTGTTGCAGCAAATGTAAATCTATGCAAATTTTTTTTTATATTTTACGGGAAGCCATAAAAAAGCAACAAATCACCATGGCAGAAGACAATGCTGCTCAAGCTATCATTTATCGCGGACCATCATCAATCTTTCGCTCAAAATCCGTTGAGTGCATGAGCTAAGCAATTTTATTTGAAGATTGAAAGCTGACTGGAGAGTAAATCGTATCATTTGCCAAAATTTAAAAGCTCAATTTTTATTATATTAATATTTCTATATTCGAAATATAGTTAAATGGTTTTTATTGCTCCCCAAGTTGACAGGACTTGATTGCTTTCAAACTTTATTATGAGTATTAAAAATACATTGTATGGAACGTATGTCAATTCTATATTATATATAACGTATAGATACATTAGGTTATCGTGCAAGTTCTTAAAGTAACTCTAGACGGTAATTTAAACTTTTTATTCACATGAATTCATTAAATTCACATTGTGTGGCTGCCACATGCAGAAATGTGCTGTCATTAAGACAAAGTTTGTCTCTTTCAAAATTTATGTCTACTTTTCCTTTTACTAATGTGGATGTATAATTATATACAATATAGATACACTCAACGGAATCGATTCGAATGTTTTGAGGAAATATCCATTAAATTATATTTTGTTATGTGATGTATTTAATCTGTCAACGTATTCATATGCTTAATATGTGGCCTCAATCTCATCGTAAATTTTAATTAAAAACCTGACAATGCCAGGCAATAATTGTTTCGTAGCTTACATCAATTTCTGTAGTTCAATATAATTTAAAGAAGTTAAAATACTCTAGCAAAAGTTGTGAGATATTTCATGAGGAATACCTACTTCGAAAACTTTTGCAACTTTCACGAAATTTCCGCCTCAGTTGTTTGTGACTTTTGTAATTTTTTTTTAATCTTCCATTATACCCTTGTGATCCTTATTGTTGCAGGGTAATAATACAAACTGTCACCGACATCATCAATCATATTCGCATGCAAATTAATGCTTATGAGCCTTTCGTTATAATCTGCTCGGATTTAAAATATTGTCTGAATTTCGTCCTTTCAGCAGAATTAATTGAACTGCAATTCGCCTGCGACAGAACATGGTGCAAATGGTTTATTTACTCCAGCAAAAATCTCAGATAAGTGGCTCTTAATGAGGTTTCATTATTGCAAGTACGTGACAGTAATAGCATCGAAATTAACTTCATATGTCGAGACCATAATCAATATGCGCAGATAAACAATAAAGCATTCGGTGGAGGTAATATCGAAAAACCTTTTAAAATATTTAATGAGTGCAAATACTTTGTTTTATTTAATTATATAATTATTGCAAAAATACTTTCATTGTTTGCTTTATTGAATCAATAAGAGTACAGAGACAACATTTTGCACTGCGATATAATTATTTTTATATTTATTTCTGTATTCCCTAAAACCAACTCGATTGTTTCCCAAGGCATTCAACAAAAATAAAAACACATGTTGTCTACAGCTCAAGTTCTGTTCTCTGTTCATCGTTTGACAGCAAAGTTAACTTGTTGACACGTTCAGGCCAAAAGGTTGGGAAGACAGCAAACATGGCATCATCGAAACGGAGCAAAAAGTGTCCCACATTCGTCAGACTCGAATTCTAACTAATATCCAGCCTAATTGACATCTGATTGAAGGCACTGGATGCTAAGTGCACCTGAAACGGAAACGGAGAGAAAACATCAGATGGGTGTTGTACGTGTTGGCAGGTTTCTTCTCATTCTTCAATCAAAAGGCAGCTGTGTTTATGACTGCCCTACGAATGAGTCAGAACAAAAAACAAAATAAATATGGCCAGCAGAGCGTGAGTTTCTCTTCTGCTCATGCTCGTTATTAGTTCGCACATAAATAACTTTCATAAAATATGTTTGTAAGCAGGTTTTTATACCCGTCGCCCATATGGTGCAAGTGTATCTCTGAGACTATAAAAGATAGAGCAATCATTTTTATTTTGCAATCGGGTCAAAATTATTTTTTTTGTAATATATAAAAATATTTTTTTTGTGGGTTATGGTATATTTTGAATGAATCAACATACGACTGTTGATATGTCAAATAAAACAACCGGTGTATTTTATTATTTATTTTAAATATTAATTTGGTATCTTTTTAAAATTATATTGTATGGTATACCAAATATAATATTGGGTTTTATTTAGTATTTTGTTTCGAATATTAATTTCGAATCCCCTAAAAAATTATACAAATTGATTCTATTAAAAATTGATATTGGTGTACTGATATACCAAAAAAAAAAAAAAATCGATATATTTTAGTATTTTTTCATACCATTAGCTTGGTATCTTTTAAAAAAATATACGGTTCTGGTTTTTAATAAATATGGATAGTGGTATATTGATATAGCAAATATAACATTCAGTATACTTTAGTATTTTTATTGTAATATTAATTGGTGTCTTTTAAGAAATATGCAGTTTTTATTTTATTGAAAATTGATAACGGATATCTTACAGTTGAACACACTTGTCTTTAGCTGGTTCTCCTGAGTTTTTGTATTACTAAAATTTGTATTAAAATTCCCAAGCAACAATGTGGCATCCAGTAGGGTAGTTTATTTGTTAACTCTGCGTTCTCTGCATTTTATGCATACTTAATTAAATGCAATTTAGTTTCCCCTCGTATATGGCGGCTGTGGGGCAAAGTGTCTAACCATATTAGTCAAGCTAATTAAATGCTGTGTCGAGACATGCTCATAAAACAAATGTGCTGACTACAGCGTAGAAGAAAAATTCGAATATAACTGAAACGAGAGAGAGACTCCCATTGCTTAAGAATACTTATTACTTGAATGCTTTCAGGTTGCATGTTCACAGTTGCATAATTGTGCCAAATTATTGCAACAAATGTCGCAATGTTACTGTCACTTGCATCCTGTTCATTCAACTACAATGCGTTCACACCATTTCCCAGTTTGACGCTCGACAACTCGGTATTAAAAATGAATATTCGCTTAAATGCTGAGATACAAAGGGACCACGCCTTCCCATTGTCTGAGCACTGCACAAAAAAGAATCGCAGGAAGTGCCGCAGAAAACAAGTGAAACATTAAATAAATGCGGGTGGCAAGAAGGATACTCTGTGAACGGCAAAAGTATATGAAAATGGAAACAACTTAAAAATGTATTCCGCAAACTCTTTGCTGCTTCATCTAGAGGGTATTTATTGCTGTAATCGCCTCGAGTGTTCACAGCAATCCATTGCCGCCTTAAACATCAAGAAACAATAGTTAGTGCTCGAGTGCTCTAAATGGTTTTCTGCTTTAAAAATGTTTAATCTCGTTGCAGGAAATCCTGCTGGGGCAAAATCCTGACAGCCATTGGATGTCCTGTCAGTTAGACAATTGAATGTGGTCACAACCTGTGACTGCTGCTGTGACTGAAGTTCAACTGTCTTTTCGCTCTCTTTTATTGGATTCCAGTTCCAGTTTGTGGTGGCCACATTTATTTTGCCTTCAACTTGCCAATAGTTCTTTGTGGCTCTCTCTCTCTTTTTGTAAATATGAGGGAGACTAAGATAAATAGAAGTAGCATATCGAGACGGAGCTGCTAGCCATGCTGATACCAGCAGTCATCATTCACCTGTCTCTGGGTCATCTTTGCTGACCAGCAGCAGCTGCCTGAGGTTACCAAAGTAATTTCCTACCTCGTCTGCTGTTTCTTGAGTTTACTTTGGATGTGTGTGTGTGACGAGGACTTAGCAAATATCCACCTGAGGGATATTGCTGTTTTTCGGGTAAATAAATGGGATAGCCAAACTCGGTTGCGGGGCATCAGCAAATGTGTAAATATATATGCGAGTATATTTTAAAGTTATTAACTCGATTCTTTTATACATTTTAAAGCACTTTAAAGTGAAAATAAAGGGCTGTTTATATGCATTACAATTGCAATTTTCATGGTATAACTTAAATAATATTATAAGTATTTAAAGTTTTTAGTCAGTTGTTAAAACATGGTAAACAAACAAGCCAAATTTTATATTGTCTCGATTTGTGGGCTATTATTTTACATATACCTTTGTTTTTTTCTTTGGCATTTTTCCAAGTTGTTGATATACTGTAAGGGAAAATTTCTTAAAATAAAAATTTTATTTTAAAAGATTTATTTGTAGCGAATGTTATCGAGACCAACAAACAACACCAATTTAGTGAGGGTGGGTTGGTAATTAAAATAATAATTGTTCCTAATAATTTGCTTGCTCTTTCAAACCTCTTTTTTAATGACACAGATCTTCAGACACTTAACATAGAGGAAATAAAAATTCGCATAACTAGTATTAATAAACAACAATTGGTGATCAATGAGGAGGCATTTGGTGCACTGGCAAATGATTCTGTTATTGTTCTAATACAGGTGAATTGCCCAAAATACAATTTAATACCGCTAACACTGATCTTATATTTATAGGTTCACACACGCTTTGAGTATTTGAAGCATTTGATTTACAGTCTGTCGCAAGCGAGAAATATCTCGCAGGCTTTGTTGATTTTCTCGCACGATTATTATGATAATGCCATCAACGATTTGGTGCAATCAATCAAGTTTTGCAAGGTGATGCAAATATTCTATCCACATTCAGTGCAAGTGCATCCAAATGAATTCCCAGGCGATGATCCTAGCGAATGTTCACAACAGAGTTCAATGGAAGGGTGAGCACAAAAATAAATTACTTTATGCATATTTTAATTTTATTGTTATTCATCTGTCTAAGAAATCCCTTGATTAAATGCAATAATGTGTTACACAAAGCGAATATTACGCAGATGAAGCATCATTGGTGGTGGAAGGCAAATATGGTTTTCAATGGACTAGAAATTACCAAGCATCACAAAGGTGAAGTTAGTTTTATGAATTAATTTATATTTGCTTTGAAATTAAAGAAATTACTTATTTTTATAGTAAAAGCCATGCTTTCTTGTAATTACTTTTTCTCTAACTCTTTTAATTTTCTACTGTTCTAGGTCTCGTTTTGTTTCTGGAAGAAGACCACTATGTGGCCGAAGACTTTCTGCATGTGCTGTCGCTAATGCAAGAGAGTAGAGGCAATTTGTGTCCAGACTGCAATGTGCTGGCACTCGGCAATTATCTACAGTCATTTCAGTACTTTACATACCACAAAAAGGTGAGTAAATAACCACATACTGTAGTTGATTGTCTATTATGTTTGTACTTATTGCTTTAAGGTTGAGTCCGAGCCTTGGTTTATTGGCAAGCACAACATGGGCTTTGCCATCAATCGCACACTTTGGACTAACATAAATCGTTGTGCCAAGTCTTTTTGCAACTATAACGATTACAATTGGGACTGGTCACTGCAACACGTCTCCAGTTGGTGCCTCAAAAGTCCATTGCTTGTTATGGCAATCAAAGGAACGCGAGTTTTTCACATAGGCAACTGGCAAGTTGTTAAACTAACTTAAAATTACAAATACTAATTAGAAAGTATTTGCAGTGGCTTTCATCATTCCAGCGACGATTGCACTTCGGCTAATCTCATTACAAAGGTGCAACTTGTTTTGAAATCTGCTCGAGAAGCTCATCAGCTCTATCCCACATTTCTGAGAATGGTTAAACCGCTGTTGATAAAACGCCAAAAAGTGAGCAAACATTTCGAAAGCTTCGGTCGTTGGACCGATCCACGTGATCATCAACTTTGCCTTAACAATACGCTGACAAATCGCTAAATATTGCCTGCCAAATAAACCGACTTTCATGCAGTTGACAATGCATAATAATTATGCAGGTAAAATTTGACCGGCTTAGATATGCGGCTCTCCGTCTTTTTTTTTGTTCCACCATTTTGCGCATAATTTGTGTGTGAAAACTTTGCCCAGCTTTGCGCTTGGCGTTTTTACAGCTGAAACCCTAATAGAAGCTCAACCGTTTGCCCTGATAAACTTTCAAATTTGCATGCTAATGAATGCCGCGAATCCCCAGCCAGGAGATTGCGATGAACTTTTTAACCTATGCTTGTGCAGTGAGTGTAACCCAACTATACTAGGCTACATATATGACGTAGAAAGGTGATATAAAGGATTTCTTCCAAAAGATTACACAAGCTAAACAGTTGCATATTTTTGCACAATTTAAAGTGTAAGTTTCTCACAAAATATGCCAAAGTTCTGTGGAAATCTTTTAGTAAATTACTTGCATTTTTCTTTCATATCAAATAATAATTTCTACTCCGCAAAATGCTGTTGCAACTGTGTTGCACTCGCTTTGATTTATTGCCTTCAACCGCAGATTGAAATTGAAGCACTGCCACACAGATGTTTCAATTCCGAGTACTTAGAGCTCTCGGCATCAATATCGCGTTATTGTTATTGCCAACGTTGGTTTTGTTGGTTGTTTGCACAGAATTTATTGTTTACTATTTTGTTAAGCATTCCCTGCATTGCAAAGTATCGATAATGGCTTTTATTTATCGCTGCAAATTTCGCTTGTTTTTCATTTTTATGCGCACAAATTAATTGCTAGTTGTTGGGTATTTAAGTGAATTTACTTAAATTGTTTAAATTACCATTCAGCTGCAAATTAAATTATAGCAACTCGATTCAATATTGCCAGTTTAGAGATTTTCCGATTATTTTTTACGCTGCGATTTTTATGCTATGTCAGCTGTGAAGTATGAAAGCAGCTGCGAAAATTTAAGTGCCAGTCGAGTGTGAAAAATCCTTAAAATCTTTGTGACATGGATTTATTTTATGCTCTGCGTATGAGTTATTTTTTATTAATATTGTGAATTATGTTTTTGGACATAGTTTGAAGTGATGTCGGAGAGTTTTATTGTCTTTAAACAGGGGCAAAGCTTGAATAGCTTACATCACAAATCATACGATACTGGCAATTGTAAAATAGATTATTGGATTACGCTGGCTCTCAGCTGATAATGGAGTTTGCTTTGAAGTGCGAGCACAAAAGCAGCAAGCGGAGTAAATGGAGTTTTGCTTTGATATCTAATAACGCCAGTGCAAAAGAATAGGGACAAAGCTTAAGTAAAAAGGTTCGCAATGTAACTCAAATTAATAGAAAAGGGATGTTTAAAATTGCATGAATTTCGAATGTAGCTTAACAAGCTTCAATTTCATTTTGTACATTTTAGAGTAAACCTTTTCTTATAATTACCTCACCAATTTAATATTAAATGACAAAAACATAAAATGAAGAGTTCTCTTAGCAGCAAAAGAATTAAAGTTTCTTTAAAGCTACTGCTCAGTTGTGAATGCCATTAGAGAAGTTTTTTGCAACAGATGCATTAATTTAATCTCATCACGTTGGCTGTTTGCATAAATCAGCGTTGACTCGGCTGCCAACTTCAGAATGACGTCAGAAGTGGAGGCCTTGGCTTTAAAGCATTTATAGAGTAGTCAAATTTCATGTACTCTATAATCCCTTATTAAATTGTGTATTTTACAACTAAAATTTATTTAATATGTTGGAAAAAGGAGAAACACGTTTTCAATATTTGGCTGAGATATGCGTTGCTGCATTCATGATTATGATTTAAATAAATTGCTGAAAAGGGATTCGTGTGTACTTTTGATTTTGTCAAGCAATCAAAAATTCAAAGTATGCAATCTCTCCACTTCCCTTGAGTCATGTTTTTGCGACATAAGCATAATCAATGGCTTGAAACTGAAATGGATTCCGAGTTTCGGCAAACTCGAGGGTTGTGTGAGTGTGTGTGTGTTTTGTTTTTTTGTTTTTTGTGTAACATTTCTGCATCATTAAGTAGCTGAGCAAGTTGAGAATATGCTAATAACTGAGAAGCGTTGCGCATACGCCTCGTTGTGCTCTAAGGATAGAGTTTTTGTAAGTGAAATGCTGATGTGTGTCTTAAAGGATAGAGCATTTAAATCTGCATACGAGTTCAGACTAAACGAAATTCTTACTTAAAGATATTTTTCTGGTTAAACTGTATTTAAGTGGCTTTGATATTATTTAAAAGTAGGATAATCAGTAAAGTGCCTGGCGAGAAGATAAATATAAATTGTCTGTTAGCATGTGCAACTGAGCTGTCATCTTGAATGAGATTTCTTTGTGACTGCGTCACTCAAATAAATTAGCAAGAAAGCTGCGCTGATGTATGCTTAGATTGCGACAAAAATGTCTGCTTGCATTTAAAGTCGCCATTGAAAATGGTAAAATGGAAGCAAATGGAAGCAGAGGTTCAAGGATGGATACAACATTCACACACACACACACACACAGTGAGATCTTGTAAACCATACACCAAACACTCAGACAACTTACTATGAACATCTTCACATATGTTTCCTTAGTTTTGTGTGTGCGCCAAAAACGAATGCATGTGTCATATTTGCTTGCCTGTCTGTCAAGTGCGGTGTTTTTGGCTCAGAAACTACTCGACTACGAAAGAGAACCGAGTAAAGCGTGGAGAGTGGAGAGAGAGAGAAACGAAAACAGAGCAATGTGGCAAACGTGTACGTATTTCAGACTTATGGCAACAGCTTTTCTGAGTTAGTGCCAACATTGTGCGCACTTTATTAGTGTCCCAATAATGTTGGCATACTGGCGTATACGTGATGTGGCAACATTTTAAAACTCCCAACAAATTCAGTTTCATTTGTACACTATTCATATAATTTGCACGGTACCTAATTTAATACAAATTTATACATTTAAAAGTGTATACAACAAAAAAGAAATCTTAATTCAAATCACAAGAGAAATATACAGAAAAGTTGAAAATTTTCTGAAATAGTTTGTGAATTTTTTGAGATGCTTCTATCTTTATATTTTTTAGTGGTATCGGTTTTGAAATAGCTTTGCGAAATATGTATTTTCTAACTGAATTTTATAAATGCGATATTCTCTATGTTTCTGTGTATTTTGTATGCGAATGATTTCTGCATACCAGCAAAATCAACTCGCTTTTGGTATGCACATAAACAGCTAACAAAAGGTGATAACAAATTGACATTCAGTGTCAATCGTCATCGACATAGAGACTTCAATGCATACAAAGAGAATCACGTGAAAATTATATACGACAAGCACCAATTTATGTGATTCCTTGTCGGAATGTCAGACATCAGCATATACACATATAACTCTGTGTCTGAGGCGTAAATATTATTTGGCAGCAGCAGAGACTGAGACATGAGATTTTGTGTTGATATTCACACTCTTTATGGAATTTATGTGTGTCTCTCTCTTCTCTTGGCTAAACTCACTAAATTAAGTTATGAATTTAAATTGCATATTTTATAATAATGCGATATGTTTGTCATTCCCAAAATTTAGGAAATTTATTTCAATTAACTAATTTGAAAATGAAGTAATTTTGTTATTTGTGGAATTTGCAAACATAATATTGCCGCAGCTGAATTTCTATCACCTATGTGTTTGGCATTTATCGAAAATATCTAAATGAAATCAAAATTAATTGATAAACACATTCAGCTGGCTGTTGATATTAAATACCTTTGTGCATTATCTTCTCCATTAATGATTTTCGATCAATTTTTTGTTGGAGCGTTCACTTAAATTGCACAAAATAAGAATTTTAACTGCAGTCTGAAGAAATTTAATATCTTTACGCTACAAATTATGCTAAACGGGTTTCATAAATTTATATATATTTTTCGCTTTTAGTGAAACAGTGTAAAATACAAATTGTTTTCAACGTTTAGTAGTTTACTTCGTTTATGATATTTTCCACAATTAAATGCAGTTTGGATTGTATTTAAACCTAATTCAAAGACTCGTCATTTTATTAAATTGCTATTTTAATGTGCACTTTAATATGCAAAGAAAACTGTCACCTTTAAATGAAATTTAATTATGGAAATGTAGCAAATTTAATTTAGTAATAAAAGATAAACATTGATATCAATAAGTGGCTTATTGAATTTATAAATTAATCATAGGAAAAGGTCTAATCCTTTGCATATCGATGTAATCCCATTAATGGTGATTGTTGCCTGCTGCATTAAATAATTAATTGTGGTTTACGTAATTTTCCAACACTTTGCTAGCTAACAGAATGAACATTTGCCTTGATTAGCAAACTCAATTGTGAAAATCTCATGCATATTAAAATGCCTTTGCCAAGATTAACGTCTTTGTTTAATATTTACACAGCAGCTGATAAGCAAATCAAACTTGAGGCGAAATATAGTATGAAGTTAGCATTTGGCAGCCTGGACATTTTACGTGACTTCCTTTTGGATAAACAGTTTTCTTGTTTGCTTCGTTTTGCAATTGAGTTGAAGTTGGGTTAGCGTTGTCATTCGTTATGTATCCTTTTCTTGTTAACGCCACAGATGGTAGCAACAAAAAGCATAGACAGAGTGAAATGTGACCAATATCAGCTGTTGCCATGTGATATCAGGCCAAACAATTTGCATTAAGCGTTTGATGCGCTCGCTCAAAGACCAAATACGAGTAGACAAAGTTCATATTTACAGACAAACTTTGACGATGCTCTTTGTGGCACTTCCGTGGCAGCCACTTCCGGTGCACACTTAGCCACTTAGCATATGCTTTGGCTTCGGTTCGGTTCGGAGCTGCAGCTCGCTCAAGTATGAAATTCAAGCATATAACATGGAAATGGTTTCAATATGAATGGATCTCAGAGCAAGCACAATGTGAGCAGAGATTGATGAAAAGTTTTCTGCGAAGAGATAGCTTAAAGTGCGGCATCAAACATCCAGAAGTCAGTCTCGCTCCAAATTGGAGTCACTGTGGCAAAGATGCATTGTGAAACCCGCAGCATAATTGACATTTGATTAACGCACAGAGCTCAGTTCTCATTTCTCAGTTCGTTCCTGTTGTTGTCCTGTTGTCCTTCAGCACGAAGCGGGCGAGATAAATTGAAAGTGCAACTCAGTGTGAAACGTTTTTGGGGTCCAGCAATATTCGCAATTGCCACGTTGCCACATCGATGTCCATGTCCATGGACAGTGTCAAATTTTAATGAGTTTAATGGAGCCACAGCATAATGCAATAAAGTACACAAAATGGCATTTTAATGGCGTTCACATCAACTATGTATATTTTTTTTGTGTTGTTCATTTTCCAAAAAAAAAACCTACTTGCATAGCGCATTATTAAATAAATCTTGTTGTTGCTTTTTTTTAGCGTTAATTAAAACTCTCTTTTGGCAGTGTAAAAAAATTAATAAATCACCAGCAAAAAAATGTGTAATTATCACAAATAATTCAACAATATTCATTGAGAAGCAAATATTGCTCAATTAATATTATCAACCGCAATATCTGCTTATGATTTGAAATACAATTATAGTCTCAAAAGTGTAGTGCACTTTTCATTATTTGCAAACAAAACAATGTTTAGAATCTGTAAATGCATTTTGATTCAATTAGATTGCAAAGTGCAATAATAAAATTAATATTTTTTGTTAAAAGCATGCAGCAAACCAAATTGAATTGAAACGAATTTAATAAAAAAAAAGATATTTAAAAAACGAAACAAATGATGGACAACAAATCACGAGTTTGCATATCAAATATGGATGATATCAATGTCAGAAAATGCAAAGCCAATAAGTTTTGTTAGCTGCAAATATTTGTAGCCAATAATAATACAAAGCAAAACACATTTGAGTTGGAATCACGTTTCGGGCGACAACAAAGCCGAAATAACTTCGATGTAATAATGCAGTGCATCATCGGTTGCATAATAAATAAATAAATTCGAAATGTAAAATTGACATTGTAACAATATAGTGCATTGTTTATTTGTTTATATCACAAACATTGCATTAAATATGCATTTGTATTCAAACGATATGCACTATATCAAATACTAATTAGCATGTATTCATAGCAACTTTTCCAATGAATACATCCCTGAAATATGCATTCAATATGCCGGAAATTGCATGTGTACAATGAAAGAAACTTCCACAGCTGCTTGCTCCTATCTTTTTATTTTGTCAGAAAACAAAGCAACTTTAACTGTGACTGTGTGACTGTCAGCTATGAGTAATCCATGCAAGTGCCTGTGTTGTATGTAGTTGCTACAATGAGAAGAAAAAAACAAACAAGTAAGAAAGCAACAGTCGAATGTGCTCGACTTTGAGATACCCGTTACCCATTTTGAGTAAGAGCAAAACAGTGCAGTAGTAATTTTCAAATATACCATAAACATACTGAAATATACCAGATTGCCACTCAAAGCAAAAATATAAAGTAATGAAGAGCAAATAAGTGCAGTATTATTCTTAAAATATACCGAACTAATACTATAAACATACTAAATATATACAGAATGCTATATTTGGTATTTTGATATACCATATAGCGCGAAAAATACCAGATTGTATTGTATATTCAAAGCAACTAAGACACACAAAAAAGTATATCTTAGATACATTCTACAATTATTACTTGTTTGTAAATTAACAAAATTTTAGGTATCACAAAGACTATAGTAACTAATGTATGTCCCAAATAAAATTCAAAATTACGCTTGTACTTTACAAACATTTTAATCATATTTGATCTACACTCAAACATAAAAAGTACTGACGAAAAAAATGTATATCTCTATCTCTGAGATATAAGAGTTTATGCGGCCAGACAGACAGATATGGACATGACTATATCATCTCGATCAAGAACATATATACTTTATGGAGTTGGAGACGCTGTGTACTGCTGACACAAAGTTAGAATACCCTTTTACCCAATGGGAGGGGCGGGTATAAAAAGAACATGCAGCTGGCGGAAACGGAAACTAACAAAAATACACAGGCACTTGAGCATGTATTCGTTTTCATTTTTTGAAGACGAAATGCTACATGACAGTTGCACAAGTTATGCTTGTGCAGACCAGATTGATGCAAAATATTTGCTCAAGCGTTTGGCAGTGAAGCGGAAATGCAGAGCATGATTTGGTTATCATCTTGTGCACATGCTTGTATAACATATTACGTATACGCACAGTTGTATTAGTGCTTGTTTATGCTTAAGCATGAATCATGCAAAATTATTGCAACTTGAGTGCATGCCAATAAGTTCGATTGACCTGAGCCAAAGAGCCATACCGAATGCTTAATGGGCTCAATGGAACTAAGACTAATTGGCAGACCTTCAGTTGGGAGAAAATCTTTAAAATATTCGACGAGTATCTCGACAACGCAATCAGCATAATAAATGAGGGTCAGCGCAGCCAAAGCTGCCATAAAAGAGGATTAATGCGATTGTTTGATGCCATCTTTGAGCTTATAAGCTACACGCGGCGTTGCCCACAAATTCTCACACGGTTTAATCCTTTGCGCTGTCAATAACACAGCCAAAGCTTATGAAAGGCACAAAGCCAAAGTGAATGACGAATAGAGGCAACGTTGGCTTATATCTGCATACAGAACTTCAATTTAAACTCACTTGAATTGAAATGCGTTTTTGATTATCATGTGCAATTTGTAATCTGACTACTATATGGTATATGACTTCTTCAAATAATATCTAATTATACTTTATGGCTGGCAGCAGTTTTGGTTTAATTAAATGAACAACGTCTCTTTTGTTTTGCAGCCACAGCAAAGCAAACAATGCGCAAAAAGCCAACAATGGCAACAAAAAGGCCCGAAAAGCCAAAGAAAAGTGGTGGAAAATTACGAATAAGGAAACGCGTGCGTCTCAAATGCCAAACTAAAGACAATAAAATTCATTTTATTGTTGCTTTTAATGGCATTTAAAAGGTCTTTAAGTCGCATTTGGTTGCTGCTCATTTCCAGTCAGTCAATTGACTGTCGATTTATATGCATTTATCGCGCTTTAATTCCACGGCGATGCTTTAAGTAATGTGATAGTTATTGTCAAATATATATTCCAATTACAACTACAAACAAAACCACAATCTAATGCCAACAATTTTGTTCACAACTACTTTGAATTTGAATTCAACTAAGAGTCACGCATTTTGTGTCCAATAAATAAGATAACAAGGGTTCGTGGAAGCGCAGAATTTTCACGTCGAAACTATAAATCGACATGATTTTAATTAAAATAGAGCAACAGTCCACAATGAGGAAAACTGTTTTTGGGTTCGCATAAATCGTGGCCCAAAAACTAATTTCGTTTGATAAACTGAATGTGACTTGGGTTTCATTAGATTGTTAACTTTATTGGATCCTCTCTCTTACATCTTATAGTACTTAAAGGATTGTACACCTGTTGGATTATCTAGCTGAAAACTATAACTATGATTCCTGCATTGATTTAGTTGTCATTGCTATCAAATTATGTTTTGCAATTGAATTAAATTTAGCGCAAAATAAAAGTTTTCCTTTTCACACTTTCTGCTGGCGATTGCTAAAGTAAAAGACCAACTTTTTATTCATATTGAACATTCTACTTTCAAAGTAGTCTCTGCAAGTTTTTCAGCTGAGTTATTAAAACTAAAGTGATTTTGAGGTTTCCCAAAAAAAAAAAAAAAAATAAAAGGAGAATGTGCTGACAGTACAGTGGTTAAAGTTTCATTAAATAATGGGAAAAGTTGATTTGATTACTACTACAAAATGCTTATGCAAATCTCAGAGATTCAAGACGCTGGTTATCAGTTATTAAAGACGTGCCAAAGTAATCAAAGCATCGTCAAATTTGGTTTTATAGCTGCCACACTCATAAGCATAGAGTTGTCTTTTCTCTTTTTTTTTGGAAATCCATTACGAAATGATGACCAAGTCTTTCTTACAGCTGAGTAAATAATATTAATCTTGATGCTGATGGTGATGCTGATGCTGATGCTGGGTGCCTAAGCCACACAAAAAGCTTACAGAATTCATCACAATGAAATCAACGAAAATGAACAGCTGAAAGGCCAAGTGAAAATGCTTTTGTGTGAATGGGCCAAAGGCAAACACTCTCGCAATTGCACAAAAAGGCCCAGAACAAACACAAAGGCTAACTGAAATTGCTGTGGCTAATAACATTATTGAATGAAAATGTGGCACGTTTCCCACTTTCCCTTTGTTGTTGTTGTTGACCCTCCCAAACCATCGAAACCAATTTACTTGTGAGTGGTGTAAACAAATAAAGAAGCTCAACTAAAACCCCAATCAATTGTATTACTTCTATTGCAGTGTGCAGGCCAAGCAAAAAACCAAAAAAACAAAAAAAAATGTGAAGAAAATTCGAAATTGTTTGACCATTCAGGCTAAACTCAAAGCTTAGCAACGAATTATTTGCTATCGCCTGGCTTAATATGATTTTAATTAGAAATGAAAAGTTTTTCCATTTCCTTTAATTGGCATTGATAGAAATCAAGGTTTAATTGCCAACACTTTTGAGGCTGCGCCGCTTCGTTTAATATAAAATTACGATTTCTTCAAGCAACTAATAAATATCCATAAAAAATAAAATACAATTGTTTAACCTTTTCTGTAATTATTTATCTTTAGTTGCCACGTGAGAAAGTAAAAAATTTAGTGTCATAAAGCTTGAGCGTGAAAATTGAACTTTAGACCTTTATGTCATACTCGTTATTTATTACGTTAATTTAATTGGCATAATAGATAGCGGGAAACCATCTCGATAATTGACCTTTCTCCATTGGAGCAGTGTTGAATTAAACGTGAACTGAGTGCCATTTTATTAAAATGGCAGCGGCATTTATGACATGTTTCTTAATTAAATAAACGCAGATAAACGGACACGAATCTAAAGCATAATTACGAGTGAATAGTATGTTGAATTTTTTTAAGTTTGAACATCATTTATAGTTAATATATTTGAATAATATATTTTAATGCTAATGAGATGCCAATAAATTAATTGAGAAGCTATTTTAAAAGCACAGCTTAACCTCTTTTAAGTTAAGTTAAGTTTTTAAATTGTTAAATTAGCCTCTAATTTACTTATTATTATATTGTATTTTAAATTTATCGAAAACCTGATTCCAACCTTTCCCTTTTATTCCGAGCAATAATTATTTCCTTAAGAATTAATTAGGGTAATGTTATCAAATAAAGCAAGGTTTCTATCCGCCTCCGTTTCACCCACCGCAGTGTTTAGCGATTTTAATCTAAAGTGCGAACTCATTTTCCATTTCACACTTCAGTGCAGTGAGCAAACACACACACACACATCTATGTGTGTGTGTGCACAGACATGCATAACTAAGTATAATGTAGCTGACTTGTAAAAGCAATGACAACATTCAAAGTACAACAACACTAACAATAACAACAACTCTGCGCTTATCTCCTCGCTGCTGTGTTTGCTGAAAGGCGGAAGGCTGCGACAGCGAACATGTGACATTAACTTGCTCTTAAATGCAGTCGAGAAATAAGACTCACATTGCAAGAGGGACGGAATAAAAAGGCAATGTTGCACTTGAGTTGCGTGTTATAAGTATTAAAGCACAGGCTTAAATTTAAATGAAATTCGTTCAGCATAAAAAATAGACAATTCCAAAAACAAAAACATACAATTTTAAAGCTTTTAAATGGCAAAAAGAGAATAGGCAAGCATTAGCGAAAAAAAAACATATCTCAGACATTTTTCTATATTGATTGCCTAACCGTTGGCAAAATGAATGTCACAATTTTTACGAGCATAATCAATTTGAGTTGGTCTTTGAAATCGAATGTTTTTTCTTGCATGTGTTTCACACATTCAATTAAACAATTTGCAGCTTGGCAACAAAAAAAAACAAAAGGAATTTATTCACTACTAACAAAATTGTTCAATTTGGAGTGCATTTTATTACAATTATTTGCACAGCTCAACTCTAAAGTACTTTGTAATTTAGTTGTAAAAAATGAAAATAAATGCAGGTGCTTTATATGCGTATGGTTTTAATTACAGAGTACTAAATGCACAAGCGGAAGAGCAAAGGAAAAAAATGTGATATAAAATTAACGTTCACACACTCCATAAAAATTGTAACACAATTTGTAATTTCGTAAAACTTTCTAGCATAAATTGTCGAAATAAAATGGTCATAAATTCGCAGACAGTTTAATTTGTCGCTGCCACATAAAAATTAAAAATACATTAAATACAAATTGCAGTCTAGTTAAGTGGAAGAAAAAGGTAAGAAGATATAATTTGGAGACCTCACTAAGCATAATAGTGTTTAAAGAAATATAGATTCTAATGACAACTTTTCTATTTCTTTAGCTCTAAAAGATTGGACAAAATATTTATTTTTCCACTGAACTCTGCATTTTTTGATAAGAAGATGTAAATTTTGGCTAGCATAAAATTAAATCGACAAAAGTATGAAATGAAATTCAGTCAGGCCACTTGAAACTTTGGCTTTTTGCCAGGCCAAAGTTTTTTTTTCGGCTCAAAAATGCCGCAATGACCTCAGAAAATGTTGGCCCAATGGGTGTCTGAGTTATGTGCGTGTTAAACAAAAAAACAAAAAAAAAAAAAAAGTTCGCACACTCAGCGAAATTTTCAAATTGATTTCGCTAATTTGTTGTGTGAACTTTTTCCACTCTCTTCTTCTTTGTGTTGTTGTCGTTGTTGTTGTTGAGATGGCGCAGACATTCACTTAAATTTAGATTTACAAAGCAAACAAGCCAAACAACCAGCCAGCCAGCCAGCCTCAAGAGCCTCAACCGCCAGCCGCAAAAGATATTTCAACCGAATAATTGGCAATTTTTCACAAGCACGCAAAAACAATGCCAGTTTCTTGGCGTACGATGAACCCCTTGAGAGGCTGAACACACACAGCACACAACCAAATGCAATGGGGGATCATTAGATGTGCTCACATGTCCACGGCAGCTTCTTTATTTAGCATACATTCAAGCGCCGTCTGTAATTGAAACAACGCTTGCCACCATTTTGCATTAACTCCATTCAGGAATCAAGTATTCACGTATACGTAATAAAAAGTGTGACAAAAATTGTCCCAGTTCTGATTGCAACGTGTTGCAAGCGAACATGTTCGATGTCGCATCGCAGATGCGGTCGCTGTTGAAAATTTCCCTTTATCTGTTAAGCTGAAAGTCTTTGATTAAGATAAGCGAAGGAAAGCCATGTTAAGAGTTTAGTTCACAGCGAAAGTTAGACGAGTGCGGTTCAAGCAACGGACACCAAGTCGAATAAATAAATCACGAATAGTGACTGTGCGATTTGATCAACTTATTAGTTATTATCTTTTAAATGCAGAGAATCAAACGAAATTTAAATGTCTAACAAAGTGTGACAATAATAAGCAAGTTTTGTGACATAAAGTGAAATTGCCAAATGCAAAGTTGCATAATTTCAATAAATAAACAAATCACGTTTCATCGCTACTGAAAACGAGGTATTCATTTCGGTTAACCAAATCAATAAATTAAATCAATTAATATGTAGACCAACATACGACAACTGTCAGATCGCATTTAACGTGTATGTTCCGCTTTAAATTGCGTATACGTCTCGTGTGACACTTTACGCAAACTCGATAAAAAGGATAATTGTGCGCAAAGAGCGGTGTACGACAAAACCTCTGTTGGGAAATAATAAAGCATAAATTCAGTGTGAATCCATGCCTGGCTACTGATATCCATAATTATGCCGAGTTTCAGTTCATTTCAAGCACAATGAACAATTCTCGTTGCGCGGCGTTTGTTGTTGTTATTAAACCTCATCTGCATATATATGAAAATGGGTGTGTTCGAGACAGACGAGTGTGCTATCCGAATATTTTTTTGTGATTCTGAATTGCATTGCCGCAACGGGTCCGTGAACTCGTCCGTTTGTGTAATGCTTTTGTTTTCGTTGATAAGCCGCTTTGACCCCCATATGGAGGCCATTCAAAATGTTTTGGAGCTTAGGGCAAATTTAAACATATTATTGAAAATACAAAAGGTAGATTTTAAATAACCACACTTGATGAAATACTAACTCGATAAATGAAAATGCTTGCCAAATACATTTTGAGCGCTCTTCATTAACATAAAAATAAAGTTAATTTAAATTTTAAAATTTTTCGAAATTTACTTCGACTATAAATTGTTTTTATATTTGACAGTTGCAATTAATAAATGCTGACTATTAATGAAACAGAGAATTAAGAGAGAAAGAGAGTAGAAGTAGTAGAATACAGAATATAAAATATATTTAAAAGCATAAAAAATGTGGGAAAAAAGCATAACTAAGCAAAGTAAATTTAAGCGATTAAAATCAAAAGCAATTCTGTGATAAACACATAAAAATTTAAAAAATTAAAGTGATTTTTATTAAGAGCTTGCCAAAGAGCTACCGTTGACTAAACAATGTACAACAATCAACAATTAAAGTTAAACCAAATGTTTCACTTTAAGATCGTTTTTACAAACCAAAAAAAAAAAAAAATGTAATGGAAATTTCCATTTGGCTCTCTTGATATTGGATATTAATGCCCTTTAATGATTTAGTGTAGTGTCCGTAGTATTGGAGCATCCTAATGACCGTAATTTACGCCGTCTGTTTGAATGTGTTTTTGTGTACAATGCGACGTATGAGTAATGTGCTACGATTGTCCGCAACGTTAACTTTATGACTGTGCCTGTGAATCATAAAATGTCGCTATTATTAATGCGGCTTGAATTTTAGTTGCTTTCAGCACACGTACACAATGATGGCATAACGAGCATCAAATCGAGGAGAGGCCGAAGACCTACAAATGCTTTTTACACCTGTGTGAGGTAACGAACAAGTAAACATCTGGAATCTCGTTCAGCAGAGCAGCACATGAGAGCACATGACCGCGACACGAGCGGCAAGAAGAACGTGACACATGGCGATGTATTTCTATGCCAGTAAGATATCAGCAATCGCCTGCGGTTCACGTTGCAAGCAGAGTGTGCTGCAAAAGTCGCGCGGTCAACGCGATCGTGATAAAGCCAAATTCAAGCATCGCAGCCAGCATCGTTGCCATCGCAGTAGCTCCTCCGAGAGCGAAGCGAGCCTCGACGATGCGTGCTGTGATATAGCTGCAACTCAACCGGATTTAAGTGTCATCTCGATTGATGTGGCCAATCCAATCTTGAACTCCAATCTGCCATTTGGCTTCGAGCTGGGCAACGAGCAGCTGCGACTGCGGCGTCGGCACAGCGCCGAACAATTGAGTGCACAGGACTTGGAGCAAGGGTTTCAGCAGTTTGAGGTAATGATTTCAAGTATCTAACTATCTAATCAAGTATTCAATATTAACTATTTTAAATAAATGCATATTTCAAAGTTTGTTAATTTATTTATTTTACATATTCATTTATTCAAATTCCCTTTGCAGCTTAACAACACGCATTCAAAAGCCACTGGCGGTAGGGATGATCCTATACAATATGATGTACCCAAAAATCCGCACAAACGCAGCCAATGTGATATCAATTTTGAGGCAATTCAGCAACATTTACTACTGACTCTCTTTTTTCATTTACATTCGCTTATTTTCACCAACTGATTTTTGTTCACATTTTATTGGATAGTTGTTAAATGGTTTAAATATTTATTTATTTATTTACTCTAGAGCTCGGTTTTGGGTTCCGGCGGCATTATGTACATAAATGGTAGAATAGTTTCTGGTCCGCTGGAGTCTTTCACTGAGGTTCTCATACCCAAGCACGTCATCGACTTAGATAAGGTAATTTTTTTGTGGTTAAAGTTCAATAACTTTAAAACACAAATTCAATTTATGCAGTTGGCCTACTTCCTTTTCACTTTTCTTTTATTCAATTCACCTTCAATAATTTGCAAACTGAAATTGTTTGTTACATTTCTTGGTCTCTTGCCAAGCGGCAAAATTTAAAATTTTCTTGGCATCAGCCAAAGCCAAAATTCTGAACGCCTACGCCAAAAATGCTGGCAGTTCAGAGAAAAATAAAAACACACACGGACAAAACCTTAAGAGTGATTAGAGCAAGCTTATGGTAACTGTGAAGACAAGTTGCCAGAAATGATTACAACATTTGCTAACATATCCTGTGGCTGCTATTAAACGTAGCCTAATCACTCGACATGCTCAGAAATATATATGTGTAGAAAATAAGCAAGATAATGTTTGTGTTTTCGCAGGAATTTCTGTTCTCATTCTTATTATGCTCACGTTTATTTCTACGACCCCATGAGCTGTTGGGCAAACTGTTGGACTCGGTACCTGAGAGTGGATGTCTCGAGGCATTGGTTGCCCTGCTCTCCGAATGGACGCAAAAGTTCCCCTATGATTATCGTGACGAGCGCATGATGAATCATGTCAAACATATCGTTGTCAGGTACAATTCGTATTTGCACAAATCTCTATTTAATACGCCTAAGCAAATAAGCATTCCAATTGCAGATGCTCGCATACTCATTTAGAAGCCATAGTCTCGCAAGTACTAAGTGCCTTACTGAACCGTTTGACTGATTTAGAGAGACATGAGGGCGATCTGCGTGCCTGTCAGATTAACAGCGACAAGGTGAGCTTATCGATGCACATGTAACAAAGGTGGAGGCTAGTCGATACACACTATCAGTGTCAGTATTAAAATACACATGAAACAAAAGTGGAGGCTAGTCGATACACACTATCGGTGCCAGTATTTAAATACACATGTAACAAAAGTGGAGGCTAGTCGATAGAACTCATCGGTATCAGTTGACATTAGTCGTAAAAGTAACGAAGTCAATCACCAGCAGCTTTGTTATAGTTTAATGAACATGTACTATTACAAATATTATCAAATATCCTACATAATAAATAATTAAAGGTTATCTCCAACATTATATGCGTATACATATGTATATATAGTATATTGGTTTGAAAAAAGCTGCTCTTTAACTCGTTCACTGTCTGAACTAACAGAAAGATGAATTTTAGAGCTCTACAATCGACAAAAAAAAGCACTCGTTGCTTTCGTAAACACTTAAGTAAACACCAAATAATATAAAAGCTACAGCTAGGTATGCAAAGTTTACACAATAATATTACACTTTTAATTATTATATAGATTATTTTAAATCATATTTTCCCTTAGGTGACTGCACCCCTCAAGTGTCTGACTGCCACACAATACGCGCAAATCTTATGCCGCCTGGAAAAGAAGTTGGCCAAGCACATTGGACCCGAGGAGTTTTTGCAGTGCAGCAACTTGGTGCTAATGGATAAGCAGGCAAGGCCTCAATCATAAGCAAATCTTTAAGATACTTATCAATATAGATTTTCTGCAGAAAAAGTGGGACCAACCTGTCACAGCAACGGGATCGCAAGGGGCACAGGATCCGAAAAAGACTTGCAACCTGGAAACATATTTGGATTGGTCGTCACGTCTCCGTCTGTTTGTCTGCAACGAAATACTGCAGGTAAGATTTAAGAATGTCTTACGAATATTTAAACAACAAATGGCAACTGTATATCTTTTATAGTGCAGCGGAATAGAGGAACGCAGCCGCACCGTGGAGCTGTGGAGTGGTGTCGCTCAGTATTGTCTGCTGGTGGGCAATTATAATAGTGCCACAGCTATATTGGAATCCTTAGAGTCGCCAGCCATAGCGAGACTTAAAGTAACAGTAAGTTGCGAACTTGAATTCACAGCAACTTGATCGCATCTTTGTTCCAATATTTATGTGATTACAGTGGAGCAAATTGCAAGTGACATGTCAGCAATTGGATTGCATGCAACGACATGCAGAGGGCCATGGACATTTATGGCAAAAGCAGGCAATCGTCTTAAATGAGCAGCAGCAACAACAGCAGCAACAGCAATGTCTAAAGACTGATAAGCACGCATCATTATTATCGAGCTCGAGGGAGACTGTAGAAGAAGCGACAGCATCAGCAGCAGCAGCAACAACAACGACCTCGTCAAGCAGTGGACAACACAAGTTGGATGGCGAAATTTCGGCCATTTCCGGTATGAATACAATTGCAACACCAAACGAGGACTTGCCGCAAATAATGATGACTGTGGCAGCTACCAGTGGCAAAGTGCCACCAACGACAATAACAGAGACAACAACAGAGATAGCAACAGCAACAGCTACAGCAACGAAAGCAAGAACGAGTACGAGAACAAGTTCTGGCAAACCGAATGATTGGGTTGTTATTCCGGTGTTTGCGGATATTGTTAAATTGGCACTCGGCGAACGCGAAAACTGTTTGCATCGGTAAGTTTGTTTTTCCTCTCCCTGCAAAACTTATTCTTGTGTTTGTGGATTTTGATTAATGTATTCGTTTCGGCGAATATAAATCCAGTTTTTATATACTTTGTGTTTTTAAATTAAGGCATACCAGTCGAAAGTTGATGGACATTTATTGTACAATCAATTATATTAATAGTCTAAAAAAAAAAACAACAAAATTAATTGAGTGTGAACTGCAGAGTAAATCTCTAATTATTCCCGTGCAATAAAAAAGACTATGACACAAAAATATCATTAATTCAATTAACAAAATAAATTGCTTTGTGGAGGCATTAATATTTTATAATGCACTGGAAAAAAAAAACAAACAAAAAGCACTTTCTGTATTAAATGATAAGCTTTTAATTGCGTATTAAATCAATGTTACTACTATACTTGTAAAACTCTCTTATTAAAAAATATATATAATTTTTAAAGCCAATTTTACATTGTATCCATTACTTTGCCGTTTTTCTTGCAGTTTACCCAATGGCCACATCGATATAAACGCCTTTGATCGCATGGCTGCCATTGTTGGGGCCTTCACCAAGCACATGCAGGCCATGAAATCGACACAGACGCCATCTGGCGACGAGTATGAGCACTTCTGTTCCCATATGCAGCAAACTACAAAACTTGCCGAGGCTGGTAAGTTATACATACATACCTACATACTTGTATTACGCTCGTGCTCGTGTCAAACTTTAAACAGCGTCATAAGAGTTTTGCACTTTTGTTATTCCTACACTTTGTGAGAACTTTTTCAGTGAATTTTTTCTTGTTTTTTTTTGTTTGTGTGTTTTTTGTTTTTACCCTGACACTTGGCGACTTTTCAGTTTTTGTTCGCTGTTCGCTGCTTGCAACTTTAAGTGGACCGTGGCCGACTGTCTACTGATTTAAACAAGAAAAACAAAAACAAACCAGCAAAAGTTGTGTTTGAATATTTGTGCTACTTTTGGAAAGCGAAAGAGAACATTTTCCCCTAATACAGCTAAGAAGCACTTTTAATCTAATTATGCAATTAATTTATGTTAAATATTAAAGTTTAATATTTCATTTGGTATATCGGCACATTAAATCGCATATTTTTCTTTAATGTTTCTTATTTTTCCAATTTATTAATCCATTTTTCAGAACTAATGATGGCTTCGTTTGAATGCGAGGAACCCAATAATGCCGAGAAACTAATGTATGACTTGAATTAACTACAATTCGGCTGGAGTTCACTTGAAGGCAATGGAGAAACGTTGATGAATTCCTCTGTTTGATATCAATTTCCTGCGATAAAAAGCATCTACAAGTATAATTAGGTTTTCTATTGAGATAAATACTAAGTTGTAATATATGCAAATAAAGTGATGCCATGATTGGATAGATAATTTCTATATAGTTGCAAACTAGTTTTATTTATAGCTTAATTTCGAGTGTAAAATACTCGACTGGTCGTTGATTAATCAATCGTTGCATACATTCGCAGCTTTTTATGACAATTGACTTGGTACGCTAAGGAACTTATTTTCTATTCAAGAGAAGCTGAGCTTCTTCAAAACCTTCAATTCGTTATTTGATTTCCCCAAGCTGATAACAATTAATGTCATTTAGCATAGACTTTTGTGTAAGGCCTTGACATTATTATGACATTCTTTTTTCTTTAACTATCACAATGTCACTTGCAGTGTCATTTTAGTAACATCTACGGCAATACAATAGTCTCATATTTGCAATGACGTGATGTTGGCAATACAATAGAATTGACAAAAGTTCTGGGGATGTTAATAACAAGTGAGTGAAAGCAATGTAGCAAGCGAGAGGGGACAACAGCTTCTCAGTTAACTTGCGGTTAGCATACACAATTATTTATGGCCAACCGTTTGGGATGGACCTCGTTTCTAGGCAAGGTTAACCGATGGTAAAGGCCATTTGGCCAAAGGCTTGTAAGCCGGACTTGCCTGACTGCCTGGTTGCCTGGTTGCATGGTTAATAGTTAAAAGTTCGCCGGCAGTGGGTCATAAAATGGATGAATGCATGAATGCACAGTGAGTGTAATTCAAATATAACTAGAGCAAATGGGGAGGGAGGAGGAGACCAAGTTGTGAATGCCTGCACAGTTGACTGGGTAAACACGAAGTACAATTACTGCACGATAAATATAAATATTGCTTAAAGCATGAAATTAAAAGTGAAACGAATGCAAGAAATAAAACAGTCTAAAAAATAAGCATATGAGTAAGAAACCATTGAATAAATTCATTATCACCGGCAGTCACTGTCACTGGCAGGACTTTTACTTCCGACTAGCCAATGTCGAATAATTTAAAAAGTTGATGGCAACTCTGTGGATTTGGTGCCATTCATTAGCATGCAAATTTGAAAATTTATCAGGTGCTGTTGGTCGGCCTTTGTTCCCACCACTAGCAGGACACGGACCCGGACCCGGCTAACTGCAGCTGCAGGACAAAGTTTGACACACGAATTATGCACAGGCAGCAAGCAGACCATAGTGAACAGTGAACAGCGAACACAAAAACAAACTAGTTGGATGGCTCCAGTTGTTTGCTCTTGCTTTGCTTGTTCGTGGGCATCTCGAATATGTGCGGTTATAATTATCTGAGCATTATTAATGGCTGTCTACACAAATATGTTTGACTTCATAGTGGATGAACAGACAAGCTGGCAAGCATTAAGCTTGTTGTAACAACAGAATGAGGCATCTTCTTCTGTCTAAGCTAGCGTGATTGCTCAATCGCAATTATTAAACAATTTAAATTGAGGCCCTAAATTATTTTCTACGTTCTACTCATTCCGTGTAATTATTTTTATTTTAGTTTGTATTGCCAAATTGCAAAAAGGCCAATCACAAATCATCGTAAAAATACTATTTTCTTTTTCTGCATGTGGATGACAATCAAATGAACATTTTACACTTTCTGCAGACACATAAAAGTGATATACGAGACGTTGGGAATTGGGGCGTTTGGGGATTGTTTCAAATTCGGTAACATTTTACCTGAGTAAAAAAATATACACACCTACAATTACTAACATTTTAGTTAGGAGAATTTATTGAAAATGAATTTAAGACAGAAAAAGATAAATATTTCCTAAATGAATATCATTACTACATAGCTATAGCTAACAATATTGCTAAATGTGTATTATTATGTATTATGTACAGCCTGAAAGTAGACTTCATTATTGCAAAATTTAATTTGTAATTTTTCAACACTTGACAGAAGGTGAGTTACTCTCTTAGTTTTTTATGTTTATCAATATAATTTAATTCCTTTTTTTGTACAGATGCATCCATTACACGCTACAATTGAAAAATAAAACTTACCCAGTTCTGTATTTAAGGATGCAGGGAAATAACATTTGGATTTTGGTCGCCAACTTCAACAAGGATAAAAAAGCTGAGAAAGAGAATATAATAATATTATTTCTATTCAAACTTTTCTGCACTCAATTCCAACAATAAATAATAAACATATAATTGACCCATAAATATGGTATACATTTAATGAGAACGCATTGCTTATAATGATATAATAGTTTAACCATTTATCTTTACAAACTTGCCACAAATTTGCACATTAGTTTCGCTACTCAATTTATTTTTGGTGGCGCATAAATACGGAAATTGCGTTTCTCATTTTACTAGGTTTATTGCGTATTAAAATTGTATCATTAGGGAAATGTAAACTAAGGCTTATCAGCCAACAAATTTTACGCAACTTTGGCAAACAAATTGTTTAATTTATTGCATTGATAAAGGACCAAATTTCAGCATTTGGAATTTAACTAATAAAATAAAATTCAAATGTTATGCAATTTTTGAAATTTACAGTCACGTTCTGGGATCTATCGTTATATATTTGCCTAAGCTTGGCACGTAAACAATTTCCGCAGAAAGAAAGAAGCAAACGTTTGGGAAAACTTTATCCCTTGGCATTAGCAAAACCCCATTATGCTCTTTCATGTGAAAATTTCAACACTTTTTACTTTCGATTTAATGCTGCCACAGCAAATCAAGTTATAACCACTACTTTAAGAGCCCTGTAGAATGCGTAATATTATCTCAGACTACCTGCCATTTTCTATTTATCGCGTGTTATTCTTTCATTCGCTCAGAGTTATGGCCTCCATCAACTTATGTACGTATTTGTTAGCCAGCAGAGACTCTCTGCTCTCTGTCTGGTGTCTAATGAAGTGTTGGGTTTAGAGCACTAAAAGCTTAGCTATCTGCTATGGCAGTGGCCCAAGTGCAGTCAAGTTTAATGGTGGCAAAATGTTACTGAAATTCCAATGGAGTAAACTGAGCGCATTACACAAAGGTGAGTTGAACGTATCGTAAATTGAGCCTATTGTGGTCTAGTTGGCAGCAACAACAAAAAAAAAAAAGTAGAGTCGATTTATACGAAAGGTAAGTGTGGTAAGGTATCTTTAAAAATGAAGTGCAAAATATAGCATGGAGATATTTATGTGTGAAGTTTAATGCAATAGTGCAGAAAGATTGCGAATCTTTTTAAATTACTATATGACTAGCATATTCATAAATATTAGTTTGTCACTAAAGAGTAATGAGTAAAATCTACAATATGATGGTTGAAAATGAATTAAACAAATATACCATCATATATACTTTTTTAATAAATTTATTATGTACAGAATGATGAGATATAATTTCTGTAATATCTGCGAAAAATACTTACATTACAATTTGATATATGCATTTCAATTTTAGTCATAAAATATAAATAAAACACGCATAAAAATATTTATATTCGAAATTCATAAAATAGAATCAAAGGTCTAGTTGGTTGCTAGTATTCTTATTCTTTAGATTTCATATTGTATATTATCTCTAAGTTTATAAAATTAAAGAAATATGATAATTCATAACGCGTCAACTGATTAGAAACAATTAAAGTCGCTATTTGATTAAAAGTAAAGTATACACATTTTCCCAATGTCAACTTCCGAATAGAAATTTAAAAAGTAAAAAGAAATGTCAAGAATGTTATTTTAATTTATACTCGTACAAAATGTATTTAGTTTTTTCTTAGAAGTATACACAACAATTTCAATTGTTTAGAATGGAGTGTGGAATGCTTCAAGTGTTTAGAAACAGAAGAAAGTAATGAAGCAGAAAAAAGTATATAAATAACATAAATCTCTTGAATGTGGTATACCATTCAGTCAACTTATTCCTTGGTCAGTTAGTCAGCACAAAGAATTATCTTCTCGCTTGTATGTATTGTAGATGCGTGTGAATATCCTTGATGCTGCTGCGTGTCAAGTCCATGGCTATTCTGCTGTAAGCTGTGCATGTGATATGACATGTGATGTGATGTGGTGGTTGTGTTGCTGCACAGCACAGCACAGCACCCATATAGCATATAGCACACAGAACACGCTGTCAAGTGGCACTCATTAAAATGTCAATTACCCATTTGTTTATGCCGCTGCTCAAATGCCTGTTGACTGCGTGTCGAGGGGCGATGGTGAATGCGTGTAGTACAAACACATCAACAACAAGATGCCACACGGACGCATAAACAGCGCTAATTGGTACATCCTTTCGACAGGATGTCTGCTGTAAAGATAGTTTCCGGTCAACATACTATACAAGTGCTTGATGCTAATGGTCGCTCATGTTGTTCTTGCTCACAAACACACATAAAAATTAAAAGGAAATTGACGCATATCACAAAAAGCACCGCAAGTGAAACTACCTTTCAAAACCATGTAATGTAAAACAAAAAAAATTGTAAACCATCTTTTGATAGACATTTAAGCATTTATAATTTGTAGCAGAAATGAATGCACATATGTTAAGATAAACAAACTTGTCAAGCTAACTGATCAACCAGCGAACCGCTAATGAAACCACAGATAGAAAAACAAAAGCGACCGAAAATCATTGACAATGCTGGCATAAAATTGAAACAGAACACTAAAGCAATTGTTGCAAGTTGCAACACGAATCGAATGCATAAAACATGCGGATAGCAAGGACTCTTTTTCCCCTGTTGTGGGTGGTTGTAACTGTTGTAAAATTCATTAGTTTTTGTTTGTAAAATGATTTAAGTTTAATTAATATTACAGCACACTCGATTCGAGTGCAATATGTTATGTGGTCAATGCGATGGTGTACAACATTATGTTATTTTTGTAAAATATGTTAAAGTGCTGTTCAATGCAAATTTATTGATTGCTCAGCTGGCATATTACGTATACGCTAAGTACTACAAAAAATTGAATTGCTCAACAGCCAATTGATGTTGACCAGCAAAAGTTGCTGTTAAATAAATAGTCTATACTTGAGGCTATGCCAAATATATCATATGATATTGAGTGAGGCAAACAAAAAACATAATAAAATAAAAGCCGCCTGTAAGCGATACGAGATAATTTCAATTTAACTGTTAACGCTTGTCTGCTGCCATGACAATAGACGAAGCGAAAACATTATGAATTTCAATGGTCAGGCGTGCAATGATTGCAATGATTGCGAGATTGAGCCAGCTGGTTAATTGGGTATATCTGGGTGTGTTGGTGTGTGTGTGTGTGTCTGTATTTATTGTGTGGTCTCTTTGTTTGGCCAATTGAAATGCTGACAACGCAACATAACAACAACACCAACAACAAGAAAAAGAGTGAATATCATAAATAATGCATAACTATGGGCATGAAAATACTCGGTACAAAAGACTTAACGCCGTTTTAATCTGCCAAGTGGCGCTGTGCAAATCAATTGTTTAAACTCGAAATGTTCGCTGTATTCCTCCTCAAAGTAAGAATGTCCTGACTCTTTTGTGGGCATTTTAATTATAAAAAAAAAAAAACAGAAATCAAAAAAAGCAAATAACAAAATGCAGCCTCATTAATTAAAATATTTCCCCCACATATGAGAAAAACAATAAATCATGCGGAATTCCATTAAGTGAATCTTAAATACATTCATTTATATTCATGGGTACTTCACATGAATTGATTGGTTGGTTAATAAGCATTAATATTTATTTTGTAAACACATACGTATTAATGCATATAAATTGAATACATCTTCACATCAAATAACACTTCAGTCAAGAGTTATTTTCTAGAAATATTGGAACTTTCCTACTTGCTATTTAAATATTTATTTGCAGCACATATTTTCTTATTAATAAAATTGTACGCTTTAGGCCAGCTAATTGGCATTACAATCCACCTCCGTCTATTGCGTTTGCTAGTTCCAATCAAACTAGGTCAAGTTATTGACTTTAATTTGCGTAATGAAATCGAAAGCAGCGTTTAACCAAATTCCTTTTGGTGGTTTTCTAATTAAAACGAATCAAGGCGCACACAAATGAATGAATGTTTAATCAATCATTCCATTTCACTCCGTCTGTTTGCAATTAGATTATTCGCAAATTAAGCTCAGCTTTTCTTTCCATTTCGTTTTTGTTCTGATTGCCTTGCGCCATTTCGAAGATTTTTTTGGCGCAACTCACAAAGGATTGAATTAAATTCTGTGCTAATCAAGCGTTAGAATGCTTATGCTATCGACAAGTTGAATAATTAAATTGAATTGTAAATGTACAAAAATTTGAATACAACAATCGGAGGCACTTTTACCCCACGGTGTTTAAGTTATCCGATTCCGGACGGATAAATATATATACATATATAATTTCAATGGGTCAATTGTTTGCACATTAACTTTTCTAATTTATTTTTCCTTGTCAACGCAAAAGTTTTTAAGTGCCAAGCAATTTAATGGCCATTTTGCGAGAGGTCGCAGACAACTTTTATGCAGATGCTAATTTGCTGTCAGGCAAATTGTGCCTTTACAAACTTTTGTGTTTGCTTTTGTTTTTAATCGAGCTGACTGAACTTTGCACTTCAAATGTAATTTGCGAGTGCATAGACGAATATTTCATTAAACAAAATGTTGTATTAAATATTGCAAATATGTTACAATTGATGCGCATTAGGGACTTGCATAATTGATGTTTGCCATGTAATTTGTGTGTCGCAATTCAAATCAAAGTAGCTAATTAAACATATCTAATTACGACAATTTTGCACAATATTAATTGGAATTAAAAGCAATCGGCGATAATTGAGTTTTTAAATTCGATTTTAAGCTTCACTACAACATCATAAACATTACACTTTATATGGATTGATCCTATAGTCAGTATTAATATGAAATGGTGTGGAGATGAGAGTAAATAAAGTAAGCATTTTAATTACATTTGAGCGTAGTAAATTCACGTGGGCATTCATGTGGTCAATGCAACGCAGTTATTGCATAGCCAGTGTTCTATTAATTTACCAAAGGCGAGGTGAATGCAAACTTAATGGCAAGTAAGGGAAAGAGATAAGCGTGCAGAGTGAAATTGCGCATACGCCCAGTGCACGTTTCCTGCGCTGAGAAACTGATATTATTGGTAAACTGTTATGCATTAGTGTGCTTTGAGAGCTGTTGAATGAATTATGCCGATTGTTTTCCGGCTTCCGGCTTAGAATTGAAACACTCATGAGGCATTTGAATGCTGCATGAGAATGTTTGCAAATTCTGTAATTAGCCATTGACCAAATTTGATGCGTTTATTAATTAATAACCAAGAGGCTAATAAGCAAAATGCTAACAGGCAAAAGTGGTTGGTTATTAGCCAATATTAAGTGGGAGATTAACCAAGGAATTTTGCAGAGACTTTCATTACAAGTATTTGTGAAAATATCTACTTATTATTTCTATTTACTACAATTGGGTTCAAATATGTCGAGCGTCGAGCACACAAACACAAACACAAACATTGTCGTGGCCTGCAGACATTTACTATTTAATACAGCTTTACTCCGCTCCAACAATATGAGCATAATCCACATGCTGGGACTTTGAACCGGGGGCCACAATAAAAGTAAATGCAAGGGAGCTTCTAAACGATGTCCAACGCCACGGATAACTGTGTGATTTTCGTCAGCTTGTGTCCTCATAAACGGAACGTAAACATTTTTATGACTTTTGCCCCTTTTTACATAGTGGAAGCAAAACGTTACATTTTTTTTATTATGCGAATTAGAGTGCTGGCGAATGTGCTGAAATTATTGTGCTGCAACATAATTTTGATAAGGCAACAAATACGTTTATTTAACATTTCTTTAAAGTAGTCAACCTCAATAGTAAAATTGAAGATTGTACTAAAATGAGCAATAAAATGCAACAGTTAACTGTATAAATATATATTAGCCAAACATTATTTTGATGGGGCAAGAAATATTGTTACTAAAAGGGAAAATTTTAGTAATGTAACTTTATAAATATATAATTTTAAAATTCTTTTGTGATTTAAAGTGCTAAGCCTCAACACTGTAATTATAGTTTCATTTAAACTAAGTACAAATATATTAGCAAAATATATATTTGAAGTACGTAAGTTTTCTAGTTATGCTATAGTTCCATACATATGCATGAATAGTGACAGAAAACTGTTGTGTCATATTGAAGTTGTTTACGTTATTTTATGCTCGGTTAAACTAAAAAGCGGCCATTGAAGTGATATCTAAGTTGTTTGTCCACTTGATTGAAAAGGACACTCGTGCGTACAGTACACTCATCGTCATATACTCACACACACACACACACACTGACACATACACATGATGATGGCAGGAAAACAACCCATACAAAAATGGACACAAAATCTTTCGTGATGCGTGCCACACACAATATTTGACATTTTTGTTTTTCAAGGATGCTTCTGCTCTATGGAGAGAATGCTCGAATGCTGCTCGCCCGGCACGTGTTTGATATTATTCAACATTGTGTAGGCTCTCCCTTCGATTATTTATTTTTAGCACGTACAATGGCGCCCAATAACCTCAAATGGGCTCCCATTGAGTAACATTGAGCGACAAGACTTCCTTGGTGTAAACAAAAGTTCGAATCTACTTAAAATTTATGAACCTGCAAAGTGGCAAATTTAAATTTTGTACATTTTTGTCTAATGTACTCAAAAAGTGTTGCTTTCCGCATTTCCCGCATTTGTTGTTCTACATATTTTAATTAGCATATTCAATGTGAGAACTGATTGACTAACGGAAAAACGCCGAGCATTAACTATTTGTATTATTGATTCGTAGTTAATTTCTCTCAGCTTTTTGCCAGCATTGCCCATTCATGCCATCATTAGGCCAGAAGTCGGCCTAATGAGCACAATTGAAATGCCATAAGCACACACACATGTTGTCTTTATGTATAAATTAGTTTAGATGTAAATTCCCCAATCCATTCAAATGCCATTTGCATGTGTCTGGAGAGACTGAAATCAGTTATGCATATTTGTTTAACCAACAAATGATAAATTGATGCATTTTAATGGCAAGTCCTTGGATCTCTTTAGGTGATTAGTACCACACAATTTGTGCACACAAATAATTGGCATTAAATTTGTAAATATTCCTACTATGTAAGAAAATTCTAGACAATAATAGAATTAGAAATTTAGGGTTCAAAATCTCTCATTCTCTTTAGTTATTCATCTTGTTTGGCATTTGTGAAATGCTTTTAACTCGTAGAATAATCTCTCTCTCTTTCTCTCTGACACTCTTTTGGGGTAGGTAAGTACTTGCAGTAGGCACTGTGCATTGACATTGTGTGTGTTTGTATATGTAAAATATGTGGCAACTTTTTTGGTGGGACAACAATTCAATGCTTTGTGCATTGTTAACTCCTTCTGGCTTCTTCGACGTGCTTATTTATATAGTGCGTCTATAGCTTGCAGTTTTAAATTATTAAATTAAATAATGCACTTCTGCTGGCTGCACTTTAAGAGCTCTCAATGATTTAATTAAAAAGTTGTGCGCCCCCAAAAACCGCTTGATATGATGTGCAACTCTGCAGATGACATCGCTCGGCTAATATTTATTTACTCTAGTAGCCAGCCATACCGAATAGTGGCAAATTCTCCATCTAACTTGGCCAACAACTTTGCATGTCTTAGTTTACATTTCACTTGGACGCTACAAAACTTTTGAGTTCGAGGGCAGTTTTCGGTCTCATGGCTTGCAGCGCAACTAATTTAGAACTTCTCCGTCTCGATGCCGTACAAAATTGTGAAAACAAAGAAGGCTTCCATCTCGTTACCATCGACAGCCATTGACATCAAGTAAATTTTTGGCTGAGTTTCCTCAACTACTTGAGACCTCGACGATATTTATGTTCATGACTCTGCCCTACAAAAAGTCATCAGAGTCTCTCTGGTTCATTCATGTCATCACAAGTATTAATGGAAATTTTAATACAATCCTCGATTTGGAAGTGTGCATGGCTGAGCCAAACATGCTACAATGGACACAAAACGTGCTTAGTAGCTCACCTGTGGCAGGATAAAAAATGAATAATACAGACAAACATAGAGACAGAGTCCAAAGCTGCCTTCAGCTCAAATATGCTTCGATGGCCCTAAAGCCTGTCATGATTCCATTGTACGATTCTATTATTAGTTTGCTATAGAATTTATACAATGTGGAATTTGTGCTGATAATTATGCTCACGCAAACACACACACAAAATATATGTGAAATCATTCAAGATTTATGACAACACTTCACTCAATTAGCTTGCATCCTTTTGGGTCCTTGTGGCTGTGACTGTGGCTGTGCATCCTTTCAGCAAAGGCGTCGCACATTAGCTCAATTAAATTAGCGTTAATCTTGCAATTTGTTTACAACGCATAAATTATTTTTGCACTTGCTTTTCCGGCTCCTTTTGCTTGGCTTTGCTTGGCTTTGCCACAACACAATTGTCCTTATGCCTGCTTATGTCCTGATGCCTGCTCTCTACTTTCTCCACAAATACATTTATATATATATGTATATATATGCGCTTTTGGGGCGGCTTTATGGGCTTGGTGGTTGTCTGCTTTTGTGGCTTTTGCTGCAGCTGGCAACTGTCCAACAGCTCTAAATGTTGCCAACTGATTTCCGCTTAAATGTTGTACATGAATTTAAGAGAGAGAACAGCACATATATATTTCGCTATTGTTTTTGTACAAAAGTGCGGCAAAATGCATCTAAATATTTCAGCATATATAATTTGCATACATTTTATGAATATTCAACGAAAAGTAACAAAATAATTTGTGGTTTCTAAATGTATTTTATTGCCAATAAAATTGATCAATGTTTTACCTAATGCATATGTAGATATATATATACATACATATTTTTTTGTATGCATGTGCCTAAAATGCATTTAAATGAAAAATTTAATTATTTATCAATCGATTTCATATTTGTTCTATTCAATTTATTTTTCAACTATTTTCACTGTAGACTTTAACTAATAATTCGACTGGAGCAATTTCCGTTTAGTTTTGTGGGCAAGTAAACAATTTTTGCCATTCCATATTCAATATTTACAAGTGTCACAATAAATTCGTAATTAATTTTCCGCATTATTTTGTTTATCTTATCACCGTAATTAAGTTCATGGCTAAACAGAGTTATGTGAATGAGCAAATACATTGATTTCTATTTGCATTAATCGTAGCAGCAATGCACACAACATTTATGCAAACATCAATTAACAATAACATTTCACTTTCCCATTCTAATAAAAAATGCAAATAAATATAATTAAAATGTCCATTAAATTTCTTAAAGTTTTCTTGCAAATATTGTAGCAAAAGTTGCTGAGCTTTGTCGATTAAATAATAAGCTGATAGAAATTTAAACTTCAATCAAATGCTTTTCCTTGAACATTGCAAGTGGTTTAGAATTTATTAACCTCTTCTGTTTTAATTAATGAAGGCTGCAAAATAAGTACTGACTTAGTCAGGCATCTCAGTTTTCAATACCCAAACTTAGAAATGATATCCATGTAAACTTTTTTATGATAATTTTAGAACAACTCTTGCACTCTTTACTTGTAGATAATTGGAATAAAAAATGTAAAACAAGCTGCATGTCTGTTGTGATGTACAAATTTGCATATTATTATAAATGTCCCGTGAATTTGAGCTCAAAAAACAACTGACAGCTGTGACAACAAACTTTTGCCGTTCGACAGTTGAAAGCCTTTCATTCAGCAACTGCCACATCAACAGGCTGTAGCCATGCTTAAAGTTTTCCACACCAAGTTGTCAAGCTAGTTTCTGAGTATGTTTTGTGGAAAACTGAAGAGAGAGAGAGAAAGAGCTTATTGCATGTCTTTGATTCTATTAGTAAAGTTTGCTTAGAACAAATGGTAGCTTAGTGTGTGAAATGTTAGTGTAAATAAAATATTTATTAAATATTTTGATGGTCTTCTTGGCATATGAAAACGCCTAAATTTCAATGGTTTTTTTAAAGCTGAATTATAGACATTGTGCACTATTTTCAATTTGGCATATTTTTTCATTCAGTTGTATCCTTTTTTTTTAACTTTTTTGCGATTTTACATTGTAACTTATGCATGCCATTTTTATGTGCGTTGTCTGACATTCATAAGCCACACATGTTGCACACACAGGACGTTCATGAAGGACACAACAATTGCAGAGCGCTTTTTTTTGTTGGCATGAAATTATTAAAAAATTGCTATTGAAATAAGTATTATTCTCTACCTAATTGGAATCTTTCGCCATAATGTTTTAAGCCGCACAGATCTGTTAATTTCTTCACTATTTTTTATACCCGCTACCCAGAGGGTAGATCAGTATTATAACTTTATGCGTACAGAAAAAGTTTGCAAAAGGCGGAAATAGTTATTTCTAACCCCATAAAGTATAATATACATATATAACATATAAGCATGATTATTCGACATGCTTCTCTTCAAATTGCTCAGCAAGATGTGAAGACGTTTGACCTGTACAGAAACTCATTTCAGACTGAATCTCAATTTGTTATCTGTCCTTTAATCGATCTTTCTGCCTTTTCACTCATCACACCTCACTCAACAGAGCTCTCTCCCTCTCGCACTCTCTCTCTCTCTCTCTCTCTCTCTCTCTCTCTCTCTCTCTCTCTCTCTCTCTCTCTCTCTCACAAACTCTACCACGCTCTAAGAAAATATGCTCTTAAATCTATTTTATGTTATGACTATGTTCGCTCATCTCTTATTAAATTTTCAAAATATTTATATTTTTGATCAGCGTCATTAAACGAGATGATATAACCATATCCATCTGTCTGTCCGAATATATGTACATATATGATACCATATATTTTGTACTCTATGGTATATTTTGAATATGGTACTATATCAACATACCAAATATAGCCTTAGGTATATATTTAGTAGTTGTGCGGTATATTAATTTGGTAAATTTTAAAATGAATGCCGCACTGATTTGTTTGTAGTATATAAACTTCGGTATATATTTAGTATTTGTGCGGTATTTTAATTTGGTATATTTTAAAATAAACACCGCCCTGAATTGTTTGTAGTATCTCACAGTCAAGCACATTCGACTGTACCTTTCTTACTTGTTTAAGACTATTTGGCTCATAAATTAAACAATACATCGCATTTAATTTAATACTGAATATAATAATTGGAATCCTTTTTGAAATTGATTTTTATACTAAATGAAAAATGCATGAAGCGCAGCCATGAAGTAACAACAATTGAATTACAAGAATGTTTAGGTAAATGAACTCAACTTAAATTTTGGTGGGCATTTTTGGTGAAATATCATTTCCTACTAGATAGAACGCTTTAGTATAATGCAGTTGGAAACTCAATGTGCAATGTGTAGAGGTTGTTGTCAGTCAGCCATCATCATGTTGGGCACTAATGAAACGCCGTGGCGTGTAAACAAATATCAACAGCCAGAGTTCATCGTAACAATGACTTCCCATCGTCAAACGGCAGTTCATGGTGTTGGCCACAAAATTGCATTTGCTTTTTGGGCCAAGAATTTACGCGACCCAAAAGCCGAAAGCCAAACACATACACACACAAGTGATAAATGAACTTTCAGTATACACTGCTGTTGTTGAGTTTACAGTTTTAATTAAATTCTAGTTGGATTAAAAGTATTACACATTTTTTTTTTCGCTCCCACGTCTGGTAATTATTTATTACTCTTTTGCTGGCTTGACATTCAACTCGCATTTTTCATGCAGTCAATTAATATCCTTTGTTTTGCTATCGAATATCCTGGAAACTCTATTGCAATTTAATACACACATCTACAAGGAATCGAAAAGGTTACAGGAACCAAGAGCAAATTGTGCACTTAATCTGTGAACCCGATTTCGCTTTGATTTCAACTTCAGACTGTCATTTGTATTGCCTAATTCAGCGTGTAACCAAAGTCATTAGGCATCGTATTTCCTTTCCGCAAAGAATGCCGACTAAGGGATCAATTCGTTTTTGGGGGAATGAATTAAATGGCATTAAATGGAATTGTGTATTGAAGGATCCCAACACAATCTCATACATATTTGAATCGAATCCTCTTTTAGTCCAGCCATCCCTTAGTTATTATGCTGATTGTGTTAACACATTGTATGCCCTTTATTCCATCCAGACATCAAGTTTAGCCAAACATATATACTAAAAAAAAAGAAAAAAAATACAATTCATTTATTCAGAGGTTTGTAGTAATTAAAAATTAATTTCGTGTAATTTATTGCATTATTCTGCAGAGTTGTTAAACTCATTAATATGTATCTGTGGCCATCGAAAGCCTCTCAGATTCAGCTTAAGCATTCAATTTACCTGCTCGTGTATCTGTAACTGATTGCTGATGTGATTAACGTTGCTTGTCGTGCTTGTCAATTCCGTGGCAATGTTGAGCTATGCGTTAATTAACTTTCAATTACGCGGCGAATTCCAAAATGCATGTCAGTCATCTCTCAGCCAAGTATCTGACTGTTATTAAGAGACCAAAGACAGATAGACAGAGAGGAGAGAGAGAGAGATCTGAGAGCTCTGGCTTACTGAAAGACCCAACAAGCAAAGCATTTGCGGAAATGTGCCCGCTAAATCTTTTTTTGCTCTTTTGGTTTTTCCATTTTCATGGCATTTTCCCTAGCACGCCATGCACTGCATTTGCCGACAGTGGCGCCTTGGACTTCGTTCTGGTCTTTTGCTGCAGTTTTGCCTGCCTTTATCCTTTATGCAATTTGTCTTACACGCTCCTTTTGTAGCCTTTTTACGAGTCGCTTCGAGTCTGCCACTTTGAGTGGCTGCCTGGCTGGCTGGCGGTTATAAGATATGCCTGGCCTCACGTTGCCTGCATTTTAAGTTGCGCACTTTGTATGCTCGCCTTTCGCCTTTGATGGCTCTTAAAGTTTGCCAAAGTCAGGCAGCGGCATGCATATTAAATTTACAGGCCCACCACCACAAATTATTCCCATATGCGAACCACACGCATATGAGTATTGGTTTTGGTTTTGTCCGCCAATCAAAGGTAGTATGATCACCTAACTAACATTATTTTAAGCTACTATCTTTTCAAGTCAAAATAAGTTTCCTCGGAATAAATCGCTTTTATTAGAAAAGTCTTCATGGTAGATTTTATATTATTAAATGTAAAAACAGTTGCCATGTGAAAACTTTTTCACTTACGACTTCTGGAAATTTAGTTGTTATTCATAAAATACAACAATTTTTTTCTCCGCTAGTATTCTTCTTGGGCTTAGACTTCGCCCCTTCCTTTGAATCAATGGACTTCACGGAATCCTTGCTCTCTCGAGAGTTTCCAGTATTGGATCTAGGATCTAAATCTGCAGACTCGTAGCTGCTAATAGAAATTTCACTGCCATCCGAGATCATGCCATCATCTTGCTGCAGGGAATCCTTCATTCCCTTGGTCATCGTTGGTCCATAGAAGTGATCATTGTAATGCATTATATTGCCCTCATTCACTTGCTCGATAATAATGCTATAAAGTTGTAGCTTGGACTCATCGCTGCTTTGAGAACCGCAAAACTTGGATCGGAGCACATTGTAGCTGACCGGCTCTAAGGTGTCTACGATATACTTTACGACTTCGTCAGCTTTAATATTATTCGACATTTTTGTTATTCAAAAAATGTACAAATATCTAAAATGTAAAAATATGCTTGAATCGAAATGTGAGAAATGAATGAGAAAGCTATTTGAAGTTTCAGCAGTTTGACTTAGCAAAGGGTACTAAGTTAAAAATTTATATTTAGGTATTTGAAATAATTCTTTTTTTTTCTTTCAAATTACAAAAGTTAGATTGTGATCTTTTCTGTTTTATTGTGCGATTGTCTTCATAGAACCTAACTTGGCATATACTTATTTCATGGGCACTTAGCTGGCATCTGATTCAAACTAATTTTTCATTATATTTAAGTATTATTTTTCTGAACCTTGACTTTCCTAGAATGTTGAATATCTTTAATTGATTTTATTTTTTTTTTTATTAATACTTAAAAATACCAAATGGTTTATTATATACCCGTAGAACATTGCCCAAGCCACTATCTTTCCGAGTCAAAAAGTATTTGCATTAAATCTTTTTTACTTCAGTTTGTCATTTAATAATGTACAAAACAGTTGCCATGTGGAAACTTTTTTCACATACGACTTTTGGAAATTTCGTTGTTATTCATAAAATACAAGAATTTTTCTATTTCTTAGCTCTGCTAGTTTTCTTCGGGCTTAGACTTTACCCCTTCCTTCGAATCAATGGACTTCACAGAATCCTTGCTCTTTCGAGAGTTTCCAGCATTAGATCCAGTTTGTTGCGAGGGATCTAAATCCCCAGACTCGGTGCTGCTAATAGAAATTTCACTGCCATCCGAGAGCATGCCAATATCTTGCTCCAGGGAATCCATCAATCCCTTGGTCATCGTTGGTCTATAGAAGTGATCTTTGTAATGCATTATATTGCCCTCATTCACTTGCTCGATAAGAATGTTGTGAAGTAGCAGCTTGGACTCATTACTGCATTGGGAACCGCAAAACTTGGATCGGAGCACATTGTAGCTGGCCGGCTCTAAGGTGTTCACAATATAATTTACGACTTCGTCAGCCTTAATATTATTCGACATTTTTATTATTAAAAGAATGCGCAATTATCTAAAATTTAGTTAAAAATGTTTACAAAAATCAAAACACTGTAAAATGATATGTGCTTGAATCGAAATGTAATATACGAATGATAAATTTTTGTGAAGTCTCAGATACTAAGGGAAGTTAGACGTGGCATAGGTGACTATGTTAAAGACACATTATTAGGTGTTTGACAAAAAATCTTTCAGTCGATTCAATTATTATTTCTTGGACATTTAACTGACAATTTAGATACAAACTAATTTTCTAAACTTTGGACTTTTGATAATGCGGCAAGAAAATCACATAAAAAATGTTTTCCAAACAATACTCTTCAAGAATGGGTTTATAAAAATACGAAATCCGAAGCCGAGATTTAGTTTTTTGGTTTCAAAGCAACTTTCTATGCTAGATGCATTTGCTACTTTATTAACTTAAAAAGAATATTAACATGTAAAGCACGAAACTTGATTTAAATTTGCAAATATTTTTCGTTTTTAATTGCGGTTTATATTACTGTTGTTTTTTTTTTGTAATTACTGGCATAAAGATATTGATATTAAGCATAAGTTAGACATGCCTAATTAAGTTTGAGCTTCGAAGCATGTCTTAAAAGTCCCCTAGATACATTTACATCATGCAGCTTGAATGCTACAGCAAAGGTTAGTAAGAAATTTTCTCGAAATCAGCAGACTGAATTCGAAAGAAAAACACACGTTGTGCATCACGTAAATTGAGTGCATCGTGTCGTCTTGAAGGCAACAACATGATACGTGCTCATTTCTGGCTGTTCCCCAGGCGACCGAGTTGCGTTTTACACTGCCCAATACACACACACACATACATACATATGTTTCTTTGAAAGCATAATCATTAAGGCGACAGGGATGAATGCGGTAGAAAGTTAACTCGATACTTGATGCCAGCCACAACAGCCATCATCATCACGATCATCATCATTCATGATTGGCATACCGCACACGTAGTGAAGGAAGAATGAAAAAAAAGCTAGCATACTTTTATGCGCTCGTCCACTCCCACATGACTTCGAGTAATTGAATTCAACTACAAGTTGCCAAGAAATTCTATTGCATTTTAATGAAAATTTTTGGCAGCTGCAGCTAAGCAAAGTTTCTTATGCCCAACTTGTGACTGCAACTGCGCAGACATATGTATAAATAAATAAACATAAACTTGGCAACTGGTGCATCGACGACAATTCGAACAGCACAAGTTTATGCTCTGATTCCTGTTCTACTTTCGCCAAGGTAAGCAAGGAGACACAGCTAAGCCGACAGTACTTTGGTTGACAATGGCAACAACAGCTATTGAAGTATGCCTTAGAATTGCAAAAGGTGCGTGACTTTACTTGAAAATTTATATATATATTTTGCTCACATTTATGCGTTAAGCAGTTGCAATTCCTCTGAATTTAATATTTTAAATGAAGCTTAAGTTGCATCAAGTGTTTTGGATATTTTCATTTTGAACTTAAAGACTTTGTTAATTGACTAAGACTTTATACTACAAAACACAAACAATTAATTTGAAGCCTTCGTAATTGCTTAAAATAAATTCCTCAATTAAAACTATTTTGCACACACTCGGAAGCAATCTTCTACTTGCATTGCATACATAATAATTTAAGCCGCATTTTTAACTCAATTTGAAGAGTGACACAAAAATTCATAACGTGTGAAATATGATATCTGAATTTATGCTATATGAGTTGAAATTTCTGGCACATGCAGACTGAATTTATAATTATTCTTCTACGCAGAATGTGTGTCACTGTGGCAAATATAAAACCAGAATAAAAACCACAATTTTGCTATAAAAAAAAAAGAAGAGAAAAACAAAACAGGAAGAAATAGCAAATGAGACTATAAAATGTTTGCTGTTATTATTGTTGTTGTGTATTGTCAAGTTTTTGTGACGTGCCTCAATTAAGCGAGTAATTCATGCATTTTAATCGAGCGTATGAAAAGCTTTACTAGTCTCTTCACACACTCCCAAATACCCTGCACACCAATTGTAGTTGGCATTTACCCAAGCTTAGCTGATATGGCCATTTTTATCATCTGTCGTCTAGGGGTATGATAATAAGCGGAATTGATATGAACAAATATGAGTTCACTGAAGTGTGTGAGGAGTGACAATTTGAATCGGAATGTGACTGTTTGCATATGTATTTGTCTTTCCCCCACCCTCCGCTGCTTTTCGTATTTCCATCGCATATAAAAATATCATAAACTTTTTTTTTGTCTCACTCTCTTGGCAACTTAGATTCGTATTTTTGTCTTTTGTTTGTGCGAAATAAATTCAAACACACAAATTCATGCTTGTCGCACATAATTTTCATGTGCTGCTGTCGAAAATATATTTGTTGCTCTGATGACTGTCATTAGACTTGAATGAGCAGCCCAATTTTCTGGCACCTTTCACGTGGTTATAATTCAGCTCTGCTACATAAATTTAATCTCTATATATGAAAATATAACTGCAATGTATACACAAGTCTGTGTATTACAATAATTTGTTCTTAATGATTTTTGCGAGTAGTCGTAAATTACTTTTAAATGTGTCTGCAAGCACATTAAACTCTTACAAAAGTGCAATCGAGAATCATTTGGGGTATGCTTAAAATGTGCTCAGGCAATCAGCGCTCAAAAGTATGCAACAAATCGTTGGGGAATGTTTTGAGGCGGCAAGCGACCACAGAAATATATTTCGTAAGCGGGTTTGTTAATGGGAATTGCCTTGAAAATAAGTACTCAACACTCAAAACCTTTATGGGATGGTTGCACCTGCAATTACTAATTAGATTCGTGCTTGATGCATAATAAGTATCATTACTCGGAATGCACTCAAGTATGTGTATGTTTTACTTCTGCCACAAAATATTGATGTTTGATAAATAATCACTCAAAATTAATGCAGAGGAATGAGGTCACAAATTTGCCTGATTGCAAGTTTCCTCTTGGCTGTCATTTGCCTTGTTGAATCATTTCACCTAATTAGCAATTTAAAAAACCAAACTGCAATGCTTGAAAGTCTCATTGAGTGCAAAAAGAAATGAGAAAATTGAAAAATGTTTAACTTACTATAATAAATATAGTAGATCAGTAGTCAAGCTTCAAGCAGACGGCAGTCGGAATTAATTAATTTCATCTAATAAAGTTGTAAAATAAGTCTTGTTGCTTTCCTCCCAACCGCATATCGAAATACGAGTTACTATTGGCAGCAATATTTACTTGCTTTCGCACATATTTGTGGAAGACCTGGCACACACCCATTCGGTGAAATTACTTTGGTAACCTCAGGCAGCGGCTAGCAATGACCAGGTCAGACAGCTGAATGATTGCTTCTAGCATTTTGCTGTCCAACTCTATTTTGCCGTGTTTGTATCTTTTATATTTACCCACTGGGCGCATCTCTCGGCTGGAATAAAGGAAATAATTTTACCCAGAATTCAATGGGGGAATAAGCAGAGAGGCTGTTGTGTCCTTTGCTATTCCTTCACAGGTAACTGACCACTGTCGCTTCATCCATTTTTGCTGAAGCTGTCGTGACTGTCAGTTGGCTGTCAGGAGATTGTCGTTCTTGTCCTTGCGCCTTTGCACCAGTCCAGTCCTAAACCTATTTCCTCGTATAAATCATTTAACAAACGCCCACAACTCTTGGACTGCAGCTGGCTGTAATATAAAGTAACTGAGGTGCCAACGAATTGTGGTAAATTTGTGGAGACTATTCTACTCTCTATGCAGCTGTTGTTTTTGCTGCTTTTTGTTGGAAAACCAATTCTTCCTTTATGCTGCCATTGAGCATTGAGTATTAATACTTAAGTTAAGAAAAAAGAACCTTAAAACAATTGAATTTCAATACAGAGTAACAAACTTTTAACACTACTTTTTGTCATTTTTTACATCTTCAACGAAATTCAAATAAATCTATAAATCTAATAAAGATTTTGACAAGCAGCTTAATAAATTATTAGCATTCTATAGACAACACTTGTGTGTTCACTCAGCAGCTCAGAAAGGATAACGTATTCAGTCGAGTCGACAGCTGTGTGTGGTAAAACTAATCTAAATATCATAATCAGCTAGCCACTGAGCCTCTAAAGCCATGTTGTCCCTGGGAAATGAAAGCAAATCTGCGACAAATAAAATACTCATATGTGACAGATGACCAAAAAAATGAATAAGTTTGTCACATCTGTTACGTAATTTACATAAAGGGCTATTCTTATTTTTTTTTGTTTTGTTATTGCCAGCTATCGGTATCATAAAATATTTATTAAAGTCTTTTGGGCTAACAATAAATTACTAGAAATTTGCATAACGAGAAATACAAGAATGTTTTTGCCTAAACTTGTCATACAATCATTTCACTGATTATTTAACATCAACTCGCATGATTCCAGCAAAATTAAACATTATTTCATTGTCAGATTTGAGCGTGACAAGTTGGTGGAGTTTGTGGAACCCCAAAAAGTAAAAGGCAGCACCTTTTATGGGGCGTCTCATTTGGGGAAGTTAACGACAAGGACTCTTTAGCCTGTCAAAGATTATCAGCTCCACTTCAAATTATTGTGATGGCCATGTTTTTGTCGTCGTCGTCACCCTCGAGCCAACCCGCCAAATTACGAGCTGTACTTGAGCGACAAACAAGACAATGGAAGCATAGCTTGATGCTAAAATTGGGTAGATGGAGGTGGAGATGGAGAAGAGAGAATGAGTTTTGCCAGATTCTCTGAAACAAAGGCAACGTTTATCAATTTGGTGTTTGCCTTTTCACTTGTGGGTTTTATCTTCGCTTGCCACGCTGAGCATTTTTGCTTAGCTTTATGGTCAATTTTATTCTTGCTGCTTTCGCTTTTCACTTATTTTTTTTTTTTTGTTCTTTCTTCTTGTTCTTGTGCTACTTTTGCCTTGCCTTGCACTGCACATTGAGCTTTGCTTATTTTCAAAATATTTTCCATTCCCTGTTTGATGCTATCGTTTCGTTTCATTTTGCATCAATTGTACAATGCTCTGAGTGTCAGATCTAAAATCAATTTCCTTCTCATTGCGATTCCACAGTGGCTTAACCAATGCAAATTTAAGTTGGAATTTAAGTTATACATTTTACGTAAATGATGTAGAATGTGGTTGCAAGTGCAGAATATATTAAAAGTATGTATTAAACTTTAGTTAATTTATGATTCGTGTGCTATTGAATGATGATATTCACAACTATTCTTTGCTGGTTTTAATCACACCCATTTTCCAAGCAAATGTCTGCAACCTTCAGCCAATGACAGTCAACCTTCAGACTGAAAAATATTCGTACTTAACACAGACTAACACAAATTACACATACATTATGCAAATGCAAAGCGGCAAAACTTTTTAGCTGTCTCCGAGTGCAATTTAATGACGATAAGGCACAAAAAAAAAAGGCAAACTGCAATTTGAATTTAATGTGTGCGGCGAGATAGAAAATTAAATTATGCTCGTTCTAGAGAGCAAAAAGGTCATCGCTGCAAGCGGAATACAAAAGTTAATTCTACACAAATTTAATGAGATGCAATTTTTTTGAATTTAATTTAATTGAAAAATATTTTTGGTATGTGGAATACCGGATTTACTTTGTCACATTTGCAGTTTGATTACAGTCATTCATATTCTCTTTGTGTTAAGCTTTATCTGCATTAATAAAATTAAATTGATACAAGCCAATATTTTATATCCCCGAATGATTTTATAAATTATGCAAATCAAAAGGGAAAGCGGCATTTAGAATTATAGCACGTTCACTGAGCGTATACGTGATGCGGTTATTCAAACATCAAGCAATCAATCCTTTTTTCTTTTTTCCCAGCGACATAAAACTCAAACTACACAAGCTTTCAGCGAATTTCTCTCACAAATATTGTGTCGATGTTTCATATCAGATGTGAATCTCTTGTGCGACTAAAACTATAACAAATCGCCAGTTCTGCAGAGCAAGAATAAATTATTTTCATTTCGACTATCTGCAGCCTTTGATTATATTATGATTTGCTTTGCCATGAAAGTTGTTTGTGCAAACGAAATAAAAATATTCATCAACACATTTAATACAAAAATAAAAAAGAAATATGACGTTCGCATAATTTTATAAGATTTATTTGCAAAACTAATACAAAATTATTTGTCATAATTTATGCAGACACACATTTAAAACTGTAGACTGCATTTCATTAAATGATTTATTTTATTTATGGTATTAAAAAGCCAATAACTCTCAGTGTTTATTTTCTTTCTCGGTCAATTAAAGTTTTTGTTGGATTACCTGGACTTTTGCATTTGATTGGATTTATCAAAGAAGTAACTACCGTTGAGGATGATAAAATAGCAAAACTTCGTTTGCTACAACCACAGAGCCGTAGACATTCCCCTTCTCTTGGCTGGCTACTTAAGGAATCTCTTTGAATCCAAGTCATGTGAATCAGTTGAAAATTGCAGTGCGTTCGTTGTACATGAAGAATGTGCTTGGCTTATTTCATAGTTTTGCCAAAGCCAAGAGAAACTTTTTGCAGCTCCACCGTACGGCAAATGCAAAAGAAGATAGATAAACTTGTCTGACCTGATGCTTACTCAATTTGCCGACTCACAGAGCAGGTCATGCACTGGATGTGCACTACAGAAGTAAGTTAATTTTTCGATGCGTTCCAAGGTATCTTCAACTAAAGCAAGCACTTTGGCAAAACATGTATGCAATTGTACTAAAGAAAGGGCATTCCAAAATATTTATACCCGATATACATAGGGTAGAAGGGCATTACAACTTTGTGCCTGCGGGAAATGCTTTTCGCATATACAATATTTTGCACTTTATGGTATATTTTGAATACAGTATATCAATATACCAAATATAGTCTTTGGTATATTTTGAATACAATATTGTATCAATATACTAATTTAAGCATTTGGTATATTTTAATGTAGTACTCTTTCAATATACCAAATATAGCTTTTGGTATTTTTCAGTATTTTGTGGTATATTTTCAAAATAATACCTCACTGTTTTGCTTTTACTCAAAATGGGTAACAGGTATATCACAGTCGAGCATACTCGATCGAAAATTTCTTACTTGTTTACATTGATGTGATGCTATAGAGTGTGTACGTCTGTCAACTTTAAATGTCCTTAGATAACCAATTGTCCTATTTAACAATACACTATATATATATATGCATCAGGCATGGGGCAAACAAGAAAGTTAACATTAACTGACAGATAAACAAGCAAATTGACAGCATAATATAAATACCGGAGAATGGACGCACAATAAAGTGAAGCCACCTGCTGGCAATGAGAACTGAGAATTGCAACTGTTATGTCAGACACACGACATTGTAAGCAGGGATCCAATGGGAAAATTGCCGTCCGTCTATCAAGAAATTGACATTTATTATGAAGATTTATCATATTTTGTTTACGACTATCGTGCTAGAAGAGGTCTTGAAATTTATGATGAGCTTTCAAGCAGTTAATATCTCAGTTCAAATTACGTGAAATACTCATAACCAATGCACTTTGCATGGCCATAAATTGTAATTAAAGCAAACAAAAGTTGAACTGCAACGTGGCAACCATTGTGGCACATGTGGCACATTGTCCTTGTTCCCAAAAAGCAGCCAACGAAGTTTCGCAAGAGACATATTTTTAAATTTTGTGTGGTGTGTGGAAATCGCTTCTGAGTTTAGTGCCCAAATAACGACAATAAATTGGCTACGTTTTGCGAAACAGGAAAATGTCACACGAATTGTGAGTAGGAAAATGAGTGCTAATTAAGTCGTTGCGTTAATTACTTGCTGACATTTAAGTGTCTTTCAACGTTTAACAAAATTAGCAACCGAAAAGTCGTTATGCTACCCCGAAGCAAAGAAATAGTATACTATGTTATATACATATAGCCAGGACAGTGGCAACAAGTTTGCTCTATATGAAAACTTTTGGTGACAGTTGACCACAGCCACATCAAGTAGCCGACTGGTGGGCCAGTATGAAGGGAAGAAGGACACACAAATACGCCAATAATCAATGCTGTAAGCTCAGTCGAGGACGACTTTAATAGAGTCTACTTGCTCTTTAGTCAACTATTTCCAACAATCTGTTTGACGCTTCGGGCGGAGGCTTTTTTGCGCATTCCGTATTCAGTTGAGATGCATTGAAGCGTGTTATGAGGCCAGTTTTAATTGCAGCCAAGGTAAACTGTGCGTAACCAAGGCTGCTTGACAGCTCCACCTTAATTGACCCAAGGAAGTGCTCTCTAATTGGCCTCCTCGAGTTCAACTTCAATGTGAACCACTCGAATAGAGTGTAGTGCAACTTTTCTAATTTCCTCAGTTGCCTTAACACATCAAGATGGGATATTAGTAGCAAATACAAATGAAAAACTTTGCTGGCTTGATGAATGACAATGCTTAAGCTTGGTATTGTTTTAGCACTTTAATATACTCGTACTGTGACAACACAGCTTGAAACTGTTTTGCAGTAGCAATTGTTTTATGAAAATTGATGATGTGTTCGCTTTGTTTTGCCATAAATTCACGCTGTCTGCACTCGAAAACTTTTTGTAATAATACGAACGAAAGTGGTGTCAGTTATTTGCTGCATTATCTAGGAGCACTCTCCGAAATAATCACTATATAATGTCATTTACTATGAGCGATAATTGCAATCACATATTACCACAGACAGCATCCGCCATTATTTTACAAAAGCTTTCAGGCAAAAACATCACTATTTAATTAAATAAATTTCGCAATTTGTCTGTGTCGCTTGAAATGATTATTATATGCACATAAATTGGCACAAGTTTGTAACCAAAGGGTTGTTAGTATTCAAACAAAATCGAATGAACGCTAATTTGCATAGCGGTTATGTAAGCATGTGAATCAGAAACTAATTTATGAATTTAGTTAAATTGTTTATCCTAAGCTACAGTCGAGTGTTCTCGACTTTGCGATACCCGCTTCCCACTGAAAGAAAGTAAAACCGGGCGGTATTACTTTTAAAATATAGCAAATAAAATATATATAGAGTAAAAATATACTATAGAGTACAAAATATACCAAATTATCTGACAATTCAACTACTATTTAGGTGCTCATACAGACAGACGGACAGACAGACAGTCAGATAGACCGACAAACATAAGCTTTATGGTGTCGGAGATGCCTCCTTTTAATAATAATACCCTTCTACCCTACGAGTAGTGGGTAAAAAAAATGCTGTAGAGGAATAACGATCGTATACGTGATATTTCAATCGTATACGTGATATAATATATTGATCAATTATAGGGCTTTTCGAAACTTTTTACTGCTACGACTTAAGTTCACCTAAAGTAAATTCTATAGGCACGTTTAGCACTCAAATTTAAATGAAATGCATTCAGCCAGCTGCAATTCGCATGCCTGTTCAACTCTACTCATGTATGTGTGTGTGTGTGTGTGTGTGTGTTCACTTAAACAGCCAAGTACTTACACCCATTTACATACTTCGTGTACTACTTTCGTGTTTACAAAGTGCCTCATTCAGTTTATTTTACAACAGGACTTTCGTGCTTCTTCAGTTTCACCAAAATATCCACTTAACATTTTCCTTGGCTGCAATTACGAGTTGCCCATTTTGCGCCCCAAAGGAAAACGAACACACAGCAAGAGCGCAGCAGGAGAAGTTCGTATCCTGTCCTGTATCCCATCCTGTGCCCTAAAGGCACACACATATTCTTAGCCCGACAACACACTCGTAGGGATAACAACATAATCCGCATATAAGGGCCTTGAACTAGGACACAATAAAAGACCATGCATAGGAGCAAAACTAAACAATTTCCATGCTACTTCGAGATAAGTGTGTGATATTCCACAGCTTGTGTACTCATTAGAGTTGCGTTAACATTTTGGGAGTTTTACTCGCGGTTTGCTTACTTTAAATCTTAGACGAATATCAAATACAAACCACCTTAAAATGCAGCTAAGGGAAGACTTTTCAAGCTCTTCTGCTTTACTTTCTATCATTTTTCATAGTTATACTTGCACAAATTTAATCCAGTTAAAAATAGTTGTTGTCGCTTGTTTTCAGCTTGAGTGCTGAAGAGTTGCTAACTTTATAGTGAAGCTAACCTGACCATCACGTTTTGGCAACTCTTTTTATATTCACATTCTCTAAGAGGTCGATACTAAGACAAAACTTCCATTCCAATTTTCTCTCTGCTACAACTATACTTAAATGTCTTCCCATTGTCATCTTACTTAATTGCCTTGCTCATTTCATCTTATCCCATACTCGAAAGGCAACAAAAGCCCCAAGCTAATGAGTGGTCCATGTATTTATTTGGACTGCAATCATTACGCACAGATGCAAAGAAGCCTGTCATTTGCCTAATGAGTACAATTTATACAACAATATGTATAGATTAGTTAAATTTAAATCCCATATCCCTTCTGGGGCCAGCCTAGGCTTGTCTGCTGATGCTTTTGTGGCTGTTGTGGCCTATAGGATTTCCACATGAATCAACTTTAAGCGTAGACAACTGATAACCAACAATTAAATAAGGGAAAATATACAGGCACTTTGCTGTCTCGACCTCAAGGGAGAGGACTGAGGACTTGTCAAATGATTCTCGTGACCACAAGGCAATGTGAATTAAATTTAAATGCTAGTTTGATTATATCACACACATAGTACACACACACATGTGTGTGCACAGAACAATTTAAATTCCAGACAATGCTATAGCAAATATTATATTACTTTTCTTTACTGTTTTTTTGTTATTTATATTGCATATTTTTTCCATCATGCCTTTGTTTATTCATTTTGTTTTTTTTTACTCTGGCATTTTTCTTGCAACCCTCGATGTGCATAGCGTGTTGCGAATGTGTACGTGCGTGTCTGTATGTGTGTGTGTGTATGAGTGTGTGTGTGCATGTGTCAGTTTGTTGTGCATGGCGTTGAATGTGTGCCAGGACGTCTGACTTTGGCATCCTCCATCTAGCAGACACAGGTCGCTGGCAAGAGGCGAAATGTTTCTACCGGAAGAAGCTGCAACAGTCACTTTACACTGGTAGTTGAGAATACAGTGCAACCTTTGACCTTTCCAGTTATTTAAACAATTCACAGCATCAGATTTAAGTCTTCAATGTTGTGTGAGTAAAACAACATTGTTCAGTTTTGCAATGAATTCAAATAATTATTAGAACACTTTGTTACTCGCTTCTGTTTATAAAGCTGCTGTCAACCTTATGTAATTTAAAGTCATAACTGTATAAAAACAACACTCTTTTTTTTAAGGTAATTAACGTTAAAAAATAAATCTAATTAAAAATGCTTAAAACTGAAAGTTAGCTCCCTTTCTGCACATGTTTTCTGAATATCAGACACAACGACAAAAACTAAAAGTTTACTATACAAAAATAAAACTTTTTTCGCTGTGCTGCTGTGAAGCGGATTTACGATAACCCAGAGATGTGACAATGACTTTGTTAAAAAAAAAATAATAGAAATAATAAAAAGAAGAAGAAAATGAGCTGACTGGAAAAATATTTATTTATTCGAGCAGCAGTCGTGCGAAAAAAAGTGACAAATGCCGCTTTTTACTTGGCTATAAAGTTTTCGTGGTTTTGTTTGCGCTTCATTTTGCTGACGATGAGTTCAAGTTTCTCTAAACTTTTCGGGGCTCGAGGACAGTTTTGACTTTTGCGGTTTGAAGCTCAGTGATTTATAAGTTGTTGTGCAACCAGTCGAAAAACTTTTCACTGAAAACTCAACTATAAACGTCCACAAATAAAGCTGACCGTAAAACAAGTTTCAAATATTTATGTTGCACATAGAAGCCACTAAAATAAACAAATCCATTGTTTCGCTTTTATTTTGTATTTATATATGTATATTTATTTTTAAAGACAAAGAAATCATTAAATTTTACTGTGCAGAAACATATCAAAAATATAATACTCCCAGTCGGTTTATAAAAATAATGTTTCATTATTTCTGTGCGCCTGTAATGAGTTCTGTTTATTTGGTTTTTTGCTCATTTTCAAACCTTGTTGCTCCCTTTTCCATCTGCTGCAGTTCTTTTGCAGTATTTTTATCCTGGGCGCATTCAGCGAAAAGAAATAAGGAAAAACAAAAACAACAACTACAACAAGCAGGGCGTGATGACAGCTCCAAGAAGGATTTAAAAAGTTTTTGTGCGCTAGCAAAACAACACGTGGGCCACATTTTTGTTGTTGTTTTCCTTTCAGTTGTTCGTCTTCATGTTGTTTTGTCAGAACTGAATTATATTTGCGTCATGCAAAAGGGATTGAGACGGGACAGAGAGAACATTTTCCAGCTTGCATTTAAGTTGAAGTAAGTAGAACCTAATGAAACCAAAAGCAACACAACTCACAACCAGGTGGGCAAAATTCTTTATACATATGTATTTTATTAAGCTTCCTCGCAGATACACACTCTGTACATCTCTGGAAGTAATTAAGTTGCGTGGTGTTTTTATTAGGAGAAAACTGCAGTAATTAATTGTAAGTTGATCGCTGCATTAGAAATTAAAGCTGCAGCTGTTATCAAACCATTTAACTAAGAATGTGCTCATATTATTTCCCTTAGATGTTTAGTCTAGAAACTATTTGTTTATTGTCTACGCATGCCATAATCCAATTAAATTTCTCTTTTATTTGAACAACTATGCAAACAAATTCGATGCGAATACCAATCAATTTACTAATTAAGTGCAGCATGGGAAATCATTTTGTTTAATTACCTTAAAATTCAAATATCACAGCATGCAATAACACTGCATTTAAGCATTTGCAGTAATTAGCTATGGAATTTAGCTCGGATCGAATGAAAATTTTAATTATTGACACGCAAACTGATGAAATGGATTCGATAAAATCAGATAATAGCTTGGCAAGCAGTTGATGCAAACTATCAAAAATACTTTCGTTTTATGTTAAATTTTTATATACAGCATGCGTATGATAAAAGTCAACTTTGTTTTACGCTGATGACTTGACTTATGGAAGACATTTATTTTCTTATTATCACATTTGTACTCTATCTCATAAATTCGAGGCAGCTATGTATCAGAAGTCTTGGTTGTAAAAAATACTGACACACTTTATGATTGATAGCCTCATCTTGAGGTCAATCAAAGCGCATTACTCATACGCCACATACCATGAATAAATCACTCACCCAAACACACACACACACATACACGCTCTGCGAGAGATAATCAGGCGAATATGAAAACTGTTTGGCTGGGATTATTATCCCTTTGAGGCCACTTGGCGCACTCATCAGGCGCACATCAATAAGGGCAAGACTCCTACAACGTTTCAATTCGATGGCTCGCCATAAACTTTGTTTGATAGCAATCATTAAATCTCTGCAGATAAGCTTAATCCGGTAGCACAACATTTCCTGCCACATACATAACTAAATACGCTATCAACAGATTTTGTGTGTGTGTATTGCTCAATTCTCAAGGTAACAACCTTAAAAAAAAAGTAACTAAAACGAATTTAGAAATAAGCAATATTCGGCTTTAATATAAAAAATGAATCCTTATTCTAAATGACTTTTTTCAAGCACAATGTGTGACACGCGTCGTATGCGTATTTTAAAGCGACTTACAAACACCGTCAGCTGGCAGCATATGCGTTATTATTTATTTATGATATTTTTATGCAATTGACTCTTTGTTGACTGTTGCTGACAGCTTTGTAGGCCAATCGCTTTTAAAGCTTATTTGTCGACATTGAGACGGAAGTGAATAAAAATGGCACATTTTAAAATTTGCAATGCTCTTTATTTATGCTTTTTCGTTTAAATTTATATAATTCAAATACTCTTTTTACAGAAAATGTTTCTTTTTCGTATATTTGTAACATTACAATGTATAATTAATCTACCTAAAACGCTTATTCTTTTATTCAACCGAACACATTCAGAGTCTGCAGTGAACTAAAATTGTTGTTGCAGACGCGCTGTTTAGCTTTACAGACTGTTAACCAAAAGGGAAATTTGCTAAGGTTAACAGTTTTCTGTTATCCAAAGGCACGTTTGCTTAGGTTAACAGTCTTCTGTTAACATTTCGCTGGTAACAGACTTTTCAACGAACATGAGCGTTGTGTGCAACATGTTTGGACACAACAGGTGACGATCAGGGAAAAGCACACGCTTAGCTATAATAAAACTCTTTCACTTTAAAGACTATGAACATATGTTTCTCAAACGCAGACTAGTATAAATTCAACTGGAATTGCGAATTAAAATCAGTTGCAGACCTGGAGCAAAAAATCATCATGAAATTTACTTTGAGTTTTGTGTGTGCGCTACTCGCGTTGTGCTTGCAGATTCTTACAATTTCTAATTCCGAAGCAAGAACATGGAATCCACAGTATGCCTTTAAAAGGCAAACCAAACTTATACCCCTGAACACATCCTTAACGGAGGTGAGAATAATGCTTAAGATTTCTTCATCAGTTATTATGAATATCTTTCAATGTATTTCAGGCTCAACTTGGGTTAATGATGGAGGTATGCAATGGCAATGGCATCAAGTGTCTACATGCTGAGCAATGTTGTTCGCTAAAATGCTTAAAGTACACAAAAACCTGTATATATTAGGCACATGATAGTTGTGTTCCAAAAGGCAACAATAAATCTATGACAGCATAATAAATTCACAAAAGTGTCCGAAAAATAACTTCCCTCCCCAGGCTGTGCATATAGAATGAGAACCACTTAAACATTCCCCCAGGCCTCAAGCGACTTGACAACTTTGACATGTTCTTCTCGCCCTCTTGGAACAAGTGTTAAGTCCAACAGCTCTTTGTAAATTTTTGAATTATTCTTTTTCTTACCAAGTATGAATAAGTAAAGCACATCAAAAAGTTTCTTTCGGCACTGATAAAGCTAACTACAAGCAGCAAAAAGCGCTAAATAGCTTTTGGGACTCAACGCACTTCACAAAATTTAGAGCCAAATTTTAGTCATTTCGAAAATGAATTTTTTAATCAACTTTATTGTGACTAGAGTCATATTAAATTAATAATGTATTTGCAGTTGGGGTTTTCAGTTGTGGCAGCTTTTCATTATTTTTTATTGTTTTCTTTTCCTTTGTCCCTTTTTAAAAACAAACATTCATACGCTCTTTTGTTCACAAAGCTTTTACGCTTTGCTTGGCATAGTTTCTTTTGTTTGCTCACCAAAAGTGAGCTAATTAAATTAAATTAACTTTTATTATTTGCCAAAATTAAATTATTAAACAAATGTATTTTTTAGGTGCAAGTAACTCTGCGTTAATCAAATGTCAATTCCTGCATGGTTTCTTAAAACGATATCAATGATGGCAATGCAATTGCACTTCAGACTTCAATTCACCGATAGCTTTGGCGTTAAGGCGTCTTTCAGTTTGCATGCTCAGCGTTCGTTGCTCGTTGCTCGACACATCACACTGACTGCTACAGACAGACGTCCTTCGTGTCCTTTTCGCTGCGGTTTTGGGCGTCTTTGACTTATCTTTTCTGCAATTCGTCTTTATGCATTCCTTGCGAGTGCCTTTCCAAGGCTTCGCCTTGCCACTTTGAGTAGCTGACGACCTCAAGATAAGGCCATCCTCCGGTTGTCGGCATTTCAAGTTGCGCAGCTTGTTTCTTAAATCCACATTTGATGTGCCACGCAATCAGGCCACTGCATGCATCTTAAATTCCAGCTTCCGCCATAATCTAATAAAGAATTGGAGTAGATTCATAATCATAATTCATAACATCTGAAACACTTGACACATGGGTTGTATAAAGTTAGTCTAAATCATAAACTAGAACTGATATTAAACTATTGATATAGAGTCGAATAATAATTATTGCATAAATAGTTCTCAGCTGCTTCCATTCGCATGATTGTAGTTTACAAATAATGAATATAAATCCTAAAATACAACTGGTTTAATTTCAAGTAGAATAACAATTCTAGCTTTTATAGTTTTCATATGCTTTCATTTAAATAGATTGTTTACATTTTTTTATCATTCACAAATCAATTGACTAAATCAATAGAATAGCAAATAAATAATCAACCGCATACAAACTATGAATATAAATATTTGCATAAATAGAGCTCAAAACCAACCAATAGCATTATCAAATGCATATTTTATCTGCATCTCGTAAATAATTGTCAAGTTTTTTAGAGCTAAAGCTTAAATAGACATAATAGTAGCGCATATTAAATTAATATGCTTTCAAAATGTATTTCATTTATATAATAAAATTTGAAGTAGTAGTACTTAACATCGGAGCTGCAGGAAATATAATACTATACATGCTGTTTCAACCCATCGAGTTGCACTTCAAGCACATCACTTACTCGCTTTTTTATGAGTCTGGAGAGAATGTTTCACTTGTATGACCCATTGATGGTAATTCGAGCATTGCCTTTGTTTCTGAGCAAACAGAAATCGGTAATTGGCACAGTTCTGCTCGCATTCTGTTTTATGTGTTGTTTGACTTGTCCAAAGAACTCAGCTTGTTTGTTTGGCAGTCAATGGTAATGTTAACAAGTGCAGTATGAATTACGAGAACATCAATAAATATGGCGCTGGCACCATAATGCACTTCTGATTAAATTAAATCGAGGCAAAACAAACACAAGCCATTTGGGATATGCAAAAACAGCTGCTTTAATTGACAATAATGCAAGCCTATAAAGTGGACAACTGTTAGTCCGTAACTTAGATTCCCAAAATGAAACCAAAATGAGCCGCAAAATGTTTATCTGGCAGCAATATGGACCACAAAACCCTAACAAATTGCAAAATGTTGCTCTAAATGCCTCATCTGCATTTAGTCCAGACGAGTTCAAAGTTCACTGCACTAAATCGTAGTGCGAAAAATTATCAAGTTTTAATTAAAACTGGTAAAATATACCAAGAGATTTGTTGTGGGTTGAATGTGGTAAGTTTGTTAATGCAACTAAATATCTCTTCTCGAAAATTTAATTCGAATTTCAGTGTGAAATTTAATATTATTACAAAAATTAATTGATGAAATTGAGACACTTAAAGTGTTTAATTAATAAAACATACTTTAAAGCAGTCTTTCGGTTAAGTCACAGTAAAACTTTTCGGCATAAATATTTCAGTTTCTCGCCTGCATGAATAATTTATCACTCGTAGCCGAATGCAACTCATAAATTTTCTTTGGACAACGATACATTACAAACTGTTGTAACTTAAAACAGGTCAACAATTTTCTTTATTGCAATCACTTCACCTCTTTGAAGCAACTCAACTGCAAAACAAAATACTCAGCAGATATTTTCATTGATTTTCCAATTAAAATTGTTTGCTTAAATGTTAAATAAATAAATTCCAGTAAGTCCAGTAATATTTGTTTTTTATTTATAAAAGTGTATAAATGTTTTCTATCATTTAATGAACATCTTTCAAGACAGCAAAAGCCACTTTAGGGTATTTTTGTATTTCCTTGCTCTTTCAAGATTTTACCGCAAAATGAAATTGAATAATGGTCATCAGCTGTTGTTGTTTATTGTTGTTGCAAATAAATACAAGTAATTCATTGCCTGACTCTGTGGTTTTGACTTATTTATCAGCGATTTACTTAGTTACTCAAATGAACAAACATGTAGTTGCAAAAATGTGAGCCACGATTATGAATGTATCATATTAAAGAGATTTTTCCTAAGCATTGACAGCCGAATTGATATATAATTATGGAAAAAAGCTACAGCTCGGCTGTAAAATACCCGCTTACCCTTTTTTCTATAATAAACCCATATATTAATATTATATCAAGTTAATATATTGCAAAAATACTGATATATACCGTTAGATATATTTGGTATAGTAATATAGTACTACATTAAAAATATACCAAAGAGTATACCACCGCTACCCATTTTAAATAAGACCATGTATTAAAATTATATCAAAATAACATACTGCAAAAATACGAAAATGTACCGAATACTATATATGTATCTAATCAAATATACCAAAGGGTATACAACTGCTACCCTTTTTAAATAAAAATGTATTTTAAAATTAGGCCAAATCAATATACTGCAAAAATACAAAAATGTACTGAATAATATATAATAATTGGTATATTGATATAGGAATAGATTACAAGTATACCATAGAGTTTACCACCCACTTTAAATAAAAGCTTGTGTTCTAATTATAGCAAAGTAACATAATGCAAAAAATTCTAAAATTTACCGAATAGTATATTTTAGTAGGCGCTTCCTTCTGCCTGTTGCATATGTGCATTATATTAATGTATAAGCAAATTTACCTTCCACCCTGTAAAAAGAGTAAACAGTTTGTTTGTAATCTCAAATGGGTATGCAAAATATTTTTCTGTCTAGACACATTTGCTGCTGATAGTTGTCAGCCTACTTGAATAATTGGGCTGAGTGCAAGCCATTCATCTTTTCAATCGACTGACTGAGTAAGAAGCATAGAGCACAAAGAATGGACTGTGACCACAATCACTTCGTGTGATTACCTGAGCCTATCCAGCTAGCTGCTGAATGCCAGGAAGCGACCTGAGGCAGTGCTTTAAAATTATTTTGTGACAAGAGCCATTTAACAGACGGTTGCCAAGAGTTGTCCATTGTTTCGGCCTGGCGGCAATAAATTGCTGTGAGCACTCTCTGCACTTTCAGTTGCCATTGCCTTGCCTTGCTTTGCACTCTGTCGTTTAGCTCAGAGTGCTTAGACACAATGGCTAAACGTTGGCACTTGTAAACTGAACTAGCTGCTGCACGGTTTAATTTATCTTCCGGGGAATAGGACACCATGCACTGAAATCAAGGTAAACAGCGAGCGCACATTGTCAACATGTGACATTACTAACCAGCCAGCGAGCATGAGTACACATAACTATGCTAGATCCTTGCCTTGCCTTGCCTTGAACTATGTTATGTCAAGTGTTTGCACTAATTCGGCAGCCAGACTTCGCCATCGTAATGCAAGCAGACAGAGTCCAATTATAGCGCATAAGCTGCAACTGCAATTTAATTCAATTTTAATCTTAAGTCTGTTTTGCCTTGTGTCTTGGTTCGTTACATCAACGAAAGCTATATTTACCCTCCCTCTATCCCTTTGGGAGCATTTTAACCGTTCTCCCTCGATATGCTATAAATAATTGTGGTATCCCTTAAAGGGTTCGCTGAGCGATCGATAAAAATCATTAATTCAATCCAAGTGTCATAAAAATGTGCATATAAATCAGCAAAGTGTAAACTCATGCTGACACTGACACTGATTCAAATTTTTCGGTATACTCTTTGACCTTAAAGTAACAACAATTTATTAGCGTAGAAAATCGATTGAAGCACATTTTGTCTGTGTTTTTTTTTGTTTTCAGTCATTTGCTGTGCATTTATCAAACTGAAAGGTGCTCGAATCAATATAAACATCGTACCTTTTATATACAAGAAGAGTAAAATACTGTCATCATTACGTAAAAGTTGTTTTGTTAGTGGCACAATTTGTCACTCCAAAAAACGAAACGAAACGGAACACAAGTGTCTATTTTGCCAGAGACGCCAGCTGAAGCGTCAAAAGGATAACAAGCTGAGCCGTGTGGCAGCTGTGTGTTAGCCTTTTTCTAATCAAAATATCATAATCAGTTGAGACTTGTATGCCAAGTGGATATCAAAACACACACAATGACAGTGATAAAAGCAGACACAAGACCGACAAAACTGACAGGCTTAAGCATTCCGAATAAAATTAGCATATTTGGTTTAATACCAAAAAGGAAACCGCTCTTTTTTTGGGCAAATCAAGCTGTGCACAGCTGTGCATTGAATTAAAGACAGTCAGTATCTTTAAGATAATAGAAAACTTAGCTAGCTTGGAAAGTGTAATGTTTTTCTTTCTCTTAATTCAGCTAAAGTGCAGCCTCGTCTGTTTTTTCACACCACTCGAACAGCGGGTGTAACAAAGTGATCAATAAATTATTCCCAGCTCTTCCGCATTGTTGTTGTTGTTGTTGTGCTGTGCAGTGGAGGAAGGAGCAAGGAGCAAGTGCTGCAACAGCAATCGATTTGTCTCAGACAGTGCGGACGTTCTACATGGCGTATGTGTAACAAGTGCAACACATAAATTCTGCAGTAAACTCCCGAAAAACCACAAAACAAATAAAACAAAGTCGCAATCGTAGAAAGTTTTTAGCACATCGAACAGATCTTGGACACAACAAGCCTGTGATACCATTTATAAACTTCACCAACACTATCCAATGCAATTTATTTGTCGAGCAAAAACAAGCTAGTGATCAGGTCCATGAAATCTTTAGAATTTAATTAAGATCGTTATAGGAATGAATAAAAACGAGTTTGAGTTTCTTCACCCACATGCAATACTGTGTTATTCTTTTCTTGCAATTTCTTTGCACTGTTTTCGTTGTGTGCACATTCCATGAAAGATTTATAAGCTCTTGCAGCACAAGCTGGCAGCTCTAAGAAGGAATTAAAAACAATTTTGTGTGCTTATATCACAACACGTGGTACACCAGAATTAATTGTTGCTGTTGTGGCTGCAAATATAAAAGACGAACAGCAAACGCTTCTCATCCACTTAAGATTTCATATACATAATTGTTATAGTACAGTGTGTGCTTTAAGAATTGGCTTCCTCTAAATAAAATGCGAAAATTTGTAAAGAAACTTTTCAACTTGTAACTTATTTTTTATGAAGTACAAAAAACATGAATCACAATCAAAAGGAAAAGAAAATGCCACAAAAAGAACAACAGCGCAAAAATCACAAACAATGCGGTTATTTTTATGGGCAGTTGAGCTCTCCAACAAAAAAAAATGACTGAACAATGGCAGAATATACAGCAGCCGAAATATGCAAATTGAATGTTTAAATTAAATGAAGTCAAGTTTAGCAAGGCCAAGAAATGCGAGAGAGGCAAATAAGAAGGCATATTTAAAGTTCATATATATACATTATAAAGCCTTCGGATTCGGTGTCGGTGAAATGCGAACAGCATATAACCATGATGAGCATGTCCTTGCCAAATATTTCACCTCGAGCTACGGTTTCAATTTATCTCACTTTCGGTCTATCTTTGTGTCTCTGCTGATGTGATTAACGTTGCTCTCAGTTTTATGTTCTCCGTTCTCTTTCCTCTTTTCCTGTCTCTGTCGGTCCTTTCAACTATTGGGATGAGCTGAGCTATGCGTTAATCAAATGTCAATTACGATGCGGATTCCAAAAATGAATGTCAGCAGCCGCGACTAGTTGTCGCCGTAGCACATCGAGAGCCTCAGCTTGCTGACAGCGCACCAATTGTGCACTGAGAGCTCTGCCGTTAAAATGTTGCACTCGTTCTCGCTTTTCTCCCCCATTTTCCGCGCTTTTCCTTGCTACCACTATTGACTGCACAAAGATAAGGACAACGCAACGTTGCTGCTGCAATTTGTCTTTATTCCCCTATTTTGCTGTTGCCTTTTTTTTTTGTAGTAACGCCTAACCAAGTCTGGTGTCGGAGAATATGTGTCCTTGAGATATGTGTTCATTTCTACGTTGGCAGCATTTTAAGTCGCTCACTTTACTGCCTGACTCTTTGCCTTTTAGTGTCTCAACTAGGCGGGAGAAGAAACAGGGTGAACTATACCACGATTATATTGATGTCTTTGCCATATAATTAAGTGTCAAAGGCTTACGGATCAAACGAAATCTAAACTCGTCGATGAAATGTCATTTGAGAATAACAAAGAAATTAATTTCAGTCTCGCTTTGTGAACAAATAGGCACAATAATGCATCATTGCAGCTGACTGAAAAGCAAAAGCAATTTAACATCTAAGTGAACTGTGCAAGATAATGGAATTTTATGCAAAACGGGTAAAATGTGAGGGAAAGCTCAAAAGAATAACTCTGTTTTGTTCGTCTATACTTATATGAAAGTTATTTAAAGATTTTGCTTTCATTTAGTTTTAGTTACTTTACAACAATAATTCAATTTTTAATCAAGATTAGAATGCAACTTAGGACAATAAATAATGATTCGAAATGTAATTTGCTCATACACAAAGTAAAGTCAAGGTGGAAGTCGATAAAGGATAGCAGATTCTAACGCACAAGTTGACATATAGATGGCGCCACTAGAGGGCGCTAAATTCAAAAAGTCCTGTTTACTTTGGAACGCACCTTGTATTAAGCTTGAAACTCTTAATTTTTTCAATAAATTTCGAATCCTATAAACAACGCTTCAAACGTCATTAAACCCTTGCTACAATCTTCACCGGTCAACTTTATTTACTTTTGTAATACACATTTTTTTATCTACAGATTTCGACAGATTAACAAAATTTATAGTGATCAAGATTTACATAATTTTATATTTTAAAGCAAAATTTCTTAATTTATTCGCCAAACGAAATGACGCACGAAATTGAACACAACAAGGTCGTAGATTATATTAGAAAATCTATGCAGCCAGTGCCTTATGATTTGCTGACTTCTAAGTTTTGTGGTTCTAAATGCACTAAAGAAAGGGAAATGGCGATGAAAAAGCGACTTCGCAATGTTCTTTACTCCGAACTGATTTTGGGCAACTTAATTTATTACAATGATTATTTCTATACGACTAACATAGCGGAGGAATTACAAGAATCCATGGATCTAATGGAGGAATCGCCTTCTTCTGACTGCAGTCAAATATCATTCAGTAGCTGTGAATCAATTGCAACCTTGGAGGAAAATCATTCCAATAGTGAAGCATCTTAAAATCGCTGATGATTTGAAGAAAAGCGATAATCGCCAATGGAAAGCAAAGTAGCAATGTAGAATAGATGTCAGTTTTTGTATGTCAATCATTTTTATTATTTTGGAACCCTTTTTTTATAAAGTAACTGCAATTCATCTCATCCACGATTGTATGGCAAACAAAATGAATAAAAAATAGTCAAATTTTTGCCTTTTAAGAAAGAATATAAAATGAAATAAAATAAAGGAAATGGGAAACTAAATTTAAAACCAAGTACTCCATATAAACTTCGACATTAATACCAACAGTTAATAAACTAAAAAGTTATTACAAATAACGCCAACAAAAACAAAGGAAATGCAGCAAAGTGGAAAGAGAAAAACATCTTATTTTAGTGTCACTAGCATTAAGTCCCTTACTCCAAGTGCTGTATAAACAATGCCAAACACACGCACCCACACACTCACTCACACATACACAGACTTACAGTGGTTGAAATGCGCATTGCTTGGCCTGAAGTGTCGCGTAATTTATTTCCCACCTCTTGGCATCGTCTGACAAATGAGGTGATAATTTGGCCTCAAAACATTTAGCGCCTTCCATTGTCAAGGACAACAATCCTTGCTGAATACGAAAATGCGCAGCTTCTGTCAGCGGAAATTAATTAGAATTCTGTAACGTGTCTGTTGTGGTAATGTCTATGTAAATTGTTTGCTAAGAGATTAATCATGTTCCATTCTATTCTATTCTAGATTGGGAATACGCATTTTAAGAAAATGAGAAGATGATTAACTACTTAACTAACTTTTGGCACATCAATTGAATAATACTTTTATGAAATAAAATATATAAAATATACCACAAAAAAATATAAAATTAGTAATTAGTATTTTGTTATAGTAAAATATTTTATATTTGCAGTACAGAACTTTGATTTTACTATATTGAAATTAAACATGGTACTTTGCTTTTATTTTTGCCAAATTTTAAAGAAAATTTTATATTGCTTCAAATTTAGTTGCATTTTAGCTCATAGGCCTAAGTCGATTTCACTTATCTCATTCAATAAGAATATGCATTCGTTATTTCCATAAAATAATAATATTAATGCTAGTTACTCTTCTGAAACTTCAATAAATTCTAATCCACAATGTTAAATTTGCCATTATTTATAATCGCTGACCAGCTGTCGGTATACAAGTTTGACAAAACTTTTGCCACCGAAACTTTTAACGGGTTTCTTAGCATATTGTAGAACATATTTTTTAGCTGTAGTTGCAAAGTGCATACTACATCACATAACATCCGAAAAAAAAACTGGAACACAATCAGCAAATATATCCCTCTAGCTATTGGCATTAATATTTCAATATTTTGTGTGCAAGTTTTTTTTTGGAGCATTGCAAGGGTCTTGTTGAAGTTTTCTACTTGTCAGTTGTTGCCAGATTTACGTATTGTTATTGTTGAGGCAGCAGAGGGGAAAAAATTAATAACTTGGCTCCTTTATACGCTCCTACTCTGCCCCCAAGGTATTACATAAACAAGTTTTTCACACATACACACAACTCGACGCAAGAATGAAGCGTGGATGAGCTAAAGGAAGGGAGAAGGGGGGTTGAATATAAATTTACATGCAAACTCATAGTTGGGCGCCATGGAAGTGGCACAGCTGATGAAAATGGTTGATTTAGGTCTCGAATGCAAGTTATTGTTATTGTACAATGTACATGTTCATGTACAACTTTTACTGAATTCATTATGAATAGTTGCGGCTGCCTTCTGTGTAAATCATTGTTGTTAATTTATGAAAACTACTTCACTCTGCCAGCTACTATGCAACTGGAATTGAAATATGAGTGAGTTATACGTCAGCCAAATGCTGTTGAGTTCACAAGCATGATACATTTTTCACTATTATTTATTTTTACTTCTCTTTATTTTGTCTTGGACTTCTTTTAGTGGCATGCAATATCCTCATGTGCTGTTAAACATGGCAAATATGTTTGCTATGGAGGGACTTATGGCATATTGATTACCTTACGGTCGACTACAAAGTTCGGAGAAAACTTTGAAGCCTTTTTTGACAGCTGTCAAACTCTTAACTTGCCATCAACATTTAATTTGGGATGCACAAACAAATAATCAATAGGTGCTTTGGGTTAAGCTTTTCGATCTTAGTTAAATTGTATCATGAACTTTTTAATATAGTTTTACTCCTTGACATTCATCATATCTGAATATGAATTCCGATTGGCTTTTGATATCTGCTTTTTAACTTCAGCTTGCTACCATAGCAAACAATTTTTCATTTGCTTTGTGTAAAAGTAGAGAAGCCAGATACAGCTTACGTATACTTAATAAATATTGTGTATGCAATATGTGGCAATCAGTTGAAGTCAGTTAATGAAACGTCGAGAATCAAATGCAACTTTGTTTTTTTTTGCCTTCCATCTGCACTTCAATTTGCACAGCAAGAGATGTGCATGTCTCACATTTTTTACTGCTTTCAAGTGATTCCTCTTTGTTCTTTATGTAATTGCCAGCATGTAAACTTTATGTGGTCCCTTTGTTCAATTTGTCTGTCTTCATTTAAACGCCTGCAATCGATACAATTCCCTTTCTCATATTGAAGTGCTTTTCAAACTGTAACTCTACCCATTTCTATGTCATGTTCATGTTATCATGTGTTTATCATTTCGACAAGTTTACTTTCCAAATATTATTCAGCAAATTGTTGTTTGCTGTTTTCTAATAGCAAACAAATGGATAGGGACAAAAAAAAAAAACTTGATTTATTAACCAATTTTTATTTCGCTATAGAGTAAACGATTTTTATAGAGGAGGCATGAAAGGATTTGAGCACGCCTAAAAAGTTTTCTAAGAAAATGGCTTGACAAGAACTGAATATCAAGTATACGTCGCATGCATAACGAAAAGAAAAAGTGTTTGACGGTCAATTTTATCAGCTTGTTTTCCAAGTCACACAAACACACGGCCGACAGCTGTCGACACTCGACGAACGAACATTTCAGTCTGTCCAAGGCTCTCTCTCTGCAAACAAGCAGCGGAAGTCCTGTCGTGTCTGTGAGCAGTGTCGAGGACAAAGGCAACGGCAACGACAAACGGCAAAGACACAAGACAGGGACATGGCCTAAGGCCATCCGCCCTTGTTAAATGAATCTGAAATTCCAGAAGGAACAACAAGCAAATTGTTTATGTTAAGGAAGTCACGTTAAGTGCCGGCTGCCTACTTAATAAGAAAAAAAAAAACAACAAAAGTTAGACAGACAAACAGACGAGCCTCCGTTTAAATGGAATTATGCGAATGGTTTTGTTGTGATTGCCAAATTCGCTTTGTACTTTAAAATTAAAGCAGCGCTTTCAACAAAAAGGTTTGCAATTAAACGAAATGTTTGTTAAATCCAAAAATATGACCACAAGTGCCAGAAGTGCACATACTTAAGCGTAGCTATTAATCAAATGCCAGAAAAGCCATTTTTCAGTCCTGGCATTAAATTGATTGATTTTTAACGGCCGGCGCGCAATGAACTGTTAAATAAATTAAGCAAAGTTCAATCAAACCGCAAATTCCAAAATAAATTATTGTCAGTCACCAAATATTTTTTGATTGATTAGTGTAATCTGTGAAAATTTAAACGCACTTCTTTTTCATACCAAAAAAACTCAAGTTGTATTTCTATCATTGACACTTGAATGTGAGTCGATTTTATAGATACTTTATTGAACTAAATCCTCTCCCATTCACAATGGCTTCAATTCGTAAATTCACTCTCTGTTAGTGCTCTAAAAATTGAATCCAAATGTGAATCATGTCGCACATTTCACATGCTGAAAGTTTTTTGCAGATTTCAATGTAAGCAATGGGGTAATCTTAGTGCTTATCCCCAGAGTTGTGTGAAGGCGAAATAAATTCAACATCTTTTCTTAAATTTTGTCACAACTTTAGCTACTTATAAATAGATATAATAGAGCATCATTTGATTGCTTCAGTGAGTTGCGAAACAAAATGATTGAGAGCAGTCACAGAAGTCGCAATGCGTGATATAATTAATTTAGCAGCCATTTAACAATCGTCAAAGTGTATTAATAACTAAGGATTAACGACACACTTCGTACCTAATTGATTTACAAGCTGCTAAATATCAATTTAGCCACTCGTTGTTGTTCCTCCTTAGAAGTGAAAATAAATATTTTCCGCCCCGCGCCGTCCGCTTTCATCATGGGAAGCAAACAGCGCGCGAAAACTTTTCTCATAAATACACTCGATACACTTCATAAAAGGATTTATGTATTAAATTGACAATGGCAAATGGGATTATTGGATTTAGACGGCAAAATGCGATATAATTCATTTAGCTTTGATGTCGCAGCGTAAGAAGATTGATATTAATATCATATCAAAGTGAGCAGGAAATTAAAATGGCATTAATAAACCTTTATCAAATGGAATAGGCCAACTTATCTTTGTGAGCATGACAAATACAAGTAAAATTAACTTGCTAACAAATTGAGAATTAGACACACATATTTCAAGGAGCAGAGTGGTGCAGTGGAAGCGTGCTGGGCCCATAACCCAGAGGTCCGAGGATCGAAACCTTGCTCTGCTATTGGTGAGAATAATTCTTTCTTTTTTTTCAATTTAATTATTTTTCCAAAATATATTTATTACCACTTTTTTAACTCAATTTAATTTCAAGTTGATAAAATGTGCACAAATATCTTTACAAGTGTCTTAAAAGGCCCACTGGCAATAGCAAATACAAGTTGAGTAAAAGCATAATGCGACTAAATGAAAACTTTTGCAACTCTTAATGAGCATTTATTTGCCCAGTAGCAAGTGCAATTTAGGAGGTGCCACAAAGTTTGGCAAGCAAGCCGCAGGCATCTGTTGAATTAGCAGCGGCTGAATTATTCTTGTCGAAGTAAAAGCACATTAAAGAATTTCAAAATTACAAATTTTATTGCAGTAGTATTATTTCCGTTCGACATGGGCTAAAAATTGAATACATAATGCGATTGAAGTGCAGCATAAATATTTAATTGAAGTTGATGGCGCTAAATCGACCAAACTCACTTCATTTTTGCCCTAATATTTATTTATCGACATGTAGAAAAATGAACAAAAATTATAATATATATTTAAAAGTGCTTTAATATATACACGTAAATGAACATGCATATGTTATGTAAAGTATCGCATAACCACAAAACAGAAGGCAGTCAAGCTCTGTGCTTGCAAATTGTTGCAGAAATTTAACACTTTAACTAAAGAACAGTTGCACCTAATAATAAACCTTATATAAATTAAACAAATTGAATTAACTTTAAAATATACCGAATAACTTTAAAATATACCGAATTAATATACCGCAATGATGCTAAAAATATACCAAAGGCTTCTTAGGTATAGTGGTACAGTATTACATTGAAAATATACCGTTGAGTGCAAAATATACCAGATTGACTGTATAAAAAGAAACTAAACAAGTAGAATAATTTACATCCAATAATTTAGTCATAGAAAACAGGAAGGTAAATATCTTCCTATACTACACAATAAAACAGCAAATTAATATTCCAACAACTGACTAAAGTAATAGATTTGGAAGGTATATCAGATTGATAAATCATAGGAAATTTGCCTGAGTATGAGGCAGTTGGGATTAGCTTCCACTTCCCTTCATAGACTCACCTTGGCAATGCAATCCTTGAAAAATGCTTCAATTCATTTAAAATTCAATTCAAATAAAAGCCCTAGGTGTTTAAATAGTACTTTCAACTTGGCCCCCAAATGGACTGCGTCAACAACTGACTCGATAAACAATTGCCAAAAACTGTCAATTATTTTGCCAGAAGCAAAAGGATGTTAAAAGTGTCCTTGGCCTATGCAAATTCACTGCTGCTTTCTCCTTTAGTTTGTGTACTTTTGTTGATGTCCAAAACAGTTTGCTTCCATTGATGATAGTATTCTTAGTCAAGCTACATAAATTGACTGATTTCATGGTAATAGCAAATAACAATCTCAAGTGCAAATTTAATTCTGCACTAATAAGAAAAAAAAAATGTATGTATGGTTAGACCACACATGAACATAACACGAACTTCTTGCTAATTAGTCGCTCAAAAGCACAAGCAAAGGAAGCTTGATGTGGCTGTGGTCAAGTGCTGGTAAAAGCTTTCAATTTTCGAATTAACCATGAATTTTGCTCGCCACTTTTACGTTACTCTTCATCCCAAGGGTATTTCATTCAGGGATTTGCAGGTGGACATGTCATCTATTGAATCATCTCTTGTGATAGGCCTCTAGAGTGTCGTAAGCGACCTCTGCCGGCATAGCGTAACTGTCAAGGAAAATGTCCCTTGTGAAATTATAAAGCAGAGTGTTCAGCCGTGACGCTTCTCCACTACAAAGCAGCTATGTTTTCAACACATCAAATACAATTGGGATATTCAGTCTCTTTCGTCTGCTTGGTCAGTTGACTGTTGGCAAACTCTCAGCTCTTAGTTGTTTTTGGCATCTGTTTGACGATGTGTCGTCTGCCACTGAAAGTTCGACACGCAATTAATTTTACTAATCTCTGATGCAACTAGGTTGCATTTTCTCGCCCCGAAAAAGTCGAAAATTCATCGTTGCTGCCCTGCCACACACAAACACATACACACATGGTCTAAGCTGAGACCAGTTTCCCGCTATTCATTAGCATGGAAATTAGAAAATATTCTGGCTCCCAAAAATTCAACTCTATCTCAACTATACATGGTTGTCTTTTCATGCCAGGCAAGCGAGCAACCGCTGCTCCAACTGCATTAATTTCCCTAACAAACTTTCTCGCATATGTACATACTCACAAAATGGCTTTGCGAATCCATGTATACATACGAACGTATGGAGATAGCAGATGTCGTGATAATTTAATATTGCCACAAACTCAAAATACTCACAAATGCACATAACAATACTTACAGCATTACATAATAACATTAACGTAGAACTTTAAAAAAAATAAAACAAAAAAAAACTTTAGCGTGCGTGTAAAAAAGTAAAGCAAATGACAAAGCAGAATAGCAAATTATGCATTGCAAGCAAAACAAAAAAAAACACAAACAGAAAGTAAGAGGGAGCAAGCAACCTTCATAAATATTCACATACATATATATGTGCGACGGTACTGGCTACACATACATATGTACTATGTCCTGCTACATACAGGCGCCGTTTGATTGGAATCTTCTTTGACTGCACTTTGCTATTACCATTCTTATACTTACAACTCACCCGCTTTTTCGTCAGTCAAAGTTATTCCAATGTACTTCCAATGTACTTCCAATGTGAAACCGGAACTAAAAGCAGCGTCAATTTGTGTTTGCTATATGTTTGCTTGCTTCATTTATTAATGATATTCATAATTAATGATATTCACTACAATCTTTACAATTTTGTATAAAGCAAGCTTAATTGTGTGATTAAATGTTAATTTTCACATCTGTAAGCGCAAATTTTCCTGCAGCGCAGTCTCTTGAACAATTTTACTGTGCACGCGAACTAAAACTGAACGCTCTAGTTTATTGCTCTCCCTCTCTTTCGTTTATAAATATACTGACCAACTCAACTTGAGCTAAGCTTGCATCTCATTTTAAGAGAGAGCCAAAAGAGCACACTTATTGTTTTCAGTTCTAAAACAATTGATGCTCTAATTGAAATTTTTAGTACGAGTAGTTTGCAGAACTTTTTAGCTACTTAAGAAGATGAGTACGAAGTGCTACAAATAATAGACATAACTTTTAAACCATTATTTTTTTAATATAATTTGTTTTACGTAAATGAAATATTTCCTTATAAAATGCAAAATATTCAACACTGCTAATATAATTTTTTAGAAGAAATTGCTGATTGTATAAACGAAAATTAAACCCAAGTGTGTGGCTTCATCTGGAATGTTAGCAACATTGTTCATATCTTTTTTCTAGTAACCAGCGAGCAATTTTAATATAACACCAAAGTGCACTTATTTTGCTCAAGTGCCTTGAGGCAATTTCAATTTGTTACATGGCAAATAATATGAGAGACTGGAGAAACATTTTTGCGAAAATTGTAATGCACAACATATAGAGCAAGTTTTTGTTTTTATGCGCTGACAAATATTTGAGACAACGACGTCACATGAATTTCCGTTTTGTTTTGATTAGATAATTTTGCAAATGACACTTTATTAATTCACGGAAAATACAAAATGACTTTGTTTATTTTTCTGTATTAATTTTGGGTCTAATCAACATTTGCACCACTTTCATTGTGTAACCTGGGCCCAACCATTCATCCCAATAAATGCCAAAGTCCGTATTATCGTAATATTCATCTTGCTGGGTATATTGACCATTTAAATTACTAACGAAATGAAAGAAAAGTGATTAGAATTTAATAAATGTCATAGAATTTAATAACTAACCTGGAGCCACATTTGTTGTACCACCAACCGCCCAGACAATTGACGGCACAGTTCGTTTCGCTTAGATCGTTATCCCTGTCGTAGGTGCTGAACTTTTGCTGCTCATTATCGCGCATCGAGTCGCCGGCGGTGCCCTGAAATGTGCCCAGCCCTCGCAGCGTATAAAGCTCGCTCTCGCCATCGATAACAATGTGATCATAATGTGCGTAGCTACTCTCGTTTTGGAAATCGGTCAAGTGTATGTAAAGCTCATGAGGTCGCGCCGCTGTCATGCGATGCAGCTTCTCCAATCCAATGAAAAACTCTCCACTCAAATTCCCAAAGCCCTGCTTGTATTCCAACCAATTGCGATTGAACTTAACGCTTCCATCGAAGCGTCGCTGTATCACCGTCCATCCATTTCCAGCGACTCGAGATTCGCAAGGCACTTCGAAAGCTTCGCCATCATCGATCTTGATTAAATGTATATCATTGGAATCGCCAAAGGCCAAGCAACTGGTATCGTCGGTCTCTGTGATTGTTGTTGTCGTCAAATCCTCTAGGTTCTTGAATTTGTCGGTAATATCTTTTGTTTTAGTCTCCAGATGGAATATAATTTGTGACTTCACTTGCAGATCTTCTTTTAATAGCTCAATTTGCTTGGCCTGCTCATTGATAATCGTTGTATAGGTGGAAATTGTCTCCAATGCTTCATCGATCTGCAGCTGTTTTTCCTTTAATACAGCATCTGATTCTATAGCTGTTTTTCTCTGCAGATCTTCAATCTGTTCCGCATAAATCTTGTTGAGCACTTCGAATGCTGATTTTTCTTCGCGACATTTAATTAAGTCATCATTAATTTGACTCTTTAAGTCTTGATTTGCGTTCTCATTTTCTCGAGTAATCGCTTCTTTTAATTTTGTTTTATATGTTGCTTGCAACTTTTCTATATCATTATATGATTTCTTTAACTTATTTTGTATTTGCAATATTTCCAATAAATTTGCTTGCACATTCAACACTTGAAATATTGAAATTAATAATAGAACGTAAAATGTTTTTGTCATTTTTATTTCCGTTTTGTTTCAGTTGGTTTTTTTTGTGACAACCGCTGTGAAGATTGCGCGACAGAGAACTAAATGCTAAATAATTTTACTCCATGCTTAATAACACAATTTTTATACCCGCTAGCCATAGGGTAGAAGGGTATTATAACTTTGTGACTGCTGGAATTATATGTAACAGGCAATAGGGATCATTTCCGACGCCTTATATAAACTGTTGATCAGCGTCAACAACCGAGACGATATAGCCATGCTTGTCTGTCCGGCTGTCTGTCCGTCTGCCTATATGAAGCTCTGAATCTCAGAGACTATAAGAGATAGAGCTGTAATTTTTTTTTGACTGTATTTTTTATGTTTGCACGCAGATTAAGTTTGTTTAAAATGTTTGCCATGCCCTTTTCCGTCCCCGAAAATCGACAAAAATCGATGGGCAAAAACGCCTATTTTCTACGGGTCTTCGTTGTATTGGCTGACAATCTGACAATCTATTTTGTACTCTATTATATATTTATTTGAATGTTATACTATATTAATATACTGAATATAGTCTATGGTATATTTCAGAATTATTGGTATATTTTTCGTATATTCGTAGAAAGTGGATTTATTGAAAATGAGTAGCGGGTATCTCACAGTCGAGCCCACTCGATTGTAGCTTTCTAACTTGTTTTGAAATGAATCAATATATACATATATTTTTATTTGTGTGCTCTGTCTATTGATAAGAGTCTTCGGAGCGAGAGAGCCGAGACTGTGTAGCACACTTTCACAGCGTCGCGGATCAAAAGTCAAGTGTTATCAGGAAGCACTTAAAATATTTGTAATAAATTAATTAAGGTGTAATTTGCTACTACTCGAAGCAAAAATTTACAAATGTGTCAATCAATCTGTATAAATCATAAATATTTTAATGTACTTATTTTTTTGATATTCTTATTGCTTTTAAAAATTGAATGAGATTATTGTTTAAAGTCATTTTTCTTGGGAATTTCTAATTATGTGTCATTCTAGTCACAAGCTAATAAAATATAATGCGAAAAATAAAAACAAATTTTGTAAGACTGCACATAGTATATTAAAGTGAGTTCTTTCAGTTCCTAATTTAGTTTTCTTGTAAGCTTAATCACCTGTTTTAAATATAAAACACAGTTCATTGAAAAGTAGAACACTCTCTACAAGGGCATATGAATTGGGTCAAAAAATGGACCAAAGAAATATCTTATCACTGCTCTTTTTGAATACTAGAGTGCATTCAAAAGTACTGGCAATAAGTAAATGAAATTGTGTAAAGTATAATAAAATTAGTTTAAAAAAAAAATAATAATAAAACAAAATAAAAATTAAAAATTATATGTCAAAAAGAAATAAATAATAAAGAAAATATATAAAACAAATATAAAATTCATTTTTTAACAAGTTAATAATAATAATTAATAATAAATACACTATAGTATGCAAGTGATTATAAAACTCGCAACCTTGCATAAAATATATGAATATTGTCATCAATTTGTTGTTTCTCTTATTAAATTGATGATACAAAAAAACCGACAGCCACACAAATAATGCAAAATGAATTTTAAGACCCACAGGGTAATGCACATAATTGTAATTATTATTGCCAACAATGTGTGCACGTTAACTAAGCAAACATGCAGCTAACTAGTTTGGCGACCAAACTTTTTATTGGCGAATAGTTACACGTGAATGCAATTACAACAGTTTCGCGAACTCGTTGCTTCAACTCGTTAACACTTCAATGCTGACCAGGAAAAGTTACGCTAGCCAAGTGCTAAATATTTAAATTGTTATCAAGCCAAGTCCAGCATAAAAAAAAAGGTTTAAAAATGTGCTGATATTACGACTGCACCAGACACATTTTGTGCTGAAGAAGTTTCTATATCAAATCCCAACCAGAATTGCAGTTTCAATGGCAAGAAGGCAATGTCTATACGAGGAAAGTGCACTGAAGATTTCATAGTTATTCCCCTCAATGACAATATGTGGATATTGAGTTTCCCTGCTGAGTCAGTGCGCATAAACTTGAATCTTAATGCGAATCCTTTGAGTTGCGAACTCAAAGCGAAATGACATTCAGACTTGAGACTTGAGATTTGAGTGCTAAGCTGTGAGTACAACGAATGAACTCGCTTCATATTCCGACTTATTCGCAAGGCAAATGTGCTTTATGCTTCACTCGGCTAGATAACACGAGGCCCGCATATTGTGCTCAAGTGCCTCTGGCACACGCTGCGTATGAGTTATTTATTGTTTATTTCTGAAATCATTGCTCCCTTTTGTGTCTTCTTGCATGTCAAGTGTGAAAAATATTTGCCAGAATTGTGCTGGGGAATTTGTGCATTATTTTTACAGTTCTTGTAGATTTTATTATCTTAACAATATTTTATATATTAAAAAAAAAGTGAAATGTTGAGAAATTGTTAGGTAAAGTTAAAAGTCCTAAAAAAAATAGCTCTGATTTTAAATCTTTATTTTTATGGATTGGATTTATTTTTGTATGCAATGTTAGGAAAATATTCTGAGTTCAAAATGTGAACCATTTAAAATTTTCTGTAAAATTAAAAAAGAAAATTTTTAAAAAAGAATCTTCAATGAATATTTTTATTTAAAAAAAAAGTTATGATTCAAAACCTTAATAGCTAAATATTGTTCAAAACTCGTATCTCCAATTTGACCCATTTATTTACAAAAAGAATGCACTTACATTTTTCGACCTTTAAACTTTCAAAAAATGTAACATTTTTCTAAGGTTTGGTATTTCAACATTGATCCAAACTTTTAAACCGATTTTCCACCAGCTTCGAACAGCAAACAATAGTGAAAAAACCCGTCGTTATCAAATTGTTTTTGCATTGTTTGCCAACGCCTTTTGCAGTGGTCAATACAAAAATTCAGCTAGTGGGGCGAATGCTCGTATTTTTTATATTGTATTTTCGATTTGAATCGGCGGCTTTTCATCGTGTTTTTGCATATTTAACACAGCCAACAGATACGAGTTCGAGATGTAAAGGGTAAACTCTGGACTCACTTTGCGAGCCAATCACGCATCACATATACATATGTATGTATGAAACAACAAGGACAAAAGCCAACTCGGAATTCAGCCAGTTATTCAGGACGAACAACACTTGCGCTTCACTTTGAGGTATGAACTACATACTCATACATTTTTTTTTTTTTTTTGATGATGCACCCCTCATAACCAGCTTGCCACCAGTAGCGTCAGTGTGCCCCAAAGAGAAGTTGCTACCAATTAGCAATTTTTATGAGCTCGACGTACGCGGCATGTTAACGTGGCCAATTCCATCCGTGGCCGAGACGCCTTTGACACAATCAACACAAGCACAAACATGGGCAAGTGATTTAATAAGAGGCCAGATAAAGTCAAGTGCATGGCAAACTAGCATAAATCATATTAATTAATCTTTGATATTTCATTCGTGACCAACAAGTTTACAAGCATTACATAAAGTAATGTTTGCCATGATTTGAATCAATGCAATTGACATTTATTAATTTTTTTATTTTTAAATCAATTTTTATCCCCAAATTATAAATTCTTGGAATATCAAAATTTGTTGAAAATAAATAAAATATTTGTTTGACTAAATTAAGGAAACATTATTAGCTAATACAAAATTTAAACATTGCAAAAAGCGACATAACACCACAAATACTAAACTATGTATCGCCATTTCCGGCCCATACATATTTTCTGCTCTAATTAAAATTGTTAAATTAAAGGCGCAGCTGGTAAATACTCCAACAGCTGTAGTGGACAATTACCAAATTGAAGCAGAGTCGCACTTCGGATCTAAAAAAATTGCATTTCCTAATTTAATGCTTATGTCTTTGGGTGAATTTTTAAATGTTTACATTAACACACATTCTAAAAAAAAAAAAAAAAAAAAAAAAAAAAATCAAAAATGTATACAAAAATTGTTCTACAATGTTTTAGAAAATATTAATAAATAATTCAATATTCCTTCACAGAATAATTTTTTAATTCTCTAATTTTTTTTATTAATAAATAATTTATTTTAATTAGTTTAATTTGAAAAGATAATTTAGCACACATTTTTGTACATTTGAAAAAGTAAACAATAAAATAACAATGTGCCCATACATAACAATGTAACGCATAATACCAGCAATACAGCTGTTTCACTCTCGCAACGTTTCATGTGTACGCAGCCCTGGTTCGATAGATTTTGTGTTGTATCGATATATACATATGTGTTCCTATACACACATCTCTTCCACTCAAAAAAGCGGAGAAAAAGTGTGAAAATTGTGTAAATTTTAACAAAATAAACAATAAAGCATTGAACAAAAAGTGCAACTCAAGCGTTTTACCGGCGTGTTTACATAAGTGGTTTGCATGCGTCGTTTGAAGAAATTATCAAAAAGTCACAGTGTGACGGGAGGAACTGCGGAAAATGATGCGGCGGCGACTGCAGTGACCGCGACTTCAGCAACAACAACAACAGCAGCAGCGGCTGATGCGACCATGCTAGAAACGAATGGCGGTGGCGGCGAGTCTCTGCTAAATACAGAGATCTTTAAGCATTTCGATAAAACGGGTCGCAGTGAATTGTACGTGTTAAATAAATGAATAAATTAATGTGCGCGCTGCAGCAACAACCACAATCATACCAACAACAACAACAACAATCCAACTACTACATAAATATACAAACAACAATATTTTCACGTTCGTTTTAGTTTGAAATACCTAAAACAACAGCTGCAGGATGACGCCGACAGTCCTGTTTTCGATCGTGATGGCGCCTTTAAGCACGGCATTTCGAATGCCATCTACGAGCTGTTGTGGCAAGCATTACGCTACAAGATCAAGAAAGATGTGCTGCTGCACGTACTCGGAGACGTTGTGGTATGTGAATAAAATCCTTTTTCAACAACACTCCAATTAACTCGAAACTCAAAAAACTTGTTTTTAGGCGTTACACAAAGAGTTTCCCAGTCTAATACTGGATGTGGTCAATATACTGGATAGTGAAACGTCGCTGATGACCGATGGCTTACAGGAAGAGCGCCATGGTTTTGTCCAAATTGTGAAGGATCTGGATAAAGTGCTGCCCGAGAGTCTGCTGAAGGAGCGTCTCGAGATCGATACCCTGCAAGAAGTGGGCATTGTGAAGAACAAAAGCTTCTACACCAAGTTCATCAAAGTGAAGACCAAGCTCTAGTAAGTACTATCTCACAACACGCAACGTATTCAATAGTTAAGCTAGGCCTTGAAGTACTGTTTAAGCACTGGCCAAAAATGGAGCTAACAGTTAGTGTCTTGTCTTTGCTTAACGAAGCATATTTCAAATTAGTGCTAAAATGTTTTAATATGTGTCTTCCATATAAACTGTCTTAATTTGGTTTAAAGAAGAAAAATATGTAGCAAATTGTAGATCTGTATTAAGACTGAATGAAATTTTGTATAAATGTTAATAACCAATTTGTTTGCAGCTACAAGCAGCGTCGGTTCAATTTGTTTCGCGAGGAGAGCGAAGGCTTTGCCAAGCTCATCACGGAACTCAATCAAGACTTTGAGGAGCACACGACTCCCGAAACGATTATGGACATAATCAAATCTTTGATCGGTAAGAAACGTGCGCTTATTTTGCTTTAGGAATTCGATTGTATCTCTTACTTCTGTTAGGTTGCTTCAATCTGGATCCCAATCGTGTGCTGGACATCATTATTGAGTCGTTTGAGACGCGCCCCGATCGCTGGAAGCTGTTCATACCGCTGCTGCGCAGCTATATGCCCACAGGTGCCATTATTTGTGAAGTGCTCGGCTACAAGTTTTGTCACTTTAAAGCCGCTCGGACGCCACGTTCGCTGTATCACGTGTGCGCCTTGCTGCTGAAGCATGGCGTTATTGAACTGAACGATGTTTATGTGTGGCTATCGCCAAATGATGGCAGCATACGCGCCGATTGGGAGCAAGAGCTCGCGGATGCCAGGGAAATGGTGCGCAAACTGCATGTGATTGCCACAAACAAGAAGGAGGATGATAAGGAACCAGTGGCGCCGCCCAGCATAAAAAAGTTCGATGAGGACAAATACAATACGAATCAAAAGTTTGGACTCTGCGAAGCATTGCTCAAGGTGGGCGACTGGGAGAATGCGCATAAAATCATACAAAAGCTGCCGGATCAAGCGGTTGTGGTGCAAGAGCCCATAGCTCGTGCCATTGTCGAGCTGGTTCACCTCTCTGTGGAGCAGATTTACTACAAGAAATGTTTCAAAGCGCCTGCGGGACGCAAACCAAGTCGCAGCCGCCTCTACGAAGATGCCAGCCTGGTGGCCAAGTTACAGGCGCGTGAATTCAACGATCTGCGCAAATACACATGGCCCATGGCCAATGTGCTGGGACCAGCGATGCACTGCGACACCGTGTTGATGTACAAGCTAGTGCGCATTATGGCTAAAATCCTGCTCGACATGGGCGTGGATAGCTTGAATGGCCCGGCGCCAAATACGGATGCTGAGCAGAGTTATTATGATATCATCAGTTGTCTGGATGCGAGCATATTGCCATCGCTTTTGTATTTGGACAGCAATTGTTCTATGTCCGAAGAGATTTGGGCTGTGCTCAAATTCTTTCCGTATCATTTGCGCTACAGCATGTATGCGCGCTGGAAGAACGACAGTTATCAATTGCATCCGAATCTGATACGACGCTGCGGACTTGGGCAGCGTGACATCAAGGCGCTGATGAAGCGCCTCAGCAAGGAGAATGTGAAGCCCTTTGGACGTCTGGTGGGCAAGTACAGTCATTGTGCGCCTGGACTGCTCTTCGATTATGTAAGTGTTGGGCTTACCTTTGTCTTGAATTCTTTACTAATTCAAGTTCTTTTGATCTTTTAGATCCTTGTGCAGATACAAATTTATGACAATTTAATTGGTCCCGTTTGCGATATGCTGAAATACCTAACAGCATTGTCGTTTGACTGCTTGGGCTACTGCATCATTGAATCGCTGGCCATGACGTCGCGTGGACGTTTCAAGGATGACGGCACATCGCTCTCTCTGTGGCTGCAGAGTCTCGCCTCGTTTTGCGGCACCATTTACAAAAAGTACAGCATCGAGATGAGCGGACTGCTGCAATATGTGGCCAATCAATTGAAATCACAGAAGAGTCTCGATCTTTTAGTGCTACGCGAAATTGTGCATAAAATGGCCGGCGTCGAGTCGTGCGAGGAGATGACCAACGATCAGCTCCAAGCGCTTTGTGGTGGCGAACAATTGCGCGGCGAGGCGGGCTACTTCAGTCAGGTGCGCAACACCAAGAAGTCATCGAATCGCTTGAAGGAGGCGTTGGCCAACAATGATCTCGCTGTGACGCTGTGTCTGCTGATGGCGCAGCAGAAGCATTGTGTTATCTATCGCGAAACCGCAGCGCATAGCCATCTGAAGCTGGTGGGCAGTCTGTATGATCAGTGCCAGGATGCCTTGGTGCAGTTTGGCACATTCCTTGGCTCCTCGTACTCTGTGGACGAGTATGTCGAGCGTTTGCCCTCCATTATTACCATGCTGCGCGAGTATCACATCAACACGGATGTTGCCTTCTTTCTGGCGCGTCCCATGTTCACGCATCAAATCAATGTAAGACGTGGATTAATGTTTTAGTAGAAGAGGTGGAAGATTTGTTAATATCTGCAATTCTTTTTCGCTTTGCAGCAAAAGTACGATCAACTGCGTAAAGCAGATCCCAATGCCAAGAAACTGACGACCACACAGAAGCTGCAAAAGTATCTGGATGCCACGCAGCTGATAATGAATCCGATTGTGGAGTCAGTGCGTCCACTGCACAGTTCCAAAGTGTGGGAGGACATTAGTCCGCAATTTCTTGTCACATTCTGGAGTCTGAGCATGTACGATCTGCATGTGCCCAATGAGATCTATCAGCGTGAAATAGGGAAGCTCAAGCAGTTGGCACAGCAAGCAGCCGATGTAAAGGATTCGGTAAGACACAAGTTCTATAATTCCTGCTTTTTAATAACTATTCATATCGCTTGCAGAATCAGTCGAAAAATAAAAAGGAACAGGAGCGCTACATTGCGTTGATGGAGAAGCTCAATGATGAACGGAAAAAGCAGCACGAACATGTGGACAAGATATTGCAACGATTGCAGGAACAAAAGGACAGCTGGTTCCTGTTGCGTTCGGCTAAATCGGCCAAGAACGATACAATCACACAGTTCCTGCAGTTGTGCCTCTTTCCGCGCTGCACCTTTACTGCCCTGGACGCATTGTATTGCGCCAAGTTTGTACAGACCATACACAACCTCAAGACCGCCAATTTCTCCACGCTGCTATGTTATGATCGGGTGAGTTATCAGTTGCTTGACAGCACGTGACATGCTGCTGTCTCAATCTAGCGATAATTAGAATGATTCTATATTGACTAAATTTAGTTTCTTATTTCAATTACTCAAACTTGTAATAATTTCGGACTTTATTCTTGATATTTGATTTGTGCAGCTCTTTTGCGACATTACGTATTCGGTAACTTCCTGCACCGAGGGCGAAGCGACGCGTTATGGGCGCTTTCTCTGCGCCATGCTGGAGACTGTGATGCGCTGGCATGCGGATCAAGCTGTTTTCAACAAGGAATGCGCCAATTATCCGGGCTTTGTGACCAAGTTTCGGGTCAGCAATCAATTCTCCGAGGCCAACGATCATGTGGGATATGAGAATTATCGTCATGTGTGCCACAAGTGGCACTATAAAATTACGAAAGCCATTGTCTTCTGTTTGGATTCGAAGGATTTTATGCAAATACGCAATGCTTTAATTATCCTAATGCGTATACTTCCACACTATCCGGTGCTGTCGAAGCTGGCGCAGATTATTGAACGCAAGGTGGACAAAGTGCGTGAGGAGGAGAAGACAAAGCGACCGGATTTGTTTGCCATTGCCTCCAGTTACATTGGCCAGCTGAAGCAGAAGACACCGCACATGTTCAAAGAGAGCGATTTCCATCAGGTGGCCGAGCGATCGGCGAAAGAGTCACCGCCCACACCCACAACGTTGCCGGGTCCCGCTCAGGTCAAGGTGTTAGCCAATGATGCCAAGGCGACGCCGACAACAACAACGACGACGACGGCGGCAGCAGCAACGTCTGCGACGACAGCGCCAACAACACCAGCAGGCAACAGCAAAGAACCGGAAGTCAAGTCAACAGCGGCAGCAGCACGCGGAGAATCGAAGACTGGCAAAGTTGAAGGCAGCAGCTCAACCATTAGCTTATCCAAATCGGTGCCTGCGCCAGCTGCTAGCGAACGTGAGAGCAAACGTGAAGCTGTGACACTGCAGTCGAGTAGCAATCGCAGCCTAGACGCCAAGGAGGAGCTGCACTCGAGCAGCAGCAACAGCCAGAGCAACGGCAATGGCAATGGCAACGTTGAACGTCGTGAACTCGAGCGCGATCGCGAGCGAGAACGCAGCGAACGGGAGCGTGAACGAGAGCGCGAAGAGCGTCACAGCATTAGCAGCACTCGAAGCTCGCAACGTGAGAGCAATCGCAACAATAGCAACAGCAATAAGGAGCGCACCGAGGCGGAGCTGCAGCAGCGGGCTAGAGAACGAGCTCAGCGCGAACGCGATCGTCTCGATGAGCTGAAGCAGCGTGAGAAGTCAACGCGTCGCGAGGAGCGCAGTCAGCATCGCCATGAGCTGGAGACAGTTGATCTGGTATCGATTAGCAATTCGAATCAGCAGCTGGAGCAACAGCAGCAGCATCGTCACTACGATGAGTACGAGGGACGTCAACGGGAACGTGAGCGGGATCGGGATCTCAGCTCGGTGTCTAACGAGAGCAATGGTTCACTTCAGCATCGACGCAGTCACGAGACAATTGAATACGAAAAAGGTAATTTGGTATATTAATATTTGATTAATTATTGCTAATGTGTTGACTCATTTGTGTAGATTCAAAACGTCGCAAATTGGAATCATCATCAAGCAGTTCAAAGGTTAGTAACATATGGTTGCATACATTTCTACGCTAAGACAACAACAACCCGCGGAGGGGCAAAATCAACACACAAAAACAAACCTTAAAACTTTATAAATGAGAGGCGATCTAGAGGCGATAGATGTCAAATCACCAATCAGCCCATGCATTATCCATAACTGGACTTTATTGGATCTCGTCCCCCGTCTTAGTTAACAGTGGTGTTTAATTGGGGAATTTATATGCATAGTTCTTAATCTAGTTAAATTTTAAGTACAGTTGAACTGTAAATACGAGCTTAAATTACTTTGAATTGAATTCAAATTGTTATGTAGTTAGCTATTAGTTAGTCACGTAAGCTGGACCACAAAGATGCCCTAGTCAAGATGACGTCGATGACAATGATGAAGACAATGAAGACCATCGATGAACTACAAAGCTGATGAAAAAAGGAAATATTAATCATCGAAGCAGACGTGGAGCAATAAACACAACGCATAATTTAATCTACGATGAAGCTGCGACGACAATTATCAAATTGATAATCTAAAATGAACTTCAGTATGAACTAAATTGAAGTTCTATAGTGGATAATTTAATCTACAATGAAGCTGCGACGACAATTATCAAAATGATCATCTAAAATAATCTTCAGTATAAACAAAACTGAAGTTTTACAGTGGAATATATATATCCCATGCTGAGCAGTACAACTCAAGATGCCGTCCACCTCACTGAAGCTAAAAATCAACAACAATAAGCCAAAGCCAATCAACATGGATTTAGCCGATGCTATTGAAAATCATCTCCAAAATTATGAAATGCACCTTCAACTACTGAGTAGAAACCGACACAACCGACAATCATCATGTTAAATATGGATCTAGCTGATGCTACAGGGAATCATCTACAAAATTGTGTAAATCACCTTCAACTACTAAATAGAAACCGTTAAAATCTGAGAACACCAACTGACTGATGATGTTAATCGTCAATTCGAGAACGTTTAACATATAAAATAACAATGGATCACAATGAAATTAGAAAACATACTTTAAATCAACCCCAAGGCAACAATCATTCAATCAATTCCAAGACGAAAAACTTTCAACTGTGAAATGATACAACTAATACTTAAAAGATGCAAAATTACTTCAGTATTCTACTTAAACTCGATGAAAGAGGGAACTCAACGTTTTCGTAAGGAGAGATGACCACCGACATTGAGGGAAGGAAACTATGTTCAATGTAATCTTCTATTCAATGATGCAATTTGCCGTTAATTGGACAATCAACAAACATTCCCCAAATCATTCCGATGACTGTTTAAACTTCAACAAAGGAACTCAAAAACTATCACAACTCATCAATCAAGCGATATTTCTTTATGCGATGACTATTTAAAGAGAATGCAAAAGACTTCAATCCTGGATTCCAAATAAGATGTAGTTACCATCTGGAGCTGCATAACAACACTGTTCAATCAACAACTTTTGCTGACGCGGAGCTACTCATAATGCCTACTTTAAAATGGGAAACACTTAAAACCACAACAATCTTCCATAACTATGAGGCACACACCAATTTGCTGAACCCTGTCTTTGCTGACTCCCGAATCTTCAACCAGCCAGTCCAACTATCCCATCACTGTGGCTGCAGTTTAGTTATCTTGATGGTGTGCGGACGGGTAAGTGATTGGCTTGGGCAATCAACAAGGGCAGGGAATGAGAAGTTCTGGGTATCCAACTGAGGGTCCACGCAAAATGTCTTTAGGATGCCACTTGATTGCGTTTTTTTTTTTTTTTTTTTTGGAGAATTTTAAGTTGGTTACATATTTATACTACAAAAGAGAACAATTTGTAAACTGTATTTGCCTTGTTTGGCCCTTTCCCTATTAATCTTATGCCATTGCAGAAGGTTGAGGAGCTCGTCGACAGTGTGAAGAAAGCACGAGGCCTCAAAACCAAGGAGCGCAACAAAGATAAGCTGTCCGACGAAGAACGCGATGCACGCAAGGATCGTAAGCTGGGACGTAAGAGGGATCGCAATGATGAGGCGAACAGCGGTGATCACAAGCGGAGGCGTGAAGGTGAGACAAGCGCGATCGAATTTTTAGTCAAGACATTCAAGAATGATCGATTTTCAGCACAAAACGGCGAAGATGAAATGCGCGAACGGGATCGACATAGAGTAAGTTAAAATAAATTCTGTAGATTTCTTCGATTAATCTTCTTTTTAATTCTGTAGGAGAAATCATCACGCGAGCGTTCACATGAGAAATTTGATCGGGATCGTGGCGGAAGTTCACGAGGCGATGATCGACAGTACAGCAACATCTCGAAAACATCGCGTTCATCGAGAATTAATTACTGATTGAATGTTGGAAATTTAGATATTCCTCCCATATTGTGAAGTGCATTTGATTTAAAAAATAAAAATGATTACAATTTTATTTACTAAATTTCGATGGATCTACAATATTTCTTAACGAGTTTTAAAAGTAATGAGCTAATTAAGTTTTCTAAAATGAATTACACAAATTCGTAGAAACTAACATATAGAGCATAACATTGCTCCAATTAAACAATTTAAATACCACGATACGAAGAATGAAAAAAATCTTCAAAAACAATTAAAATTTTTATAAAATTACAATATTTTCATTCATCATTATGCTATGCTGTATTCAATTATGCGCTCAGCCGATGACAATGTATCGATTTACCGATAAATTTGCATTTTGATTGCCAGCCCTAGATAACGTGTGGTGGCAAATTTAGTACATTTCTTTCTCATTTTGAATGCGTGCAGGATATATCGCATATCGGCTGCCAACCAAACGTCCTGTCGCCTCACGTGAAGGTGAAGCTCAGAGAAAATTCTTCAGTCTTCAGTGCGTGTCCCATCAAATTGGCAATGGCAATGGCCCGGCGGCAATTCTACACCAGTCGATGCATAATACATTTTCACAAAACCTCTAATAAATTGTTTGCTGTTTATATGAAAACGGCAAATCTAATGCAAAACTTTAACGTGCTCAAGCGTTCGCTATAAAGCAGCAGCAGCAGAAGGTGCGTTGGTGGAGAAGGGGCTACGAACAACGCCGCCATCGCAGTCTCAGTCGCTGCTGCCGTTGCGGCCGCCTAGAGTCACCAATACTTTGACAGCTTTCGCGTATGTGTTAATGTGTGTGTGCGTGTGCTAAAACTTGTTAGTGTCTCATATTTAAATTACATCAATTACTAAGCGATTTAAGCGGCCTAAACACAAAACCCCAAAAAAAAGTGCACAACAAACAAAAAAAAAACAAAAATCTATGGAAGTTCTAGCAAAATAATTATTAGTGAAAAAGTGATAACATGGCAAAGTTAAGTAAACGAAGCTCTGCAAAAAAGCATTAGGTGTGTCTGCTGATTAAAATTTACAACAGGAACAAGAACAACAAAATTGCAATGTAAGTTATGTTTAATGTGAAACTTATGGCAAATCTTAATCTTACATAATAAAATATGTAGTATAATCTGTGGTGTAGAGCAAATAATGTATGTGCAAATAATTGCATAATAAAATGCGTTTGCCGATACGTTATAAGTTATAGCACTTAACTTATGCCTGACTGGCTTGGTGTTCATTGTCGTTATGTCGGGGGATTTGCAAAGTTATAAATTCAATGAGCCAATTTCGAAAGCATCTGAAAAGCGTCCAGCAATCGACAGTGTAGTAAAAATGAAGCTGATACTTCTTGCTGTTTTTCCTTACGGCGCTCTCTCTCTCTCCCTCGCACCTTTGACTTGCGCTCTCTCTTACGTTCTGCTTCTTCCTTTTTGGCGCTCTCTCCCACACACCATAAACTAACTACAAAACAGATGTTTTTACAGGCGGCGGCGGCCATTGCGCATGTCGAAGTTTTGTCGAAGCGCGCCCACGCCAAACAAAAACAAGTTGTCACGACGGCGACGCCGACAAAGTCTTTGTTATTTTTTTTACGTCACATTGGCTGCTGTCGCTGCCAACGCTTCCAGCAGGAATGCAAGCAATAATAATAATAACAAAAGGCGACTTACGCACACATGCAGCGCATGAAAGCATGCTACACTTTTTTTTTCTGTGTTTGTGTATTGCAGGCACCATGTGTTGTTGTTGGTGCAGCTGTCGCCGCGGCGGCAGAATGTTGTTTTGTCATGCGGACAATGGCATGCAGCGCTCTCACAGCGCTTAATGGTGCGACAACTGCAGTGCCGATAAGTCAGAAGTGCCAACTTCAGCTAAGATCATAATGCGCAAAAGTTATCGAAGTTGATAAGTGTATCGAAATCGCTGCTTGCTATCGACTGCTTGCAATATTTTTCTTTCTTCATAACCGAAAATATACGTACAAATTATTTCAGCATATGTGTGACTGTGTGTCTCTGCACATAAAAAGTACATACTTATTTATTTATTTGCTTCTCTGTGTTGATTTCCTTGTGGCGATGCCAAAGCAATAACTATTGTCTATTTGTCACGCCCCAGTCGGTTGAGTTTTTATTTGCCACTGATTTACTATACGAGCATTGCGTGTTTTTCGTCCTTCAAGCCTTGGTCATTGCAAAACCGTAATAAATTGGTCTATTCCATCTCTGTGCCTCTACTATGTTGATTATCCTGTTATTTTCCACTACTACTGTTTCCACTATCTCTGCTCATTTGCTGAACTGGCGCTCGCTGTCTTGCTATTTTCGGCCTTAGACAGACTTGTTGTCAACGTCCTTGAAGCAGTGCCAACCACTTACATAACGCCTCGATTCGCCCACACCTCACCTCTCCGTCTCTTCTTGCCACAGAGTCGCGTCGCTGCGTCGCTTGACTATTTGTTGTCTAGTTGTTGCTCAGTCGTGGGCGGAGGATTATTATATTTTATTCGAAGCGCAAAACTTTGAGTTACACACTCACAAGTTAAGTCTATCGAACCTAAAGCTGTTATTTCTCTCTCCTTGAGGAGTCTCTTACCGAAAACATCGTAAGCAAAACTTTGGTGTGTTTCCTAAGCTGTAAAAGCGGTTTTCTCGCAAAACTTTACAAAAATATTTACGACTTGACATTATTTTTCATGCGCTGAAAAGTAAAGCGTTTTATTCCAAATTGTTGTCTTCATCTTAAGTCATTTAAGTGATTTCATCTGACTTTAGTGCAAAAACAATTTTACATAGTTCAGTCATTATGAGAATTTTAATTTTGTGTTCTAACGTATATTTCTTTACAATGTTATTCATGAAATAGTTTAACAAAAAGCAGTTAGTTATTGTATACCTTTTTCCAAAAGTTAAATTCTTATTTATGATTGAAATAATATTTTATATGTCTTTAGCTTTCAATTAAACAATTTGTTTTCTAATTTAATTAGTGGCTCAACTAACTAACTATTCTTTTTCGAATTATCTTGAACTAAAAAACATTTGTGGCTTCTTCATAAACTTAGACCTTAAAATGTTAAATAAGTCTAGATCTTGCAGTATTGTGTCAGTTATAAACGGCAGATTTTCTTGGGTCGCTAATTTAAATAAACCTTGTTTTATTTTAAATGAATTTACTTTGCTTCAGCTAAGATAGTAATTAGTGAAATTGTAAAAGAAACAGAAAATAATAGAATTTCTTATTTATTTTGCCTTATTCACTTTCATTAATCTTTATAATCTGGCTGCGGCATTTATTTTCGCATTATCTTAAAATCGAAGCATTTTCGAAAGCTTTCTTGAAGAGCTGAGTTTATAGATTGAGCTTAGCTGCATATGACGAGCGGCACTCAAATATCGATGAGTATCAGCACTATGCTGACAAACCGTAAAGCTGACACACTCGTAAAAGAATCTCGTTAAGATGTGCAATCAAGGCAGGATTGCGTCTTTGCTGCTTGCAGCTTGTCTCTCGCTCTGTGTGTCCTTTGCATTCAATTATGTGCACTTAGTGTGCAATGCTTCTTTCAAGTACAAGGATAATGTGTACACAAGACTGTTTTGTGTGCATATTACTACACACAGCTATCTCTATCGCTTATGCAGTGCAGTGTTGTCTGTAGTGTAGTGTAGTGTAGTGTAGTGCCCATATCTGTATCTGTGCAGTCACGAGGCGCCAGTCATCGGCCCCTTGTCGTCCTTGCTCCTGACTGCGGCTTTAGCTGTTATATTTTTTTTGTTTTTTTTGTATTTTTGCTTCTTTTTGTTTGTGCCCCTCTTGCCCCCAGAGGCAATCGATCGATATGGAAATGCCACGAACCTGATATTGAAATGTCCAACCAATACACTGTACACTTACATTAGATACACACACACACACACAGACTTGCATGTTTTTCAATGCAGGCGCATACATTTGCCAGTCACTGTGTGTACATTGTAATTACAGGCGCATTACGTAGCAGTTGTTATCCTTGCAGTCGAGTCTCTCGACTATATGCTATATGCTATATACATGGACTGAATGAAAATCAATTTAAACTGCATGTCCTGGCAGTTCCTTGCAATTGTATGCTGCCTGCACGTGCCTGTGCTCAATTATTAATTTCAATTAACTATGAAAATGGCTGAAAACACAAAAAAGAAAACAAAAGAGAAACGAAGAGGGAAAACAAAGAATGCGGATGTAGCGAAGCTTTTAACCTTTTTTATACCTGGAAGGTGCAGATTAATTAGTGGCGTTGCATAAATGAAACTTTACTCGCATTTAACTGCATAAGAACTGAAAGGTTTATTTAAGAAATTATCTTTAAACGTGATTACTTCCGTTTCAATACAGATTAATTAATCCGTTTCAATACAGATTAAAAAGTAGAAAAAACTTGCATATTTTACACCTAAAGTAAGCATACAGCGCATTTTTCATTTATGCTTTGATAATTTAGCTTGTTTATATTCTTTGTTTATATTTGGTTTTCGAAATGTAAACAAAATAGCATAGCATAGTTTACATTGTTGTGGGTGCTTGCTGTTAAAGCACTGTTAACTACTGGAAATTGCAGCGTTATACAGTGGGCTCTTTAGCTAAAAATAATTATAATCCTAAGCCTATTAAAATATTTAAAAAAGAAGTTTCTTTAGAGAATTAGATTACTTTTCTATATAGTAATGCATTTTAATAAACTTTTCATAATTTTATGTTGATTAGAAATAATCTGTATATGACGGACTTTTGTTGCGTGCGATAGTCTTTCCTGTGAAAAAATCATAAATTAAAACCATTTTAAAAATAAGTAAAGGTTATTTTTAAAGCATTGGATTAGCACTATATTTAGAGCTACGATTGATTTCAAGAACTTGTTATGTTTTACGATAAAATATATAAATTCGTTGTTTTTTTTGCTTAAGAAGAAATTTGTTCATTTTTGGAATTATCTTAAAACAAAAATAAAATTCCAAAACCATTCTTATTAGAGCTAAGAGTACTAATCTAGAGCTATAAGAATAACCTGTTTTTATTTTTAATAATGTTTCAGTTTTTTTTTTTCTCATTGTAAAGACTGTCGCACGCGACAAATCATTTAAAAATTATTATATTTAAATTTATCGTATTCTCTAAAAATGTAACTATGAAATAAATCAATGAATAAAACTAGCTTACAAATATATTCCCAACATAAATATAATTCGCAGAGTAAATAGTTTTCAAATTTCCAAATTAATTCTCATGTTTTTAAAAAAAATTTCAATTGCATGGTGCTAAATCACATTGCCCCACTGTGCAGCAGCCGGCTTTTTGGCTCATTCTCTTTCCTCGCTGTGGCTCTCTTTCTCTGTCTCTCTCTCTCTCTCTCTCACTCTATCGCTCACTGGACTACCCGCTCTCTGTGCAATGATTTTTCCTGCTGCCGTTTTGTTTTTAGTTACGTTTCAGTTCTTCGCTTTAGAACGCGGGTTGCAGTTTGTTTTTTGTGGCCGATCTTCCGCAAATAAATTTTTGAAAAATTGAAAACGCAAAAATTGAAAGCAATTTACAAAAGAATATATAAACAAAAAAATACAAAACTGTGTATACTAAATGAAAATTAAATTGTGCAATAAATACAAAATATTTTAGCTATGAAATCACAACACGTGTGTTTAAAGCGACGCCAGCAGCGAAATCAAAAGATAACGACAGTGCTTTGAATTTCATTCAAACATGCTTTTTTTTATTTATAAACAAATTAAATTGTCGTAATCGCGTTCAAGTTGAAATTTCGTTTTTGGAAAAGCAAAAGAAACAGCTGCTGCCTTGGGATTTGACGCGGGAAAACCTTGCCAATGTGCGTTCAATTTGTATATAATATGAATTCATAAATCTTTATAATATGCATATTTCTTTTAATGTTAATGTTGACTGTAAATTACGTTCTCTCTCTTTTGCCGCTCTCTGTGTATTTTTAGATGTTTTTAACAAATGTCTTTTTCCAACTACAAACCATTTTTCCACTCAAGAAAGTGTACTTCGTGTTTATTTTGGTCTTCAACGCAAAGCAGTCTCAGTCTCCCTCTCAATGTGCCGCTGACTTTTCACCCCCCCCTGTCGCCTATCACTTCCTACTCACTCTCTCTCTCACTCTCTGCCTGCCTCTCTGATTCTTCGTTTTCCTACATACATTCTCTAGACCTCTTTAGACACACTGCTCTACTTTCCGTTTCGCATTCCAAAATCGCTTGCTCTCGGGTCATTTGTGTCTGCCTTCAATGTTGTTGTTGTTATTGTTGTGGTGTTGTTCTACTGATAACACCGCCTAGCATCTACCTACACTTCTGGTTGTCGACCCTACGTCAACAAAAGGTGCACAGCTTAGCATTGCAGCTGTCCCTCTGTCCCTGTTCTGATGACACTCAATCAATCAACAGTCTTACTTTGTGTTGTTACCGCCAAATTCCCATAAATTTATGACTTCATCATAGACATGTGTCTATTTTATCTACGCATGTTATACAACTCGAAAACTGTAGTTTTGATCATGTTTATTATTGTAAAATAACTGACCGCAGTGATATCAATAAATCAATAAATAATAACAAAAGCAGAGGGCAAGCTTTGGCATATCAGTGAAGATATAATAATAATTATATTCTGTAATTTTAGACATTTTTTGCGCATGACCATGAAAAACAACAAAAAAATGATCGAAATTATTTAGCTGATGGAACACATTACAATTGTTTTTAAAGCTCTCAATCAAGGTTTTATTCTTGTTTATGGCTTTATCATGTTGTAAAATTGCTGCGAAACTTGTTTGAGTTTGATGAGTTTTATGTGCATGTCAAATAATGTTAATTGATTAAATTAATGTTTTGTAACCAACATTAACTGGAATCAAAATACGCTTGATGATTTCCGCAACAAAATAAAAGATTTGCCACGACGTATTCCTCAGATAAGAATTAAATATTCGGGGTGCTCATATATAATCAATATTTCACAATGCGAAGATTATGTTTGTTGCCCCCGATTTCAAGCAACCAAAAAAACAAAACCCTTGCGCCCATAAATATATGGAAACCCAACATTACAGCTTATCGATGGATAACAGCAAACCAATTACGCTACCAAAAAAAAATACAACAACAACAAAAAAAGGGACAACTCCAATCGTATTGTGGCAACAATTGTTGGGTCCTTCTTCTTCTCCTTCTCTAGTCACTCATCCATTCCTTGAGTTCGTCCTTAAAGTCACTTAGCATTTGTCGCAAAGCGCCGTAAAATGATTTTGCGGTGATTTGTTGTACACATTTTGTTGCTGTTTTGTGGTCTCTTTGAAGTAAACGTTGTTTATTTAGGTATTCTTTACTCAGTTTTTGGCAAGCCGTAAATTCAGCAAATGACTAAAGTTGCACTCATAACAAGTTAATGAATGAAATTGGCAATGAGTTGAACATTAAAAGCTGCAAACGAAAATTAATTGAAGTATAATAAACGAAGAACAGTTTCAAGAAGAATATTTCCCAAATTGTGTTTTCATATTTCAAAGTTAACTTTATTACCAAATAACGTAATTCAATTGCGATAAATAAATCAAATAATAAATGTCTTCAGTTTGCAAATGGACAACATGATGCAAATTGATTGCTTTGTCTTATCCACGTGTCAAAGTAATAAAATAGTTAATCAACTTAATGCACACAACGATTGTTTATCTTAATTCGTTGGCAATTAGCCCACTACACTTGACACACATTTGTGGCCCGCAATCATGGTCTAAATACACACACACACACATAGAGATAGAAGTTAGCAATGCATTTAACAATTGTCGTGCATTGTTGCTATAGAAATGCGAATTGGTTACATTCATATATGTGAATGAGAGCACAATAGGGAACACACACTCACACAGACAATCAGAGATTGTTTTCAAAATGCTTTTGGCCATAAATATGGCACGAGATATTCAGTTGGCAGCTGCTGCAGTGGCTGGACAAACCGCATTGAACTGGTTAATATCTGGCCCATTACCGGTTGCAGTCTGATTTCCATCTGCGCATCTTTTCCAACTGCTGCATTCTTTTCCTACTGCAATTGATTTTGATTTGTTTAGAAATAATTACGCAAAAAGCTCAATTAAGATTGTTTTCCTTTACTTTCGAAATGAACTCTGCGCGTGCTGCAAATCGATTGTAGGGAATCGTGGAACTGAAAGCAGAAAGACGATTATGAAAATATAGGGTAAGAAAGCTAAAGTTGAGTGTGCTCGACTGTGAGATATCCGCTACTTATTTTCAATAAAAGCTAAACAGCGCGGTATTGTTTTTAAAAAAGAACAAATGAATACACTAAAAACACTGAAATATACCAAATCATATATTTGGTATATCGATATACTATTACATTCAAAATATACCATAGACTACAAAATATTCCAGATTGCCAACCAAATCAACTAATACCCAACTCCAGCACCCTTATAAAGTTATATCTTAAATAACTTCTTCAATTATCTACCAAATTCAGGAATCATAAAGACAGCAGTTATAATTATATAGACCAAAAAGACTCTATCTTAAAAATTACTTCTGCTATTCGAATTTTTCGGAGGGAAAATGGGTGTGTTAAAAACAGTATGACTATATCTCTTATAGCATCTGAAATCCAGTGTTTTATATGGGCAATGCAGTTTCCTTCCACTAAAATTTCTTCTACCTTCATCCGAAGCATTAAAACACAAATTTTTGCAATGTCAACGTAGCCAAGAACTCGATTATAAATCAAACATAAAGAAGGCGTGCTCAAAACCTCCGAAAAGTTGTGAAATACATTTAGCGATAATCTTAATGTATATGGAAAATTACTGGCACAAACATAACAAGACCGATTTAACTGCTCACAAGCATATTTATATAGGTTCGCCCATATAAATATCACCCCGTGGGGAAATCAAGTTTTGCGGCCTGACGCTATCGAAGAAGGAATCAATCCGAAAGACCAAGAAAAGATTGTAAACGTTCTTAATATAGAAAAAATCAGAGTCAACAGAGCGAGTGAAACAGGAAAGAACGAAAATACAATTAAGAAAAACATTAATATAGACTCCCAATTAAATGAACCGCTTATCAACAAGTCAAAAATCGATCCACTCAAAGCGCAAATTTGAAACTGGTTCAAACTGGAAAAGTGAACGAAATACAAAGTATAAAACTTTTGGTAATCCAAAATCTGTACAGGAAAAAATAAAAAATAAAATAAGTTTTCATATTTCTGAAATAAATTCTCTAAACCAATTTCTATCTATTCTGGTATAGTTATTGTAAATTGCAAAATGCAACATTATATTTTCCTCTTGAATATATTATACATTGAGTTTTTCTATCTACAAAGAAAACAAAAATACAATTTGTTGGTCGCCATCCAAAAAATACGTCAATTACTCGCGGTCCATAAACATATGGCGCTTTATATTAATATTGAAAATCATCTTTTGACCTTTAAAATACATTTAGCGAGGCACAACTTGAACTTGAACTGCGTCTACGTAAAGTGTTCATAGACTCGCCTGTGGCAACGGACCAAAAATTTGCATAAACACAGACCGACGCTTTCTCTCTCTCTCACTCTTTTGCACTCTATCTCTATCTCTCTCTCTATTGCTGTTGGCAATGTAAATACTCGTAGTTAACGCCTGGACAGATGTGCCAAACCAAATTTGTGTTTAACTTTTGGCCCTTGGGCGGTCACCTCTCCAAAGGAAACTCGCTGACTTTAGTGTTGAGTCAATATTTGACTAATTATTCCCGACAGCTGTCAATGTTGGAATATATTTAAAATTGATTACGTTTAAATGCCTTTTTCCTGTTTTGAATTTCAAGCAAAGTGTTTCTAATTAATACGTTTTTCAGACAATTTAAGCTAAGAAAATTTTGGGTAATTTTAGTTGGTATATTCCTTAGTTAAGTATGCAACTTGAAGAAATTTCACTCACTACACAAAGCTCAATAATTGGCATTTATACCGCACAAACGTGCTCAAATTTTCAGTATTAAAAGAACACATTATTATTATTTATTACGCAACTAATTTTTGATGGAACGAAGAAAGTTTATTATTTACTAGAATGCTGAAAAGAAAGAGTCGTTTGCCAAAAATGTGCAGCCAGCTTTAACGGGCGCATAAACTTAAAATAAAAGAATATAAACAATTGGAATATAAAGTCTGATGAATAGCAACTAATCAGCGAAATAGTTGTCTGCCTTCTGATAGACAGATGCGCCATTATTTGAACTAAGTTATGGCCAATTTAATTAACCTTCAGGCGATCTTCCCGCCATTTTCTGGATCTATAAATAACATCTTCTTGTACAGTATTCATTTTCATTCAAATAATCTAAATTGAATTGCATTCATTGAGCGGTTGAATGAATCAAAGCAGCCGCCGCAAAACGGTTCCCACACAGAGAAATTAACTCTAATCTGTTTAACGCTTTCGATTACCGGTTAATGCCGGTTAAGTGGTTAACCGTTTTTGCAATAAAGTCACTGAACTTGAAACTGTTTCTGTGCCAAGTACTTGGTACAAGTAAACAGCAAAGGAAAAGCAGAAGGAAGAGGGGATCCAAAGTGCTGATGATGATGACAATCCAATTGGCTGAGCACAGCAGCTGCTTGTTGTAATTGAGATGTTTAGAAACGACATTCGCAAAACAAAAAAAAAATAAAATATTGCAATTGCTGTGGCAAACTTAAAATAAGCAATTGAATAGTGTCAATTGAAGAAGCATAGCATATATATCAAAAAGAATTGCCCTCAAATTGATTGCGAGTCTCGACATTGCACTTGACTGCAGCGTGTCCACATCAATTACAATAAACAATCATTTTATAACTCGAGTGTTTCATTATCTGACAACACTTTACAATCGCACTTACTTAGATAAGTTCGTCTCTAGCCATTCGTAATTAGCTACTTAATGCTGCCGTCAATTCAAATCAGTTGTTATCTTTTGCTCTGATAGCCAGCGAAACCTTTCAGTTTCTTTTTTATTATTATTGTGTTTACCTCTGCAATTAACATGTTAAAGTGCACTGGATCTATCCAGTTAAAAGTACAAACATTGACAGAGTGTCTGCAAATAAACCGCCCAATGGTCTAATCAGTATAAATAACTACAAAATGATTGCCCATAAATTTGATTGCCTATTAGCATTGGAAATTAACTACAAGACGCCATAAAAACGGCCCTTTGCCATATCACTCATACGCAGCGTCGACGACGAGTACTCTGCTTGAAACCCGATTTTGGTATTCAAAATCCGTTTTAACGATAGCAAATTTATTGTAAGACATGCAGTTTCCTCATACTTAATTCATAAGCCATATGGAGAAAGTGTTTGTGCATTTCCAGCAGTCATTAAACACATTAAAATGTGCTTTATATAATTTAGCTCATAAATAATTTTATAGCATTTTTTTCAGAGTACAAAACTTTTCTTAAATTTTACGCCTTAGTTGAATATTTCACGCTATATTAAGAAATTTGAAAGTGCTTATTACATTTTATTTGTTTTGGCAATATTAACGACGACATTACATTGAATAGATGAATAATAAATTGTTATACAAATAGTTTCATTTTTCGAAATCTTTTTATTTCAGTTAAAATTTAAATTTCATATATTATTTTTACATACATTTTGGGTTCTTTTAAAGTTATTAAAGTTGACTATAAAATGTTAAAGTTTATTCCAATAAGAATAATCTTTCAAATCATTCTTTAGCCACAAAATTTTATTCTTTTGCTTCGCAACTTCGAACATGTTAAATGATGTAGTCGAAGTTCTAAGCTTGGCATTTGGCAAACGTGCGATTTTAGCACATCTGCCACATGGTCTGAGCCCATATCGATTGATATTGGGCGACTCTCTCTGGGTAAACAAAGCATTGGAGGCATAGAAGGTGTCGTGCTGACTGAAATTGCTGGGTTTTAACCAGTTTCAGTTGGTTATTGCGGCAGGTCGGTCGATAAAGCGATGTTAAACGGAAATGTCTCAACATTTTGTTTAACCTTCTTCTTTTTTTTCCTACTACTTGCAGACGCCGACACTCGACTGGCAACAATAACAACAACAAGAATAATAAAGGAGACAGCAAAAGGACAACACTCCCAAACACACACACACACACAACACACAGAAACTGTGTATTATGCTAGCAGGAATCAATAACTCAGTTCGAGTGCGAATCAACAATATAAATCAAGTAGAAGGCGAAGTCGTTGCTGTGTAGAATGAAAAGCCGCACGGAAAAGGATTACGACAGTGCGACGCCAGCGTTGCAGCAACAAATGAACCTCGCACGCCGCGCCTGTTGGCCACGTCCAACAACACAAGCTGCAACTGCAACTGCAACACATCTGAATCCAAGTCCGAATCCAGTTTCCACACTCAATTACTGCTGTGCATACCCATCAAATGGTGCTAAACAAATTCAACTAAACGAATTAACAACTTGCCAGTTGGCTAATCCAATGCGACGAAATCAAAGTGACGGCAACAGCAACCGGTCACAACAACCACAACAACAGCAACCACCACCACCGAGTGAGCAACCACCAAGAAGAGTTTACCACAAGCCAAGGCAGCAACTGCCAAGGAGCATGTCTCTGCTGCTGCTGCTGCTCTGCAGCTTTTGCCTGCTCCTCTCCGGCAGCGAAGCACGTCCCAATGTCAGTGCCAGCTCCAGCTCCAGTTCGAGTTCGAGTTCGAGTTCGAGTTCCAGCACCGCCCAACCACCGGCTGCAGTCACGCAGTTAAACGTAAGTATCTCAAGCTAATTGATTTTTAGCGTTAAGCGACACTAAACACCTTCCTTCACTCAAATTACCTTTAACCTGGCATTTAATTATTGTATTTGCCACTGTCTTGTTCCACCTTTGTTTAGTTAATAATTGTCTATAATTAGGTTAATTTGGTATGTGCAGAAGCGTCATAGTCTCGTGAATTTGTCAGGCATTATATTGTCCAAATTTTCCCACTGACGTCATGACAGCTTGTTTTTGATTGTCGTATCCATCAGATACTGTCCCGCTGACAGTGAGCTACTTGATAAGCTGATTAGCGAAAATTTCGTTAGCATAATTAAACAGATTAGCAAATGTTTGAAGTCTTTTATTGGCATGTAATAAGGAAAATAACTGCATAATTAAATGACAGTTTTTATTGCACGAAATATAACAAATACTTGTAGATTCTTACACACTTGACTTAAATATAAAATCAGTTAAAATTCCTTAACAAAAACAGCTTGTGTTTGATTGTCGTATCCATCAGATACTGTCCCGCTGACAGTGAGCTACTTGATAAGCTGATTAGCGAAAAGAAAAACGCCTCATTTCGTTAGCATAATTAAACAGATTAGCAAATGTTTGAAGTCTTTTATTGGCATGTAATAAGGAAAATAACTACATAATTATATGACAGCTTTTAGAGCACAAAAAGTAACAAATACTTGTACAATTACTTACAGCCTTAACTTTAATATAAAATCAGTTAACATACTTTAACAAAAAATACCATTCTTTACTTCATATATGATAGCTTTTAAAGCTATTAAAAAATTACTTGTAGATTTTTATAACTTAAATATAAAATCAGTTAAAATTCCTTAACAAAAATACCATTCTTCAGGTAATTGTTTTCTATGAAAAATTTATAAATATTCCAACGCCCACATATGGCTTTCTCTCTCTTCTATTTCCACCCACCTGTTTCCATTTACCTTAGCTAAGCACTGACCTAGATCAACCCACGAGAAGCGAGGACTCGAGCTATGCGAGGCCCACTTAATTTATGCCAACCAATTTCATTCAGAAAATAGCTGACATAGTAGACTGTCATCGTGTAAAAAGCAACTGCCTGCCTGGCTGTCTGTTGTTGTTGTAGTTGAAGAGCCCACTCCAATTACCTCTGCACACATTCCGCTGTTATTAAATACCCTGTAATTAGAGAGCTTTGAAATTTGATATTCTATTGTTGATATAAAAACTCAAAGGATAGAATACAATAGATACTTGTTGAGCAGTCTGACAGCTCATATATTTCAGAGAAGTTTTGTATGATCAGATAGCTAAGAGATAAGATAAGATAGATATAGATAGGGATTAAAGCAGTTCACAATTTTTATATATTGATAGTCTATTTTACACAAATATTAAATGAATTAAAAGGCTGCGTTTAAATATTATTTTTAATTGTTACCAAATTATATTTCTGTCATTTAAAATATTTCTGATTATTGCAAAAAAAAAACTTTAAATTTCTAAGCGAGCTGTTAAATTGGTTTCTACTTATAAAATAAAGAAGCTACTAAGTCTCATTTGAATATTTAATATGAAATTTAGTAATATGCATTTAAATTGCATCTGCCCTAAATAAGTATTAAAAATATTATTTAACAGAGGATTGAGATCGACAATTAAATCTGTAACAAAAAGCATTTGTTATTACTAATTAATTTTAAAGTTTTCTTTATATACCCATAATTTCGCAACTTTTTTTATAACTGAAATTTTTTGCCAAGAATTTAATTTAATAAAATACTTGTACTAAATTCTTATTCATTCGTTTACATTTTAATTATTTCTAATATTTCTCTTGCTGTTGCTCTCCCGCTGTCTCTTTTTCATAGCTGCCACAGACAACGACGCCGTCAGTTTCGGCCACCACAGACGCGGCATCTTCGACCATGCCACCACAGCTGCCAGTTGCCGAGCAGCTTAAGGCCCCGGATCCTTTTGATGTGGAGATGGACGACGAGGAGGGGGGACACCACAAGATGGAGCGCTATCCGCTGTCGCAAGTGGACTTTGCGCGCGTGAAGACGCCGTTTATAATTGGCATTTGGATCTTATCGGCGAGCATAGCCAAAATCGGTGAGTGAATAAAATGGGAATACGCACACAAAGGAGAAGAATGCTTAGGACTCGTGAAGGATGTAAATCTAGGACTCGAAATGGCAAGCAAGCAAGTCTTAGCCCCAAATGTGGGAGTGCGCGTGCTAAGCAAAATCAATATGTTTTATATAACGTTTACTTCGGCGCTGTCACTGACATGCAGATGTACGTCAACTCTCTGTGTGTGTGTGGTGTGCAGCCTGTATGCCAGGCTGAAGGACATTGCATAAGCGTCAGGCAAGTGCGCAACAAGCAACAAGCGAGCAAAAGCAGAAATCCTTGACACTGCCCCCTAAAATTCCGACAAAACCCCCTCGAGCAACAATTGCCAGATTGCATAAACTATTTGGCAAGCTGCTGCTGCTGCAATAAATTCGACTGCTTCCCAGTCACTTCCCCCCACCCTCTCTCTCAACAGCCAGTAACCGGTGTTGACTTTGTTATCTGCCCGGCTCGCGGCTCTTCTTGTTTCTCTCTCTCTGGCGTTACCTTGGCTTTCATACGAAAATCCATTTGTTCAAGGCTGCAAGCACGGCCCAAAAAACAACACGCATACGCCGCGTCTCCTCCCACAGCCTTTTGGCCAAGAGCGACTGCCCAATGTTGGCCAGCTGGCATTTAGCCTCTTTCGCACTCCTGACCACATCGTCCTACACGTTCCACTCGCATCTGCAATTGAATAAGTCAAGTGTCTCGAGTGACTCTGACGGCCACTTATGTAATTATTATCACGGCCACTTTTTCTAAGCAAGCCCGAATTTGCTGCTGGCCCAAATCGAATTAAATCTCAACTTAACTGTAATCAATTTAATGCGATTTGTAACGTAAATACTGTCTATCTTACAAAGCAAGTGCTCTTAGCCAGATTGTGAAGCCTTTAATTGATAAATTACATAATTTAATTTGTTTCTTTCTTTGATATGTACTATAAAAGAAATCTTATTCTAATATTCATTGTTATCGTTTAATTTAGTTTTGTAGTTATGAATTTAACAAGCTTTTGTTGATTCAGACTTCCTAGTCGCAATATCCTTTCCATCGACCCTAAACATTTTATGGCAATCGATTTATGAAGGCGGAAGTTATTCAGGAAACTATTTTTAGGGCTTGCTGCACCAACAGCACAGTGGCGCCATCTATCGCTCGTTGCTATATACCTGTAATTGGATTAAAAATGTTTATGCAGCAGATTTTTGGAAATTTCCGAACACTTTAATTTAAAAGCAGAAAAGTTTGGGCATTATTGATTTATATGAATTATTTTGAGAACAAGCTTTTCACAAAATAATTTATATGAGTTAAAAATTACTTTTCTTAGTATAAATTGTTTTGTGTGAAGCTTCCTCTTAAAATTATTTTGGATATTTTGAAATATATAAAAAAAAGTTAGAGTTAACAAATAAAATGCAAAGAGTCCACTCTAACTTTATTTCTTTACTGCTCTGCTTTTAAAACTTTACTGATTGCATAATATGAAATAATTTGTTCATACTTCTTCGCTGACAATTAAGATATGTAGAGTTATACCCATTTGTATTTCTTGAAGCGTTTCATACTAGAGACCTACATTTCCATATTACCCATCGTGGCAATTGACCCAAATGCAAACATCAGCAGTATTCGCAAAGCAGCTCCTAAGTGACGAGAGCTGAGGAACTCGGTGAACTTGGTTAAGTTACATTTTCATGTAAATGGGCCATAGTTGAAATGGAATTTGTTTGTCGCCGTAGTTTCGTTAGTTTTTATAGGCGCACACAAAAAACAAAAAAACACATTCAAAGTGAAAGTATTTGGTCCCAGTATGAAGTGTGAGGCAGACGCCACGCCTCTCACACCGCCCTCATATGTATAATACATCATGGAATGTGGCAGGACGAAAAAAACCTTTTTTCGGCTTTCTTTTGTGCTTTAATATGGAATTTTTGTGCTTTACAGGTTTTCATATGACACCCAAATTGCATCTGATATTTCCGGAATCGTGTCTGCTGATTGTGGTGGGCGTGGTCATTGGCGTTGTGCTTTATTTCTGCACCGATGTCGCCGTCTCGCCGCTGACGCCCAACACGTTCTTCTTCTACATGCTGCCACCGATAATCCTGGATGCCGGCTACTTTATGCCCAATCGCATGTTCTTCGATAACCTGGGCACCATCCTGCTGATGGCTGTTGTGGGCACCATCTTCAATGTGGCCACAATTGGTAAGCATTGCAATTGATTAAATTAATGACGTCATCGCGTATACGCGATGTTGTCAAGCAACCCCGAAGTGTTCTTAAAATAATAACAAAAAAAAGAAAAGGAGAAAATACATTGACTGGGAAGAAAGTAAAGTGATTGTTCATACGTGACTGCGTCACAGGATCACAGTCTGTTGGTCCCCATCACTCACTTGCTCACTCATCCATCAGGCGGTCAATGAGGTCATAAGAAGTTATTTTCTTTTCTTTTTTTTTAACCAGTGCAAATATTTATCAACTGACGAGGTCATTAAACCTTGCGTGGTATTGAAATAAATAGAAGGAAAATTGCGTTAATCGAGTCAAGTAAATATTTAACACAAACATATTTAGATTGCTAGAATTGCCACACAATTGTAATCATTGTTAAGAAATTGCAGATTTTCCACCTTGTATTAAGATTTAAGTTCATAACAAGGCTGTTTTTGGGTCCAGTTTTCTTGTTGTTCTTTTGAATGTAATACTCTACTACTCTACTCTACTAAATCCCAACTCATATATAGTATTGTAGTTCAGTTATAAGCTCTCTCACATTTTCATGTAACAATTTTGCGGCAACATTTCAATTGCGAGTTTCGCACTCGCTGACAAAGTAAACAAAATTACTGGCAATATGTGGCGCATTACTTAGGACTGATTACAATGATGGTCGACGTAGTTGCCACACACAAATTTGTGGCACGCAAACACACACACACACAACATTGTTGCAGCAGAGAAGGGGCAAAAACAGTTGTGTATGTTAGATGACCGCTTAGAAGTGATTTACGCGAATATAGAACAACAAGACCGCACGATAGATGTGAATGTGTGAATTACAAGCACTACAAACACAGTACACAGAGCGGAGACGCCTCTCACAGTCACAGCATGTGGATGACATGGGGCACAACACTTGCTTTACTGTGCACCCACAAGAAATATTACAAATTGTTACAATTTGTTTATGTAAGGAATTTGAGAGAAGCTTGAGGAGAGAGAAGGCAGTCTGACAGAATACTGCGCATTTCTTCTTGAAGAAAATTTTAAGCAAAGCATTCCTATTATACAATATTTAAAAGTAATATGCTATATATAAATTAAACTTAACAATTTAGAAAGCTAAAAGCAGGAAACCTCTCTATTAATTGTACATTTAATTGGAATAGTCCAGCTCCTTTAAATATAGATATGCAGTATATAAACAACAATGTAGAAAGCATTGTACATTTAATTGGCATATTCGAAGCACAGCTATTTTAAACATAGTATTTTATTTATTGGCAATATTATGATATGTACTGAGTTTTTCTTTGTTTTTACCTTCAACTCATTACATTTATTATAGCTTCCAAATTATCAAATTAAATTCTTAAAGCAACCAAAAACAATTTATGGTTTCACAGTGTCTTTGAATTGCAAAACTGTCGCTTTACAAGAAAATATAATTTTGTGTCCTCTGCGTCCAATTTAAGATACGCGCTGCACTAATTAAGTCAACCAATTTTGCCTTCAATTCAGCAAAACAATTGAAATTGATGATGGCAGCTTAAAATGCAGTTAGTCAAAAGAAAGCGCACTCAAGAAAGCACGCAATTAGTCTTTTGATTAAGTTTAATTACCATGGAGCAAAAACAACCAACAACAACAAAAAAGGATGGGTAATTGAAGCAAGGAATTTCCACTTGGACTATTTGCAGGTGGCTCGCTTTATGCCTGCGGCGTGTGCGGCATCTTTGGGGATGAGACACCGAAGCTGCTGGATGTATTTCTGTTTGCCTCGCTAATATCCGCCGTAGATCCGGTCGCTGTCCTCGCTGTCTTTGAGGAAATCCATGTCAACGAAATCCTCTACATTGTCGTCTTTGGCGAATCCCTGCTAAACGATGCCGTTACCGTAAGTTCAGCACTCTTGAGATTCTCTTCTCTCCCCCTTTTTCTTCCTTTTATGGCAATTGCAATAGATAAACAAGTTTTATGTATCAATTAAAGGCTGGCCACAAAGTACTTCTTCAACTGTTATGCAACGTTGCACTTAATGACTACAGCGACTACTGATTGTTGAGCGGCGTTGATTGAGCAAATTAATGACTCTACTGTCTCTGCTATCTCTCTGCTTTCCAGGTTGTCATGTATCACATGATGGAGTCCTATAATGAGATTGGTCTGCCCAAGATAAACGCCCAGGACATTGCCAGCGGTGTGGGTTCCTTTTTCGTTGTCGCTCTCGGTGGCACAGCAATTGGTAAGTTGGAATTTATATATTAAAATAGATGCTAATTGATCGAATTTTATATTATGAAAAAGATAAACGAGATCTGCTAAATTTCTTATTTTACTTTAAGTTCGAATCAATTTAAATTGAATTTTTCCATTTTATGTCCGCTTTCCTTTTATTTAAATTGCTTTAAAATCAATATACTCTTAAATATCTAAAATTTCTCTATTCATTCCTCTTTCTGAATGTATCTTTTATATTTTCTTCTATGAACCTGACATTTTTTTTTTCTCAGTTTTAATATGAATATATAATTCATAATTATAATTTGTATATAGTTTTTTGATTAAACTTATGTCAAGTATGAAATAACTTTATTATTTATTTTCTACTTTTTCTGTTTTAACAGTTCTTCATTTTATAGTCACTCCAATTTTAAATAACTAATTTTCCTTATTAATTGCTCTCTCTTAGGCATCATTTGGGGTTTCCTAACTGGCTTAGTTACCCGATTTACGGATCATGTGCGTGTTATAGAGCCGATATTTATATTCGTCATGGCCTATCTGGCTTATCTGAATGCGGAAATCTTTCACATGAGCGGCATACTAGCGTGAGTATGATTTGTACAACTGAAATACAAATGAAATTAATTTAAAATACGTCTTATCGATAGCATAACATTCTGTGGCATTACAATGAAGAACTATGTGGAATCGAATATATCGCAAAAGTCGCACACAACTGTGAAATACGCATTGAAAATGTTATCGAGTTCGGCTGAGACGATTATATTTATGTTCCTAGGCGTGGCCACCGTCAACAATATGCACGTTTGGAATACTTGGTTTGTGGTGCTCACCATTGCCTTTTGCTCCGTATTTCGCGTAATTGGTGAGTAATTGGAAATTAATTTATAAATTAAACTTAAATGCATCCTTTTCTTAGGTGTTATACTGCTATCGGCGATTGCCAATCGCTTTCGATTGCACAAATTGTCGCGCGTGGATCAGTTTGTGATGTCTTATGGTGGTCTGCGTGGTGCCGTCGCCTTTGCCCTCGTGCTGCTCGTCGATGAGAATGTGGTCAAGCATAAGAACATGTTTGTGACCACCACAATAGCTGTGATCTACTTTACTGTGTTTCTGCAAGGCATCACCATAAAGCCGCTTGTCAAGATACTCAACGTGAAGCGAGCCAACAAACGCAAGCCCACAATGAATGAGCGTATTCATGAGAGGGTAAGTGTAGATGAAGTAATCCTGATATCCGTCCGTCTGTCTGTATTAAATGCTCTATTTTAAAAACCATATAAAGAGATAGTCACGAAACTTGGCGGATGGAAAGAATGCAGTCAATATTTGTATTCTGTATATTTTTAAGCCCACTTTTAATTCAACTTAATATTGATCTTCAATACTATAAATAAAATTACTTTACTTGCAGTTTATGGACCATTTGATGGCTGGCATTGAGGATATCGTGGGCAAGACAGGCAACTACAATGTTCGTGATAAGTTTAAGCGTTTCGACAATCGCTTTATACGTCCCCTGTTGATCCGAGATCTAAAGGTAAATCTAGCGAATTCACTCTTTGAATTGTTGTACATTACTTGCTTGTTGCTTGCAGGGCGCTGAACCAAAGATTATTGAGACGTATTCGAAGCTAACGATGCGCGATGCCATGGAGGTGATGCGTCGCAATCCTTCGACAATTGGACAGATGACGGGCACCGAGTCGATGAGTGCATTGTTTAGGAATTACACCAATAATTATATTGGCGGCAGGTGGGCACCGCCAACCATATACACCACCTGGTAAACGAATTTTGGATATTTTGAGTCGATAGCGCTGATCGATGATAATTGATCGATAACAGTGCGAATAATCGAGTAATCGTAATGAATGCATGTATGCAAGCAATTTGAATATCGTAGACATTTTTTTGATTAGCATGACAAACACACAGCACAAATGAAAACTTGACAAATTGGCTAACAAATTAAAACACACACACACACAGTACTCTACTGCTCTTCTCTAACTACTTTCTCTCTCTCTCTCTCTTGCTCTCTGTGTATTGCTCGCTATCTTACACTATAGTATTTTGTATCTGAAATTCGTTTAACTGTATCTTTTAAGTTTAACTTCTCTTTTAGTAGCAAACTTCTTACACCTTTAATGAGTTTGAATTACTAATCCGTTTTACTTGAATTTTCAAATTAGTCCCAGCTTAACGAATTTGGACAATACCTGCTCGCATAATCTGGATATGGCGGAACTTGACTATAATCCATCCAAAAAGGATTTGACTGATGCCAGGATACACCATTTGTTAGCCGAAGAACTGAAGCCTTATCGCAGGGTATGTATCAATCGATCAACAGCAATGTTTCTCTTCAAATTTTGGCATAATAATCAACTTTTGGTTTGGTTTTCTTATAAATATAGCAGTACCTGTTTTAAATACAACTATTACTACAACTACTACTACTACTATATCTTTAAAAGCATTTTCACCCAACAACAACACAGCCCAAAAATGTTTTTTGAGTACTCTCCTCTTTCTCGATATTTCGATAATTCACCTCAACTCGATATCACCGATGATATTTTACGCCTCGTAGTCGTATACGTAATTTATGCTTTCACATTTCGTTCGTTTCTTGGGCATTTCGTTTTGAGACACGATTGTTTCTATCTTTATCTCTCTCTCTATCTTTCTCTCGCTATCAAACTCAATTTCTCTATATGTATTTCTCTATATATGTATACACTAACTATATCTATATATAGATATATTTGTAATTAATCGTTTGTTTGATTTCTTCCCGTTGTATCGAACTTCAACTTCAACCTCTCGTCAACGACACGTATTGCAAATCGCGTTCCAATCAAAACCAAAAAAACTACTTCAAATTTTCGTGTGCATTGCCAAAAATGTTAACTAAACAAAATGTGCAACACAAATGTTGTAAAATATTTCGTTATGAAAGGCTTCCATACAAATGGTACGAATAAATTGGTTCATTTGCTGTTAATCTGATTTAACCATTGTTTTTTTCATTTGTTGTTGTTGATTTCCCAAGTTTATTAAATATATAAAATCAATTAACTAAAAATACATTTTTTATTAAATGTTTACACGTTTCTTGTGTGTCTATACTCATGACTGCAATACGTTCTTATGTAATGCCTAACTACTATAATAATAATATCGCTAACAAAATATAAAATTACCAAATATATATATTAATAAATCAATATAAATAATTTCAAGTTTCTCGTAAATATCTTAATGTATTTCCAATTGGTGTCTAAAACAGTTTTTAAACTACTCGTATATGATAATAAAATAATTCTCAAATTTTCTTGCTTAAATTTATAAAATCGATTTCGCATATTTTGTCAACATTTCAACATTCATTGTACATCAATCAAAAATACACAAAAATCCAATTAGATGAAATTAGATAGATGAATTTACTTATTTAAAATAATTTAGAAAATTGTTATATATATTAACGTAAATAAAAATTTAGATATTAGTTGAATTTAGATAAATATTTTGTATAAAAAATGAAGTTTAAATTACTCAATTAGGCTGTAAACTCATTGTTAAATTAACATTCGATGTGATAAAATAATATTTGAGTATTAAAATAAAATGTTAACATTAAACTTTAGAGCATAAAGGATTATTTAAATAGAACATCATTAACTAAACTATTATTCCCTGAGCATAGTCGTTGACTTAGTTTGATTAAATGCCGATTTTCATATTAGTTGATAGGTTTTATCTAGAAATTGGATGACACATCAATCAATCTCATTTGCAACTCTTCAACAACAAAACAAATTTTATTCTTAAATCAAATTACAACTAATTTTCTTGGTATGCTTTTTCCACTTACTTTTTAACACTTTTAACACTCTTCATACTTAAAATTGTTTTATTGTCTATATATTTTGCAAGAACCTAAAAAACACACACACTGATTAGCAACACCAAAACAAAATAACATTAATGTTGTACTACAAATTATACACTCAACTATCAAAGTGATACTCTTTCCAAAATGAGTCGACAACAATTTGGCTTGGCAAGAGTATTTGTGCTTCGGCTGGTTCGAAGCTGGCATCCCTCTCAAATTGTGCCCCAAAATTGCACTACACTACTATTCTTCTACTACTCTAAAATATTACTCGTATATTATATTCAGATAGCAAACAAACTAATTATAAACTGTATAAATGTTATGAGACCGTCTTTACACCTAATCAATTGATGTTAATGCTAGTTCTCGACATAAATTACTACTTATCATTACTACTACTTTGTACTCTTTGTCGAAACTTGAGTCTTATGCAAAAGGTGTTATACAATATCACTTAAGAACGCTTCGTAATATTTTTACAGCACCGTCGTCTTAGTTATAGCCGACACGCAGTAGATGACAGAGATTTGTCCACACAGGTGAGTGAGAACAGCCAAGAGAACAGACAAATCTCTGAAAGCACCCAATACGTAAACTAAATGTCAACGTGCTTTTGTGGATTATCTTAACTAAATGAAATATCATTATAATATGTGATTTATTTCAGGTCAATTATAAAATGCAAATGAATTTCCGGCGCATGTTCAACGATCGTAAACATCACAAGCGAAGCAAACGTGGTGCAAGCAATAAAGTAAGAACTTAAATACATTCATTTATTAAATATTAATCACTCTTCATTTCCGGTTTAGGAACCCAAAGAGAATGTTAAGCAGAATCATGTGTCTTTCACCGATTTCCAGCAGAACGGCACCGCCAAGCAGCTGTCCAATGGTACGAATTCGAGTTCAAACCATTCACGCAAAAAATCTTACAGAAAAAGACATACTCACAATTCACTTAACAAATATCGTAGATTAGACATAGGTAAATGCCGCTTAAACAGCAAATTAAATTTCTACAATGAACTAAAACTTAACTGAAACTAGCATCAGTAGAAAGCAATACAAAAATTCCAAAAATTTCGTAGAAATTTTAGCTATTTATTGAATTATATAGTTTTTCTTTTATTATTTTTTTAGCTAGCATCCAATTCGAGTAACGATTTATTTTTAGTTTCTTCCACATTCCCCTTGCAAGTCATTTAACATAAAATAATTTTTAAGCTGCACCTCATTATTAACTAACTTTATTTTCATAATTTTAACAGCATGCTAGAGCTCGACAATTTTATATTTAAATTCAATTTTATTCGCTATTCAATTGTAATACTTTTTAAATTTTATCGAGCTCTATTCTATGCTTTTATTATTGCTAACTAATTTGTACTAAATTCATTGAAAATTCTTTAACAATTTGTTACTAATTCTGATACCCAAATTATTATTCTTTATCTTTCCTACATTCTCATGTGCTTTCCCCCGACGTCCATTGAATTGGTTGATTAAATTCGCTTACAACAAAAATTTGCACACTTAACAAAAACGAATTGAAACTAAAATAATGAAAATAACAATACTTAAATCTGCATTTGCCTCTGCCTCCTGCCTTTACCTCATACAAAACAAATATATAATCAATTGTGTTTTAAACCAACGTTATTAACCAATATCAAGACTATATTAACGATGTGCTTAATGAAACAGCCGACGAGAATCAACAGAATCCAAATGAGATCAATGTCATTGGACCCAATGACGATTGGGATGATGGTCTGACATTCACGGCTAAATCATCACGTAAGTTCAAAAACCATCTGAATATCATTACTAATTTTACAATATTAACAAATACATACAAATACATATATTTAAGTGGTTTTTTCATAGTTATTTATTGAATTTATTGGTTATGGGTTATCCATACATTAACCTTACAAAAATGGTTTTATTATGAATATACACATATACATATTTTTTTTGTGTTACCATTTAATGCTGCGCCATAAAATCCTCTAGAGATACTACTTAAACTCTATACATAATCGGCAGTTATATAGCAATAACCGATTTGTATTTAACAATTGACTACACAAAAATGCCATAAAGTGTTTTATTTGATTTTGAACTCTAAATGGGTCGTAAACTCTTTAAGTGAATGAAATATATTAGAAATATACACAGCAAAGAAGTCTTCGAAAGATTTTGTACATTTTGTAAACAAGTAATTAGCAATTGTGTCGAAGTAGCAAAGTTAAATTGTTTAAATGAAATGCTAAATATCTAGTTAAGCTCAATTACCACATTTTTATTTTCCTTCAATTCTAAGTACAATTTTTTGTTGTGTCCCCCACATTGAAAGATATTTTTTGATGAGTTCTTTTTGATTTTCAATTCACATTTGAATTTCTATATTTTATTTTGTCGATATCGAGTGAGGAGTATCTTATTAAAGTGCTATAAAGACAACATTTTCTATATATAAATATATGTATTGTTTTTTCCCCCTGTTTTATGCCTATCCAATTTTGCATTTGAATACCATATAAATCGGGTGTATGTGTGTGTATTGACCGCGATTATCAAAATACTGATCCTGATCTGATCCCCGCAACTGTTGCGCACAATTAGCTGACTCGGATCGGGCCAATAATAACTCGTTGATAGCGCATATACAAAACCTGCCCGGTTTTGATGCATCCAAGGCGCGCATCGTTCAGCATTATGCGCCCAAACTTGAGGACGGTCCTCAGCAAGAGCTTGACTCGCCGGATCCACCAGTTGGACCCACAGCGGCTGAATTGATTCTGCCCTGGCGACGGGATCGTTCATACCAGAGCATTGGTAAACAATATCAACACAATCAAAACCAAATACTACAATCATCATAGTATCGATAATAATAATAATAATAATGATAATTCAAATTCAATTATACTTAATACAAATAATAATAATAAACAATGGCTATACGAAATTTTGTACATGCACTCACATCAAATATAGAAATACTCATGCTCATTAGCTCATCTGTAGATCATTTGTCTAACTGCTTTAGAAATTTCTACCATTCGATTTCAAGCGAAAGTCCAAAATTATAGAATAGAAAGCAAATATATCAAACTTGAACTGCTTCTCTTCATGGTTCTCAATTTTACATTTAAACTTTGTATACTTCAACAAAAACCAAATAAAAGTAAAAGACTAGACTTTTCTAAATGCTTCTCGCTTCTATTCTCTTCTATTCTACTATATTCATATTGCCAAAAAAGAACAAGTTTGTGTAAAAATCATTCATCTGCCATTAATCACACACTGAAGAAAAGATAACAGCAATATCATGAACTGTGTATTTTGATCAGAATGCATAAAGCCTTAATATTAGAGAAGTTAATGTACAATCTATGTACATATGTATACGCCAAGCATTTTAAAGCCGTTACCTAAGTTCCTTACAATTTTTGTTGATTGCTTTTTATTTAACTTGTACTTCCCAAAACACAAAAAGCAAACATACATTCATACTATAGTACTTACCTAAAGTTGTAATAATTCTCAATGTAACTTAGCTATATCTCATATATATATATAGTTGTCATCGATATAACTGTCAAGCTTGATTGATTGACCGATTGTAAAAAACACACACAATCACTGACAAATTGCTTGTTAGAGGCAAAAATCATTTGCAGAGCTCATAGTTCCATATAAATACGAAAGGCAATTGTGCCTTTATTAAGTACATGTAGCTTCCCATAATCAATTGAAAAAGTCACAACAAATGAAATAATTGAAAAGTGAACGAAACAAACCAAACCAAACAAAACAAACAGCGAAAGCAGCATGGCATTTTTGTGCATGACAAAGTTATTTGTTGTCGCCCCCCGCCCCCTCCCCGTTAAGTTAAAAGTCGCATCTAATTTACTACCTCCTAAGTTCAAAATCGGGCATTCCATTGGCATTCCAATACAGCAAAATCAATCAAAATTTGTTATTAGTGTAACCAGGGAAGGAAAAACCAATCGAATCGAATCAAATTTGTCGCATGTGTTCTTTGAGCTCCAAATTGAAAACTATTCTCGTTTGCATTTTAATGAAAACTAAGCATTTACAAATTAAGTATTAAATAGCATAAGCTTCTATTGTAATAATTATTTATTTATTTTGAGTTAAATAAAAATTAACGTTTGTTGAATTATATTATTTAAATAATTCATTTGTTCGGGAACACTTGCGATTAATAGAATGGTGGGCATACCAGGGCTGCAGAACGATGAGGGCTGCAAGCCTTTGAAGTCATTGTCCTCATTAAGTTGGCTGCACTTCGTGTCAATTCCTGTTGTCTTTGCAGCCCTGGCTTCGTCCAACTTGATTCGATTCTGTTTGCATTACAAATAACTTCCTTTTGTTGTCAGCCTTTTAGTTGCCTTTTAGTTGAACGCACTTTGTTCTTGTTCTCTCGTTTGTGTCTATTTTTCATTTCTCTCCCTCTGTCTCTCTATCGATTTACTGTAGTTATGTTACCTCAAGAATTGAGCTTAAGACGAACCTCATGCTGCATGCCAAAATGGGCATTGAAACCTTTTATCTTTTTATTACAATTCCCTTCACTTCATCTCTCGTGCAGTGGCGGAGCATCCCATACCCGAAGAGGATCGCAATCTGTCGCGTGACTCGGATGGCGAGAGGCGTGTGGCCACGCCCACAGCCACCGAATCCCAGCTACCATGGAAGCGACAGGGTGACGAATGCACCGATGCCGTGCAGCAGAATGAATTTCCCGCCTGGGCCTCGAACAAGGAGTATTTGGCCTACAATTCGCCAAGCGCCACATTTCTAGGTAAAGTTCAAGTTAATTGTAATTGATAACCGATTTTAGGTCTTTGGGTGGGTGACTGGTTTCCCTTAAAACGGCAGTTTACAACACTGGAATGTACACTTACCGTTAACGTTTCCATTTCCGTTTCGGTTTCCAAAAACTATCTGCTATTTGATTTTTGTAAATTGGCCGATAACTGAAGTTACCTAAACTTGTGTAAATATCTGGAAATATTAGAGATAAATACAAAGCAAACAAATTAATATATATATCCACTTGATTTTCTCTTGTGTTATTTAAGTGCACCCAAAAAACAAAATTAAGACAAAACCATTATTGAAAATGGCGCAAAATTTTTGCCGAAATTTAATGAAAATTTTTTGAAAAATAATTGTACGACACCTGTGTAGTAATTTTCTATGTGTTCTTTCTTACGTTTCTGTTCTTTCCGTAATTTTCCTCTACTTTGTTTTTTTCTTCTCTTTGCCGCATTGTTTATACTTTGGTAACTGTTGCCCCACAACCACAAAAAAAAACCAAAACGACAAATACAACCACAACCAAATGAAATATACACAAACACACACCATGTACATTGCGCTGTCCTGTGCTTGCAACCACAACAACAACAACCATATTCAACTCAGGTGGTATAAACAAGCCTAAACAGCCCAAGTCCGTCATAGGTCTGTTTCGACGTGAAAGTTCCAGCTCCAAGGCTGGCAGCCTGGGCAGCGTGGATCCCAATTTGGAGCCCTCGTCGACGACGACGACGACGACGATGATGAACAATGCTGGCGGCAGCACGGCGCCATCAACGTCCATGATGAGCCACAATCCGCGACTCGACAATCGATCGCAATCCATCTCATCGTCGGGCACCTTGGGCAGCCATCTGGTTGGCCCCGATGGCCACACTGGACCGTTTCCGGTCACCGCCAGCCATCGACGCAATGTGCGACGCGGCTCCATGCTGGAGCTGAGCGGGTAAGTTGAACACCACTGCGGCACATGCCACTCTTGCCACACACTCTGCTCTCTGTTTGTTGTTCGTTGCCACACTCATACACAACTCAGTGTGTGTGTAAGTGAACTAAAGTGTGTGTGTTGCTATACTGTGTTGCATGTCTGTATTCTTCAGTTACTCGTAGATTTAGTATGCCTCGTTTTTTTGTTAGAAATAGTTTTAATTGTTTAAATAGGTTAGCTTCTTACAATTTCCATTTTTGTTTATACCTAACTAATGTTTTATAGAAACTATCAACAATTTTCAGCTGAATAGATGGGAATATATTACTAACTTCTAATTTACCATTTTGTTTAAATAAGCCTAAAGTTCAATAATAATAAAATAATAACCCTTACAAGCCAGACCATTCTATTTACAAGCATTGTAACATAATTTCTTTGAGGAAATTCATTCAATAAGACCGTATTTTAAAATATATTCCCAATCGGTCTATATGGTATATATTTTGTGTTTATAAAATTTTTTCCTAATTTCGATTATCTTCTACTCATTTAAAAAATCATCGACAAATTTGAGTAAATTCTTGAATTAAACAAGCTTTACATTCTTAAAAAATATATTTCCAATATAAAGTGTTTATAGAAAACAATCTGCATGGGTGAATAATCAACGGAGCTCAATGACGTTCCTTCATCATTAATTTTCGATATTTTATTCATTTCTAAATAAAATATTTGCTTTCAAAAATAACCCATTTTTGTACCATATGGCATGAAGTGAAAAGTGAAAATGATTCGCTAAAGATCTGTACATAAAACTAAAATATTCATTTTCTTTTATTCAAATTGGTTCATTATATTTAGTTATTTTTGCCAATTATCATTTTGCTGATCTATTGCTTTATAAATTTGAATTCCTTCTGGTTTTGCTTAGTGGCCTAACCATATAAAAAATTCTCACACCGTCACGCCTAAGCTGATCAATGATAGATCCTTTTCGCATTTATATTGTGTATATTTTCTATGGATATTTTTGGGAACCTTTCCTTAAACGTATTTTAACCGTTTATTATCTGTGTGTGTTTCTCAATCCAAATTCGCTTCCCAAAAAAAATCCCCGATCTATTGACTTCGTCTTACTGTTGCTGTGCTGGTTAAACTTTGCAGACTTATTGTAACTGGACGCAGGCCCAGTAGAATTTTGCTCTGTAGTCCAGGAGCTAATAATTTGCTAGAGAACACACCAATATCAACAACAACAACAACAACAGCCAGAACAACAACAACACCGTCAGCAACAACAAGAACAAGCACTACCAACAATACCAATTCAACTGCAAATAAATTAAGCATAACTCCAACAACAACAACAACAACTCCATCAATAATAGCTTCGACAAGCAATTCAACAACAACTCCAACAACAATATCAGAAATAACGACATCAAGTAACAATTCCCCGAGCAACTCATCAACAACAACGAACTACAGCTCCCCAACATCGGAGAGTAGCGGAGCTACATACTATTCCAAGTAATCCGAGTGTCCAAGTAATACTCGCTATACAAGGGCTCAAAACGCAACTAAAGCCGGCCAATGTCGAATTTCAACTAAAACATAAAACCAAAATGAAAAACAAAAACTAAGATGAAAAACCCGAAAAGATTATTACAAAAGTTTAAAATATCGTTACAATGCAAAACTGTACAATTTGTATATATCTTGAAATCCAAAAGACCAGTCAAAAGCATATCATTCGTAGTCAGTCTCAATTTACGTATCAGACTCAGTGTAGATTTAAAATTAGCATACTTATTAGCTAGTCATCATCTCAGTTGAATTGGTTAATACATTTGTTTCTCTTCAACTTGCAAAATACAAGTATCTACTATTAGAGAAGTTCTCTGGCAATTGGCAATTTCTTCATCTCAACTCACATTTCATATCAAAACTATACGTTACGTATTATTAACTCCGTACTTAGGCTAGGAACTAAACACACCTTGATGAATCTCTGAATCCAACTAAAACAAACATTTTTTAATATGTGTTTTATTCCCGTATTTGCATTGTCTTTTTTATACTAAACTATTTATGCAAATTCCTCCTATATTATTATTTGCTTCAAAGGCTTTGATGGGTAATATTTTATTTTGAATTATTATTATTATATTTTTAGCAACGTTTCACTTGATTCCGTAGCGTCCACAGCCTCTCACTAATAATACACAAATTATTATACCACATAAGCCATATGCAATAATAGATCTGTACAAATTGCCTAGTCAATTTCCATATTTGTTTATTGTTGGCTTTTAGAATATAACTTTATCTATATATATATCTGTACAAGTATGTGTAAGTATTTTCTTTTGCTTTCTCTTAATACTAGGCAGTTTTCAAACTGTGCTAACCTCTTAATACTTACTTACCAATAATATTCAAAGGCTTTATTTATGTGAGCAGTATTGTAAATCATCACAAAGTTGTGTATAACTAGACTGGTCACACTCAAAACAATTCTTGTCAATTTATCAATTAGTGGCTTTCTACTCGACAATACTATATATAACAACTTTAACTATCCTGAAAAACAAGCGAATTTATTAAAGGACAAAGAATAATGAAATTTCCATTTAAATTATTTTATTCCACTTAATAACTGAAAAATTAATGAAATCAAATCTTAATATTTCTATAAACAAAAACAGCAACAGGATTTTTACTTTAGGATATTACAGGGATTTCAAACAAAATTAACTCTATAAATAGTTGACATCCAAAATTGCTTTATCTTTATCTTTATCGTACTTTTTCTGTTCTATTATAAGTGTTATATGTGCTACGCTTCTGTTATACAACGCTTCCGTTCTATATGCAGATTTTTACTTTTTCTGCTTAAGCTTATAATTAATATATCACTAACTTTAAAAATTTTTGTGTTCTTTAATTGTCTAGTTACTGGACTTTAGAAAATGATCATATTAAGCTATTTTCAATTTTATTCCGCTCTTCTAAAGAACTTTCTATATACTTTTCCCACTCTATTTGTTGTTTTTACCAATCTGTAGTGGGTAATACTTAAAAGAATATCAAAATATAATCAATATTTCGTTTTTTTTTTTTGTAAACATGTATTAAGTAAGGATCTGTTAGTTCCTTCGTTAGAGGCCTCAGTAAAAATAGCTGTAGTCCATAATCATAAACTCATAGTTCGCTGCATTTATCAAAATTGATCGCACAATTTGACATTAACTTTCTACGCCTTCTCTTCAACTCCATTGCCCCACCAATCCAACCAACCAACCAACAACCAACCACACAACAAAACACTCACAGTGACACAATACCCGAGGAATCGAGCTACCAGCACGGACACTCTAAATCTCTATGCGAGCCCGCCGATGGCGATGATTGGGAAGGAGTTCCGTTGGCCACCGCCGCCGGCGATGGCGATGGACCCGTTGCCGCATCGAAGAGCGAAAGGCAAATGCACAGTGGACGAGAGCCCTTGTTGCCACGTCTAACGTCGACGCCTCGTGCTCAGATCCGGCATATGAACGCTGGCGCCGTGGGCGGTGCGGCGGTGGGCGTGCCCGGCTGCAAGAATCAGGTGACAACGGCGCTGCTGGACTACGAGGATACGGAGAGTGAGTCGGAGGACGAGGACGAATGATGACGATGAAGGCGAAGACTTTGATTTGTACGATGATGAGAATATTGTGGTCACCACGTTTACGACGCCTCAAGACCTGAGCAGACGTGGTGGAGCAGCTGGCGGAGGCGGAGGAACCACGACGACGACAAGTATTCGCCTGACCCGCAACAATGACGAGAGCATCATTTGAGTGTCGAGCAGCGATGGTGAAGGTGCCAGGGATGGCAACGGCTTTCAATATGAAATGTTTTACTGAGATCAGCAACGATTTTTGGTGGACATACATACTTATACATATAACTAGTTCGATCTAGTGCGAAAAAAAGCTGCAGAAAACAAAAGACAGTTTTCAAAATGGTTTAAAACAAAAAGCTTTACAAAGTAATACCAATAACAAATTGTATATATTAAGAACAACAATTACTAGTAATTTAACTACGTTTCCGTTTCCCTTTCATTCAGATTTTTCTTTCAACTTCATTTTCGCTTTTAACTTTCGATGAAAAAAAGTAACTTCCAGCTTTTGTTTCGTACGTGTTAACTAATATATTTATTGTACATTTTAATAGTTAATGCAAATGTGTTCCAGAAAAAAAACAAAACTAGGAAAAAACACATGAAACTGTGTAATAATTAACAAAAGGTAGCCAAAGTTCAGATTAAGTTCCATTGTCAGTGTAGTTCGTTTTTTTTTTAGTTTAGACAAATTTATTAATGTAATCGATAAAAAGTATATATTATAAATAAAATTATATTTATTACTGTGTTGCTAACGGTACTTAGGCGCGTTTAGTTCAATTTTAGTCGTACTTAAATTAAACATAAATACAACACAACTAATTAATTACATTCGGACAGTGTAAAAAGTAAACAGAAACTAGTTAAAAGGCAGAGAGTTGATAACTAACTAGAATACCTTAAAATAAGCCAACTAATAGTACTTACAGTGCATAGCTAAAACGTATTTAGCCAGAGTTATGTAATTTATAAATTATTTTTGTAAACATTTACGAGCGATAGTAAAGTGCGATGAGACCACATGAGATGATGATGAAGAATATAGAAGAAGAGTCCTTGACAAGTCTCAAGCGTAAATATTGTATAGGTACAGAGTAAGCGTGAATTTTGACTATCCCGATGATATAAGTAAGCATGTTCAATATGTAGTCAAATATAGCAAATAGACACACACACACACACACAAACAAACTAAACCAGGGCTGCACAACTTGCCACCCAATTATTGCTAGCAAAAGAAGAATGAAGAAAATCGCCCTCCTAACTTGATTTTACCTTTGAATGTGCTTAGTACCAATAAATAAGAAAATGTCAAATGTTTATTTCATTATTTGTAACAATTAGGTATCTCGATTCGTGTGTAGGTTATCCAAGAAATTGCCTTCTATATAATTACAAGTACTATATAGTATGCACCTTAAATTTGTCCAAATGCGATCATTCAGTTGTGAAGCAGCTAAAAAGCGCTAACTATCCAATAATGCTGTTTTATTTTCGAGTTAACTAATTAACAAGTCTTATTCAATTTATTTAACAGAAAGACAATAAACAGCTACAGGAAATTTCATTGTGGAGTTTCTTGTTAATTGTCATTTCACACTAAACAAATAAAACAAAAACAATAACAAACACATAAATTGCGAAAAACTTGCAAAGAAAATTAAAATAAAAATAGTAAATGAAAATAATCAGAGCTGTGTTATTAATTGAGCGCGTTTTCTATATAAATTTAGCACTATCTGTGAAATTGGAAAACTAAAAAAACAAAAATTGTTGACATAAGAACTTTATATGAAAAACGACAGCTCATTAAATTTGCTTGAGAGCATAACTAAATAAAAGAAAACTTGAAATTGAAAAAAAAAAAAAATACAGCAGAACGTTTGCTAATTTCATACTGTAGGCCTTAAGTTGTGCATATTTAAATAAATGCGATTAACAAAAATAACTTAACAATTGATACCGACAAAAACTAATTGCAAAAATTCACCAAAAATTTAATTAGCAAAAAGGAAAACACACCCGAAAAAATAAAAATTGTAAACTGTTAAACTGATTTTAAATATTGTATAAGTGAATTTTACTAAAAATAAATGCAAACGAAAATCAAATAAATAACAAATTCAAAATTTTAATTTAATGGGTCGTCAACACCACCATCGAAGCCAAGGGCTGAATTTCTTTCTCTTGGCCAAATGCCAATTCACAGTGACGTCACAACCGACTAGGGGATTCTCGCTATCCTGCAACATGACTCTGGCCATATTCTCAGTACACTCGAACCGGAAATAGGCACAGCCCAAGAGCTGACCATTGTTACGCTTGGAGATATGCACCGCTTGAATGGTGCCATGTAATCTTTGATCCTCTTCTCTGAACAGTCGCAACAAGGAACTTCTGCCACTGGGATTCAACGATGTTGCAGCTGAACACACGGTGGGTAACGATCTCGATGTGGTCTCTGCGTAAGTATAGAATCAATAGAACTTGGTGGACAAAAGCGAAAATCAAAAAATAAAAAAGTACAAAATTCGGCAGATTTCCGCCACTTAATAATCATAGAAATAATTCTCAAGTATTTTTGTTTTGTTTGAAATTCCGTTTATACATTTATTTCACCAAATATTTGTTTTTTGTTCTTTTTTTAATTTCTTTTTCTTTTTGAAACTGATATAGTATAATTGTTTTAATCGTTTGTTTGTTTTTTATTTTTTTGGGGATTTTTTTGTTTAGCATTTCTTGAAGAACTCTGTCTATATATATGTATATATATATAAGTATGTATTTATATGCGTAAGTGTTAATATGAAACATACACACATTCACATTCTAAATACTGTATATATATGTATGTATATCTGGTATGTATTGATGTAGGTAGTTATGTATATCGATGGTCACCATTTCGTATTTAAAGTGTGTCTGTATATTGTATGCGTGTGTGTGTGTGTGTGAGTGTTAGTGCTAGCTAATGCTTACGTAAATTTTAGCTATTTTATTTATGCTTTATTCAAATTTGTAGATTAATAATATACGCTTTACTGCTTAGTTAAATTCATGAACTCTTTAACGATTAAAAACAAATACAAATACGCTTATTATGAGCATTATGAGAGCTGTTCCCAATTTCATCAACTCTACAATTTCACTGCATACTTTTAGGGATCGTTTCAGCATTAAATTTTGAGTAGAAAAAAATGATTTCCAATTCGATGCAGTTTTTTGTAAAATTGTTGCGCAAATGAAATTCGAAACAGTCATCGTTATGTTTATTTGTGTGTCTGTGTGTGTAGTGTCTATGTATATGGGTGTAGTAGTAGGCTCTATAAGAAGTGTGCATCTCATCCATAAATACGATAAACAGAAATTGCGTTTTTTTTTTGCCTCTATTTAACATTTTGCTAAAGAAATTTTGCAGTATTTACTTAATATATCATTGTATATAGAGCTTTTTTATGTTTTTAATTTTTTTGTTGTATTTATTCAAATTCATAATCAACCCAACATTAGCTACATAAATATATATATATGGTTTCAAGTACATACCGAACGAGTCAGATTATTCGATTTTCGCTTTACTTTTCTAAGGATTACACGGAACTGTTCTCACTTTCACTTTCGCCATGAATGTAGCATACTTTTGTGTAAAAATGAAAGGAAGAACAGTTCCGATTCGCGCTATAGATGCAGATATATATATATATATGTATATGTATAGTTGTTGTATGCAATAACAAGTTACAAGTAAGTCCCATCGTGTTATGTACTGGTTATCATTTCGAAAGGCAATTGAGAGTGGGTTTTATATATATATATATAGGTATATATAGTTAGATATATGTATCATTAGGAGTACAATTTAAGATAGACTATAACTGTAACTAGCATTGAACTGACGCACAGCATAACAGAACATAACATGAGTACATTTTGTATGTAAGTATGATAATATGTCTTTGTGTTTTGGTAGCTAGATTGCATTTTGGAATAGCATAAGTGATAACCGATCTACGCAGATTTTATACAATATCTCCCTGTTTTTATATAGTACATCTTTTGCAACCAATTTCCAACATTCAGATTATAATAATAATACAAACTAATACAATTATGGCAGTTGATATAAGCGCTTAAAGTAGACCAAAATTCAAAAGAAAATTATATAAATATTAACTAAGAAAAAAAGTAACAATAGTTAAGCTAAAGTGCTAACATATATATTACAGACCCGGATCGGATTCAGCGATCAAATCAATTAGAGCAGAAACTCTGCACACCTTTAGGACCGTCGAGAACCTAAGTACCAAAGACACAAGAACTAAGAGCTAGTCCTTCGCTTGAGTAGATGAAATTGATGCGAAAGCGGAATCCGGAACAGGTCTGTGCTATTTTCTCATTATTATTACCAATACTGTTGTTCTATGTGTAATGTCGAACCTCTGTCCGATATTCAATATGCGATACAGATTAAAGATTAGTGAATGGTCATCATGCTTAGTATTTAGTTAACAATTAATATCGCGATAGATATATATATATTTATAGTATATATACAAATACGTACGCATATTGTTGTGGAAAACACGGAAAACCATCATTATATATATATATATATTTCTTTAGTATATGTATTATTCATTTAGGTATTTTGGGGGGGAAAAAACACTTTAAATATATATATATTTTATGTATGTAAGTTTTATGAGTATGTATGTAATTAAGTTTTTTGGTATTGGCTTGAAACACACATCTAATAGTAGAACAGAAATGTAATTGTCCTTTGATATAATTAGTATATGTATTAGGCATATTATCTAATTGTATATACTTTTCTTCATTTTTTTTTAAATACGTATGTAACTTGATTTTCGATTTGCTTTTTGTATTTTTAATGGTAATTTGATTGATTACATTTATGAGATTTTAAAGTCGCACATTTGATTCTATATGAGTGAACAAGTTAAATATATGAGCTCTTACTTCTCATCCTTTTCGGCAATATCAAATCAAGTCAAGTCAAACGAAATCTAGTCATGATATGGGAATGGTTTTAAATAAATGCTGAATGGAGCACGATAATAAATATTAAGCGCTTGGTGTCAGTTCAGAATTAATCTTCGCGCTCTGCTCAAGCTAGCTTAATTCAAGAAACTAAAACGAATCTTTCGCTAAATTTCGACTACAATTAGATAATTTCATGTAATGCGGTTGAACTTAATAATATATTCGACTCTTATCTAGTCGCATGTATTTGTTGCTTTTCTTTTTTTGTGGTTGTTGTTGTTATTATTGTTGATGCTGTTATCGTTTAGAGACCAAAACCACTGGCTCGTTATACGTTTCCTGTGAGCAGCAAATGTTGGGGATTAAAATATCAATGAATTAGTCATTATTGTTTTTTGTTTTGTTTATGTACAGAATAAACATGTATAATATATTGTATAAATAATAGTAGAAGTAGTACAAAAAAATACACAAAATAAATACAAAATCAATGGACTACAAAATATGCATTCAAATGCAAAATCAATATCAATTGATCAATTTATAAATTAAAACTAGAGATTGGCTAACAAAGGATACACAGTGCTTGGAAGGGCCTTTTAAACTTACACATTAATTAAATTGCTAAACAACTAAATAATAACAAATTAACAATAGATACACAAAAATTTGAGGGTAGATATTGCAACAAATTTACAACTAAACATTTGTATTGACGGCGAGAATAAATTGGCATTACTTATTCGAAGAAAGGCGAACAAAAATAAACAAAACGATATACAAATAATCTTAATTGGAATGTATGTAGTTCTTTGTGGGGCGTGAGAGAGAGAGCGAGAAACTACTTTTAAAGCATCGTCATGGTTGTGTTTTTAAAGGTAGTTGGAAGTTGGGCAGAGAGATTCACTGTGCTTTTGTGCCGTTCTGTTTCGCTGTCTTACCGGACGTAACAAACGGACCCACATAGTTGCTGGGAAACAGCCCAGAGAGGCCATTCAGTTCGCCGCGCCACCATTCCGGCTCATCGCGGCCCAGGACGCTAATAATGTCGTCCTTATCGAACGAGAGCTCATCATCATTTTGTGCTTTGTACGGATATAGAGCAATTACTTTATCTGCAATTCAAATTAAATTTAATAAAATGACAAACACTGTGTAGAGCTTCACTTACCCAAAATCTGTTCGGTCATTTCAATGCGACTGCCGGAGACGGGTGTATTGCGTCCGCTGTTGCGTCCACCCTGCAACACCTTCACATAGGTGGCCGGGAACCAACCAATCTGACGACGCCTGCCCTTGGCCTGGAGTTCGCCTTCCCACCAGCCGGAATCGGTCTTTTTGCGTATCATAATCAATTGGCCGCGTGTCAGCGACAATTGCTCGCTGCTGGTGGCCTCATATGGAGCAATAACTTGTGCAATCTCCGAGCGTTTGGCGCGCATGCCCTGCAAAAGTGCGTAAGAGAGTGTGGGAAATAAGTATATATAATGTTGATTAGTTAACATCGATTAAACAGCAAACAAAGTGTTTGTTATATAAGGGTATAAAACAACTATTTACGGGTGTCATGGAAGAAGTGCGTGACATGGGTCGGCTGTAGCTCTCGGCCGGTTCGTTCTGTGACTTGGACTGCGTGTTTATCTGCGAGACCTCGGTGTCAAGATCTTCGTTAGTATGCGACTCCTCCAACGCCTCGGCGGCCTGTGGCTGTTGCGTTGGCGTCTGTGCCTGATGCGTCTGTGGCGTCTGCGGTTGTGTCTCAGGTTCAGCGGCAAAAGCCGAGCTGCCATTGTGTGTAGCCTCCTGGTCAGCAGCATGATGTGTGTGCGTGTGTGTATTTATGGATGTAGGATTGTATTGTTTTCGTTTTTTAGTTTTTTTTTTAGCACATGAAAAGCATTTTGGATTAGTAGATGATGCACATGATGATCGTTAACCACATCACATGGCTAATCGTACAGCTACATTTAAATGAAGTAATGCCTTCTGCTAAATGCTTACCTGTTCAGTGACCTCCTCATCATTGGCGATAGCAGCAGTTGCTGTTGTTGTGGCCGTGCCCACGTCGGCCTTTTGCACATAGTTCGAGGGAAACATGCCGGTGCGATTGCCAATGGTGCCCGTCCACCATTCGCCCTCTTTTTTGATGACCATCACCATTTCGCCAGCACTGAAGCTCAAGTCACCGTCTTCAGCTGATTCATAAGGATATGCGGCTATATAATATTCGACATCGCCTGTCGCTGCCGCCGTTGTTAACGCTGCTCCAGTTGCTGACGCTGCAGTTGCATCCAAATCCAACGCTGCCGCCGACAAGGCGCCAGTGTCATTGTAGTTAACTGCAGCTGTCGCGGCAACAGCAGCTGGCTCAACAGCAGCCGGTGTCGATGTGGTTGGATCATCCTCAATCTTCTCGACGTAAGACTCGGGGAACCAACCTGTGTGGCCGTTAATCTCGCCCGCCAACCAACCAGGTTCAGCGTTCTGCTCCAATGGCACCAGAATTATATCGCCCGGCACAAATGTAATCTCCTCTGTGTTGCGTGCATTGAACTCGTAGACGGCACGGTATTTGACAAAGCCTTCAGGTGCCGGTCCACTGAGATCAACAGCAGGTGCCGTCACAGCAGCCGCAGCAGTTGCAGCTGCCGTGTCATTACTAAGTCCATAGCTGCCGTAGGCATCAACAGCAGCTGGTTCGCTGGATGTGCCCCAAGCGCTGCCCGTATCCCAGGCGGATGTTGAGCTAATTGTAGACGTTTCATTCTTGCGATTATATTTCAATTCCAGCACCGAAGTGCGCTCCACATCGTACTCCTTGTAGAGCTGTTCGCATTTGGTGATTAGCGCCGAGAGTTCAGCCTTTAACTCCTGCATTGTGACATCGTTCGAATTGAGATCCTCCTTTTTAGACTCAATTTCCTGCTTGATGTTCTCCACCTTATCCTTGATTTGCTTAATAAGCAGCTAACGGGGAGATATGAGATATTCAGTAATAACTTTAACGTGTTTTCTTAGATCCTCACTTGTTTGTGTGCAAACGCCGCATTGAGCTGCTCCTGCTGTGCTGCATCTCCGGCCACGGTGCCGCCGCTGGCTTTGCTCTTGGCATCCCATTTAGCGCGCTCCTGAGTCAGCTGCAACAACTTGGCGTTCTGCTCCTTGATGCGCGCTTTTAGCTGCCCCATTTCGCTCATCGAAGTGTCGCGTTGTGTGCGCATGCCATCAATCACGGACTTGACATTGGTGACGCCAGCGCGTGTATCGCAAATCTTCTGCGACAGATCCTTAATCTGCAAACAGAATTAATGACCAATCTTGGCTTCGTCTGCATTGTTCGCTCACCTTTTCGTTGAGCGTGCTTAGTTCCACATTGAGCTGCGTATTGTGTGCCTTCTGCTTGAGAACGCGCTCCTGTTCCCGCTGCTTCTGTGCGTTCATTTCGGCAATGCGTGCCTGCTCCCATTCCTGCTGGCGCTGCTTCTCCAGCTCCCTATTGAGATACATCAAATAATCAAGTCTGTAGCTTTTTTTAGAAATTTGCGTTACTCACTTTCTAGCTGCCTCCTTGGCCTCCAGCTCGCGCTTGCGTTGCTCCTCCTTCTCCTGTTCGATTTCACGCTGCCGCTGCAACTGACGCTCCAATTCCTCCTGCTGCTTGCGCTCTGCTTCAAGACGCGCCTTCTCACGCTTGTCAGCTTCTTCGCGCTCCTTGCGCTCACGTTCTTCACGCTCCTTGCGCTGCTGATCCTCCATCAATTTACGCCTGCGATCCAGCTCCACTTTGCCCTTCTCATAATTCTCTTTGCGCTTGTCCTCAAAGGATGCTAATAAAAGCAAGGCATTAAAGAGACAGACAGCATAAATACTTCAAGTTAACCTTACTTTGCGGCAATCCTGCTGCTGGATCAGCGTCCGCCATGGCGCCGCCCTGCGAAGACACCGAAGTATGACGCGAGGCTGGCTGTGAACCGGGCCGGGAGCTCACACCGGATACGGAACCAGGACGTGACTTAATCTTACGCAAGCTGGGCGGCACCCAATCTAAGGGCAGCGTAACCGGTATCTTCTCGCCAGTCATGGCTTTCTCGCACAGAAACATGGCCAAAATGAACTCGTCACAACTGAGCCGCCCATCGCCATCGACATCGGCCAGCGTCCAGATCTGCGCAAGCGTCACTTGCGGCAGCTTACTTTGCACCAAAACGCTGCGTGCCTGGGCGCCTGTCAAGTAGCCGGAACGTGTGCGATCATTGGCATTGAATACCTGCGTGTATTTGCGTTTCTGTGCCGCCTGCACAGCCCACTCCGCTTGCCTATAAATTGAAAATGGATTATGTTGAGAGTAATGTGTTCATATTCTTTAACTTACGGTGACTCAATGGAGGGCGCACGCTCCGAGATGGACATGTGGCGACTGGGTGGATTGCTGGGCGGTGGCGAGATGATCGCAGCGGGAACCGCAGCCACAGCTACATGCGCAACAACTGGCGGAGCCGCAACAACTGGAGGCGCCACAACAGCAGCTGCAGCTGGCACAGCAGACATGCTCTTGAGCGGATCAATGGGACTCATGGAGCTGGTCGAGCCTCGTGGCGTCATTGTGGGCGTTTGGCCAACAGCCGCTGGTGCAGCATCCGCCAGCGAAGCCAGCAAGGAGGGCGGCAGCATCTTGGGCACGTCCATGCCGCGCAGTTTCAAATTAATGAGTTTGCAGGCGATGCTGAACTCATTAATGTTCATTTTGCCATCGGAATCCGTATCAGCTAAAGCCCTATAAAATATAGGAGATGGTGGTTGAGTCAAATCACAAAAGCAGCCAAACAAAACAATGTCAACAACACATGCATATATACTACACATATTTGTCTTATCGGTTGACGCCTCAAATATCAGCGACAACAAATATGTATGCATGGGAAATAAGTGACTCATTTATGGACTTACCAGATTTGACCCAAGATCAATGGCGGCAGCTGCGACTGCAGAAAGAATCCTTTCGCTTGGGCACCGGTCACAAAGCCGCCCTGTGGTTGCAGCGCCTTAAACTGCTCCTGATACTTTAACTTCTCTCGCGGGGTGACCGCCCACGCATCAACCGCTGGATTCATGTTGCTTTCTGCTTAGCCTGCTTTATTTCGAGTGAAGTGATTGGGTTTCTTTCTTTTTTCCTTTTTTTGCTCGCTCGTGTCTGTCGGTATGTCTGTATTTATGTTTGTGTGTGTGTATGTCTATTCTATACGCATTTGCCTACACTGGCGAAAGAGCGTATGTATTTCTCGTAGCCGAAACGACGACGACTCTCTCTCTGACTCCCCCACAACAAACTTTGCTTCTGTGCCTGCGTGTGTGTGTGTGATTTTGTTCTTGCTTTAATGCGCTCTCTTTGGCCGCTGCTGAGTACACATCAAATACATGTCATGCTCCTCCACTCACTCACTCATTCACTGCACACACACACACTCGCTCACGCTTCACACTGGCTTACGAGGCGCTCGCTCGCTCTCTCTCTTTTACTATTGAGTATCCGTTTTACTCCCACCACCCCACAATTTTTCACAATGGATTTTTATGGTTTACCTATAAAATGCAATTGCAAATTTAAATTTTTTTGATTAGCAAATATATCATCACCACTATGTATGTTAGTTTAACATTTATCATTATCAAGTACAGCAGTTCTCATTGTAAAGATATCAGTTAAATTATTTCAGTTTTATCACCGTTTTGCGTATTTTGTGGGCGTTTGGTTATTCCACAAAAATTGCACTTTAGTGTATGTGTGTGCTTATTGATTTATTACGTATTTTACCAACTGATGCAGTTGTGCAACGTGTATGCAATAAATGTGCAATACTATTGATAAGTGCTTACTTTTCATTTGAACACTAAATTTTCTAAGTTTTGTTATTTTTTTCGTTTTGTCGTGCTGCAAATTGAGGTCAGTGTGACCGCGCGGATAACGATACATAATACCATTCGGCTCCAACTAAATATGATTATATACCATTTCAGTCTCTTGAAATACCATTTATTATTAATTAAAATATCAATTTTAAGATTATCTCTTCATTGAAATACATATGTAATCACTGCTCGCAGTAATACACTAGATTTATTCTATATATACCATATGTAAACATACTTTATACCAAATGTTCTATGTTATATCATAAAGTAATGATTAAAAATATTTTCATATGAAGAACCACAATACATAAGGAAATTAATTATTTAAATTAAATTAAATAAATAATTATTATTTAATAAATAAGTTATATTTAACAGTTCGAATTTGATGATTAATTGGCGAACTTATCGATTTATTTAGCCAGAGTTGCCAAATCGGAAAATACCTACTGAAAACAACATTTAGCATGAAAATATTTTCAGCAACTTGGAATGCGGTTACACACCACCAAGCACGTTCTTTTCTCTCCGAACACGTGTGGCAACTGGTGGTAATATTCGCTTGACGTAAATGTGTTAAGAATATGTAACAAAATGTCGGAAACTTCAGAAGACGAGCAAGCGCAATTGCAAACAAGCGACGAAGAACTCAGCGGTGACGAAGAACAGGAAAACTCGGATGCCGAGGAGGAAGATGAGGACGATGACGGCGACAGTGACGATAAAGAAGCTGAAAATGAGTCTGAAGACGATGCGCCCGCGGGCGATGAAGATAAAATTGAAAATGGCGACAAGGCGCTAACGTGGAAAGATCTTGTAAGTTACACAACTTAATAGCAAGCAAACTGCAAATGCTAACCACAAAGTATTAATGTGCTCAGGGTCTTAATGAAACACTGTGCAAGGCTTGTGATGAACTAAAGTGGAAGGCGCCTTCAAAGATTCAAAAAGAAGCGATACCTGTTGCCATACAGGGCAAGGATGTGATTGGCTTGGCGGAAACAGGATCAGGCAAAACAGGCGCCTTTGCGCTGCCCATTCTGCATGCGTTGCTGGAGAATCCGCAACGTTACTTCGCACTGGTCTTAACGCCAACACGTGAACTCGCATTCCAAATTGGTGAACAATTTGAGGCCTTGGGTGAGTTGCAATTAAATTATAATGAGTACCAGAAAGAATCCAACACAATGATGTTAAAAACCTTTTTGATTTTATGTTTTTAAAACGTAAATATGAAATGTATTATTTTTTTATTCGTCACTACCTCTGAGTTCGCTACCTTCTTTTGCATTTAAAGTGAAAATATTTGTGATATGTTGTTAAAGTAGACATTTTGTTTATTACTTTAAGGCAGCGGCATTGGCATCAAGTGTTGCGTCATCGTTGGCGGCATGGACATGGTAGCCCAAGGACTGCAGCTGGCCAAGAAACCACATATAATCATTGCCACACCCGGTCGTCTTGTGGATCATCTGGAGAACCTCAAGGGCTTCAATCTAAAGGCCATTAAATATCTGGTTATGGACGAAGCTGATCGCATCCTCAACATGGACTTTGAGGTGGAGTTGGATAAGATTCTCAAAGTATTGCCACGGGAACGACGAACGTTTCTGTTCAGTGCCACGATGACGAAGAAGGTGAAGAAACTACAACGTGCATCCCTTAAAGATCCTGTCAAAGTGGAAGTCTCGAACAAATATCAAACTGTCGATCAGCTGCAGCAATATTACCTCTTTATACCCGTAAAATACAAAGACGTCTATCTGGTGCACATCCTCAACGAACTGGCCGGCAACAGTTTCATGATCTTCTGCAGCACTTGCAATAACACCGTGAAAACAGCCTTGATGTTGCGAGCTCTGGGCTTGGCTGCGATTCCGCTGCACGGACAGATGTCGCAGAACAAACGCTTGGCAGCCCTCAACAAATTTAAGGCGAAAAATCGTTCGATTCTGATATCAACGGATGTTGCCTCCCGTGGTCTTGACATTCCACATGTAGATGTGGTGGTTAACTTTGATATACCCACGCACAGCAAGGATTACATACACCGTGTGGGACGCACAGCGCGTGCCGGACGTTCCGGGCAAGCCATCACTATGGTCAGTCAGTATGACATTGAATTGTATCAGCGTATCGAGCATTTGCTGGGCAAACAGTTGCCGCTGTACAAATGCGAGGAGGATGAGGTGATGGCTCTGCAGGAGCGTGTGGCAGAAGCACAACGTACAGCAAAACTGGAGCTCAAGGATCTGGAGGATAGCAAGGGCTACAAGGGTGGCAAAGGCGGTGGCACTAAGCGTTCGGCTGCTGGAGGGGATCACGATGATTCGGAGCAATTTACGGGTGCGCGCAAGCGCATGAAACCCATGGGCAAGGGTGGGAATAACAACTATAAGAACAAGGGGGGCGCTGGCGGTGCCAAAAAGAATTGGAATCGTGGCAAAAAGCGCAACTAATTGGTAGCCATATAAGTAATTTAAATAAATATACAAACACAAATTTTCTGCAAAGAAATACATCTTTTTATTTATGTAAAACTCCAGAAGTGAACTAAAAGTAAGAAGGTAAAAACAAAACTTTGGGGCTGTTCAACAGCAATCAAATCTTACGATCGTTTGTTAGCTGCAATGAAACAAAAAGATTAGGCTTATTAAATTGTTGAAATCAACAATGCTTATTTTGGGGCTTATCCACCCAGCTTTTGCTGCGTTGCCGAAGCTCTTGCTGACGCTTAAAGTGTTGCTGTTGCTGATCACGGGAATGTTGCTGTTGCTGATCACGGGAATGTTGCGGTCGCTGTTGCTGATTTTGAAAATATGGCTGTTGCTGCTGATTATCGCGAAAACTTTGCTGTTCAATGGCATGCGGCATATAAGATTGCTGTTGTTGTTGGGGATACTTATGCTGCTGTTGTGGCTGTTGCTGTTGTAGCTGCTGCTGTTGTAGATGCTGCTGTTGTAGATGCTGCTGTTGTGGATGCTGCTGTTGTGGATGCTGCTGATATTGCATTTGGGGATGCTGATTGTGTAGCGGCAGCTGCTGATGCAAATGCAGATGAGGATGTTGCTGTTGTTGAGACTGATGTAGTTGCAGTTGTGGAGGCTGCTGTTTTTGAGTATAGTGCTGCTGCTGTAAATGGTGCTGTTGTTGCTGTTGATGAGGATGTTGCTGCTGTTGTTCTTGCAGGTGTGGAGGTCGATGTTGTTGTGGAAATTGCTGCTGCTGTAAATGAAATTCTTGCTGCTGTTGATGAGATTGATGCGGTTGTGGACACAATTGCTGATACTGCCGGATGGCAAGCAGCAGCTTTTGCAGTAGCGCATTTGGCTGTCCAGCGCTGCCGTCGAGTAAGATTTGAGCAACCGTTGTCACAGTCAAGTAAGAGCCGCTTATAGGAGCAAAGAAAACAAGCTGCACGACATTATTCAAGAGCATTTCATTTTTCTGGGCCACCGCGAACTCGGCAATTCGCCTGCCAAACTCCAGAGGAATGGGAAATGCACAGGATTCAAAGAGCTCCTCCAATTGCGGCATATAATTGTGCCAATACTCAATGGCCAGTATTTTGAGCAACTGTTGTATCAACGCCGGATATTGCAGCAATGCATTTGGCTGCCATAGATATTTCATTAGGTGAGCGACAGTCAACTGTGGTGACATATGAAAGCGTAGCAGCGTTTCGTAGAATTCGACTATAAGTGGTGCACACAACTCCATATACAGACAACAATCGTTAATCATCCTGAGCAGATAGTTAGACATGTGACGACTGCCAAAGATTGTGGCAAACAGAGCAAAATACTTTTGAAACAGAAGTCTATGGCGCAACATGAAGTTGTAGCAGTCAATCAGTTGTTTATTGGTCATGAAGTCCAGACGACGCTTGGCATCACCAATCTCACTGAGCTGATGGTTGCAGTTTGGATTGACGCAGCAACCATCCAAATATCTCCAGCATTTGATGCCAAACGTTGCGCTGTTGCGTCCCATGCCTCGATAAATGTTGAGAGTGCTGGACACGCTGCTTGACGCTGCTGGCTGCTCTGACCTTTGATAAGGTGGTGCAAAGATGGGAACTGCATATGGAACTGTTGCTCGTATCGGCATGCATGGCTGTGTTTCTGGCAACAGAGGCTGTTGCTGCTGCAAATTCCTTATCGTGGTCTGCCGTGTATTGCCATTCAAGAACGGTTCTTGCTGAGCATTGCATCTGGGCAGCTGACGATTGCCATTTACTAAAGCCTCTTTTTGTTGATGTCTGCCATTAACGAATCGATTCTGCTGCTGCTGCTGATCGATGTTGTTAGCAGGCTGTTGCTTTGCTTTCTCGGACTCTCGATGTTGCTGCTCTCCATTCACCAACGCCTGTTTGTCTGCTTCCTGCACCGTATCAAGCTGCAACTTTGCATTATTCGTTTTTTTGGGAATACGAAAGCTGAGCAAGTCATTAAGCGATAAATTTGTTTCTTTATGAGTTGCAGTTTCTTGACTAACAGTAGCTGAAGTAAGAGCTGTCGTAGGGAAAGCAACAACTGATTCATTCCTATCCATTTGTTTGACAGTTGAATTTTCCTCATCCATGTCGTCCATGCCGCCATCCCAGGAAGTGGCCACTGAAAGGACATCGTCCGAGTCGATTTCGAAATTAAGCTCATCTTGCAATAACGCATCTTGCTCTATAGGAGTTTTGTCCACTAATGCTACATCATCTTTCTTATTCTGCTGTATTGTCGTCTTAAGATTGTCTTGCTCTACCAAAGCAATATTATCTGACCCTTGAGTTATTAAGTTAGGATCTACATACTCTATTACTCCTGCATTTTCAATGCTCTCTGTATCCATTTGGCACCAAGAACTCTCTTGAGTTAGGACCTCCTCCTCAAGAACTAAAGAACTTTGGTTTGTCAAGTTTTTATCATCTTCATGTGTCACGTCGATATTTTCTGATGCAGTATCTGTGGAAGAGCTTCGATCACTTTGAAGTATTGCTCGTGGAAGATTATTCACTGATATTGACTCATCTGTTGCTAAGTTTAAATAAACATTGTTTGCGTTGTCATTTGTCAAGTTGAGATCATGTTCTATCGAGGCGATTTCCGATCCTGCCTCCGTGGACAAATATAGATCATTTTGGAGGCTTGCATTAATTGATGAATGAATACTATTCTGCAATATTTCTATGGATTCCTCTGTCAAGTTAAGATCATCGTCTAACATTGCATTCTGTTTTAATAAAATAATGTTCGTTGCTAAGCTGTCTGTTGCTGCCTCCGAAGACGAATATACATCATTTGTAATATCAGCAATTTCTATTGTCAAGTGCGAATTTTCATCAAATATATCTATGGATTCCTTTGTTAAGTTGAGATCATCTTGCAGCACCGCACTCTGATCGCATGAGCTGGCCAAATTGTCAAGATATTGTGTTGAATTGGCCAAATCGCAATCAATTTCGCTTGCCGTCTTTTCGCCAAATCTTTGCAAATATTCCAAAAATGTGCTTTCATCATTTACGACGTCTTCAGTTACATTAATAATATCAACATCATCAGTTTCATCATTGGCCAACAATTGATTGAAATCATTGGATAATATATATTCTTCATCAGCATTTTTGACACCATTAACAGAGTGTTTTTCTTCGCTATCTCTTTCTGTCACTATCTTTAGACAACTGAGATCTTCCACTTCAACAACTTCTTGAGTTTCTGCATCTTCTGCGCTTATAGTATTGTTAATAGTTGGCGCATGTGTCAAATTGATGGCTGAGGGTGGCATGTGAGCGGTGGATGCATTCATCTGTGGTAACAAAAAAAACTGATTAGGTAGAAACTCAACTGAAGCACAAACAATTATTGCCTTTGATTTCGCTCGCCGACTTCGAGGCGGCTTTGACTTTGGCTTTGAGTGTAACTTGTCTGGATTAGATTTGTCAGGCAACGTTTTCCGCGCTTCATGTTGCTCATTTCTATCTAACTTGTGATCCTCTTCTTCAATTGTTAGCTTCTTTTGTGTGCGCATTCGTTTTGCAGTTGCTTCGTTTTGTTCCGTCAAGTTTTGTGAGTTTGTTCGCTTCTTTTTAATTGCGCTACTGTTTGTTGATGCTTTTATTTGTGGCTTTTTCTGCTTAGGACTTGTGCCTAACATTAGACGATCGTCCTGAAACGGGAAACAAATGTCAACAACATTTAAGAGCTTTGAAGTCGTCAGTAGTTTAAATATCGCTGAGATATTCAGTGGTTTAAAAGTATTAAGAATAATTTTACGACACAGAATCAGACAACCCATTTCGATATCTCTGCGATCCTCAATTGTGTATGTTTTAGGGATACTTAAAGATAATTTTAGGTCTAAGATATCTTGCATATTTTATTAACTTAATAATTCATTAATTTACGTACATTATCCTGGTGCTTTGCCAGCTCTGTTTTCAAATGCATCTGCAGGAGTTCCGATTTAAATTGAATATCCGCCAACTGTAAGTTAAGATCGTTACTTATGTCTTCTGATTGCTGCGTGACTTTATTATTATTATTAACCACACATTGCCGCGTTGATCTTCTTGGCGCAATTATTGCCTCCTCTTTAATGTTTTTTTTTAAACGATTTCTTAATACCGACAGCGGTTCATGATCATCATCATCATCATCGGTGTTTGAATTCAAACTTGTTGAAATTTCCATATTTTCCTGAAGTGCATCCACTAACTTTTCCACCTGCAGAAATATTTTAATATATATTATATTGTTTCTTTACACTTTCTGCAATTTTGAGACTCACATTTTGAACACTTATGTACGGCTCATTGGGGTCGAGCATGCAACTCCTAAACTCTTCATAGATTTTTTGCCACTGGCTGTCCGTGTATTTGTCGCGGCCTGTTTGGTCCACAACCTGATTCCAAAAGCGAAAAATGTCACGTTTACGCATCGCTATTAATGAATAGTATTTTATTTTTATTAATGACACCGTAGGCTACAGCAACAAGTTTTACGCATCGTACGAAGTTGCACTTTTTGCCATGTGCCGTTATGTTGAATTTCGTGCGTGGAAAAGCGTTATCGAGCTGGTTCCAAAAATAATCGATTAATCGTCTCCTCGAGTGTGCCCAATATGCATTTGATTATGTCTGTCCTTAAATAGTAATATAGCACTTTGCGGTTTGTGGTCACGCTATCTCCTGCTATAAATAAATATATGTATGTGGCTCGTTGTGCATGTTAATACTGGCAATTGGCGCGCGATTTTGATTAAGAATTGCCTTTTATTTTTATTACAGCACTTCCCCCCACAGCAAATGCATTTAACCATACAGCTCGTTTTTCATGCATACGTATTAACGTATTTTTATTGGCCCAAAAAGTACATTTACAATTAATCTAATTTAAAATTTCTACAATATAAAACAATATTTTAAGGTCAAAATTTTACTAATCTTAATTATTTGCACAACGCACTCGGCCACGTACAATTGCGAGCTCTAAACGCCTTAGCAGTGTACATCAAAAAGCTCGCAGATGCCCTCGTCATTTTTCAGTACAAAATTGAAGTCTTCTTGGGGTGGATTCAGCTGCACAAGTGGCGGGTTTTCTGTAAATACACAAAAATTCCTTTTGTGACAAGTGTGCTTGGGATTTGGTTGTACTAAACTTACCTAGATTCGGATCGTCTGGATAAAATCGCCTGAGTGAATGGCCGGACATATAATTTTGAAATATGATTTTCGCAGTCAGTTCATTTTCTAGAGCCTTCATCTCCTCCTTCAGTTCAGGATTGCAAGAGTAAGTATGCTCATCTTTGATGACGTTGCCAGTGCCGCCAATTACGACACCTGCATCATCGCTCGAGTGCAACGGTGACGATGGTGCTGATGGCGATGGCGACGATGCATCCAAGTGCCGCTCATCAAACGGTCCGTCGGCATCTTGGGGATTCGCTGTTGCTTTGCCTTGGTTGGTTACCAGACGTATATCGATTGTACTGCCATTATCCAACGAAACACGCAGCTCTCTCTGTGGATACAAATGGAATATATTACATTTTTTTTTTGCCTAATTATTATTATACGGGTTGCTTCTGCTTACTTCATTGCGCTGAATCTCTACTTCTTCGTCATAGTTGGGTATGGTAAAAACGGAATCGTCCCCATACAACTGCAGCAAGTCATCGCGCGTTACATATGCGTAGGACTGATTGCTAGGATCCTGCATGATGAACTGTAAATTGCGTTGCGCATACTCCAGCTGTTTGTCCAAGTCATCTTCAATGCTTTTTAGATGATTTGTGCGCTCACAAGCCACATCATAATCTTTGCGATCCTTGGCATTCGTAAAACCGCCGCCACTAAAAGGTATAAGAAATTTAATATACATTTATGTATAAGCAACACCTAATCTTTCGAAGTACAGTACGACAATTTCTCTAGTATAATATTTAGTTATATATATATATATATAAGTTTAGCTTACCGCCACCGCACTAGTGAACAGTGTCTGCCTTTATCTATCAAGCCAATGCCCTCGAGGACATTCGTGATATCATAAATACGTCGCTTCTGTACATCCAAGATTTTTGTGGCCTAAATAAGAGAAATTATTAGTCACCGCAATTAACTGTAATACAATCTCGAAATACCTCTTTTAAATCTATTGAGCCCCCATTTTGTTTCATCAGCTCGACGAATTTCTGGGTCAATAACACCAGCGAACCCACTGAGCGTTGTTGACTGGGCTGCGATTGGGAGGATTGCGATGATTGTGATTGTTGTTGTGGTTGCTGCTGCGATTGTTTTTGTTGTTTTTCCGGTGTCGACATTTCTATGTGGAAACTGTCATATGGTTTTGCATCCATCTCCATTTCGAGATCAGCAGCAGCAGCAGAGTCATCAACTTCAGGGCTGCTGCTGCTGCTGTTGCTGGCAATGATCCGCTGCTGCTTGGTGACCATAGCTGCAGATTTACGCTTGTACATGGCGCGCGCTTAAATAAAACCGTTTGGGTGATGATTGCTGACGAATTGGTTGCCACACTTTGGATCCTCTATGTTTGGACAATGAAAATATTTGCTTATTTTGTTGATAAATCTCAATTAAATACAAATGTTGGCGCTTGAGCACAATTCCGCCATTTATGTCACTTTTTTCATTCTCCCAGCACTGCGCATCAGGGTTGCTTAGTGCAAATTTATCGACCCACCACCCCTTGTTATCGAGTAATTTAGGTTGGCGCAAATAATTTATTACATGTTTACACAACGAATACGCTATCATTACTTGTATCACGTGCAACGAATGAATAAAAATATTGGTAAATAAACTAATTTGCGCAAATTTGCAAGTTTATGTTCGGAATATGGCTCAGTGACCTGAATCACACACCTTCACTTATGTTATCGACAAGCCACCACAATTTATTGAACAATAAAACATTGTTTTCAATTGTTTATGTTGGCTTTGGCAAAAGAATAACATTGTAATTTATAATTGCAACCAAAAGTAGATTGAGTTGTTATGTGGAATAGTCTGAATTGTATTCAAATTTGTCTTAACCACACTGTCATTGCCAGCCATGTGTATGTGAAACGCGCGCTCACCAGGTGCTTTAATTGCGTGTCACGCTGTACATTAACATTTGTATCCAAATCACAAAGTGTTTGTCTATGAACTTCTTTTAATCAAGAATACAACAATTTTTTCAGCAGTGCCACTTAATTGTAGCAAAGTTTTACGCTTATTCAATAAATAATTACATGTAAAAATTTTAAGCATACTTACGAAAGCACTAATACACAAGGTAACACTTAATATTTGCTTCTATAGTTTAAAGGATGCCCGCGTTGGCGATTTTAGCATTTATCCAACACTATAGTTTTGCAGTATTGTGTTCCAAACACAGGTATTTTTTCGTTACCTTACAGAATGTAGAGTAGCATTCAAGTCAAATATTAAAGCAACAAGAACAATTCCTAAAGCATTAATATATTTTACTTATATCACAACGTTAACAGAATATTAAGAAGGAAAAACAATCGATACATACATAATAATAGTTTACCATCTCTAGTTTGTTTTGCTCTGCATCAATTCAAAACTCAGCAACAAAACATCGATATACTTACAATGTCAATTCATCGATAGGTCGGTAACTCACGACTTGTTTGCTACCATACCAATTGAAAACAACGTGCATAAAAAATATAAATAAAAACACATAAAAAATGCCGTCTAAAATGAAGCCTCGTTTGTCACGCGGCGTCTTGGACATGAAGTTTATGCAGCGTACCAAACTGAAAGTTGCCAAGGAGGACGACGACGAACAAAGTCGCGCATTGTACTCCAATGAGCTCAATACTAAAATGTTAAACAGCAACTCGAATTTCATAATTGAACCTAGTTATTCGATTTGTGAAGGCCTGATTGATGGACGTCTCAGCTTTCGCGGCATGAACCCAGAGATAGAGCGCCTAATGGAACTGGAGCAGGTGGAAAAGGATGGCACATCGCGACCTGAACAGCCCAAAGAAGTGACCGATCAGGAGATGGTGGAAACTTATTATGCGAATCAAGCGCCGGCTGCCAGCAAAACAATGGGCAAGAAATTTAGTACGAAAAATGAGTTTCACAAGCGCAAGTCAAATGAACAACGATTGCACAAAAAAGGACAATTTAAAAAGCCGCGCCAAGATGACGAATAAGTGTAATTAATAAGGTTAATTTAGAAAACATAATAAACATTAAACTTGTAAAGCTACTCCTGTTTCACAGCCTGCAGTGCATAACAAAATTGCGTGGAATTGATCCAACGCCATGTGTTGCGCCAGAAATCGTAGGTGCTGCCATTGATCAATACAGTTTGACAATGCACTGCAAAAGAGGATTGTAAATAGAAGTAGGAGTTTGAATAGATTAACTTTTCTTGCTCACTTGTATCCAATATGCGCTGCACATCCAGAGGCGCAATCATTTTGTCCCAATGATGTGTTCCCTTGGGCGCCAAGTTCAGCACATATTCTCCTAAGACAACGCCACCCAACCACATGGGCAATGTTTTATTCAATGTGGTAATGAAGATGGATCCACCTGGTTTAAGCGTGCGCACGGAAGCTTCGAGGAGCGCCACCTTGTCCTCCACATGTTCCAATACCTCAGACACAATGACGGCATCGTAGTGATTGTCATTTGTCTTCGCATGCTGATCAATTGGTTGCACTTTATAATTCACCTTCGAGCAGAGTTCTGGGCTACTTTCAGTCAAATGGGAACGTGCTTTGTTTATCAGTTCTTCGCCCAGATCAATGCCAGTTACTTGAGCGCCCAGTCGTGCTAGTTGCTCTGTTAATAGGCCAGCACCACAGCCAACTTCCAATATATGTTGACCGTTAAGCACATTTGTTGTGTTTATGTAAGCGGAGTTAACAATGCCGCGCGCAATAATTCCATCTCGAATTAAAGGCACTCTGTAAATTAATATATATAGATATTGTTGCAAACTTATGTATTGTGGTTACCTGATTTCGTTTAAAGCGTGCAGCGCCGCCATCGGACCCTTTTTGTTCCACCAATCGGAGGCAAAGCTCTCATGATGTTTCACCTCACGAGAAGTGTCGTCACTTTGTTGTTCCTGTTGCTTTGAGCTGCCGGTTGCCGTAGTCGCTTGATCCAAGCTGAGACACCTTGGCAGCACTTTCAGCAGCGACTTATTCGTCCTATATCGTACATTGCAGAGTTAATTAATAATAATCCGCAGTAATATAACTTACCTCTTTGGATAAAATAAAGTATAATTTCGTAACATTTCGTAGACGAGTCAAATTTAGTGAAATTGCTGTTTGTTTTGTTTTTAGCTGAGTGTGACCTCGTCATAGCGATAAATAATACCATCCTCTTTTCAAAGAAATACTAGAAATATTGAGCATACAATACCTCACAAATTACCGGTCATGAGTCGGCTTTTTTCCACCTCTAGAGCCGTTAGTTTTGCAATGTATTTGAAATTCAAACTACAAGCTCCAAGTCTGTACATTTTAATAGATAAATTTAAATATATTATTGACAGTATTGGATGGGAAAGTAGAAACAAGAAAACTGTAATGTCTTGAAAGATAGGATGGGTAGATCAAAAGTGTATAAGGAATAGAGCAGTTATCCAAGAAAACTTCCCTGCGGACCCCAGCTGGTGCTCTGGTTAGATGTGGCGTTCTCTCATAATATCATGGAGTCTAATGGCAAAAGGCGGGTTTCAAAAATATGATAAGGATAGGATAAGACTTATTTGCCGATAAGATTTAGTTTCAGCTTCTGGATTTCCACTGGTTTGGAAACATTTGTAAATTAATTAAAATTTTACGCTATAGACAGGATAGCCCTCTTTGGCAAAGCCATCAGTGTGCGATGGTAAATCCTATCTATACCAGGTGTGTTGTTTTATTTATTTCTTTGAAATTTTCATTAGACTTTATAAATAGCAAATTTATCTTTGCATACTTTTACATCCGATGAAGCACTTGCAAAGTATTCCAGTTGATACTATTTGAAAGCATACTTTTAGGATGCCAATTAAATCTCCACTCTCCATACTACATCAATCGAAATTAAAAGTTGCTAAATTTATCTTGGCATACTTTTAGGATGTACATTTAAGACCGGGTACATTACTTACATTAAATAAAATTTTGCAGCATACTTTTACTGCGCCTCCTAAATTTTTTATTTCTCCTTGCTGCTAATTTATGTTCGCCTGGTATTTCATTTGGCTTAACTGGCATTTTACAAGGCATCTTCGATCTTGTTACGGCTTTGTGGGGGGACATTGTTGAAATGAAATATGCGTATATTTCAGCATATCCTGATCCATGTTTGAAGGATCGTTACAGCCACTCTTTCGGTTGGTAACTAATACTTGTATTTTATTTCCATTGGACAATTAAAAAATACGTTAATAATAATTCGAGCATAACTAGAGAATTACAAGGGCAATCGAGATCAAATTGGGCATATTAAAAATTCTCCCAAGTTCGCTTCGATTGACACAGAAGTCGCAAGGATCAAAACGAATATGACTGATATATATGTATGTTATTTTTTGTACACATGGCTAATACAATTTAAATGTATTACAGCATCAATTTCGGATGATATGTTTCAACGTAATAAATAAATGATGATTGAAACATAATTTCCGCTTAAGAGTAAAACTTATCAATTAATATATTTTTTTTTTTTTTTGTCATTACGTCAAAATAAAGTAAGCCTTGCATTTTTTATCCATCTCAACACTACTTTTACATCTAAACTTAAAACCTTTCAGTGTAGTCTTCGGAAAACAATTTCGGCAAAATATCGTTTTAGAAATTATTGTTATTATTTTATTAATTTTTTTTAATCCATCTTAACAATGTCTAAGGGACGAGGACCATTGTCTGCATTATATAACACGGTCATCAATTCGGTTGACAAGGTGGTGCCTCAAGTGGCGCGACCCTTATGGGAGTCTCCGGCAGGTGATGATGGAGATTGATTTAAAAGTGAATCAATAAATAAGTATTTATACCTTAGGTCCGAAAACTGTATTCTTTTGGGCGCCAATCGGCAAGTGGGTAAGTTTAATAATTCTATTAGGCAGCATTAGTTCAAGCAAATAAAATACATGAATATCCCCTTTTTGTTAAGACACTCGTTTTGGCCGGATTGGGTGATCTGTTGAATCGTCCAGCGCATGTGATATCTGTGAATCAATCGGGCATTTTGGCAACAACGGGTTTAATTTGGTCGCGTTATTCCTTTGTCATAATACCCAAGAACTACAGTTTGCTTGCAGTTAATTTGGTTGTATTTGCAACTCAAGGCTGGCTGGTTGTCAAGGCGCTGCGTTGGCGCCGTGAAAACGAAAAGAAGAATGCCGAGTTCAGACATCCTTATCATCCTCGTACCGGATCCGACAACGACTGGTAAATCGAATGTTGAAATAAAATTTTAAAATAAATGACGAATGTCCTTCAATGCTCCATTACATTAATTATTTCATATTTAAACCTTGTCTTTCCTCTTTTTTTGCTAAAGTCAACCCCTAGGATAAATAAAAGAGTTGTATTTTTTGGGTGTGCGGCTCGTGAGCTTTACGGTTTTTGTTTTCTTTATTTATGTTTTCGCATTTTGCAATCTTCGTTTCATGTTCTTAAGTATATTAAGTATACGTTCATTCATATTACTGCCCACATCAGTTGTTATTCTGTGGGCCAACGCTTCCGGCATGTGACTTACAGTTAGTTTAGACTCTTACAAACTGAACTAAATTTAATAATTTTGCTTGCATATATACTATGTACAAAATGTCGACAGCTTGGGTTAGTTGGCATCGTTGGCCACACGTTAACTTCGGCTTACGGGTTTCAGCTTCGGCTTTGTCTGGTTGGTCGCCGCCTCTGATTGGTCGTCGTGCTGTTATCCAATGTCGCGATGCCCTGTTTGTTGGGCGGGTGGGGGCCAAAGGAGGCATCGTTCGTGCCAATTGCCTGCCGGCCGACTCGTCCGAGTTGTGGCTATAGGCGAGCAGATTGCACTGCAGTTGGCCAACATGCCGAGGCACTGCAAGTCGTGTCACTCACACCGACACAGATGCACACACATACACGTGGCACACGAGCACGAAGCACTTGAAGCGTTTGCTTGCCGGGCCAACAGGCGTATGCGTGATTTATCATCTTCTCATGCGCGTGTGAGCACAGCAAACTCCCCAAGTCCATGCGTTTGTGTGTGCGCCTGTGTGTATGCGACTGTGAGGTTGTGCATGTGTGTATGTGTGTGTGTGCGACTTTTGTTGTGCAACTCTTGTAAGTTTGCCAAGTGCACTGCGCTGCTCTCAGCCAACTCGAGACTTTCATCCGCTGCGCCGAGTTGTCTTCGGTTGGTCAGGCCTTAGACTCCGTTGCAGCGGCCGTCGCCGCCAATTGGCCAAAACGAGGCTCCTTTAGCGCATCGCTGTAACGAAACAGAAAGACCAACAAGAGGGTGAGTGCTGAGTAAACGACTTATTGAGTGTGTGAGAGGGAGAACTAAAGATTGGAGTAAGGGGTGTTTGTAAATTGTACTTGGGAAAGCCCATTTCAAAATAGTACACACAAAATGTTGTGTCACTTTTCTCGAAAGTAGTATTAAATTATGAAATTAGGGAAGATCCATTTTTAAGCAGTACGTATAAATGTTGTGTTAGTTTTCTCTTAAATTTAGTTTAGTTGGTTTGATTCTCTGTCTGTTTTAATAAGAGAAATCCTATTTAACTTACATAAATGGGGCTTATTTGTGTAGCTATTTTTTTACAGAACAATTCAAATATTTATTCTAAGAATTGCAAACGCTATAAACTTTTAATTAAAGTTGATTGGAAGCAAAGATTTGGATAAACTTTGCATTTGATTTAATCAATTAAATAATTAGTTTATTCTTAATTTTCAATAAAGAAATATAAGCTTTTAAAAGAGCTTTCCTATCATTTAATAATGTATCTTCCAGTCGCTCTAGCTCATCTCATTGCACTAAGGAATAGCATTGGTTATTTTAATAAAATATTATTAATAATAATAAAAATTGATTTATTTTTTTTTTATATTTAGTTATGTGAGATTGGCTTTGCAAATGAGGTGCAGAAACATTATGAAAGCCTGTTTATCGATAAAACTTTAGACAACGACGAACAAGAAGTTCAAATGAACAGATTTAGAACGGAACGGCTTCTGGTTCATTTGAACCGAACGAGTGAAGATGTGCAAGCCGTAGAGAGAATGCAGCTTAAGACGAGTAATGTCGTTTATTTTCATTTTAAACATTGTAATTAAACATTACAACCTCAACTTTGTAAGTACTTTGCAATTAAAAATCCCTGTTTTCCCAAATTTTAGTGAAATTTAATAAATTATTGTTGTCAAGTTGAGGTCTTTAAAATTTCTAGAATTTCACAAGGATGACGAAAGCAATATTGGCAATTTTGGCAACGCTTTTAGCATGTGAAGACTCATTGCTAGGAAATGCTGCTGCTGCAGCAAATACGTCATGTCGCTTGGACTCCCCAAACAAGCAAATAGGCACAGGATAGAGGGAGCCGAGGGCGAAAGACAAATCTCTGGCCACCACCACGCAATGATGGGGGAAGTGAACGCTTGCCAAGATGGTAGCTTGCCAAAATCTTTGCAAGATTTTCTCACGTTCGCTTCCAAAAGCGCCAAAAACGATGCTCAATGGCAATGAACTTTTATTGTGTGTGTGTGTGTGTGTGTGTGTGTTGATGTGTGTATTTTGTTGCTGCTCTCAAGTTGTGTTCTTCTGTTTTGTTGCGTAATTTAACAGCGCACGCTGAGGAATCTTGGCAGCCGTCCTGGGAATTCCCTCTTCAGCACAAATCGCACGCACACCAACGTACACACACACACACATACACATACCGTAATTAAAGCGCCACCTGCCGCGTTGGCACGTAAACAAAAAAAAAGAGAGAAGGAAAAAGAAAATGTTCGACTGCATAATTTATGATCATGGAGTTTTGCCAATAAGTTTCTCTGGACGAGCAGACAAACCGTCTGCTGCTTGGGTCTTCGTCTTGTCTGATTTCATTTGGCTTGGCTTCTGTGATGATCTTGTGTGCCTTAATGACTTCTTCATCTTGCCACTGGCCACTGACTTGGTTAACTGAGGTCAGGGCTATTGACGTCACATGGAAACTGGGCTATTGAACAGCTGCCAATTGTGGCAGCCACAATCACAGCCAAGATATCCAGTTCACATTGAAGTACGATAATTGTGATTTATTGCCGCTCAACAATTGCCATCCACAGCAGTCTTTCTTTTTACGACCTCAGTCAGGACGTCTTTGTCGAGTTTATCTACATATGTATATGCTATGTGCAGATGAGCAAAAGGCAGCTCGCGTCTAAAAATAATAACAACATGTCAAAAGTGACAGGCGAACTTCTCACCGAGCTCTGTGACAGACCTTATGCAACCAAAAGGCAAATGCGACAGGTCCCAAAATAAATGTGTGAACATTAACTTGCCGCGCAGTTGTCAATAAAACGTGGCTATTGCGATTTAATTGCTGCTCTTTATTTGACTTTTATTTAACTAATAATGCTGTTTGCAGTCAAAAGAAAATTGTAGAAATGGATAGACTTTTATTATTTTTGCATTTAATTGAATTTGTATTTTGAAAGTGACAAAAAGAGAGCTTATATAATTGAATACAAAATTTATCTAGTTTTCTATTAAATAAACTATAAAATATTATAGTTTTTAATGCCGCTACCCACAAGGTAGAAGAGTATTATAACTTTGTGCTGACAGGAAATAAATCTAACAGACTGAAGAAGGCATCTCCAACCACATAAAGTATATATATTCTATATTAGCGACAGCCGTTGATCAGCGTGTAAACATGTGGAAAAAATATTAAAGCTCTATCTCTTATAATCTCTGAGATCTACGTGTTTATACATACAGACGGACAGACAGACAGACGGATAAAAATAGCAAATTACACCTAATTTAATCGGGTCATAATTGCTTTGGGTGCGAATCTGGTATATTTTGATACGGTATATTTCGAATGCAGTATTTCATCGATATGCTTAACATGATAGTCGGTATATTTTCAGTATTTTGTGGTATATTATTCGGTATATTTAAAGAATAATACCGCTGTTTTTTTTCTATTCAAAATGGCTACAGGGTATCTCTCTGTCGAGCACACTTAACTACGTATTTCTTGTTTTTACTAGTTTTTTTAATTACTATTTTTAGTATTTTCTTATTTTTATATTCACCTTTAAATTGTGCAAATTTTTTAATTTTATTTCATTACTTATCTAACATTTTAAAAATATTTATTATTTTCTTTAAATTCGTAAAACCTTTTCTTTGCTTTTGACATTTGCTAGATAAATTTGTTGGTGAGCGCAATAAAATTAGTCGCAAAAAAATGCCATCATAATGATTCAGGCATTTAGAAAACAAAATATATGACTTGGTTCAACATTTATTATAATGAAAAGCCAAAAAGCGGCAATTTTAATTAATGAATAATGTTGCACATTTAGCAAATATATATCTTCTAAATGAATGTACATATATACCAAATATCTTTATAGCAGAACGTCTTTGATACTATATAGAACATTTCACGGACAGCGCAAAAAGTACTAAAGTCTTTGACGTTTTAAACAATTTTCAGTTTTTTTTTTCTTCGTTTTTGTCTTGTTGTTTTTTTTTTTTGTAGCTATTTCTTATGAGGCAGTCAAGAAATGGGGGGTTTGGGGGGTTAAATGGCTTTTATTTATTCAGTTCGGACAGCTAAAAGCGACGCCTTGTTGTTGGCTTTTGTGTTTTCCCAATTTTCAGTTTCAGCCGGTTGGTTGATTTTACGAATTCTCGATTTTTCATAGAGACTTTTTCTCATTTACCTTGCTATTTTCGGACACACTTGACGCGACCGAAGATCGACAAGCGAAAGGCATAGACCGAAAATTGCGCAGAACTGTCGCCAGAAGGCCCTTATATACTTTGATATATGGTATATGTATATACTGTATTCATTATATCTAATAGAATATACATATAAATAGTATTTGTTCTGCTCCTGATCTTATATACTCAGTAGAGTCGAGGCGATGACGCGCAATTGACGCGACCAAAGACGCGTTGAAAACGCGCGACGTCGCGACAACGAAATCTATTTTTGAATACAGCTACACACAGCAGAAAAGATGCAGATACATCTTCAGATTCAACAAGCAAATAGCATCTAGAATGGATTGCATAGCTAGGCTACAGACAGAGTCTCTTTCTCTGTTTCTCTTTGTATATTTCGACTAATCTATTTCAGTGCTTCATCATTTTTGTTTTTTTTTGTATGTGATTTTGCCTTCGTTTCATCGAAATTGTATTTGGTTTTTAGGAACTGTTTGCGACTACTGTCTGTCTGTGAATTTGTATAGGGCGACGGCACAAATTGTAATTAGTGCTAGTTTCTTTAGCTTTAATTAGAATTTATCTCATTTTGTACAACGTAAACAAGCGAATACACCTTGAAGATGCGACACAGCGAACGAGAGTTTTGCTCATTAAATTCGATTGACGTGTTGCGACAATTGATGCCATCTTAATCATGGCAAAGACAATGTGTGAATTTACGTTTAAAATGCATATAAATTAGTCAAGGAATTCTCTAAGATAAATTTAATTAATGCTTGTTTACTTAAACTCAACTCTTGGTCTTTTTTTTTTGCTGTATCTATTTGATGTCTTTAGTATAAAAGCGAATGTTTCATTTCTACTATATTTTCACATTGAGAGAGAAGATTATTAAAATCTTTTTGCGATTTCTAATTAATTTGTTATATTTAATTTACTAAATTATAATAAATTTCAAAATAGCTTCCTTTATATTTAGTGATTTATATTTGTAACATTTATTGCTTTGTTTAATTCCGATTTATTTATTTCGTCACTATTCATCACTGCAACGCAATCGTTGAAAAGACTTTGGGTGCGACTCCAGTTCACGCTTCGAGTGGCAACTTTCACCGACGACGACGTGTCGAAAACTGAGCAAACGAATGTCAATCAAAAACCAAAACCAAAACAAATAAACAAATGCGAATAACAGAAACAGATTTGCGGAAATTGGCAAACAAAACTTGAATATTAACTGCTGCCAAAATGGCTGGCAACATTGGCAAAAGCCACACGAAATACAAAATAAAAGAATCTACATAGAATATTGGCCAATAAATTTTACAATTCGTTGGCGATGGCCAACAGAAATTTGTTGGTCAAGGTCGCTCGCCAATCGCTCGGAAACGTCATTACATTAATATATAAATATAGTTTTATATATTTATCTGTGTAATCACCAGATGTAATAATTGGAGACCTGTTTTGGCATAATAATAATCATAAACAACAACTGATGACGTACTCACACACTCATGAACTGGGCAACTCGTCAAAATTCAATGTGTGTGTGTGTGCGTCAGCAATTAAAATCATAATGAGAGTGCCAAGTGGCGCCTAATGCCGAAGCGAGAGTGTGTGGCCAGCAGCCAACTTGCCACGAGCCTCGCGCATTCCACACACACACACACACGCACACACACACAATACAGGATGCGTTGCCAAGTTGGCAGCGAGTCGCAGTCATCGCAGACGCAGCAGCGTCTATGTTTATGTTTAGTTCAGCTTCTTCTTTATTCTCCTCTGCTGTTGTCTTCCAGCTTTAGCAATGTGTGCCAAATGTTGCTGAGCAGGAAATTGTCTTGGAGATGTACCAAGAATATATTTTTGCTGCAGTAGACTTGTAGGCGCTACAAATTGCAGACATGCGGCAGACAAATGCGACACCAGGGCGTATACGCAACGCCAGCACAGTGCGTTGAGTCCAGCTACACAAATTAAGTATACGCCATATAGCTCATGCATAACAAATAAATAACCAGGCCCATCATTATAGAGCGCTTTGGTCAGCATCAGCATCAAAGGATCGCCGCCGCGTCGCACTAATAAGTTTTTCAAGAAAATGAAAAATCGTTTGTGCATTTTTATAAGTGCAAAAATATGCAAATCGAGTAAATCATTATGAGTCGTCGTCGTCGACCGCTGGACAACAAACAAACCAGCCAAAGGCCTCGGCACAGACAAAGTTTTCATTTCAATTTTTTTTTCTTTTGCTATTTGTGTTTATCGCTTTGAAGGGCCGCATAAAAATTGGCGGCAGCAGCAGCTTCAGTTGCACCAAAAGGCGAGGCACAAATAATAATTTGGGCGATTTATTTGTTTGTTTGTTTTATTCGCCATGTCTACGACATGAAAATTATGGCGACTGACTTTTGCACCCAAAATATAATTTAAGTTGACAATGCGAATAGCTTGGAACGTGGCAGGGGCGGATGAAGAGAAGAAGAAAGGCTGCATTGAAAGAACTTGAATAGGATTATCAAACTTAATGCAAATTGTAATTGAACGAAAGGAAACGAATCGAATAGCAATATTATTCTTTTGTATATAATATAGAATGATTAATTATGATCATAAATATGATAGCAATAGGAGTGCATTAAATAATTGTTAAAATAAAAGGAATCAAACTCACTACTTAAAAAAATATAACATTTCTTCAAGTTTTTAGTTATTACTAGTAAAAAGGTACTCCTTTTAAACATCGGTCTGTCTGTCCTAGATCTTCGACTTTCTAGGAGATAGAGATATAATTTTTCGACATAACTTGTAATGTGCAAAATTTTTGGTTCCTGAAAACTCGAATGCGATCGAAAAAAAGTTGTCGATGCTAATATTGTGTGGCTAAAGACGCTCACTGTAATTGGATCTTAGTTGATTTGTCTGACATAGTATTTTGCTACTATATGGTATATTTAGAATGTACTATACGAATATACCAAATTCATAGCCTTCGATACATTTTAGTATTTTTTCAATACATTAACTCGGAATATTTTATAAACAATACCGCACTGTTTTCCTTTTACTTAAAATGAGTAACGAGTATCTTACAGTCGAGCATACTTGACTGTAGCTTTCTTACTTGTTTCTTCTGCAGTAGGCAATATTCTTTAAATTATCGCACTGTAGAATATAGAGATAATGTTCAATTAATTAATCAGTAATAACCAATTAACCTCATTTTCCAACATTTAATTAAAAGTATATTTATTTGAATGATAAATAATCAATACTTTTAAAAGAAGTTAGTAGAAGCTTATCGATTCTCCGTTTGTCAATTTAAGGCATTTTAATGTTAATGTTAATTAAATGTTTAGCCATTAAAAAACTCACATTAGCTTAGAACGACATTGCAGATGTACTAAAAATAGCTGTCGAATTTACATTTGTTTTAAATAGTTATATAATATCGTATGCTATGCAAATCGACATCCTTGACAACTTAATGCGATGCAAGTATTTGTTTTGTTTCTATTTTGATGTTTTTGTTGTTGTTAAATTGTCATTCTATCGAGGCGATCTATCGTTTATTTGCAACTATTTGTCACACTGCATTCTTTGGGCGATTCAATTAGTTTTAATTGCTCTTCTCGTGGCGCATTTTCCGTCTGTGTTGCCTTCGACGCGATTCGATTTATTTAAAATAGAAAAAGAAGTAGAATTCTTTATACCAGGCAGGGTTGGCCATCAATAAAATCAATGCGGGCCATAAATCTTTGGGCCGTTCATTGAAACGTGTCCAAATGCAAACGGGGCAATCGTTTTGCGCTCTCTCTTGATAACGACTGCGAAAAGGAAAAGGAAGTGCGAACTTTTGCCCAAAAGCTGACCAAAGCGAACCTTTGTTTGTTTGTCGAAGCAGCAAAAGAAGCAGCAAAAGGAGTGCAATGAACATATGCAGGCAGTCAAGAGGAAAGGACACAATGCGCTCGCTGCCAATTTTCCGAGGAGGAAACGAGGCGGAGGCAAAAGCGAAGGCGAGGCGACAATGCCAAGAATTATTTGCCAGGATGTCCGAAACATTGTTGGTGTCAACAAATTCCTTTTCAGCAAATGCCAACTGCAAAAAATGTTCAACTATCGCCGGCAAAAAACAGACAACAAAAAAAACCCAAAATTAATGCTCAAACATTACGAATGGCGCGAAGAAGGACGAGCTTCGTCCTTTCAATGTTTTCCTTGTGCATTTTCCATACAGCGCCGCACACAATTAAATTTCGTGTTAGTTTTGAAGGAAGTTTTGCGCCTGCTTTTGTCCTGGCAGCTTCCTTTGAGCCAATTAACTGAGTGCGCATTCCGTAGTCCGTTCGTTGTTAATTGCTTTAATGGCTCGGAAATTTTACAGTACTACTTTAAAAAGTGTTAGGTAGTCGATAGAGAAATACCCTGTAAATCATGTGCCACCGACTTAAAACTTTAAATTTCAATAAATGGTATATTTATACTAAAGTCATATTTGACTTACTAAAGCTTTTGTTGAGTTTAAAACTAATATGTTAAAGTAAATTAGTATATTTTATAGGTAAATGAATTTAAAGAAAGAAAGAATAATTATTCATAAAATTTAATTTTCAAATTATAGAATTCAATGTATATTTTTATGATGAACTATAAATAAAATGACTTAACAACTATTCAGCTAAGATTATCAAATCTTTAATAATACTTAACAAAATACACAGATATTAACAGATAATACTGAACAAAATACTTAACAAAATTCACAGCTATTAACAGATATACCCTTTCTCAGCTTTCCTCTTCCAACAGGGTATTTCGAACACACATAGAACTTGTTCGGTATGATTGTAATTGAACTTGATTTTTGCAGTTACGCTCATAAATTAAAGCATTAAAAGCTAAAAACAAGCGCATGTTGAAATAATATTTCCAAATTAATTGGTCAGCGCTTGATTTACTCGCTTAGATGTTTCCTTTGTTGAGCATAAAGCCATAAAACGATGTCTATTATTTTTAGTAGTGCGTTTCGCCTGCAGGTTAGATTTTCACTTATTTCACTTATAGTATTCTATGATATTCATAAATATATGAGTGATGTCTGGCAAACTGCGACGTCTGTGCATTGAACCATAAACCGGATCGGATAAGTGAAACACACAGAGTGAGCTCTGCAGCCCTCATAAAATACTCAGAGATTGTGGCCTTGGGACTGGAATGGTGAATCTGTTGGCTTTAGCAATATTTGTTGTGCCTATAAATTGAGTTTGGAACGCACTTCGACTATAAGTCCAAGTGTAACTGTAACTGCGCCCCGCCTACGCATGACGACGCACTTAACCATGTTGTCATTTTGGGCTGCATTCTGATTATTTATGTGGCGCCAGGCTGTTGACTGCCGGCTTTTGCCTTCTGCCTTTTGGCTTAAAGCAAGTGCTTTGCTGGTATGAGAGCTGTGTGCCCATTTAGTGGTCGATTATCTTGTGGTGACAGCTGCCAGCCAAAGGTAAAGCAGAAGCTACTTTTGGGGCTATTGCAAAGATGATAAAATGGCTTAAAACAAGGGGTCATTTAATTGACTTCAATTTGCAAATTGTTGCATACATTTAGTTAGTTTAAAGAGATTTATTGGAAGAAGAAAGTATAGAAGAAGTATAGAGTGCAATAAACTTTTAATTACTAGAAGAAAATGTATATGGAAATTATTTGATACATCAATAAAGAAACTATAAAAAAGCACAGCATGGAAAGTTTATGTTTGTTGCATTAAATATAATAATATACAGAGATTCAATAAAGTTCTTCAGAATATTTTCAACTAACGTTGAATTATTTATGAAAACATAAGTAGAGACAATTTGTTAGATATAAAATAGAGAAACTATCAAATATAATTGAGCAATGATTATTATTTTCACTCTCCAAAAAAAAAAACATTTTAACAAGAATTAATGAAGCTATTTAGGAAATAATTTTATAGTGCAAGAAAAAGCTGCTGGTGTATTTTGCAATCTATGGTATATTTTTAGATATATTGGTATATCGATATACATATTAAAGCCTCTGGTGTATTTTAGAGTTTTTCATAAGAATATACTGCACAGTCAAGCACACTCGAAGACAGCTTTCTAACTTGTTAAATATATATTCATTTTTGTGGTACGAATTTCGATTTATTACAAGCAATATTAAAGTATTAACATTAATAATGCATTTTAGGAGGAATATTCAGCCCAAGCCACAAGTTCATAGTACTTTAAGAAAAGTTAATATCAATATTTAAATTGAATTAAAATAATATATAAAATTAATGAAAAATATTTGTTTTCGAGAAAAGCTTATCAAAATTCAAAAGAATCTTCCAACATACTTAGAACTATTGAATAAACAAATATTTTTCAATTCAATTTCCAATTTCCTACGATTCATTTAACATTTTATTGAATTTTTAATGAATTCCAAACTGTTTCCTTCACTTTCTATAACCACTTCCCTTTTGTTGCCCACTTACCCATTGTTCACTCTTTTAACCGCTCAGTTGTCTTCCTGTCTCCGTTTGCTTTTCCGAGCACGATTTCCATTTCCACGAGCTGCCATCACCATTCAATAAAAAGGTTCGCTACGTTTTGGCCAGCGACGCGTAGAACTCAAAGTGACGATCATTTTAGGTTTGGTTGTTTTTTTTTTTTTTTGTTATTAAGAATTGTCTACGAGTGCTTTCATTTACCAAGTAGTTGAACTAAACGTTAATCACGATCAAGTACAATTAAAAATATATTTATACATTGCACTAATGTTTATAAGTTTGGGGGGATATTATATCATAGTTTTGTGGTTATATAAGTTGTTGTATTTTTTTTTAAGTAAACGCTACGTTTGCTACATAATTTTTTTGTTGTATTTTTTTCTGTATGTTTTTTTTTTTGTAAGCACTAAACACTAGTTGAAGTTTTGTAATTAAGTTGTATTATTATACACTACGTAGTATTAAGTTGAAGTTGGTTATTTGTGAATTGATGTTGCACGCGGCGTATGCGCAATGTTCGCTTGATGCGCATCCTTTGAGGTTTCGCACGCGTTTGCCTTTGCCTTTTGCTTGCGGGGCCAATTTGCGCCATGGCTCTGACATGGCTGACAAATCATTAGTTGGCCAGTTTGAAACAATGGTTATGGACTTGGCTATTACTACGACTATTGTTGTTGTTGTAGTTGTAGTTGCTTTTGGGCGCTGCGCCAGTTGCTCCATTGGCGCAGCTTTTCGATTGTTTTTTTTGGCTGCCCGAGTTGGCGGCGCACGTTGGTCAGTTCAAAAGGTTGTTGCACACACTTTACACACATACACATACACACACACGGTTGCACTTGTGGCACACACAGCGCGATGTTGGTTGTTGTTGTTGCGGCGCGACACGTATTTTGTTTGTTTTTGTTGTTTAATTGTTTTTGATGCTGTATAATCGAGACGAACGCATCCTGCGGCACAGCTCCGACTGCGGTTCTTGTTCGCTGCTGCTGCTCCGCTGCGCCACTGCATGTCCACAAACTGCCCGTGTGTGTGTGTGTATGTGTGTGTGTGCGAGTGTGTGTGTGTTGTAGCTGTCAATTGGCATCTATGCCGGGGCTGATCTTGGAGTCGCCAGGGTCAGCGCATTTTGTTGTCGTGTTTGACTTGGCTAATCAAACTGCGTTTGGCGGCCAAAAAAAGAAAATGTGCCTCCTTCTTGTCGTTGACTGTCATCACATCCTGTGCTGCTGCTTGGCAGCAGTTGCTGCGTCGTCATCATCATCATCATCTTGGACCTTCACCATCACCACCTTGTTGGCCAGCAAGTAATTGCTGTTGCTGCTTCTTGGTTGTTGGCTGGCTGGCAATGGCTTTTGGCTGGCTGGGCTGACGGACTGGGCTGCTGCTGCTGCTGGCCACTTTTCTTGGCTGGCTACGCGTCGCTCAAACTAGTCAAACAGAGCCAAAGCCATAACCAAAGCCAGAGCCAAAGCCAATGCCGTGCCCTGTGGCCAATACACACACACATTTTGATTTTGTGTATTCGCACACGGTGCGCTTTCTTTTGGTTGCCGGTGCCAAGCAGCCAGCAGCAGCCAACTGCCCAGCTGCCAGTTGCCAATTGCCAGTTGCCAGCCTTTTGTTGGCTCACAACACCGACGCTACCAGTTTCTTGGCCAACTGACTGACGACTGCTCAGCAGTCAGCCAGCCAGCAGCAGCAGCAGCCCTCAGCCGGCACAACGAGACAGCAGCAGCAGAGACGTTGCTGCCAGCGTCGTTTTGCTGCTGTTTTTTGTGTCGTCATCGTTGCCGCCTCCTCTCTTTCTCTTTCTCTTTTTCGTTTTCGCGTTTTGGTCATGCATCGCCTTTGTCGCGTGCAATTCCAACTGGCTGCGCTCCAAGCTGATCCCTCTTCCCCCTCGCACTGCATCAACATTCGTTTCATCGTCGTTGTCGTTGTCGTCGTCGTCTGGCTTCGGTTTCGTTTCGCCATCGTCGTGCGCTGCTTTGCATGCTCGGTTAGCTTTGCTCATGCTGCGTTCGGCTCTCTTCGCTCTCTGCTTTTCACATTTTACTCTTTTTTGTTCTCGATATTCTTTCTTTTTTTCATCCATGTGCCGTTTACTTGTTACCCGCGCAAAAATGTTTAGCCTGCCATATGAAATTAATGGGCACATATGCTGTGGTTCCTGCAGCGGGGTGAAGCGAACGAACGAACGAACGAAGGGGGAAGGAGAAAACATTCGGATTTTTCGGTTATTTGAAAAACATTGCAATAGATCAACAGCAGTCGCGTTGCGATACGATCTTATCTAGTATTAACATAAATATTATTCTGAATCGTTTGGAAATATTTCTGGGGAGCTCAAAGCTTTGATATTTAAAAATATATACATTTATGCATATGTAATGCTGTTCATTCTGTCTTATACAAAAATATATCTGTAAGATACAGAAACGTGCACAAGATATAAAACTATCAGCAAACATTAGTTGGCTCGAAATGCATAAATACTTTCGGTCTTCAATTAAAACATTTCAATAATAAAGATGCAAAAGTGAATGTTTTTAAATGATACATTTGCTTAAACCTATTAAAGTGTTGGGTGATTTAAATACTTTAATAATAAAATGTAGTTTTTAATATTTCTGATTGAAGTTATGAACGGATTAGAAAACATTAGGTTAATAAAAATTCATAAATACTTTTAGTCTTATATTAAAATGTTTCGGTAGAAAGATATAGATGGAAATGATACTAAAGGAATATACTATTATGTTGTCTATTTTATGTGGTATAAATTTTAATACATTTTTAATCTTGGCGATATTTTTAGGCTAAGTATTATAATTTTGAACTGAAATTAGTATCACTTGAAGACTATAAAAGCTACAACTACAAATCACTTTTGTGGAACACTTTTTATACCAATATACCAAATATAGATGGTGGTATATTTTAGTATTCTATGGTATAATAATTTGATATATTTAAGTGAGTATTCCGTACTGTTTAGAATGCTTTTTATGGCTGTCCCAAAAATATATAGACATAAACATAATATGGTATATTTACAGAATTTAAAGTTGCCTTAATAAAAAGGCACCTGTCTTAACTTTAATGTAATCTGATTTGGATAAAGTACAGCACTAATTTAGTTACCTTTTACAGATGAGGTACTTAAGATATGAAAATGTATTTGGCAAGCAGCAATCGAATGTCGAATCGCTTGACTCAGTCAACTACAACTCAAAGTTGTCGTCGCCGTTGGACAATTATGAATGCACTCGAATATGCATGGCGGAAAATCCGCATAGATATATATAAATAGATAGCTTAAGTTTATATAGCATATGGATGTGAGTGTGTTTGGTGTATGGTTATTTGCCTTTCGACAAAAGCATAAACGCAGTCATAAAATTAGAATTTAAATGAGGCAGTAAAAGAAATGTGGCAAGACAGCAAAGGAGCTTAGCTCAGCTTAATGAAATGCAAATGGTCAACAGGTTCGCTTGCTGCAATCTCGATGCCAATCAGTGTAAGTGTAGAGCAGAGCCTGCAACTTGACTTTACTCTCCCCGCTCCCCTCTGTGTCTTTTGGGGATACTTTGTGTGAGTTATGAAAATGCGTGGCGCCAGTGTAAAAATTTTATGCAATTGCTGTAAAAATATGCAATGCCCTAATAAATTTCTAATAAAACCATGTTGAATGAAAGCCACAATGTTGTAGGGCAACAACAAAGTGGGAGGAAAGGTCAACTGACTGTGTTAATTGAGCCTCGATTATGTGGCCATTAATGGGGGGACATTTAGGGCCAGTTAGTTAACAGCACCAAAAAGTGTAACAACACAAACACACACACACACACACACACACACACACACACACACACGTTGACCGCAGCCCGCAGCAGCACGTGCTGTCAGCAGACAAACAAGCAAGGTTGCCCCTCACACTCCCCTTAACTTAAATCCCCCCCTTTTTTTTCTGGTATTACAGACTGCTGTTGCTGTCGCCGTGCTTCCGCAGCAGCTAAACGTTTATTTATAGCTCAAACAGCGCCAAAGGACCAAATATTCACAGTGCTTTCCCCTCCTCTAACCCCTCTCCGACCATCGAAGCACTTGAGCTAGACAAAGGCCAGGCTAAAGATAAACATACGATTCGAAATTGGGGCTTGAGTGAGAGCTACTACAACGACTGTTGCCAAACTCTGTCCCCCATCTTCTCTTCTCTCTCTCTTAACTGGGCAGCAACTGGCGTCCATCAGTAAGTCAGAGAGGGAGAGGAAGGGAATGGGGTAAGTTGGTTTTTTCTGCTAACATTGTTGCTAAGGCTGCACACATCTTGATTTCTGCCAAACAAAACATTACTCGAGCACTTTTTTTGCTACAACTGTATTTACTTATGTTAGTCACGTGGCTTTCACTTGGTTTACCAAATTGCTGGACAACAGAGCAGAGGGAGCAGAGGGCACAACTTGGTGACTGGGCAAAGTCACTAAGCAGTTGTGGGTGCTACATTTTCATCTAACGAACATACTACTGACAAATCTATCTATATTTCCCATAAGTTTGTAAGTGAATTTCAAATTTTGCATAATTCATTTCATCCAATTTAATCAACACTAAAATATATAATATATGTATTTCTAAATGCATAAAATCTAATTTAGTAACATAATTACATTCATCAGATTTTAGTAATATTTTCGATTAAGGTTTGAATGATTAATTCTAATAAAAAGTGTTTCCTACTTTAAAAAATGTAATGAAAGACTAAAAGTGAAATTTTTTAAGTGGCGAAATTGATTATTATTGGCAGAATTTTTGATTAAAACTTGTGCTAAAGTTACTCAATTTTATTGAAGTGTAAGCCGAATTTTTAAAAATAGTTTTTACAATTTTATTAAATCGTGACTAACTAAAAAATATATAAAGTAAGAGTTAAAATTCGATTTCTAATGTAAGTAGGATTTTAAAGTTACTAAAGTAATTCAATAATGTTTAACAGAATATAATGTAAGCTTAAAAATTAAATTGTAAATTATATTTTGCTGAAATTAATTACTTTTAGTAGCATTTTTGATTAAAATTTGGATGCAAGAATGTGCTAAAGATACTCAATTTTATTGAAGTGAAAATTGGATTTTTAAAATGTCTTAAAAACGTGTCTAACTAAAAGATATATAATTAAGAGTTTAAGTTAAGTTTATAATTTAAGTGGCATTTTAAAGTTACTAAAATAACTAAAAAATAATTAACAAAATATAATGAACGAATAAAAATTTAATTTATAAATAATAATTAAATTTGAAATTGATTATTTTTTACAGCAATTTTGATTAAAATTTAGATGGTAAAATGTGCTAAAGGTGAACTTGAATTTATTAAAAGACTTTTAAAAAGTTGTATAACTAAAAAACTATATAGAGTAAGAATTGAAATTACATTTCTAACTGAATTATAATTTTTGTAACAACTATTTTTATACACCTGATATCTGATTGCACTATACACATAAATGTGTTGCACAAAAATAAACGCTCTTAATTTATTGAATACTAATAGATTTTTTTAAAGAATTTCAAACATATTTACGTAAGTATAAAAGTTGTACCAACTATTTGTTATGAGTGCGAAATTAGCATTTAAAACACCTTTAACTTTTGTGCTTTAACTAAACTTAATTCACTGCCTTTAGCCAAAAACATTGCTCTATTCTTATCAGTAGCTTTTTTGCTGCCCATTTTGCGTAGCTTAAACCTTTTGTTTTTTGTTGGTCTTGCTAAATTGGTCGCTTTCTAATCGTCTTTCTGGAAATTAGCTTGCCATTCATTTTGGGGTTTTTTTGTCAAGTGCCAAAGGAGCGAGAGTTGATAATTTCCACAGGCGTGCACACACACACACACACATTCACACATAATATATATTATCGAAAAGTTTTCAGGTCATTAAGTTTGTCGACAGTTTTTGGCAGTGAGCAGGCGAACACAAAAGAAGCATCGAAACTGTTTGAAAAGGAAGGTGTAAATTGATGTTGAACGCCGGAAAATGCCAATAGAAAAACAATTGAAAATTCAAGTGTCATTTGCACTTTGTGGCAATTAAAGTATCTCTCGCCTCATATTATAGTAAAAGATGTTCAAGTGCTCAAGTTTTTTTGGGGGGGAATATTTTGGGCTATAGCAATTTAATGCACATATGCTAAGATTTATGTGTTTTGCCGGATTCGCTTGGCCAGAGTGAAAAACAAAGAGACATTTTATTTTGTGCAACATTTTTGTGCCTTCAACTTGCAGAGGAGTGAACGGAAGGAGAGCGGGAAGCTGACAAGCGGACTGTGTGAGGATGTGTGTCTGCCAGCCAGCCATAAAGAAATACTCTTACTCCACTTACGATACCCTGTTTGGAAGTGCTTTATTTTGAGGGGTTAGCTAGGCTGCTGTTAAAAGTGAATACAATTTGGAAAAAGAATTAAAGTATTTGTTATTTCGGTTTACTTATATGATTATATTATCCTGCTCTGAAAAGTATGCTATACATTTTTTTGAGATCAATGATGACAACGATTTTCGTTTTTGTTCTTTATTTAACATGTCACTAAGTGTATTAAAACCAATAATAAAGCTTGATTAACACGTCACAATGTAAGCAGAAAATGTTTTAATAAAATATTGATTTACTTACATGTTAATTATTATACAAAATTAAATAATAACTAAAAAGAAGGGAGTGCTAGCTACTAAGGCCATCGACTCAGGATTTAATGAAATATTACTTAATCATTTAGTTTTAAATTTTGCAAATTGCATTAAATTTAAAGAGAAATCAATGACCGCAAAAGTTATTATGTTCTTAAGTAATATTTTAAATTGTTGTTTATATTTGATTAGTAATGTTTCATTAGTTTAATAGGAATCTTATTTGGACATATCTGTAAGTTTTAAAATATTTTATCACATTTGATTGATCTATCTAAAACAAAATATGCATTTTACATGCTAACAACGACTTTTACAGGGTATTGCTTAGTCTCTTCTTCCTCGATATTCAGCTTGTTACTTGCATAAATGCTGTCATGCTGTGTGCCCTGGCATTTGAATGCATGAAATTGTTTTTGTCGCGTTTTGGCATCCTGCGAAGAAGGATACTCTTTGGAAATACTCTTTGAATACGCGCATTTCCCCTTCATCGCGTCTTGCCGCGGGGCAAAGAGTCCGTGCTGTCAAAAGGGCAAACGTTTAATTTTTTGCTATCCGTTGTTTTTCTTTTTCTTTTTCGATGGCATTTGTTTTTTGCTACTCTTTACTCTTTTTTGCTTGGCCGCACTGTTGGCATCGCGATAGCGCCACAGTATGAAAAAAAAACCTTAGGAGGTAACGTCTGCAGCTCAAATATCGGCCAATGCGTCAAGGAATGCCGCCTTCAGATAGTAATACATATAAATAAATGCACGCCATTCGCATATTAATTTAATTTGGACTCTCGACTGGCGACTGTCGATAGACTCTGGCCACAGTTTTGCTTCGCTTCGGTCACAGACAAAAGTCTAAAGTCTTTGCATGCAGAATGCGTTTGCGTTTGCTTACAGCGAAAAACTAAACAACCAACTGTGTTTTTCTTTATTTTTCCACTGCATTCAGTATGCATTGCAAATGCTTTTAGGCATTTGTTCGTCTACTAAATCGCTGTGGATTTGATCAGAGCTAAGTGCGAAATCAGGGCAAACAATTTGTACTTTTGTGGCATATGCAAATTGTGAAAGTTTAACTGTTGATTGATTCAACGACAGAGTGCAGCCAATCAGTGGCTTTGATTTGTAGACCAAGCGACTAAAATGAAGCTAAATAGTTTCACATAATCCAAGTGATTTATGTAAATCCTGTTTGCATGAGAGAATATTAAGTGCAATGAAGTTATTCATATGAATGGAAATCTTTGTTTTGACTGATTCATTGACTATCCGAATTAGCGAAGCGAAGTTCAAATGAAATGAAGTGGGAGGTCATAAAGGCCACATATGTAGCTTGGTCATTATCATTTTATTGCGTTATAATGCGTCATACTTTAAAATTTCAGCTAAAGTTCGTTAGCAATCGAGTATCAAAATTGCTTGTGTATTTATATTACTGATATTCTAAAATTTTTATTAAAAATCTTCGAAGCAAATAATTTCTTATCAAAGTTTTTTTTTGCAGATAGTTTTGTTATGTATAAATGTACGAAATTTGAAAACATTTATAAAGGTTTCAAGGTTCCAGTCTAACAGCTTAGAAAGCTACAGTTGGGTGTGCTCGACTGTGAGATACATGGTACCCTTTATGAATAACAAACAAACAAAAGACTTTGGTGTTAATTTTTAAATATATCTCAAATTAATATACCGCAAAAGTACTAAAAATACACCAAAGGCTATTTTGGGTATATTGATGAAGTACTATGCACATTCGAAATATACCATATAAGGGAAAATATACCATATTGTCTGCTAAAGTTACTTACGTCTCTAGTAAGTAGGGGTTTTTGTCCATACAAAAGTATTTTCTTAATTGCTTTCAAAATTTTTATCTGAACGCAACCAAATTTTCGGGAATTATAAAAAAAATATAAATCCCTAAAGACACTTTTTTGATAGATTTAAAATATTTAAGTCTTTATTTCTAATTCTCATGATTTTCTTTTTTCTACATGAGCAAAAATAAAAATCCACAAAATATATTAATTGTAATTATAAAGTATCATAATAAGTGTACATTATTTTGAAGTTATATATAGAGTTGCCACTCTGCAAATTATTTTATAAGCGACACCAAATCTGCAGGCAGCGCCACATTTGCTGACGACATATTTGCAACAGGTGTAGACGCCACATGTGAGTCTAACAAATGCATTAGTTTGGTTGAACAGAGCACGCTTGGCTATAAATACAACTGGCTGGGGGAAGAGATTGGAGCAAGTGCTGCACTAGCAGCAGTTAAATAGATGACAAACTTACAGTCACAACAAACGAACGCACACACATCAGACAGAAGCGAAAGAGTCAATGTTCTTCAATGGCTCCATTAGCCAATGTTGCCCAAGCCGCAACATTGCGACACAAAACACTTGAACGAACACCAAGCAGAACAACAACAACAACAAAAAGAACGAAAAGAGCCAAAAGCAACGTCAACCACTTTTTTGTTTGAGTTATTTTACGAGTTTTATTGGCTTTTATTGGCAACGAGATTTGAATTTTTCAAAACGACACTCGCATTGCCGCTGCAGATGTCACATCCAGTTGCTCCTGCTCCAGTTGCTTCCCACTCTGCGGATATCCTAATCGTTCTGCTCGTTGTATCCTGCCGCGTAGTTAGTCATTTTTTATGACTTTTGCTGGTACCCAGTATCGCATTATTTGCTGCCTGCCTGCAGGTCTAACAGGTGTTGTCCTTCTTTCTGTCCATACATGGTTTCATTTTTTTGTCCACTTTGGCCACATAACTTATGCGCCGATTGCACTTTTATGGTCAAACTTTAGCGCATTTATAGACAACACGATAACAGACAAAACTGCTAATTAACTTTGCCATTTAACGTTTAAGCTTTAGCGTTAACTGGCGAACAATCAAAGAGTTGACAAAAAACAAAAAACACAACCAGCTGCCATTCAAAGTGTGTCGCATAATGGCAGCCGCAGACAGACAACTTGCTAATTTTCATGCGCCATTTAAGGGGCGACATCTCGCCAGGATAAGCAGCCGCCCACTTGACAGTTTTTACAAGTTCGTGATACCCTGTAGTTAAGTGACAAAAGGGTTAAAGGAACAAAGTATTATTTTAGGAAGATTTAAATACTACAAATTATATATTTTATTCTTTAAGCTAAGAAAAATAGGAAACAAATAAGAACAAAGTGACTTTTATTGCAACATGTTTTATATAAAAATTTGTAGCCTACTTCTAGGCTTATTTCGAAAATATTTTCAAGTCAGCTGCTTTTCGATATATCTGCATTTAACAATTACTAAAGAGAAGTAACTGAAAAGAACAATATGCACTATAAAAATATTACACACTATATTTATTTTACTTTTCTTTACTTCAAAGATATCTGCAAGTCGACACCACACAAAAAAAACCTTGTTTTCCCCTTTTGTTTTTTTGTCTATCGCATCACGAATTCACTTGACAACTCTTTTATTTTATTTGATTTTTTTGCAGTTTTCGTCTTGGTTTTTTTTTTGGGTGGCTCCGTTTTACAATGCGGCACGTTGGACTACTTAAAATTCAGTGACTGACATAAACATCCTTAAGCAAGCCAGTCAACAATGCCAAATGCGCTTTAACGATATGTCAGAGATTACAAACCTAAAAAAGCAATTAATTTACAACATTTTGGAGTTGGCAGAGGCTGCAGCAAGATACTTGGCTGCAGTTGGCTTTTAAATATATGTTCAAGATAGAATAAATATATTAAATTAAATTCTTCTTAAATCCCATTTCGATTTCATTTCTCAATCTAACATTTTAGTTGCACACCAAACAGCGAAATGTTGGTGAATATGTTTTGCAAACCAAGGAAATAAACTCATTTTGTGCTTTTTGTCAGCAAATGCAATAATAACCACAATAAAATATTATAAAAATGAGCAGTGCATGGAAATGCTCATGCATATATCGTATAATATAAAGGCAGCCAGCGGCGTCCGCAACAAAGCAAACAATAATTTCCTCCATATATAAAAATAAGAGCGCGTCGTCTAAGCCAACTGAAGAGGGGCGCCAACGATGGTAAAGTCAAGTATGTGTGTGGGAGATTTCAAGGCAGTAACGGATGTACAAATTGCAAAACATAATTCAAATTGTTTCGACTTTTTTGACAATGACTGCGCCAGTGCCACTTTCAGTGCTTTTATCTTGCCATCCAAGCTGTGTGGTTGGAGTATGTATGGAAGGCTAAAGGCTGGCGCCTTTCTACTTTGCAGTATTTTTGTGGCTATTCGCATGAGTGTAAGCTGCAGAGTGGCAGTTGCAATTGAAATTGGTTGGTTGGTTTGACTTTAAAGCTAGTTTATTAACGCGACTTGCGTATGAGTCACATTAATTAGCTGAAACTGCCAGAAAGTGCGCTTAAAAAGCAATTAAATGTGATTAGCATAAGTTGCCAAAACATGCTGCATGCTTTTAGGCGCTGCTTCGAAAAACCCATTGCATACTTTCAGGCAGCGCCATCGCTTGGCATTTTTGGCTGCAGCTTCAACTTCAACCATTTGACTTAATTAGTTGGCCAGCGTTCGCGACGACACCAGCTTCCCCCTTGCCTGGATTTTCCACGCCAGCCGCCCACAATGCGGAGGCGGGGTGCCAAAAACTATGAATTTATTTGACACTTGAATAAATGCGGTTTTTGCGGCGACAACGAAAAATGTCAGCCCATATTTTTCGTATTTTTCGCATGGCGGCTGCAGCAAAAGCCTGATTCCAATTCCAAACCCCATCGACAGGGTGTCGACACACACACACACACACTCACACACACATATACTGAGGTTAGCCGTTTGCTCTTATTGATATATAACCCATGTCTTGTCGTCGTCGACGTTGCATGTTTTCAGCATGTTCGATGCTCTCAGCGCCGCGTCGCCCATTTCCGTTTCCTGATCTTCTTAGGCGAGGGAGTGTGTGTGTGTGTGTGTGTGTATGCTTAGCCTTTTTATAAAATACCATTTTGGCTGTCTAATTTATGAATGCGAGCGCTAAGTATGCACTCATGCCAGTAATTGTGATATGTGTAAGTGCATTTGGCTGGCAAAGACAACTAACAACGATCCACCGAACAAGGCCAGAGCCATGATGTCATTTGGGCAAACGTTTACGTTTTACAATTTAGCTGGAATTTAAGACCATGATTTTGAGATGGCTGATTTATTCAACTACTGATGTGAATATTTATTTTTATATCCGCTATCCATAGGGTGGAAGGGTATTATAGCAAGTAAGAAAGCTTCATCCGAGTGTGCTTGATTGTGAGATACTCGCTATCCATTTTGAATAAAAACAAATTATTGCGGTATTTTTCTCAAAGTATACCGAATTAATATACCATAAAATACATAAAATCCCAAATGGCATATTTGGCATATTGATCTGTTACTACACTCAATATATACTATAAAGTGCAAAATGTACCTAATTGTCGGCACAAAGTTATAATACCCTTCTACCCTGAGGGTAGGGGTTTAAAAATAAGCCGGCAGGAAATGTATGTAACAGGCAGAAGGAAACATCTCCGGCCATATAAAGTATATATATTATTTATCAGTGTCAACAGCCGAGACAATATTGTTATGACCGACTGTCCGTCTGTCTTTCTGGCCGTCGGTCCATCGCCCCAAATCGACAAAAATCTAATAACAAGCGTAATATCAAATTTTGGTACAACTAATAATAACTATAGTATTTATGATCCGTTAGAATTTTATTGCAATCGAATAGCAATTGTAGAAACTATTTAAGAAATAAGCATACTGCAATCGGGCCTTAGCTGGCTTAGCATTACTTCAAATGTATGATCTTCGGTATATTTTAGTATTATGCGGTATGTTACATAGTATATTTTAAGAATAATACCGCCAAATGGATAGCTGGTATCTCACAGTCGAGCACACTCGACATTAGCTTTACTTCCTTACTTTTATTTTATTGCAATAGCTTGCTGTGTAATACATTTCATCCCAAAAAGTAGTCGATTATTAAATTAACTTCCCCTGCACTTAAAAAATTGTATAATCTAGCAAATATTCAGAGCACTTTGAAGTTTTTTGTTTTACATTTAACGAATTGATAATCTCATTATCGATGCGTCGTTGCAAATATTTGCAAAGCGTCGTTGCAAATAAGGCAAAGGTTATTTACGTGCCTTTTATTTTCATTTGACGACACGCCAACTAAACGTGAACGTTAAACACTTGTAGTTTAATTTACTTAAATGAAACATATTTTATTTGAAAACGATGCTGCTCCCAATAATCATAAAAAGAGACACGATCGTATTTTTTATTTAGCACTTAAAAGTTTTTTTTGTATAAATGAAATTTGAACAAAAATATTGTATTACGATAAACTTTGCATTATTCGAAACGAACATTGTTAAATTACAATGTCAAAAATAATAAAAAACGGCCTAGTTTAGGGCAGTTGCCCTAAGTTTTATGTGTGGTTACTGAAAACTATACTTGCAAATAAAATATCGTATTAAAACACTTTCGACGTTGTGCGTCAAAAATTATATGTGTATATACTTGGACCGCTATTAAATGAGAACTTTAGTTGACCGGCAGTTGAGTGAGCTTTCAGTTTGATGTTAAGCAATGTGTCATCTCGCAATTCACAGATTTGCACAATTTGCAAAAAAGGTTTTTAGTTACAAATCTGAGTTTAAGCAACCTGTCCAAAAATATTCATGTGGAAGAAAATCCAAAGAAAACAAACTACAAACGGCCTTGTGAAAAACATAAACCAAAGACCTATTAAAATATAATATTCCAAGTTTCTATGAACATATAACTTATAATTCAATAATTTACACGCCAAGCAGATTGGTAGTCAGACAATAAAAGAAACAAATAACATAAAAAAGAGCAACACTAGCATTTCATGCCGGTCGGTATGTAGAAAATGGGAAACATTGCAAAGGTTGACAACATTTTCCATTATCGAATTAAGCAGTTCGAACACCTCCGATTTGGCTTACGAGTGCTTAATTAAATCGTTAATATTCCATGCAAGAACGATAGGTATTCAATTGAGTGCAGCTCGAAATATCGCACTTCAATTTCACCAAGTTCCCAGAGGCCAGAGCCCAGTCCAATGTCGACCGTCGCTTGAGGCAGAACGTTTTCTTATCAGCCCCCAGTCTACGAAATGTCGTGCGCTTTATCAACATTCGTTTGCATTATCGGTTTATATGCGATCGTTAGTTATTTGTACGAGCAATTGCGTACACCTTTTAAACTACTGAAAGTGCGAGTCATCGATAATCAGAAGAAAAGATTAAGTCTCAAAGAACGTTTCGGTTCATGGGCTGCAATTACCGGCAGCAGCGATGGCATTGGCAAGGAATATGCCAAGGAATTGGCGCGAAATGGCATCAATGTGGTTCTAATCGCAAGAAATGAGGAGAAACTCAAGGCAGTTGCTAAGGAGATTTGTAAGTTACATAAGTGAATTTATCAGTTTATTAACTAAATACTCTTGCAGCCTTGGAATCGAAAGTGGAGACCAAAATTATTGTGGCGGACTTTACAAAGGGCGCATCGGTTTACGAGCACATCGAACGTGAGCTGGAAAATGTGCCCGTATCCATTCTTGGTAAGAACTGTGCCATAAATTCGATATTGAACTGTAACTCATTCGATTTTCTTCTTCTTTCAGTTAACAACGTTGGCATGGGTTTGCCCGGTGGATTGGTCAAGTGCACCAAGGAGCAGACGCAACAAATCATTGATACAAATGTGGTGGCTGTGTCTGAACTCTCGCGCTACTTTTTCAATCGCATGCGTGCCGACAAGATCAAAGGTGCCATTGTGAATGTTAGCTCCGGAACAGAGCTTCAACCCTTGCCATACGGTGCTCTCTATGCCGCCTCCAAGGCATACAATCGCAGTTTCACCATCGCCTTGAGATGCGAGGCAGAGCCATTTGGTATTCATGTCCAGCTGTTGTCCCCCAACTTTGTCGTGACCAAGATCAACAACTATTCCAAGCGCATTATGCAGGGCGGACTTTTCATACCCTCGGCAGAGACTTATGCCCGCAGTGCCGTTGCCCAGCTGAGAGATGGCGTGGATGAAACGCCTGGCTATATTTGGCATCACGTACAAAATGCGGCTACGCTGATGTTCCCCTGGAGGGTGCGTCTGTTTGTTACACAAGTGTTCTTCAGGAAAATATCCAATAAGCAATAAGCAAAAAGTGTAGCATACTTAACGGCTGTCGCTTAAATATATGTATTAAATTCATAAGCCAACGTCACTCGTTTACTAGTTTGGCACTTTGATACTTGCGATTGACCGGCTTAGTACATTTTTGGGTGTTGAGCTAGCCGGAGCATCGTTTAGATTTCATATATATAACGCATACAAAATGCTGCTGAGTGCACTTTATATATTTCCTACGTTTATTATTGGTTTATGTTTGATCGCTGGCTATTTATTTAGACATCTGCGTACACCTTTGAGAATGCTGAAATTACAATTGTGTTGTAATAGGAATCCAAACTACAGCCTAAAGCAACGTTTTGGTGATTGGGCGGCAGTTACCGGCAGCACCGATGGCATTGGCAGGGAATATGCCAAGGAATTGGCGCGACATGGCATCAATGTGGTTCTGATTGCCAGGAACGAAGAGAAACTCAAGGCAGTTGCCAACGAGATCGGTACGTTTCTTAACCTCTTTGATTTCTGTGCAATCTGTAATCTTCTTTTATCCTCATGCAGCCAAGGAGTCCAAAGTCGAGACAAAGATTATAGTGGCTGACTTTACACAAGGTCCAGAAATGTACGAACACATTGAACGTGAATTGGCCGACACACCAGTAGCAATATTTGGTAAGCGTTTGAGTTATTCCCTCTAGTGCAATTCATTTAATTCATTTGCTTCTCTCTCCTAGTTAACAACGTGGGCATGTGTTTGCAAGGTGCTCTTTACGCACACACCAAGGGCGATGCTCAGCAATTGATTGACACCAACATTGTGGCTGTCTCACAACTTTCGCGCTACTTTTACCAGCGGTTGCGAGCTTCTCAAATTAAGGGAGCCATTGTTAATCTGGGTTCTGTTTTGGAACATCAACCAGCACCATTTTTAGCTATGTATGCTGCCACCAAAGCTTACATTCGCAGCTTTACCCTGGCATTAGGTTACGAGGCAGCTCCACACGGCATTCATGTGCAGCTTCTCTCGCCCGGCTTTGTGGTGACCAAAATGAACAGCTTTTCCACTCGCCTTATGAGAGGAAATCTGTTTGTCCCAACTGCGGATATGTATGCTCGCAGTGCTGTTGCTCAGCTGCGGGCTGGTGTTGATGAAACTTCGGGTTACGTCTGGCATCAGCTTCTGTATGCAGGCTTAAAGCTCTTGCCATGGAGATTCCGTCTGCTTGGGAGCCGACTATTATGGAAATATATTTCTGAAAATCAATTGGAATAGAAACGCAGCATACTTTTGGGGGGTTAATAAAATGTAGATTGTTTACTTGGTTGTTGTCTTGGTTAAACACAGTTTCAACTGCTAGTGCGAAGTTTGCATTTTATAAGAAATTTAATTTAACCTATTACGTTATTTAAAACATATTGTATTACGGCAAATATCAAATAGTTTAATCTCGATATAATAAATATTGGACTACTTTTGAACAGAATGTGTGTTGCCCAGAAATAGTTATTTTCTTGTACTACGTTCGTAATATATAGCGAAAGGGAATAAATGATAGAAGAGCTTCTGCCCGTAAACTTCACAACATAAATAAGAAAGCAAAGATGATATACACTTAACCCTTCATATCCTTGAAAAATAGAATATTTTTAAATAAGTAATTATTTTACGAATAAATATAGTTCGCTTGTAGTAGTAAAAACCAATTTGAATACAATTTTAGCAATCTCAACGCCTGTCGCTTAAATATGCAAATATATAGAATAGCATGGTTTGTTTGTATTATTTTGGAATCTTGATTATTTTTTAAGTTTGAGCCAATGAGTTTGATACTTTGCAATCGTCTTGTCTTGACATAGTACATTGTTGAGTGTCAAGCTGCCTAGAACATTATTATCAACTAAATTTTATATATGTATGTAGTATAAAACATGCTGAGTGCTTTTTCAACTTTTCTTACGCTTATCGGTCTATACGCGCTCATTTGCTTTCTATATGAACAATTGCGAACACCTCTCCGATTGCTAAAAGTGCGACTGTTTGATGATCAATGTAATAGTTTGGGTCTAAAAGAACGTTTTGGTGATTGGGCTGCAGTTACCGGCAGCAGCGATGGCATTGGCAAGGAATATGCCAAGGAATTGGCGCGAAATGGCATCAATGTGGTTCTAATTGCGAGGAGTGAAGAGAAACTCGAGGCCGTTGCCAATGAAATCGGTATGTGCCTTGACTATTAATCTGTTCACAATTTATGTAAATTCTTATTCAATACTATTCTAGCTGAGGAGTCCAAAGTCGAGACGAAGATTGTCGTGGCTGATTTCGCACAGGGCGCCGAAGTATACGAACATATAGAACGTGAATTGGCTGACATACCAATAGCCATATTTGGTAAAAGATTACAGAATATTGCACTCAATTAAAACCTATTTACCTATTCTCTAACATCTCACTTCTAGTTAACAATGTGGGCATCGGCTTTCCCGGTGCACTTTGCTCACACACCAAGCAACACGTTCAACAACTGATTGACACTAATATTGTGGCTGTCTCGCATCTTTCGCGCTACTTTCTCAAGCGGCTGCGAGATTCTCAAATGAAGGGCGCTATCGTTAATCTGGGTTCAGTCACGGAAAATCAACCAGCACCATTTGGTGCTCTATATGCTGCCTCCAAAGCTTACATTCGCAGCTTAACCATCGCCTTGAGATACGAAGCAGCTCCATTCGGAATTCATGTGCAACTTCTCTCGCCCGGCTTTGTGGTGACCAAAATCAACAACTATTCAACGGGCATTATGAGAGGAAATCTATTCGCACCTTCAGCAGAAGTTTATGCTCGCAGTGCTGTTGCTCAGCTGCAGGCTGGTGTTGATGAGACGCCGGGATATCTCTGGCATCATGTTCAGCAGGCAGCTTTTATGCTCTTGCCTTGGAGACTGCGCTTAATTGTGAGCCAACTAGTGCTGAAACTGATTACTGATAAGCAATTAGAATAAAAGCGCAGCATACTTTTCGGCTCTTATTAAAATGTAGATTCTTTGGCTGGTTGTTGTCTTGGCTATAGCGAAAAGCTGTCTTGACTACGAAAGGAAATGACTTGACGAAAGAGCTTTAAGCTTGCAGCAAACGAAAGTCTTCTAAAAGTGTTCCTGATAAAATCAATACTATTTTCAGAGTGTGCCAGAGAGCATGCTTGGCTATCTATGCTAGTTCTTGTAAGTCTGTAAGCGTTGACAGACCCAATTGGTACAGGTATGTCTCCAATATTTGTTTACAATTACAATCATTTGCTATATAGAATTATTGTTTTATATTAATTAGACTTGGTGGTTTGTTTATCCCATCACCTCATTAAAGCTTCGGCTATATTTAGAGTTCCTTGAGTCCAAACATTTTACAGACTCAGAACGATTTCCTTACTTAGTTCTGCTTGAGAAACGATTTCAATGACTAGCACAAATGTTGATAAAACAAAGCATATTTACATTGCATTCTAATAGACAGAGTGCAATCTAAATGCTTTGAAATCATTTGTTTATTTAGCTTGTGGCTGTCAAATGTGTGTTTTGTTTATTGATTCCCAATGAGAAAGTGTTGAGAAATGAGCACTACTACAAATAGAAGAGGCGTAGATACTTTAAGAATGAGCAATTAACTTGTATTATCATTACCTTTACTTTTCACTATTTTCACTTAATAAAGTTTGAAGAAGAAACATTAATAATGATCAACGATTTGAATTTCCTAGCTCTTTCAGAACTTATGTTCTGCAACTTTATTTTTTACCCAACTCAACCTTGAAATCGTAAAGTTTTTATTTTGTATATTAGCGTCATTATCATTTAATGTTGTAATATCCTAAAGAGTTTATTTATTGTAATTTACACTTCCAGTAGTTGATCATTTCAGAGCACTTTGATTAAACTGTCAAATTGTAATCATAAAGTTCTCAACTATGTTACGGGTCAATTCAATTAGCTAAAAGCGTCTCTCTCTCTTTCTCTATATCATCCTTTTTTGTTGTAAGTGTAGGTTAATTATATACCCGACTATAATTATCGCACAAATGGAAAATTGTCAACACTCTTGACAGTCGCACGCATTTCACTCTCACATTGGCCCGGCCGTGATTAAATGTCTAATAATTTGTCGGCGGCGGTGGATTTGGTAATCTTCGCACCAAACAAACAAAAAAAGAAGCATTTATAACAATTCAAGCGGAGCAGCAAAAAGTTGATGTGTGTAAAAGTAATAAACAACAATAAGTACACAAAAAAAATTAAACCTCTAAAAGATGTACGCATATTTGTAGACTCACAAGTGTAGTACTTTAAGCTGTAGATGTATTTGTAGCTGTAGCTGTAGCTATAGCTACAAATGTATCTGTATCTGTGCCTGCACCGAGCTGAGGAGACACAGTTGCAGCTTGTAAAAGCGACTTGTTGTTGTCGGAAGCCATCATCAGCCTGTTGTTGCTGCTTTTGGGCACTGTGTAACTCAACTTCAATTTGAGTTTCAGTTTCAGTTTCTGTTTCGGTTTCGGCTTTTAGTCCGTGATTGAAGCTCAGCGTCGTCGCTTGTGCCTACTTCGTGCCGCAGACGCAGCCAAAGTTGCGACAAAGAAGTGAAGCGTAAACTTTGCTCCAACTGAAATTGAATTCATTGATATATATACAGTGTCGAGTGTACTATAGACTTAGCGTGCTGATAATATTTTCACTCAATTATATAAACATATCGAAAGCGGGCGACGGGCTTATCAATAACAATTCTCTTATTCGCGACAACTATATAAAGAGAGTTTCTCTTCATAATGCAGCCAGTACTGGAAGTTAGCATTTATACTCTGTTACGGATGGCGTTCATTTGGCAACTAATTTCCTTCTTCATCTACTTGGTCGGCACTCTGGCCATTGCCGCCTTTCTCTACGACAATTTCAAGTCGCTGATAAACATTATCAAAGCCTTGCTGGAGCCGTATTTCCAGCCACAGCTGCCACAGACGTTGGTCGAGAAATTTGGCAAATGGGCAGGTAAGTCAAATCATTAATCATTAATAATACATTAATATGCAACATTCAAACAGAATGGTCAAATTTATGTTTGTGATCTTTGCAAATTGATTCAGATTGTGCCAAAATGCTTTATTTGTCATTAAATGCAGAAGGGTAATTTAGAGAACATATAAATGTAGGTTTGTTTCAAGCCTTGATTGCAAAATTAGATAGATAACTAAACACGACATTGTAAAAATGTATTTTAAATTGTGACAACTAAAAATGTATATATAATTGACATAAAAAAACACATTAAAATGTAGGATTGATGAAGTTATTTTACTGCAAATATACACATCAATGCATTTCCGCAAAATGATTGTGTGTACTTATAATAATTTTCCAAGTTTGGGTTTCGATACAACTTAATTTATAAAAAATGAATATAAATATCAAATATGTTTCCATATAGTCTTTATATATCAATATGGTATAAACATATCAATGCAGCAATTCATAATCAGGAAAGAAAAAAAAATTGCATCCATATAACTATTATATCTATATTGTAAAAAGGTTTAATTAACTAATAATTGCATTAAATAATTTTTAATTTTGCATGCTGTTCACGTTCTATTCTCATGTAATAGGTACACATTACACTTTCTTTGATCAGCGCAATAATAATATGTAAATTGCACCTTAATTGTCAAACCCAAATTCTAATACATATTATTAAGAAACATCGTGATCATACAAGTTATTATTATATTAATTGCTTTGCATATCTGCAGCGGGAATAATATGAAAATTAGATAATTTTGAAAATAATACATAAATAATGCAGATTTATGCTCAGATTTATAAGTTGCTTAGCTAATTAGTTGATGATTGAAATATTTGCGTTATACGTCAATTATCCACCCATTAAATGTGTTGAAAACGAACTTAGCATGAGGCAACAAGAACATATCTATACATATATTCAATATTTATAGTCTCATAAATCATGTGGGAAATTCTATTAGACTATCTATTGAGTGGTTCAATTTGTAGAAATATCTAGAAATTTAATTGAGTGATATATTTGGGCAAGTCAGCATGAAGCAACTTAAATATTTGATATTATTAGATTAACTAAACTATCGATCTTTTAATCTACTTTTATTCCATAAAAACGCAATTTCATTATGATCGCACACTTTCTTATCAAAAGTATGCTGTTATATCATGTTACTATACTGCTAATAATACTTTTAGTCAGCTTTATCGGTCAGTTGTTTCAGGTGCTTTGAGTTCTCGCATTTGTTTACAATTTATTTTTAGAGCAGATAAAGTCATTCAACTTCGCTGAATGAAAGCGAAACTAAACCGGCTTTTTAGCTACAAACATTTTGACGCGCTTTATGAATGGCCATAAACAAATGCTAAAATAATAATAGCAAATGTAACAAAACGTAACAGCTTGTTGAAATGTTCTGACCTTGTCGACAATGACAATTCAATATGGTGGAAGATTAAATTCAATTGAATTCAGCTCAAATATTACCAAAAGAAAACATTGCAGATTTGATGTAATTAGCAAACAAAAGTACCAAGACTTTGGCCAGCTGCCGTTTTTGCTGCCAATGTTTCCGCTGCGCAAATATTTGGCAACACAAATGTGGCCAACAAGCGCAGCAACCACTTGTGTATTAACGGTGCCAACTATTGGCGCCGCAAGTTGCGCAGTCGCCGCAGTTGCATTTAGTTGTTGCAACAGCAGCAACATAAACATAAACAAAAAGAGTAAGAAAATAAATCGTGTTGCTTTCGTGTGCAACTTTTATAGGCATTTTCATATTTGTTTAGGGTTCGGCAGTGGCCAAAAAGAGAAGCCAACTCTGCTAGCAACCAAGTAGCTAACTAACTTACAACAACAAATAATTAACGAGGGAGTGTGAAGTTAAGTTACCACTGCAGCTCTTTTTAAACTTAACAGCTTATATTTTTCACTTAATAATTCAGTTTATCATCTCCCTTCTCTTTGACAGTTGTTACTGGCGCCACTGATGGCATTGGCAAGGAATATGCCAGGGAATTGGCACGTCAAGGTCTCAATCTGGTGCTCATCTCACGCACCAAGGAGAAACTGATTGCCGTCACCAATGAGATTGGTAAGTCAAGAGTTGCATAACAAACAGTAAACAAAATAAAGTTAACTCTCGATTACAAATCCTTTAGAGAGCGAACACAAAATCAAGACTAAATGGATTGCTGTTGACTTTGCCAAAGGACGTGAAGTTTATGAGCAGATCGAAAAGGAATTGGCAGGCATTGAGGTCAGCATATTGGGTGAGTATGCAGTGACTAAAAGAGTGACATATATTTTCATAAGTGTGAGATGAATTAGCTTAATAAGTTTGTTTGGTTAGTCAGCAAAATATTATTGAAGTCAATAGGAAATTTATTACTATTAACAACTAATAGTAACACATTAAATGCAAGCAGTTGTGAATTTGAAAAACAGTTTAGCTTTTGCGTGTGAGAGTTTTGCTTAAAATGCAATTTTTAAGTGCAGATTAGCTACTGATTAACTGATAATCTACTCAGCAAACGCAGACGTTATTGTATCAAAATAATTTTAAAAAAAATAATCAAAACTTAACAATTTTTATCGAGCCACTGTCGAGTATGCTCAATTGTGAGATACCCGCTACCCATTTTAAAGGCAAAAGAGTGCGGTATTATTATTAAAATATACCACATAAAATACCGCTAAAGTAGTCAAGGAAGAGAGGATCTCTGCGGAATTATTCCTAAAATATACCAAATAAGATATATCAAAAATACTAAAATATACCTAAAGTCATAATTGGTATATTAATGAGGTTCTACATTATATTACATTATACGATAGAAGCCAAAATATACAAAAATATACCCTGTATAAAAAGTGTGATACTCGTTATATTTTGGTTTTTGATAATAAATATTAACTGTGTCATTTTCAATTTTAATTGCCCTAATTATATTATACTTGTCTCACCACTTTTCATCTTGGTATTTCATCAAATTTTATTTTCTTAGTCACTAAAATTGGCGTGGTCCGTGTTGCTGCCTCCCACATTAACTGTTTTCGCTCGCACTCTTTGATAATAGCCAACTCATTGTCAACAAACAAAACGAAAGAAAAAAATACAGTAGCCGCAACAGTATCACTGACAACAACAACAACAACAACGACGACAACAGCAATAGCAACAATTAAGCCAACATAAGTTACCTTATGTTTGTTGTTAAATCTTGTCAATGACATTGAGACAGCTAAGCAGAGTCGGAGGCACTCGTAATTGCGTGCAATTATAATGACTATATACAGTAGGGCTTTTTGACGGACTCTGGGGCATTTTCGACTTGTTTCAAGTACATATAAATAATTTATTTTTGGGATTTTTATTTGCCAAACTCATAAACGCTTTGACGCGCTTCAGCAATTTACATTTTGTTTTTATTGTGCTGTACTGAAGTTAACCTTGTCTCATTCAAGGCATATTTTAAAAGCTGATAAGCATCTTTGACTAATCTTCATCTCTCTCTCTCTCTCTCTCTCGATGCAGTGAATAATGTGGGCAGAATGTACGATTATCCGGAAACATTGGAAGCGGTGTCGGAAGATCTCATCTGGGATATTATAAACATCAACATTGGCGCCGTCACAATGTTGACACGCAAGATTGTGCCACACATGAAGGCGGCACGCAAGGGTGCAATTGTCAACATTGGCTCCGGCTCTGAGTTGCAGCCACTGCCAAATATGGCTGTCTATGCAGCGACCAAGAAATATGTAACATATTTCACACAGGCCTTGGAGCAAGAGTTGGCCGAATTCAATGTGACCGTGCAGCTGGTGATGCCCCTGTTTGTGGCAACCAAAATGAACGCGTATTCCGACACGGTGATGAAAGGTGGATTCTTTATACCCAATGCATATAGTTTTGCCCGTTTTGCTGTCTTTACACTCGGCAAAACGAACACAACAACGGGTTTCTGGACCCATGGATTGCAGGTGAGATTGAAAGCTCATTTCCTATAACAACTTTCTCAACGGTCTGGTAACGCTGTGCTACTTTTTTTTGCAGTATTTCTTCATGAAGATGTCGCCGCAGCATCTGCGCGTGCTTATTGGACACCAGCTGACAAAGCGACTGCGTGTGGAGGCTCTTAGCCAAAATAAGTTGGCAACATAGTATTGTTTTGCATTTTTACATCCTAAGAGTATTGTAAATATTGGCGCTTAATTTAAAGAATAACAAAGAAAACAACAGTTTTTCGTACAACCAAAAAGCCAAACCGGCTGACTAAATCAATTTGCAAAAATGATTGCATAACATTTGTTTTCGCCTGTTGCATTTGGTAAGAGAGAGAAGGAAGCAGATTGTTATGGCATAAATATGTAGCCGTGAAACCGGTTGCCCGACGCGCCAAACTGTTGACGGACAGACGGAAGAGCCGAAAGCCCCCACCAAAAAATACTAAAAAAAAAATACAATCAAAGCCTCGCTTCATTGCATCGAGTTGGCATTCTTCAAGCTTACAGTTTTCAAGTATTTTCGGTTTTCTTAGATCCGTTCACTTACGAAAAAAGTCTATTGGTTTTGTTGAAATCAAAAAGGAGACATTCGCAATATCCGAATCTAGGTTTTTGGTATAAGATAAAGATAGGTAAAGATAAATAGACAATTCCAAAACAATAACATGTAAAAAGAAATTTTACTAAATTATGAGTGAACAGGTCTCCTACAGTCAAGTCAAGCAAGTGGCTTTGTTACTTGTTTTCTTTTATCGACTTGCATGCAAGCCTGTGCGCATGTAAATAAGCTTCAAGTGCGGGTCTCCGTCTTCTCATTGTGGTCAGTGCACGTACTGCCCACAAATTATGCAAGCGAAGAGATTACAATGCAAATTTTCAACGCAATCCGCGCCTATAACACAAGCTGTTTTTCTAGTACATGGTTATTGACGAACTTCACTTGGAAATTACATTAACTAACCTAATGACAACCTTAGCACTTACCTTTTGTTTTTGAAGATCTTTATAGCTCTTGAAGGTTGAGACTAAAATTCAATTTAACCTTTAAAGTTTAACTGCATAAGCACCACATTCAAATGTCAAGAGAAAAGAGCACTTAAAAGCAATAACACTTTATGTAGGACAAACGGAAGTACCGTTTTAACCACACACACAATAAAAAAAGATGCATTACACGAGCAAAAAAACATCGAGTCGCGCGGTTTCAAAAGAGAGCAACAGAGAAGAGAGCACATTTGAGACACCGACGGACGGCGGCGAGTTAACGAAGCGAACAACGATGGCGGCTCTTTTTGCCAATTTTGACACTTGCACAAATTAATATGGATTTAATTAAGAGCCAATTCACATTTTATCACATTTAAGAAATGCGCAATGCAACGCGCAGTTTGATGATCACAATATTTGCGAATACTATATATTGCTCAATTTATTTTGCACGCGTTTAATTTACACAAAAGTCACACACAGCCACCCACTTTAATTGAGCATCATTTATGCTGGCGCCCCCAAGCGAAAGAGAATACAAACATTCCGATAACAAAGCTCTATCTATCGATATCGCTATGCGAACTTGTCAACTTTCTAATTATCCTCAAAATAAATTCAATTCGCTTTAGCGTGTTGTTTTTGTTGTTGTTTTTATTCCTGCATTTGGTTGTTATTGTTATGCATTTGTTGCTGGTATTGTTGTTGTTATTTACGAAAAATGCAATTATTAAATAAAGATCTTAGATATTATGTATGCAAAGTGTTAAACAATGAAATATACAATTTCTCTATGTGCGCATTGTGCTGCTGTGTTGTTGTGTTGCTATTGCACACTTATCATACTGTACATTATGGTCTATAAATTGTAAATTCAAAATTCTATTAATTCCATTGCGAAACGAAAATTGCAAAATTAATATTTATGATTAGAACAGATGACGCCAAAGCTCCCAGGCCAATGTTGAAACGGCGCAGCGTGCCATTTCGATCACATCATTTATCGATAACCCAAATGGACCGCAACATTCGCTTAATCAAGCGCAGCACACTGCAAATAGATATACACTTTATATATAGTACAAATTGCATATATGTGTATTGAGCATCCTCAATAATTTATGGTATTTACCGTCACATACACTCGCTCCGTTGCAGGCCGTTGGTTGATGTCAAGCCCCCGAACTGAGCAGCTGCTTTCCGCCTGCGGCTGTGACGTCATCTGCAGGAAGAACAAATCGATAAATAAATTTCATTTGAAATTTAAATACGAATCGCGGTGCACGAGCACTTTTCTCTGGCCAACGCATATAGGCCAGCTGCTGGCCTAGTTAAGTATTTGAAAAATAAAATTATTGCCCACCTAAAAGTCTAACGTATATATATGTGTACATATTATATGTTTATTCGTAGATAATCCATTTGTTCAAACTAATGGAATTGCTACTTGAAATATTGGCAAACGATATTGCTGCACACACAATTGTTTGTTTGTTTCCATTTGTTTCATTTTCATTATTTCATTATCATTTCAAGTGGTGAAACGCATAAACAATAGTCAAAAATATATGGGATCAGCACGATGGATTATTTTTAGCGAACAAAAAAAAAAACATTTTCATTCAGGGATTAGAATGTGGTTTTTCTTAACAAAACAAGCAAGTGAAAACCAGAATATTCAATTTCTAGCCATGTTTCTATTTTCATAACATAACACACAAAAAAAAAGAACAAGAAAAAGGCGTATATGCATATTATAAATGATAATTAATTGTATTCATAAACAAATGGACCTAAAATATAATTTTTGAAAAAGACAAAACCATAAAACAAAATGGTATGCTATGACAGAAAAAAATAGAAATCGCGGAAAATTCATTTGACAAATTTAACACGGTGCGAAAGAAATGTTTCGAAAACGATTTCAAATTGTTCACACACTCGTCCATATGTACGCAACCAGAGGAATATATATCTAAAAATCGCATGGGGGGTGCGTCTTTAGTGGGCCATGTCGAAATGTCGTCGTTAAAAAGTTGAAACTTTTTGGAAAATTATTTCTCTAATGTCGCAACTTATGGCAGCGATGCCAAGAAAACCAAATAGCTGAGGGATTAGAAGTGCAGAGGGAGATATGTCCACATATATATACACTATATCTTTGCATATTTCGCATAGATTTCACGTTAGCTAATTTAATTAATTAACGTCATCAAAGACGCTCATTATGCTTGGAAATGCAATTAAAATATTTCACCAAAAAAATCTATAATTATCATTTTTTGGGTGTACTTTATAGATAGATAGGGATAGGGTTTTGTTGGTTGATTCACTCACCTGACTTAGGGTACTAATAGAAATCCATTAAATGCTAGCGGCTTAAACGCGTAACGCTCTACAAATCCTAGGCATAAGTGTTGATTTATGAATTGTTGTATTGTTGGAATTGAAATTGAAATTCAACATGTAAGTATATCGTTTGAACTAAGAGAGTATTCCCAAAAAACATGAACATATTTAGAAAGCGGCTTCGTAGAAGGCATAGAGCAGGAAGAGCAAGAATGCCAGGATGAGGAAGGTGGTGAACAAACTCCTAGCTTCATTCATGTTGTTGCTGTTGTTGTTGTTGATGATGATGTTGTTGTTTTCTATTTGGGAATAGAAAATGGACAATTATTAATCGATATACAGCTTGCTTAATCACACACTAATTAGTACTATCTATGGTGGAACACACACTCTGAGTGCAGCTGTGGGGAGCTTTAGGAGCTGATCGGCAAACCGTTCGTAGCAAATGGCACGGAATAACTGAGAAACGCATCCAAATATTCTTCTCCACAAATATGATTTTTATCAAGCATCAAAATCGGCCAGCAGCGAACTCATTTGGAATTATGGCTCTACGAAATATATACATATACATATCTAGATCTACACATACACACACTACCCGATATATATTTTGCAATACGTTGAGTGTAGTTTTTTTTATGTCCAGTTGTTGCGCATATTTCGACGCGGCACACACATCGTCGCTACTATATATACTACCATATATCCATATATTTAAATACACATATATTTATTACTTATAGGTAGATGTTTAGATTCCATGTGGGCGGGGCAACGTGAAGCGCGTCACGGCGCACGAATCACATTAAAAAAAACTCTTGACAGCGAAAACTTCTCCATCCAAATAAAAAAGAATAACCTACTCTTTATCTCTCTCCTCGTACCTGTTCCGAATTCTTGTTATCCATTGGCCCATTATTCATTCTTGGCACTGGCAAATTGCGGTTGGACCTCGTGCAGTTATTGAAAAATGTTTTAAGAATTCGTTTATTTATTTGATTTTCTTTTTGTGGTCGACTGGTCGATTGGGGTTTGGGGTTAAGGTGGCGGGACCACCCGGCCCATTCTGTAATGTTCTCCAGACATCTGCGGTCTTAATAGCATTTTGCATTTGTTTTTGTTGGCCGCTTGCTAAATACACGTTTATTTTGAATCGTATCGCCTATGCCATTTGTTTGTTTCGTCTTTTGAAACATGTCCAAATTATTTCAAACATTGCAACGTTGCACATAGCACGAAATGTGCTCTACTTTAATGGCGCCTCATGAAATTAACAGTTTCCAGTTTCTTTCAAGTTTTTCTATTGCAAAAATGCCAACTAAAATAGACATGTTCTTCTTAATATCAACTTTTGTAATTTTACTGTAAATACCTATCTCTTAAAATTCCTAAATTTCCCAAAAATATCGCTTCCTATCTAGTAATCTAGTAAAATACGTTATATTTTCAATAAGGAAAGCTATATAAAAAGTTTCATAGTTATATACTTTATAAACTCTGAGTTCCTTGAGGTTATAAACTTTCTTTTAGTTAATTTATACTATGTTCACAACAGGTGTGCGTTGTTTACATTAAGCACTTGATTAAGCATTATTTAGTGCTCTAATATTATTAATATCTCACCTCCTCTATAACTCTATGCCCCCGTTCATGAGGTACTCATTTACAAAACGGCGTAGATGATCCAAAGGAAGAACAAAAGCACGGCCAGAATGCCGAAGGTGGTCATCAAGTTCTTGGCTTCACTCATTTTGGATTGCTAAAAATAAAGTGATAGGAATGCATAAAAACGGCAATTAATAAGTTATAAAGGTTTATATTATTCGATATGGTCTTTTTTTATAGATCAGCATCTACGCAAAGGTCAGACAATAAAAACAAAAAACCAGACAAAAAAAAATAAAGTCCTAAAACAAAAACAAAGTGAAAAAATCAAATAAAATTTCTTCAGCTGGCGCGTGAGAAATTTCATTTGATATAAACAATAAAAAAGCGACCATAAATTTTCGAAGCACATATCATTTTGTTTTCAAATTATACAACATGTTATTTTTTTTTTAAATTCAAGCACGGCAAACGGCAAAATTATGAAAAACCATACGAATATGTTATTGTATATGAAGAACCTCGAACTGGCTAAAATTGTTTGATGTTTAGTCTGATTTGTTGTTGTTGTTGTTGTTTGTGATTCTGTTATTGCATATCAGAGTGATCAGAGCAATCAAAATGTCTGTCTATGTGTTGGCACTGAACGAAGAACTAGGGGCAAGCATATAGAAATAGTGGATGAATAATTCCAGCTTTATAGATTGGACCAGTTCCAAATATTTTGCGATGAAATTTATTGGGCACGGCACTTTAAAAATTCGATTGAGATTATGCACACGAAAAATCACATTCGCTAGTTGAAGATTAATCCCACATTTTCTGTCTTCTTGGTCAAATGTCTTTTTGCCTTTAACCTGATTTTTGAGATTTTTCTTACTTTTTTTTGGATTTCTTTTAGATTTTGCGGACGAAAATTTGTGCTATTAACTGCTGCAAGCCTTTGGCCCAACTAAAACCAATTCACGCACTTGGCCAATGGGTTGCGCAAAATATAGCAAAAAATTAGAAATACTTTGAGACGATGTGAAAGTATCTATAAGAAATACAGACACACACACATATGTAGATGACGACACTCACCGACAAGACGGCACTCAAGAGAAAAACTTGACAAGTGGAGGAAAATCTAAAGGTGTATGTGTGCTTGTATATATATTTATTAAAGACTATACGGTATACGGTCTCCAAAAAGCATATGGGTTAAAATGAGATGCCACTAGGCTGAAGAATCGCTTGGAACATGTTTAAATCTTGAAGAAATATCATCGAAAATAAATAAAATAAATTTACGCTGCCGGTTTGACAGTTTGCGAGCTGCCGTTTTTTTTTTTTTGCCCCAAAGACAACAACAAGAACAATGCTTTCATTAAAAATAATTCATATACTAGATGATATAATAAGTATACCACAACCACATCGAAACATATTCATATTATTCTCCATATGTGTTCCATTTACGCTGAGAAATATCCGAAATACTATTCACAACGTTGTCAAAATTATGTTTGGACATTTTTGTGCTTGCTGCAATATATTATTCATATTTATTCCTTGAGATGACGTCGCATTTAGGATTCTTTTGGAATTATTGAAATTATCTTGAGGATCACAGAGATGACGTTTCAAAGTGTCATAAAAATTCATGTGGTTAAGCTTATAATTTACCGCATAAATTGTGAACTTTTGATCTGTCGCCCGAAATTCTAGTGAAACTATAATGACAAATACGCAAAATCAGAGTATATCTATACTATATATATCGGAGAGAGTGCGAACTGATATATGTATGCAGATATAGCGCCCACACTTTCGTAAACAACAAACTTGGGGTGTTTTTGTATTAGATTCAGAGCTCTTCCAAAAAATCGCCTGGCTGACAGTTGTCATTAACTCAATTTGAAAATGCACTGCGCAAATGGTCGACGTGAACTCTCGAGCTGAAAAATACGAAAACAATCGTGAACAGACGTGACTTTTCAAGCATACTATATACTCTTCGATATCTGCGTGCAGAGTATACATATATGCGAGTATCTCGAGAAATTCCAAACATAATGACTTAAACAATTATTGCGAATTGCTCAAATTCATTTGCACTTGCTGACGAAATTGTGTCGAAAACATATTGAACATTTTCACCTTGGCGTCCAAAAAAGCGTTGCATGTGAAAAGCAGATTCAAATTTCACAAATTGGTTGCCGAAAGAAATCCAAAATTGTTGGTGTTTCAGTGTGATTGAGGAAATACCCTTGAAACAAAATTCTTTTTAGTGTTTTGAAATATTTACCAGAAATGTGACGACTTCAATTAAATGTGATTGTCAAAGGAATTACAAAAATGTTAAAATACATTTAACATAACACAAAAATAATATAATATTTTAATACTTTATTAAAAGCTGTTTAAATTAACTTCTTGTAATTTACAATACAAATATAATACATTTGAAATTGGTACAATTAAAAGAAAGAAGAATCTTTATTAAAATTTAAATATAAATTTTGTTTTTCTCACCAGATTTTATTAACTAAATTAATTTAATGAATTCTACAATAATGATATATTCTGAATAGTTTCAAGAAGGGGATACCAAAGTTAAAAATAAAAATATATTTACAAAAAAATATTAATATCTTTTTCATAGTTCACATAAAGGGAAAATATTCGATTTTATTAAATTAGTAAAAATTAAATGCATTCTATATTCACAAAATATTCAGACAAAATAAGAGCAAAAAATTGCTTTAAAATTTTTTTAAAATTGAGTGTAAAATTCTACAAAATATATTTATAAAAATAAATAAAAATATTGCTTTTCAATCGACTTTATTAAATCACTATATAATTAAATAATGCCGTATAACAATTAGTCTAAAATATATACCAAAGTTCTAAGAAAATATCTTTATTGCTTTCATTTGAATTCATTAAATAACTTAATACTTTATTCTCTGAGGAATGAAACAGTATACAAACAGCACCAAAGTTCTAGAAAAAAATACATTTATTTCTTTTTTTTTTGTTTGACTTTATTAAATAACTTAATTCTTTGAGAAATTAAACAGTATACAAATTTGCCTAAAGTTTTTATAAAATATATTTACAAAATAGTTTTAAATATTTCAATCTCATTTTTCACATTGATTGATCATGCACTTGGCAGCTGGATTCATAGCCGCATCCGCTGAGCAGTTGAAGGCAGCCTGGAACTCGGGTAGATTCATATACCCGCGATTCAGTTGGGCAGCAAAGATCTCATTCTGGCGATTGCACATCTGCTGGGCCACCGCATAGAAGAGCACACGATGCTCGTTGAGGTTAAAGAACTGCAGCACAAACTGCTCGGCAAAGAGGAAACGCTCGCTCTCCAGCCAAAAGCGATAATCCCGCAACGCCGCCTGAAACGAGCGATAGAATTTGAAGACTTCGTCCACCTCATGCGAGGCAAGAGGACGATAAATGTCCTTCAGCTCGAGATCATAATGCTGCTCCGTTTGGCGCTGCAAACAGTCCAAGGCAGTGTAGTAGCCATCGGTGTCCTCTAGGAGACGCGACTGACGCCACAGCTCCAATCCCTGTGTGGCATAATAGTGATACATGGGACGCTGCAACACAAGCTGCACAAAGTGCAGAAAGTGCCGCAAAAAGTAGGCTGGCTGCTGCACATCCTCCGGGTCCACAAAGGGCGATACAAAACTGTGACGCAGTTGCGCTTGCCGCAGTTGCAACAGATTGCCATAGAAGGCGTGTGGCTGCAACTCCAATGCACCATAGTGCAACTCGTGTTCGCTGAGATTGAGATAATGCTGCGCATGCGTCTGCAGCAATCGTGCCACCTGCAACTCCTTGCGCTCCACCTCCTCCGGCAACATGTATCCATACCAATCACGACGAGTCAGCTTCGAGCGACGCAGCTGCTGGAAGCGTGTGGTATGCAGCTGATACATGGCGAATGCCACATTGCGATTGAGTTGCGAGCGAAACACATGCCACTGCCAGTACTCAACGTGCAACAGACGCTCGAACTCTTCCGCTAACATGTAGCAATCGTCGTAGAGCAGCTCTTGCTGCACCTGCCACAGGACATAGTTGGCAATGATGCGGGGATCTGTGTAGCGCAGCACTTGCCACGCCTGCCGAATGCGTGCCACATCCAGCGGCAACTTGCGTGCCTCGCTTAGCATCTCCTTTGTGAAGTTGAGCTGCGCAAAGAAGTGCTCAAAGTAATCCACGGTATTGTCATCCAGCGTCAGCTGCTCTTGTTTTTCTGCTTCCTGCCACTCGGTGGTGCTCTCCGTTGTTGTTGTTGTTGGCAACTCGCCACGCAGGCCGCGGCACAAGACGCGCATCTCATGTGCCACAATGCGCGACACTTGCGGATGACTTCCATGCAACACGCTGGCCAGACTCCGACGAAAGCCCTGCAGAGTAGGACACGGCAGATTGTCTATGGCTGCCACATAGATGGTCTCCTGGGCAAAGTAAATGTGCAACAAGGTGGGCAAACCATGTGCCGCCAGCTGCGCGGAAAGTTTCACCCAATGAAGTCGCCTCTCCAGCCGCAGCTGCTGCCATTGATAGGGCAAAAAAGGCCAGAAGGTAAGCGCATGTTCGTGCCGCGCCAGCATCGGCAGCTGTTGCACAATACTCTGCCACTGCGAGATGCCTGACGCAGGACGAAAGACGTGCTGCTCTCTGCGCTGCTTGCACTGCGTGTAGAGCTGTGAGAGCGTCTTCCCAGGCAGCGTTTTAAAGTTCCCATGCTGCGCCATAAAGAACTCCATGCGATCCTGTTTGTTGTACAGCATCGGAGGCAGCGCATCCTCGGGCTCCTCAGCCGACGCCAAGTGGCCAAAGTTGCCGCAGGCGTGCGCATAGAAATCATCGCAAGGTTCAATTGATGCATTTCGCAGTTCCACAATTTGCTTGAGATTGCGTTTGTAGATCTCGGTGAAGAAGCGACCCGATTCCGCAATTTCCTCACTGCGCAAACTATGCGGCTTGATGATTAATACTAAGCAGAGCATTGGCAGCTGCCATTGCCAGCGCATTTTGCTCATCCGCTCGTTTGTTTTGTTCCGCTTAAACTGCGCTCAATTCCCACACACACAACATTTTCTAGGTCTAACTTGGAGGCAGCTTCGTTCGCCTTTGGTTTGCTGATAAGCGCAGCTTTGCTGGTGGAGGAGATTGTGGGGCTTCTATTGATAATGGATGCACGACTCTGGCCGCCTTGACCTTAAATATGTTTGCAAATTGATTTGAGCTTGTCGCAAATTAGACGGAAATGCGGTAAACAAAATATTGCGTATACGCACGGTGGTGCAAATACTTGACCAACTTATTAATATCAATAAAATAAGCATATCAGTTAATTATCATCAAAAAATCAATTGAATTTCAGCACATTATTGTAACAACGTCTAATCAATTCAATCAGTCAATCAAATAAATAATCTATAAGGGGAGATGAGATGAGTTATTTAAAATATACTTGCAATATATTTTATTGGAATTGTTATTCATTCAATCGCATCGAAAAAATTTTCGAAATGCAGCAAAGCTTCAAATTTTAAATAATTAAATATTTTAAAATTAATTGCTCTTATCAAGCAACTGAAAAGGAGAAAAAATACCTGTTAAGCAAATTCTGAGCATGCAAACGTAACTAAAAATTTGCTCTATACTGCTAAATAAATAAAATTACTAAGATCTATATATTTCAGAATATTTTACAAGAATTTAAGAATGTAATTAATTGCGTAAGTATATCTTAACTTGTCCTTGTCGTTAATAAGACATAAATTTTCTGCAAATACGTCAATTCACAAATCACAAATAAAACGAAACATAGAAGAAATATTTAGTTCAAGTGATTAAAATGAGATTTGGATAATCTTTAACATGTTGAGTCAGCACTCTAATCTAGCTACTTAGCTCATCATCTAGTTTTTTATTTGTTTCCCTACTGACAGTAGAAATAATTGTGCCATGAAATTAGAAAAATTAAAAACTATAGACAAAAATTCATGCAGCTTTTTAACAAACAAATTCTCCAATTTGAACGAAAACAAGATAAAGCTTTGCCAAAGTTTACTTTGTAAATTCCAAAATCTTTGATTTGTTTATTTCACTATTTGATATTAAAACACATCAAATAAACTCATTTCCTTTATTACTTTTCAATCGGAAGTGCACTTTATAAACAGAAATTGCACAAATGGGAAATGTGGAAACATTGTAAATATGAATTACAATCCATTTGTTTATGCAGTTAAAATTTTAAGCACTTTTAATATTTTTTTGATGAACTTTCAGCGCGTGTCAATTTGAAAGCAGTTTATGAATTTGACAACGTTGTTCAGCTGTGTTATAAATAAATTAATGGATTTTTGTGGAATAGTCAGCGCCGCGCCTCACTGCAAATGTAAGAGAAAAAGGGAGAGAGTGAGAGAGAGGGCGAAAGAGAGAGGGAGACAGAGAGATTCGTGGAGATATCTCTCGATTTTGTTTTGGGGCCAATGTCTGTCCATTAATTCACATTTTGTTTGACATTCCATGGCGGTGCTGTTTGAGATTATTAGTGCCCCTGAAAATATAGACAGTAGCTATATACATACATACATTCAATATATAACTATATCTATATCTGGATACATCTATGTATATATCTATATATAAACAAATATCGTGGGCGTTGCAGACACACGCAGCATGTTGATAATAAATTGTAAAACTATAGAAATTAGCTGAACCAAAGCATCCATTGGAATTAAATTAGGTATTCGATATTTACCCAAAGCTAATCAATAAATCACATTTAGCTATAGCGTACTTGTTGAGTTCGCTTCTGACACTCGATGATTGTAGCACGTCCAGAAAAAATGTTGCAATTAGCTGAGCACCTGTTGCCAGTATGTTGACCATACCCTGTAATTGTATTTAATTGGGTATGACAAAGTAAGATGAGCAGGAAAAGAATTTAAGTTCAAAGCAGCTGATTGATGTGATGGGTGGTATACTTAATATTTTAAATAGAGCAGCCTACTAATCAACGTATACTTAATATTTCTTAATAAAAATAGTGTTTTCTTGATTAAATAATTAAATACAAATAACAATTATAAATATTATTTGTAATTCATTTTAAATTAACGTTGGAAAAGGTCGTCTTAAAACTAATCTATTCAAAAAATTCATCCCTGATTTATTCCTAATTATTAACTTATAATATCTTATAATAGATATGCATTATTTGTATTTATTAGTGGTGATGATTTAAAGTTTGGTGATAATTAGTGAATACTACCCTTAGTAGTTAAAAATAACTAAGCTTATTAGCTATAAGTCTATGTTTTGTCTGTCCTAAGGCAGTCGGTACTATATAAACTAAACAAACCCAATTTTAATTGTAAATTACCTGTAAGTTATATAAAGAATATGTAAAGTATTACAAGAAATATAAAATTTAGTTCAATAAACCCTTTAAAGTTTATTTTTAATGAAACTTTGGTAAAATTGGTAACACTTTGTATTAGTTAAAACAGCAACATGCAGCAGTTCTTTCATTGATAATACCCTCTACAAAAACCACAAAATCAAAAGCAATATATATGCAAAATATGAATGAAATATCTACCTATGTATAAGAAATAAGCTGACATGAATATCAACTTTTAGAGCACTTAATTATGAGTGCTCCAATTAACAGTGAATACGCAAACGAATGCTCAAGCTGATGATAATGACGTTGGCATGAGGCGAGGGTAAATAAAAACAAACCCAAATCTGGAGAATTAAAGTCTGTTATTGGCATGGGTCGGGAATGCAAAGTAATTAGTGTTATCAGGTAAGCCGCAGATCCATAATTGAAGGGTTTTCGCGCTATAAAAAGACGCAAGAGCAGCGCACTCGAAGAGCATTCGGTGGTTTTTGAAAGACGTGCCTGGTCGTCGAGATTCCAAAATTGAAACAACAAACACGTACGAATATATGAGTGAGTGTGCAAATGAGTGCGTGAATCGAACTCGAAGGTAAACAGCTCTTTGACTCTTTGCGGACAGCAGTTAGCTAATCCTCGGTCGATACAGTTGATATTCTCAGTGTTTTCACTTTTCAGTCTCAACTCTCACTTTATTAACACACTTGCACTCACACTCGCACTCACACTCACTGTGACTCGCTGCACGAGTACTCATTATATATTTTTGGCCAAATTGGTTAAGTGGCTCGAGTGCCGGCATTCAGTTTCTCCAACATTTGCTGACAATGCACACACAGCTATAACTCGAGCTTAAGAAATTCAAAAACACATGTTGCACTTCACCATGAACCAAAGATTGCTGAGATTATTGAGCTGCCTGCTTTTGGGTGTGTAACCAAATTTCAATTAAATATCCATTTGATACTCAACTTACTTCCTGATCTTTCCTTGCAGTTAGCAGCTGTTGTTGCCAGTACGAAGGCGATGAATATGAATATCAGCGCACTTTCAATTCGGAAGTCACAACTCTTTCACCAGCTCCGATTGCTGAACCGAAACCTGCTGCCAATCGCGATATCACCATTGGACCCTGCAAGTGGGCCATTGGTCGCAGTTGCCCCGATCCGGATATCAAATACTATATCTATACGCGACACAATCTCATGGATCGTCAAAGTTTGCAGATCGATGAAACTATGGAAAAATCGAATCTTACCAGCTCGTTTTTCAATCCACGACATCCCACCAAGATATTAATTCATGGCTACAACTCGGATATGTTTCTCAATCCATTGCAACGCATGCGAGATGGTGAGTATAAGTTTGAAAGGTTAAAGAGCTTCGAAAAGAATAGAAGACTATACTCAAAATTGATATTTAGTGTCGTGATATTATGAAGACTACAATATATATAAGCAGTTGGTAAAGAAAAGATCAAGAGTTCAACTAAGAAGTTCACTATATCTATACAAATTTCTTTTGGTATACTATTATTTTAAAATCTACCTTTTAATTTAATTTTTACCTTACAAGAATGAGGTAAGGTAAGGGCTTTATTTCAAAAGCATTAAGCATTACTTCAAGTCGTCACCAATTTTAATTGATGTTGAATTCTTTAAGAAATCCTTACATTTTATTCTAATTAGTACTATTTCTCTTTAACGAAACATATATTTTATATGTAAGGCATTTATGACTATTGGCCTACAGCAATTTTAATTCTTGATCAGTTTCAAGAGAAAATAAATTCAAAACGAAATAATTCATTTTTAGCATTTTGCTGCTCAAATCAAAGTTTTTACTTGTTAATTTAAGAACTTCCATATAAATCTGGAATTACTTTAAAAAACATATCTTTAGAAATTTAAATAAATATACATGTGAATAAAAAGTACATACATAATTCAACCCCTATTTTGTGAAGTTAGATGAATTATCATATAAGATAATCATCATATTTTCTCATTTTAATGTATTTTTTTTAAAATGTGGAAATATTTGTAGTACAACATTTTTATTCGATTAATAGATAGACAGATAATTAGATAGTACTAAAAATATTATAACTCCCCTTAATATTTCCTTGACAGAATATTTGGCCAAGGGTGACTACAACGTCTTCTATGTGGACTGGAGCGTGCTCTCGCCAGGACCTTGCTACATCAGTGCCGTGCACAACACTCGTCAGGCGGGCACTTGTGCGGCTCAGCTTGTGGAGCGTCTGGTGGAGACTGGCAACACGGATATACACATCATTGGCTTTTCTCTGGGTGCACAAGTGCCCAACTTTCTGGCTCGCACTTTGAAGTCATTTAAGCTGCCACGCATTACGGGTCTCGATCCGGCGATGCCGCTGTTCATTACAGCCGGAGCTAATGACAAACTGGATCCGAGTGATGCGGACTTTGTGGACGTGATACACACAAATGCGATGGTGCAGGGCAAACTGGAGCGTTGTGGCCATGCGGACTTCTATATGAACGGCGGCATCTCACAGCCAGGCTGCACCGGCTGGATGAGTGAGTAATTGATTAAGTTTATCAATTTACATTCAAAATAAAATTGTTCTCTCGCAGATTCATTTGCCTGCAGTCATCAGCGTGCCACAGCTTATTACCTGGAGTCCATACGCTCACCCAAGGGCTTCTGGGGCTGGTCATGCAGTGGCTACATCTCCTATCTGCTCGGCATGTGTCCGGCCACGAATTATCTGCTGGAGGCGGGTGACAACACGCGTCCCAGCACTCGCGGCATGTTCCTCATCGACACCAACGACACTTCGCCCTATGCCTTGGGCAAGTGGACAGATTTGCCCACGCTGGGCGTGAAGCGTCCTCACATGCCACCGCATTCGCTGCGGCTGCCACAGCAGAACGTAGATCCACTGCTGCAGCACATCGATCAGTTTGGCAAACTCTCTGGCAACTTTAACAATCTGCCAGACGATCCCAGCCATCCCCCGAATCTCTACGAGCATTGGACTAGCTACAGTCCGCCAGTTCAGAAGGAGAAGGAGAACTTCAACTCGGTGGAGGAGCAGGATTCATCGTCAGAGTTCGAGGATCTCGACAATCGTAATTTGCAGTCGCCAGTCAATTGGTGGAATTATCGACGCAATCTCACACATGGCTATATAGATAATCATATTTTTGGCATGCCGAAGGTGCATTAATCCCATTCAACCACAGATGCTAATTCTCCTTGCCCTTTGCCCCATGTACATATACATAATTCCAGTTTGCTTACTAACTTCAATTAGAAATATTTCACAATACGTAAGCTGTGTTGCCTTGTTTTTAGTAAACCCAGTGAACACATTTTTATCGGCCATTAATGGAAAGTTCTTTAGAAAAAATACTGTAGCTCTATAAGTCATGAACATTTGTCAAAAGCAAACTACTAAAAACTAGATGTCATAAATAAAATTACATTACATAAAACCATTTAGCGCTTTGCTGACATCATTACAGAGAGAGCTGCAAATCAAGTTTCAAGTCGAGCTTTCTTCTTCAAAAATTCTGCTGCACAATTTACGGCTTGAATTCTTTTGAATATGCATAAACTTATTGTATTTTTTCATTAAAACAAAATTCGCAAATACAATAGCAGTTCGTATATATAGATAAATATATATGCTTGTATACTATATATAATTATATTTTGTATTATGTATAATTGTAAATTGTAATAAATTGCCATATAATTAAAAGTGGACTTATGTAAGATTGCGAGAACGCAACTCCTCCTTATCGGAGAAGTGCGCCTCTGTTGCATGTGAGGGACGTGAGGGACAAAAATGGGAATTGGGAAAATAACTAATTTGGAGTGCACAAAACACGACACAATATTCGCAAATACAATTCGATGGGAAACCGAAATTCTCCATTTGCTGGAGACTTCGCTACGTGATCTGATTGCATTGCTTGGGCTTGAGCTTCACTTATGTTTAAAATGCTAAGTCGTATCTTCATTTGCCGCTGACGATGGGGTTTCAAACTCATTTGCTGCAACGCTTCAGACTGGACCGCTCTACACCTTCTTCTTGACGACACGTTTGGCACGTGTCGCCGGAGGCGCTGGCGCTGCTTCTGCTGCTGTCTCTGTTGCAGGCGGTGGTGTTGCTTCCTTAACGACTTTCGTTTCTGTGGCCTCTACCGCCGTCATTGTGGCATCCTCTTCTTTTTCCTCCTCCTTAATGGTCGGCGCTACGTCCGAAACCACAGTTGACACTGGCTCAGTCTCCGCTTTAACTTCCACATCCATTTCGCGGTTCTCTGTCTCACTGGTAGCCGACATGGGTGACGGTGGCGCACGCACTGCGTCCGGATCATCGTCCTCCTGCTCGTCGGCTGTGTTATTTGTGCTGCGGCTATCCTCATTCTCTTCCGTATCCTGTATGGCAAGATGATAAAGCTTCATTTCCTCGTCTGAAATGGGCACTGGGGCATTTGAGAGCGGATCGCGACCATTTAACGACTTGGGGAATGCAATCACATCGCGAATGGAGCGTGCACGACACAGAATGGCAATTAGTCGATCCAAACCCAATGCGATGCCGCCATGTGGCGGACAACCGGACTCCAGAGCGCTCAGCAAATGCGACAGATGATCATGCGGTATCTTGAGCACTTGCTCCAATATAAACTGTTGCATGTCGCGGTCATGTATACGCATCGAACCGCCTCCAACTTCCTGGCCATTGAGTACCAAATCGTAGGCCTCCGAACGTATTGTTTCGAGATTATCGCAACTGGTGGCAAACTTATCCAAGTCATCGACCAGCGGCGCCGTAAATGGATGATGCACGCTCTCCAGCTGCTTGGTGACATTGTTGCGCTCAAACAGCGGGAAATCAATGACCCACAAAAAGCGGAAATCATATGACTTTTTAGCCTTCGCATTCTCCACCAGAAACTCATGATAGTCCAGACGTATACGACCCAACAGATTGCGCTACAGTAAAATACAACAAATTAACCTTCAAATGAAACTAAATTCATTTCAAATTCTTCACTTACCGTCTCGACTTTGGGTCCAATGCAGAGGAAAAGTAAATCGTTCTCTTCTAGATCGAATTTCTCAATAACTTCAGTGGCCACATCGTTGCCCAGCAGCTTGGTGAGTCGCTCCTGCACATCCTTAGCGAAATTGAACTTACGCACAAACAACGTGCCTGAGAACACCTTACTCAAGCTCTCGTAGTGCTTGCGAGCGGCGCCATTCCAGAATGCCTCGCTGGCACGCACCACAATGGCATAGGCACCAAAATCCTCGTATTTGCCCTTGAAATTCTCGCTCTTTTCAATGATATCCGAGACGTTGTTTAGCAGAAAACCGAAACGTGTATCGGGCTTATCGCAACCATATTTTTCCATAGCTTCCTCGTACGTGATGCGACGGAATGGCGTCTGCAGCTTGGGCAAATGCTTTGGCCACGAGTAGCGCAACGTTTCCTCAATCAATTGCATAATATCATCGCGACTGGTGAACGATAACTCCACATCCAGTTGGGTAAACTCCGGCTGACGATCCGGACGTGTGGCCTCGTCGCGATAGCAACGTGCCACCTGAAAGTAACGATCGATGCTGCCCGCCATCAGCATCTGTTTGAATTGCTGCGGACTCTGAACCAGCGAATAAAAGTGTCCTGCCTTACGTGTCGGCACCACAAACTCCTGTGCGCCGCCAGGTGTACGACGAAACAGCGTAGGAGTCTCCACCTCAACGAAACCCAAATAGTTAATCAAATATTCGCGCATGCGCATTATGACACTTGAACGCAAACGCAGATTGTGCTGCATATCATTGAAACGCAAGTCCAGATAGCGATGTGTCAAACGCAAGCGCTCGCCAGCCTTATTGAATTTCCGTATCTCAAAGGGCAGATTCTTTTTGGCCGCATTCAATATGTCCACTTTGTCGGCTTCGATTTCCACATGTCCGGTAGTCATCTTTGGATTAATTGTGGCCGCTGGACGTGGTATTACTGTGCCCTCCACACGCACAATCGACTCAATGGGCACCGCTGTATCAGCATATTCCTCCAGACCCTTTGTCTTGGGCATTATTAGCACTTGTGTCTGGCCGTAAGCATCACGCAATATAAAGAACTTGTTCATGCGCTGAAATTCCAGCCAGCCGCAGATGACAACTTTCTCGTTAATCTCATTGGACGTCAGTTCACCGCAGTTATGTGTGCGATCTGCAAACTTATTGGTATCTGCGACCTTGAGACGCGGCTCTGACGTTGCCGGCACAGCACTTGTGCTGGCCACTTCACTGGTTTCCATGGCGCTGCCGTCGCCATTATTGCTACTGGTTGAAGCGGAAGCAGCTGCTTCAGCTGCCTCTTCACTCTCGAGATCATCGATCGACATCTTTTGCAGTTTCGCCTTGGCTTTGATGGGTCCTTCATAGGCGTCATCTGGATTCAATATCTTGACACTGGTAACGCTCACTTCCACCTCGCCGGTGTCGTATTTCTGTACAGCATAATTAAGGGAAGTTAGATTTCATCGATTACATGAACTGCTTTCGTTAACTTACTAAATTAATGTTTGCCTTGGGCCTGCCCAGCACTTTGCCCACAATTTGTAGCACAGTTTGTTCTGGCGTCGAGAGGAATGTGTCCGTTAGCTATGGCGAAATTAAGTTTAATTCAAATATAAGTGAAGTTGTTGCAAAATATATATATTTAAAAATATTCAAAATTATATAATTGAAATGTTAAGAAATTAGTCATGAATCAGTTTAAATAAAATTGTTTTTTTAGTGTAATTATTTGCAAGTGAGCAGACATTGTTTAAATGTGATTCTCGTTACAAAGAATCACATTCAAATAATAAACAATAAATAAATAAATAAAAAGACGAACTTCTAAACAACTGATTCTCATGGAAGTTAAATGAAATCACATTATATACAAAATATCATTACATGCATTGAACTTTGAAAAGTGAACTTACAGATTGATCCTCGATCATGAGCTGTGTCTGACCATAGCCATCCTTTAGCTGCAAGAACTTGTTATTCTTGGTGGTTGGTATCCAACCCACCAATGTGACTATTTTACCTACATCCTCACGCCGCAGATCGTTGCACGTAATGTCGCGATTCTCAAAGTACTTCAAGATGTTCTCGTTCTCTGCAAAAAAATCAAGATCAAATTATCAAATCTGTTACTACAAAACTTACAATGCTGCTGAACTTACTTGCAATCTTGTATTCGGTGCTGGTGATACCTAGGCTGCTCTGTTGCTGCACCATGGTGCTGTAGGTGCGCTTATCGCCAGCTCGCTTTGTGCCGCTTGCCGGGAAATGTATGCTGAGTATGTCCTGCACCTCCACTTCAATTTCACCAGTGGGCATGGTTTGATTGCATGAATTCTGCGGCCGTTGCATCACCTGACCCACTATGGTCAACGTTGTGTTTTCTGGCATATTGTTCATGCGCCGCGCCACCCTTGGATGCTTGTCTTCCAGCACGACTAGTTGACAAGCGCCGCCATTGCGATCGCGCAGCTCGGCAAAACGATTGACTCGTTTCTTAATCAAGCGTCCCGACAGCTCAACAAACATGCCACAGTGGTGATTGCGCAGCTCGCCGCAACTGCGACGCATCGGCTGTGGGGGCTGCGAGTTCATGCTGAAATTACTGGCCATGGCATTCATCAGATGCATTAGATCGTTGCCAGAGATGTTGGGACCCACTAAAAATACAACCAAAAATTTAAAATCTAAACTGTTTACATAATTAGCCAACTCGGGCGCTAATTGTCGTTTCCATTGATATCGATAACGATAATACACGCACCAATAGCTGATGTAATTGATTGTATGCACTTACTGTTGAAAGGATTTGGACCAGGGCCGAAGTTATCATTGTAACCTCCACCGCCGCCGCCACCCCTATAGTTATCGAAATCGTTGTAGCCACCGCCATAGCCTCCACCTCCGCCACCGTAACGACCACCACCTCCGCCGCCACCACGATACCGACCACTCATGATCTGTTGGAGGTGAAAATTTTAAATTGCTGTATGACAAATTCAAAGAGCACGCACTTACGTGACTACAAACGGCTGCTACTGCTGCTGTTGGGGTGCTGGTGGTTACCGGGTCGCTGCTGTTGCTATTGCTGGCGGGACTGCTGCTACTAAGAACAGGCTGCGGTTGCGTTGATTTGGTGCCACTAAAAACCACCGCTTGTTTGCCGATTTGCTGTAGTCGCTGCTGCTGGCTACGCCAAATGCTTCTGGAAATTAATAACATTTTTTTTTTTTGTTTTTAATAACATCACACACGGTTTCTGCGCCTCTTACAGAGACCGAATAAATTTTTTTCACATAGCACGAGCTTCTACACATACATACATACATAGGCACGCACACGATAACGTAACCGTGTACGTGTGATTGTGTGTACCGTGTGAATGTATGTGTGGTGCCGGGCGTCGCGAAAACGCCGACGACTTATTGACCAATAATTTACAATTGATAAACACTCTTACCGCAATAATGTGACGGTTTTCGTTGACCCAATTTTGCTATAACTTTAAAACAATGTACACATAAGAAAAGCACAGTATCTATTTTCAATATCTTTTAAAACCCTGGAAGTTTGTGAAAAAACTCGAAAATGTTTTGGCTACAACAATCTAGGGGTGAAGAAACATCGATGGCACTACTGGTGTATCGATACTTTTAAACCATAATAAATATCGATTCTTATAACGCAATCATCGATGCTTATGCGATGAGCTAACAGTATTTTAACTTTTGTTTTTTAAATAAATTAAATATTTACAAAAATTTGGTTTGTTTTGAGTTAAACAAACCATTTAAAGTCTTAGAATAATAAAATTGCTCGCAGTGTTTGCTATGCCACTGTTAATCTTCCTGCTGTTAACAGTCAGCTATCATTTTTATTTTAAAATATATTAAGACGGTAGTGTGACCATCAATTCAAACCTTCAACATCAAAGTGCGCGCTATATGTAATAGAAACAACTCAATATCCATTTTCTTTATTTACATGAGCTTAAAATCATTAACAAAATGCATTAAATAACAATCAAATTGCTGTTACTCAGTACTATATGCATGTTCAAGACTACAAAAATTGATTTGTATGTGTGGCATTCAAGTTTCCTCAACTTGCAAATTTGGCTTATAAATTAAAAAAAAGTACAGACCAGATTGTGTGTGTGTGATGAATATCCCCCAAAAGTCTATATATAAACTATTGCTGATAATCAGTGCCATTAAGCGCAGTCTGGAAGTGTGTAATCACATAATCATGATAGTATGCCATAATGCACAACGGTTGGCCCAAAATAATCGATGCCCAAACAATTATATTTCCCATACGAGGACCCAATCGACGTTCCACATATTTGGATATGGCCGATAGTGGTATCTGGCCCATCATGCCCAGGAAAGCCCAAATTTTGTACGTTTGCAGGGGTACTGATACCAAATATTCATGGAAAAATGCGCTGAACAGAAAGACGATTGTGGATGCCTGGCGTGAGGAGTAACCCATTTGGACAACGGGAATGTAAAGATGACGCACACACCAACGATGCACAGGCATATTCCAAGTACGCCAGAAAGTGTCAATATTGTTGGCATTCCACCAATCACAGTAGAAGTTGCGATCGGCAAAGTTCAGCACTTCGCCCAGAGCATTTAAAAACGAATGGAAGAGCAGATAGAAAAAGCACAGCCAGGCCAAGTGATTGGGCAGCTAAAAAGATGAGATAATAAAATGTGAAAATTAATAAATAGAAAATTAAAAAAAAAAAAAAACAACAATATTAGCTTACAGCGAGTTTAAGTAGACGTTCGGTGGCCAAACCAATGTCCATGTTGGAGAACGGAACCAAGGAGTTGCGCACCGAGGGAATAATCCATTGTTGGAACAATGCCATCACGACATTGACGCCAATAAGCACCTCGAGCAGACGTTTCAAGAGGAAATGCTTTCGAACACGAGATGTTCGTGGGAAATTGAGTTCATAGCAAAGAGTGGGAGCACAAAGGAAGTACATAATATCTTTATAACTCAAGTTTTCGGGATATTGCACCAATTTGGTAACGTCTTCATCCTCCTCGCCTTCATTCATTTTTCTTTTTTCTACAAATATTTGATAACTTAAATTGGATTTTATTAATTAAGTGATGAACTTACTGAGTTCAGCTAATGTGATGCTTGGTCGGCGTTCACGTGGCTGCCTTTGATAATAAGTCTGACGACACCACATATTAGTCTGCACATAACTCCACAACTTTAGGAACAATACGGAATAGAAGAAACACACTGTGGTTGCTCCCACTGCAAAGCAACATTAAATAATTAATAAACAAGTATTTGTTATTGCCTAGCATACTCACTTATGCTAAATGCTGATCCCTTCAGATGTATAATCACCACAGGCAAGCAAACCGAAACAACAATGTTTGAGATTTGTATAGCCATGCCAAGACCTTCAGAAATTATTTCCTGCAACAAAATAGAAATTGAAATAATTATCAATTATACTTAGAAATATTAAAATTTATGTCCTATAGAAATAAACCGCTTTAAAATTTAACGGAAGCGGTGTCTGGATTTTATTTAAAAACACAAAGCATGCGCTTTTAAATATACCAATATACCATATGATGTGTGACCAGATGACAATTAACAGTGTGGTGTATTTTGGTACTAGCTCGGTGCTAACAGCTTGTGGTCACATTCGTCATTTTACTGTTTCGCACGACGGATGACGCCGCTGCTTGCTTGTTGGAGATAATAATTTCATTGTGTAGAATTTATTTCGTTATATGTTGTAAAAAACTATAGTAGTTAAAAAAGAATCAAATTAGAGGCGCAAGTAAAACAAAAGTGATATAATTATTTAATAGAACACACAGAAATCACAACAGCAACAACAATAATAAAGATGGAAGTCACCGACGCCAATTTGCAATTACTTGCCGGTTATTTGCAACAGACGCTCAGCGCGGATCCCAATGTCCGCAGGCCCTGTGAGTATGAGAGAGAGCATGCGTGCGTGTGTGCGCATACGTGTTTGTGTGCGAGTGTGTATTGGAATGCGATATAGAGAGCGAAAGGGATCGAGTGAGGTTTCGTTTTTTGTGCACGCGCGCGGGAAAACGGCAAAGATAGCTGCATTACCTCTATGCAAAACCCCAATAGTAATTAATATGTGACAACACAGCTGCTTTGCAGCAAAATCACAGCATGTTTATACATTTTCTTTTCAAGCTTGTCGCATTTTGCGATGGCAGTTTTAGTAGGGTAATAAGTAAGGAATTCTTTCCTTTGCATTTCCCTTGTGGAATCAACAAAAAACCCTTTTGAGATGTTCTCCGCAATTTATTTTCTACTTAACAATATGCAGAAAGTAAACAATTATTGTTTTCGGTTACAGCGGAAAAGTTGCTGGAGTCAACAGAACGCCAGCAGAATTATCCAGTGCTATTGCTTAATCTCATTGATAAGGGCGATATGGACATGACTATTCGTGTGGCGGGAGCCATTGCATTCAAAAACTACGTAAAACGCAATTGGGCTGCACACGAGGACAGCGATGAACCCGATCGCATACACGAAAGCGATCGCAATACGATTAAAACTTTAATTGTCACACTGATGTTGCATTCGCCAACCGCATTGCAGAAGCAGCTAAGCGATGCAGTGAGCATAATTGGTCGCCATGATTTCCCTAAGAAATGGCCACAATTGATCGATGAAATGGTAGAAAAATTCGCATCGGGTGACTTCAATGTGATCAATGGAATTTTGCAAACAGCACATTCACTCTTCAAGCGCTACCGCTACGAATTTAAATCGCAAACGCTCTGGGAGGAAATCAAATTCGTACTCGATCGCATGGCAAAGCCATTGACGGATCTGTTGCAGGCTACCATGCAGCTACGTACAATGCACGAGGGCAATCCAGAGGCCCTAAAAGTCATTTATAGCTCATTGGTGTTGGTCAACAAGGTGTTTTTCTCGCTCAACTCGCAGGATTTGCCTGAATTTTTTGAGGACAATATGAGCATCTGGATGGGCGCCTTCCTGCAGCAATTGGCTGTGGATGTGGCCAGTTTGCGCACCGATGACGATGAGGATGCCGGTGTGCTAGAGCACTTGCGCTCCCAGGTCTGCGAGAACATTTGTCTCTATGCGCGCAAATACGACGAGGAGTTTAAGCCGTACATGGAGCAGTTTGTTACTGCAGTGTGGGAGCTTCTGGTGAAGACCAGTCTGCACACAAAATACGATGCGGTATGTGCAACATTAAATAAGTTCTTAAAGCTCCTTACTCATTTCTCTATGATTTTTAGCTTGTCTCGAATGCTTTGCAATTCCTCACGGTTATTGCTGAGCGTCAGCATTATCATGGAATCTTTGAGAATCCCGAGATCTTGGCTCGAATTTGTGAAAAGGTTGTCATACCAAATCTGGACATTAGACCCTCCGACGAAGAGCTCTTCGAGGACAGTCCTGATGAGTATATTCGTCGTGATATCGAGGGCTCTGACATTGATACACGCCGTCGTGCTGCCTGTGATTTGGTCAAAACATTGTCCGTGAACTTTGAGCAAAAAATCTTTGGCATTTTCGGGCAGTATATGGAAATCTTGCTGGGCAAGTACAAGGAAAATCCCGCGGCGAATTGGCGGTCTAAGGATACAGCAATTTATTTGGTCACATCGTGGGCTTCACGTGGCGGCACACAAAAGCATGGCATAACCCAAAGCTCAGAGCTTGTGCCGCTGCCGCAATTCTGTGCCGAGCACATTGTGCCCGAGTTGGAGAGACCCAACAGTAAGTATACATATGGACATTCATTTGATTTTCCCTTACTAATTTCACCTTTATGGACAGTTAATGAGCTTCCCGTGCTGAAGGCAGCAGCTATCAAATACGTGATGGTCTTTCGCAGTCTGCTTGGGCCACAAACTTTGGCTGGCTGCTTGCCACAGTTGATACGCCATCTGCCTGCTGAGAGTATTGTGGTGCACAGCTATGCGGCCTGCTCGCTTGAGAAGATTCTAACCATGCGTGATGCAAGCAATTCGCTCTTGTTTGGACCACAAGTTCTAGCACCACACTCGAATCAATTGGTCAGCGGATTGTTTGCCACGCTCTCTTTGAGTGGATCTGCTGAGAACGAATATGTGATGAAGGGTAAGCACAAGTTGCGACTCCTAAGAAACTTGAACTAACTTAATATTTCAACTTGCAGCCATTATGCGTAGCTTCCATGTGCTGCAGGCGGCTGCCATGCCTTTCATGGGAGTGGCGTTGCCGCGCCTCACCGAGATACTAACGTTTGTGTCCAAGAATCCGTCGCGACCTCTTTTTAATCACTACCTCTTCGAGACGCTGGCGTTGTCTATCAAGTAAGTAGTCCTAAATTATATACACTTTGAAATGTATTTGATCTTCTTTTCTTGCGTTCCCAGAATTGTCTGCCAAGCAGATGCTTCAGCGGTCAGCTCTTTTGAAGAGGCACTCTTCCCCGTTTTCCAGGGCATTTTGCAACAGGACATTACCGAATTTATGCCCTATGTATTCCAAATGTTGTCGGTGCTCCTCGAAGTGCGCGAAGCCAGCGGTGCCATACCAGAGCCTTATTGGGCGCTATTTCCCTGTCTACTGGCGCCACCACTTTGGGATCGCAGGGGCAATGTGACGCCCTTAATTCGCTTGCTGTCGATATTCATTAAACAGGGCTCCGCACAAATTCAAGCGCTGGGCAAACTAGTAAGTCATGAGATGCTAACTATAGGATTTCATTTACTAAACTTTTCTTCATCTTTAGAATGGCATTTTGGGAATCTTCCAGAAGATGATTGCATCGAAGGCCAACGATCATGAGGGCTTCTATTTGCTGCAGAATCTGCTGTTCTATTATAACGCCGCCGAGCTGCAGACGAGCATGCGTCAAATCTTTGGACTGCTTTTCCAGCGACTGTCGCTTTCGAAGACTGCAAAATACTTGAATGGCATCATTGTGTTCTTCTGCTTCTATGTGGTCAAGATTGGAGCCAGTCCGTTGTTGCAGCTAATCGATGAGATACAGCCGGGCATGTTTGGCATGCTGTTGGAGCGTGTATTCATCACGGACATGGCTAAAGTTAGCAAAGACTTGGAACGCAAAATTGTCGCTGTGGGTGTCAGCAAACTGCTCACCGAATGTCCCGAATTATTGACGGGACAATATGCCGCTTATTGGCCACGTTTGCTGCAGGCTTTGCTCGAGATGTTCGAACGCCCACCCGAGAAGTTACCCTATTTGGATGGCGATGCTGCAGGCGCAGGAGGCGACGCAGTTCCAGGCATTGGTGTGGATGCCGAACCCGGTTATCAAGCAGCCTTCTCACAGCTCAACTTTGCACAACCCAAACAGGTGGATCACCTGGCCGAAGTGAATGATGCACGACAATATTTGGCCAGCTCTTTGGGAAATCTATCGCAGCGTTCGCCTTTGGCGAATTTGCTGGCACCGCTCGCCGCGGAGAACAAACAAGTGCTACAAAAATATTGCGATCAAGCTGGCGTGCGCATTGCTTAAATCATTCAATACGCTTTCGGATGTCATACACCTCGCACACTCATAAACACACACACACATTAATTAATTGTCATGCCGAGATTCGTTTAAAACTATGTCACGATTGTAATCAATATAATATATATTCATGTTATGTTACGGAGATCCACTCCATATCCATATAACCCACTGCTGTGAATTTTTTTCGGATTTATGGATTGCCATGAGAATGCTGTCTACAAAAACGGATTTTCTTCTTTTACAAAAAAATCGAAATTCTAAATTTGCAAAACTATATTTTGTTGGCATCGGAGTCTCTGAATCAAAAACGTGCACTGTGTTATATGATGCGCAAACTAATCCAGGCAATTGGACGCCGAGTAAATCAACTAGGCGGTCGCAATTTGCAGAGTAAGTTTAAAGTCTCATTGCAATGTTATTTATGTTAAAAAAAAATAGTATATACTTACCAAGGCAAGTCCCTTTTCGACAGCCAGGCACAGTGATATGTGCACCATAGAGTCTGAAAGGGAAAAGTGTTTTAGTTTTAATATTATATTAAGTCTCAAGTTAACTCACAAATGATTAGCAGCAAGGCATTGTGTCCTTCGCCCTCGTTGCGTCCGCTCAGAAAGAAATACCAGTCAATGGGATTGACGCGTATGCCATATCTTAAAATTGGTTATACTATTAGTAAAAGTTTTCTAAATTTGGTCAAATTATACCAGGTGTGTTAGTTGAAGTTTGCCGGTTTTTTCGATAAAGAAAACACTTAATTCTCAAGGGAATGTGAAAAATTTTTTATTCAAAGTATTGACCATTGGATTCTACACATTTCGCCCATCTTTCAGGCAAATTATGGATACCATTCCAAAAAAACTTTTTTTCTTTTGAGGCAAACCATTCGACGAGCCATTTTTCGACTTCTTCAAAGTTGGCGAAGCGCTGCTCTGCCAGTGAGTGTCCCATCGATGCAAAAAGGTGGTAGTCGGACGGGGCGAGGTCTGGAGAGTACGGCGGGTGCGATAATATTTCCCAATCAAGTTCTTTCAATGTGTCCTTCACCAGTTTAGCGGTATGAGACGGCGCGTTGTCATGTTGCAAGATAACTTTGCCATGGCTTCGGGCCCATTCCGGCCGTTTTTCGATCAACGCATTATTCAAATTGATAATTTGTTGTCGGTAGCGATCCTTATTAACTGTTTCACCAGGTTTTAATAACTCGAAGTACACCACACCACACTGGTCCCACCAAACACAGAGCATTGTCTTACGGCCAAAGCGATTCGGCCTTGCAGTCGATGGGCCGGACTCACCAGGTGCAAGCCATGATTTTTTTCGCTTCGGGTTCTCAAAATAAATCCATTTCTCGTCCCCCGTAACAATTCGATGCAGAAAAGATTTCCTCCCGAATCGTTGAAGCAAAATGTCACAAACTGTTTTTCGATTTTCCATATGTCTATCGTTCAATTGGTGTGGCACCCATTTCCCATACTTCTGGATCTTTCCCATGGCTTTTAAACGTTGGCTAATTGCTCCTCGGGTCACATTCAGTGCTTGTGCCAATTTTTCTTGCGATTGGGTTGGGTCTTCATCCAATAATGCCTGCAGTTCTTCGTCTTCGAACTTTTTCGTTGCACCAGGATGTTCATTGTCTGTCAAATCGAAATCTCCACTTTTGAATTGACGAAACCATGTTTCACATGTTCTAATCACTGGAGCATGTTAACCGTAAGTTTCTACTAGCAACCGATGAGCTTCAGCTGCTTTTTTCTTTTGGTGAAACAAAAAAAGCAACGAGTGCCGCAAATGCGACTTACTTGGAACGAAACTCGACATACTCACTGAGGTAAACAACTATGACGTTTTTATTTCGACGGAATGCGACTTGTGTATTTTTTAAGGTTAATGTCAACAGAAAAACATGACACATATGCCGAATGATACAAATGTATATAGTACTGCTAGCGCCATCTAACAGTCAAACCGGCACACTTCAACTTACACACTTACTTGAGGAAATTTTCTAGACCCAAGCGCAGGCCACCAATGCAGAGCAGCAAAAAGCCCCAATTGACGAGACCCGTAAAGTTCGTAAAGCCCGAGCTCCAGGAGAATAATGAATCGCGGGGACGATGTATGCTAGAAATTAAAATAGTGTTTAAATAAGTCTTAGGGCGAAAGTTGTCAACTTTTTTAAATAGTTTCTCCTATAAAATTATCTTTCAAGTTTATGATCCGATCGTGAAGAAATCTTCATATTCATGATACTCTCTAATCTATTATCAAATGTGCAGTTATGAAGATTGTGGTATACCATTTCAGTATTAATACAACAAAGTTGTATATATATTCCTGACTAATCTTTCTGTATAAAAGGTACATTGAATAACTGCCAAGTTTATTTTCCGATAGTAAGCAAATGAATATGCTAAAACGTTGGTATAAAACCTCATTAAAATAACATCTTGCATAAACAATGCAAAGTTCTGGAATCTTTTAGATGATGGCATTTATAGAATATAAAAAAATATGTATATAATTACTCACTAAAAATAGATACATATGTTAGGAATTCTTTGCTTACGATCTGTCGGGCTGTGCCTTGCGCTGTTTGGCCTCCTTGTTGGAGATCTCCTCGGCACGTGTGACACTCTGGGTGCGTCGATAGCGCAGCTTCTTCTCGCTGGTGCCATTTCCGTTCTCATCCTTATCGAGCACCTTGCGATACTGCTGCAGGTCAATGGGATTGCCGTGTTGATCGAAGAGGTTCTGCGTCGATTTGCGATTTCTTAGATTGGTCAAATTGTGTTCGGTTGCCGAGGCAGAGCGACGAAGTCGCTTCATTAATCCTCCGGCGACACCATTTTTAGATTGCGATTGTTTGTTGTTGTTGTTGGCTGGTGGCTGTTCCTTGGGGTCTTTGGTTGTTGTCATGGTTCAGTTCAAGTTGAGTTGCTGGCCCGGCTGCTTGTTAAAGCAAAAAACATTGATTAGATTGCAATTCCAACTGAAGTGTTGCCTACATTTTTAAATACCCACAGGCCGGAAATCTTATCACAATTTTATTTTTTTTTAAATTGCTTTTTTCGACACTAAAAATGCAGTACATTCTATTTGATAAGCGAAACATTTGCGAACATTCTTCAATAAAACTTATCAAGAAGGTTTCGCTTAACTAATCCGTCAGATCGATGCGATCGTCGTATCAATGCAAAACGATCGCAAAACTGGTTTAAAATTAACTTGAACTTCATTATAATTATCATCATTATAATAACCACAGTTGTTACACAATAACTTTGCAAAGTCAAAGTTCATTTGTGTACGTGAGAGTCGCTTGAGGTAAACCGATATTGTATTTACATAGCACACACAGCACACAGAGAAACGATCATCTGATCGCGTTGCGATCACAAAATTACAGTAGTACACAGGTAGCTTGAACTGTGATAAGCTGTTTGCTAACGTTGATCGCAGGCGATCAGGCAACGATTAGTTGTTACTCTGTACTAGCAGTTTGACACTCAAACTCAAGGTGATCACAATTTGAATTACAAATGAGCCATATTTATTGGCTAATACAGCAATCATTTTGCTATTCTTACATCGCGATCTAATGACATTAGCTTACAAACAGAAAGTGCTCAAACATGAGATTTATTGTTAATCAAATTTTAATAAAGTTGTTATCTTATTAAAATTACATTTATAGTATTCTAATCATACAAATCTAATGGAACCGTTCATATTCATACATTTTTTAAAATCTAATTGAGAAATAATTGAAGCCCCATGAGCCGGAACAATGAAACATTTCTTAGTCGAGCTTAAATACGATTTTAAACGAATTTCAAGCTCATTAAATTTGTGACTTGTTTTTTTATTTAACTTCTTTAGTTGCTTTTAAATATGCTCACAATTTGAGAACAGAACTTTGTTCTGAGTGACTCTATGGCAGGTGGTTTCTAAAGATTAATCAAATGCAATGTGTGCCACTTAACGAAATGCTCACTTAATTGACTCGACTTGACACTCGCCACCAACTACTATACATATGTACATCTGTATATTATAGTATACTTTATGTATTGCGTTGAGAGATTTTAGTTTGCGCGCTACGTAACTTGTTTATTGTTTATGGCGAATACTAACTCAACAAACTTTGATTAGACTTTAGTTTTATTTAAAACAATTACTCAAATTATTTCTGGATTAAAAATAGTGTGAGATCAACATTGAATCACAGTGCGGCTTTTAGGGGTTATCGCAATTAAGAAAATGCTTAAGCAACAGCGTTCTACGTCATTTATAGAAACCATTAAACAAAACAAGAAATTGATGTATAAATGTTATTTCACTTTTATGATGCGTAAATACTCCTCTGATAAGGATCTGTGATAAATATCGCAGCTTATCGAGTTTGTATTTCGTACTTGACTTATTTTGTTGTGCTCTGATAAAGTCCAAAAATGTGCCGAAAAAGTCACAGTGTAATTTAAAAAAAAAACCTCGTGCATTGAACTGACTTGCATATATCACAAATATGTAAATATGTATGCACATGGTGACTTTGGAATGAGGACTTCATGGCTTCTTTCATGCGTACAAAGTGTATGCGTAATGAGTCAAGTCATCGTGACGCGTCGTTATGATGAGTTCTGAGCAGCAGATTAACAATTTGATGTGTAATTATTACACCCTGAACCGCAGACTGCGACTGTATCTATATACATACATGCACATGCATGTCGACGAAGCAGGAAGAAGAAAGCAATCATGCGGTTTTTTGTTTTGTTTGTATTGAACTTTTCAATTACTTGCAAGGGCATTGACATTCTGCTATCGATATCTTGATATCGGTGATCTTCCAATAAAAAGAGCACTGGAAGTACACGCTTTGCGCTTACGTAATTTGTTGAGTACACTTTTTAGTTTTATGCAATTATTGGATGCACATGGTCAGCTAATTACACCGGTAAACCGGTCGAATATTTTATATTGGCGGCCAGAACTGCGTTGTGGGTAAAGTAGGTCAGTAATGCAATGTCAGAGATGAAGCGTCGACGATTGGCCGGCAATTTTATCAGTACAAATTTCCAAGTAGACGTACATGTGTATTTAGTACATTTCCAACTAGAAGCACGTAGTACATTTCCAATCAGCCAGCCAGACATGTCTGTGTTGAGCAGAGAGATTACAATGTAAGCGGATGTTATATACAAATGGTCACACTAAACAACGAAAAATACAATTTGCCGGCTTATCAGCATTTTAGTACTGTGCGTTGCTGACTAGCATCGAAATGTGTGTTATCAGCTGGCGGCCTGACATTTGCCCGATAAACTCTATGCATCATTGTGTCTGCTTTCTAATTGGGATTTCAAGTTTACCAATTGGCAAAGCCTATGAAAAAGGCACATTTGTCTCGCTGTTCACTCTCTCTCTCTCCCACTATTTTCGCTTGCTCTCTGTTTGTGTTTTTGCGGATCGCTGAACCTGTTTTGTGCTTTAGAAGTTTGTTTGGTAACTTGTTGTTTTTGCTGTTGTTTGACAAGACGCCACTACCGAAAAAAAAGCGCTGTGTGTATTTCAAATATGTACATATTTTATTTAGCAGACAAATCAAGGTTAAGCATATACACACGCATCAGTCACTGACTGATCAGTCAGTATATCCACCACATTTTAGTCACACTGTCAAAGTCCAAAATGTGCGGGTGAGTTGCATGCTACTCATTTGTTTTTATCACTATTATCTATTAGACAGTGTTTGAGTCATAAAAAAAACAGAGGCAAAAGCTACACGTGTTTTTTGAGTTGTTTTTGTTGCAGCCGCAAATGTGTTTTAATTGCAAGCAACCATGAGAAAGAAGCGGATAGAAAACTGCAACATTTTACACTTGAATGCGCCTTGAACGCTCACTCTCTTTCTCTCGCTCTCACATTTGCCTCTCTTATGTGCAAACAAAAGCGAAACCGAATGAAGTAGAGAACAAAATACGAACAAACACTAACAACACCAATATTTTTTATTAGCGGCTAGTAAACAACAACAAATCGAACATTTCACATTATTTGCATAAATTGCTTCATCTATTGAATTAAGTTGTAGTACAATTTTATTGGAATTTGGACTTTAGTTAATTTACACACTTGATTTAATTTAATGTTTTATTTTTTGTCACCCACGACGACGCGCATGAAGCTTCTTCTGCTCGCTTTGTTTTTTGTGTTTTACCGTTCGCTTCGACGACAAATTCTCAACTGTTGCTGCTGCTGGGAAAATCGAAACAGAAATAAACAAAAACGCGAGAAATTGCAGAGTGCTGCTGAGTAGCAGCACGTTAATAATCCAATCAGTGGGGGAGCGAAAGAGAGCGCGCGCTCACACACAAATATCCAGTCTGATAGCGGCAGCAAAAGAGCGAGAAGCTCGCTTGCGATCTGTTGTGTGGTTTGTGTCTCGGCTAAAGTTTTTAGTACTTTTAGCATATGTCGAAACCATTGAAGATACATTTGAAAATGTAACGGCTGAATAATGTTTGTATAAATGTTTTTGTTTATTGGTCAATTATTGCACACTTAAATAACTAAAAAACAAAGAAATCGTTAATAAGTTAAATTAAAAATACAATACGAACGAAGACTAAACAACTAAAACTGATGCTAGATCCATGCTGATCTTAAAGCTTATGTATTTACAATTGAATGTGTTTTTGTGTGTGTTTAAAGAAGTTGCTGATAGATTTGGTATAGAGCGCAGTTTTTTAAGAAAATAATGTAAAACTAATGTTAACGTTTATGTTGCTGTTGCTGCTGTTGTCTCTCCGCTGCCTGTTGATCTTCTTCGTCGTCGTCGTCGTCTTCGTTGTCGTCATCATCGTCGGGCGATAGGCCCTCAATCAAATCTTCCAAGTCATCGTCTCCATCATCGACATCATCGACAAATTTATCGATGCGTTTGAGTAAATTATGTTCGCCATCTGACGTTTCATCTTCACTCACATCCAGTTCGCCATCCGCCAGCAGCTCTCCCTCTGCATCAGCCTCTGCGCCAGCCTCCTCAACCTCCTCTTCTTCATCATCATTGTTTTCGTCGTATTCCAGTTCATCTTCCCCTGCTGCTTGTAGCTTAATGCGGGACTCGGGCAATTGATCATAGTCAAAGACCTGGCGAGTGGCACGCGGCGGTTGTTCAGGTTCCGTGCTCGTCGCGATCTCTGAACCATTCTTGACCTCAGCCCCCTCTTTCTCCTCCTCGTCTTGCAGCTCACTCTCTATGCTGCCTGCATGGCTGCCAATGCGCGGTTCCGGCTGCTGTGGTATCGGTTTTGTCACCACCGGTTTAAGTCGCGTTGTTGTTGGCGCCTCGCTGCTAGCTGCAATCTCGTGGGCATCGGCAAACATGTTATCTAGCAGACTGAGCAGATCATGCACGCCACTGGGCGGCGTATTTGTGGTCGGGGAATCAAGCTGGAGCAGAGTTGGCCGAGGAGTTGGCTTGGCAGATGGAGTTAGGGTGGGACGGGGACTGAATGAAGGATTTAACGGGGGAATTGCACTAGGTAGAGGACTTGGACTGGCCATAAGATTTGTCAGGGGACTGGGACTTGGCGTAGGTTGCGCACGAAGACTTAAGCTGGGGCGGGCACTGCTAGCTTGAGTTGGCTTTGCCGTCGTTGTTGTCGTTGTCGTTGCTACTGACTTTGGGGTCGTCTTAATTGCCGCGGTCTTAGGGGTCAGAAGCGGTAGCGTTGCGGTCTTCTCTAGAGTCGTCGCAGGCTTGGGCGTCTTCTCATTTGTTTCAGTCGCCTTTGCATTTGTCTTAGGCTTCGTCGTGGACGTTGTCGTAGTGAACGGCAGGGTTTTGGTATGCAAATGCTTGACCTGATAGGTCTCCACAGTGCCGCGCTGTTCATTGGGATCCGCGATGCGCACCACCGGCTCTCGCTTTGAGATAACCGGCACTATCTTGGGACTGTGGGGATCCAATTCGTTCTGGCCATAGGTTTTCACCTTAGAGTGACCCTCAATAATAAGATACATGGGACCTAGCAGTGGTTTTGGCGGCTGTTTGTAATGCGAAAAGAGCGCGTCTGTGGTTAATTCCGGTGCCGGGGCCACTGTGGGTCGTTTTGCCAGGTTGCTTGTCTGCGGTATCATCAAACGGGAGCTGGATGGTGTTGTCGACGTCGTCACCGGTCGCATTGTAGTACTTGATGATGTGCTCAACGTTATGGGTCTAAAGCCAGCGGTGACAGCTGGTAGCATTGTGGTGTGCGGTGTGATATATAGCTCAGCTGGAGGACTGCTCGTCGTGGGTGTTTCTATAGTTGGTGGACCCGGGACAAAGGTGATTGGCGCATAGGTCAGTGGAGCGTAGGTTGAACTAGGCAGTTGCATATGCTGTGGTTTTGTGGTGCCCATCAAGTACTTGGTGGCGGGCATGGTTGGCTTCATGCGCTGCTTTATTGTGGGCTTCACCAGCTCCTTTTGCAGCAGCTCATGCAGCCAGGGCTTGCGTGGTGCTGAATGTATGGCATTGGGCGAGCTGCTGCCGCTTTGTGGTCGAGAAAAACTGTAATGTTGCATGGTCTCCTGAAGATGCGCATCGTTGTAGTTCGGGTGTTGGGGAGAGGAAGAGTACCAGCTAGAGGTCGCCATGGAAGAGGAGGAGGGACTGCTGTAGTGGGGTTTGCCTGACGTGGATGGGGAGGAGCCCATAAACGGAGCACTGTAGCTGCTGCCCATGTTGACGCTCATGTAGGAGTTGCTGCTGGGTGAGTTCATCACGCTGTGACGATACTCCACGTGGCTTGGATTATGAGCCTGGTTCATGACCATGCCATGTCCCTGCGTCTGACTTTGAACCATTCCATGTCCTTGAGCCTGACCCTGAACCATTCCTAGTCCCTGAGCGGGGCCCTGGACCATTCCTAGTCCCTGAGCGGGGCCCTGGCTCATGCCTAGTCCCTGAGCCTTCATCATCATAGGCGGCGGCATGAGATGCGTGTGTGGCATGTGTTGTGGCTGCTGCATTGGTTGTGGAGCGTAGTAGCTGCGTCGGATTCCCGTGTACTTGGGCTGCTGAGCAGCATAGGAATGGGACGACGGATGCGGCGAGGGATGGGATGAAGGATGAGGCGAGGGATGGGATGAAGAATGAGGCGAGGGATGAGCAGAGGAATAAGGCTGATGCGAGGGATAAGATGAGTAATGTGAAGACTGTGACGAGGGATAAGAAGAGTAATGCGAAGATTGGGAGAGATGTGAACCCTTTGAGGAGTACATAGCTACTCCCGACTGCTTCACTTGTCCGGTTCTCAATCGATCCCGCTCATTGGCCATGCCCAGCAGCAGTATTTCGCTCTTGGTCTTGTTCCTCAACAAATCCCCCGGTACCTGTTGTCTTGTGTCCTGACTACTCGCATTGTTCTCAGCCCAATAGCGAACGCGTTCCAGCGCCGGCGGACTGTAGTCATAGGTGGGATCCTTTTGCAGTGGATCGCCATGTCCGAGTGGACGCCACTCGTTGTTGTTGTTGGGGTCCAAGCGAGTGGCAGCTGCAATAAATGAGAAGAGTGAAGAGAGGCTGACTCAATTAAACATGAACAGTTTTAATTGCCACTCTGCAGCATCAGATGCTGCCCCCCGGCCAAAGACTAAGATGCATATGCAGCTAAGAGAGCTAAGAGTGTGAAGAGCGTTACAAATCATAACTCGTTAAGGTGTTAACAAATGTTTTTACACCGTCACCTCGAACATCAGTTGGCGAGGCAGCTATAAAATTGAGCAAATTCGATTCGAGTACAATTTTCTGCTTTTTGGTTTCTAGAGAATTTGTTAATGTAATGAAAGTTGTATGCTAAGAGTTTAATCAAAATAGATTTGTCTTTGAAGAGGTGGAATTTTGTTTAGAAATTATCTTAACTTCACATTTATAGCATCCAAATTACTTCCCTAAGTCCAAATATCACTTCAATGATTATCTCACTTCAATATTGGTGTAAATTTATTATGATTAGTTTGATTTCGATCTGCTAAAAAAACATAAGTTAAGTTGTTTAGGTTTCCAGCTTAAATATGAGCTATATTCATGATCGCTTCAAGTTAACCTCGCTGCAATTTGTAGTCCATGAACATAATTGATTTGGCTGCCAGTGGCAAGTGCAAGCTACAAATACCTCGGACCGGCCAAGTGTGGGCCAAGACTAATGTCGGATCAGATCAGAGTGGGAGTCGCTCTTGGCGATTCAATAAAGCCAAAGTCATAGTTCAAACAGAAAGACCGTTGGCGCCCACCTGCTTGCCACAATGATGGAGTTGGGGAGTAGAAAATCTCACTTGGCGTAGTGTAGGAAATCACAGTTGGTTGATCAGCTGCCAATGGCCAATAACAAACAGCGTGAGTTGATTGACTGATCAGCAGAGACTGATTTTTGGGAATTGGCAATGGGGAATGGGGAGGCAGACTGAGGCGTGGCTCTGGCAGCTGGCCAAAAGTTATTAGCTGAAAGCAGTCAAGACGCTTTCCATTCGAAAAGCAGCTAAACGTGAGCATATGCAACAGGAACTTATTGCTAATACTTCATTGGTATTGTCAGTCAGGGAGTTGCGGCAAAAAATAATTTTTTTAGAGGGCGTCTCCAGGAACAAAAAAGAGTTTTACTTTCAATTTTTGTTTTTCCTTATTGCAAACTCTTATTTTGCGTTGATCTAAATGAAAATGTGCAATTATTATCAAATTCAAATTTTTAATTGAACCAAACACTTTTTTTTAATTACACGTGTTGTGAATACCAATTGAAAAAGGATTTAATCTTTTTAAATTAAAAACTTCCAATTAATAAAAACTTTTGTTTATAGTAAATCTAAATCGTAGCTTTACTACCGTTTTTAGACCCAAAATGCGATCTAATAATCATTTTACAATTTGGTATTTCAATATGAAAACTTATCCAAGTTTTTAAAAATTTTAAATTAATAAAATAGCAATTTTAAAAAGTTTTCATTTACAATTAAACGAAATCATTTTGCTTAAAATAACTACAAAAAAAGAATAGTTTATGTAAAAACAGTAAAGGAAAAAAGTTGAATTGCCTAACAGTTTTTTTTTTCATAATACAATTATAATATATTAATTAAATTTGCTTTACTTTCAAGTCTTCCGCCTTCACTCTCCTCTCTCCTCAATTTTCTGTCCTTGCATAATTTCCCAGTAATAGTTTTCACTTTCATTTGCCGCACCACATTAAAATAGCGCGCATGATTGCGTTAAAATTGTTTGCATCTCCTAATGTTGGCCATTAAAATTGCGCCTCTCTGCTCTCCCCACCCCACCCCACTCTCTTTAAGCCCCCGCTTATAGGTGAAGCAACTGATCAACTGGATTTCTTGTTGTGGTCTATTTGCGTCAATTATGTCGGCATTTGGTGCTGGCCACAAAATCAAAGTGCAAATCTTTCATATTTGCGGCATTGCAAGCAGTTCATTGCCACGCTGCCCCTTTCCCTCCCCTCGCCCCTTTCCCTCTCTCCATTCAGCTCTTTCGCTCATTGTCTTTGCTCACCTGCTGCTGCTGTTGCTGTTGCTGTTACATTGGGCGTCACAATAGCCAAGACATTCACTTCATCCTGACGATTGGCAGTCTTCACGCTCGCCGTCGCCGTCACCGTTTGTGGCAAGACCTCGAACACATCATCAGGCAAGGCGCAACAATGGTGCACATGCCACAGCAGCATGCAACACAATATTGTTGCCAAATTGTTGGTTTTGTGCCGTTCGCTAATCATCGTGCAGCAACAATGCGGCTTATCTGTAAATGAAAATTTCGGAAATTTGAAAATGTAAATTACGCCTTTAAGCTGATTCCTGATTTCCCGATTCGATTCGATTCGGTTCGGTTCGCTGGCGATTTGCCAAACAAAAGACTGAGGCAACGTAAGCTTGATTTGCACTCTCTTAAACAAGTCTTTAAACGCAATGTCTAAGTGAATAATTTCATACTATTAACGTGACTCTTGCACACATCCTTGTGTTAAGCTGTATTTTGGGTGAATTTGCAAAGTTGTTTCCTCGATTGTTTGTCAAGGCTATTGAATGATCGAACAGTAGTTGTCGTAAAGTTTCAAGTTAAAATTAATTGTCTATGTCTTTTATACAAGTAAAGAATGAAGTTTTGTACATTTTAGTTTTTTTTTAATGAAATTAATTGTAATTAAAGTAAATACGTAAATTTTTAGCCTCTTTTTATTTAAGGAAACGATTTTTGTTCATTGCTTTGATATACTATAAAAGCTAATTAAATTATCCGTCTAATATACTGTAATATACTATAAAAGCTAATGAAATTATCTGTTTAATAAACTTTTTTAAAATTGTTTAGTTTTCATTAGCTCTTATAGTATATTATAGTATATAGATAATTTAATTAGCTTTTATAGTATATTAAACTAAAAATAAAGTAATAATTATTCATTTAATTTTGGTATTCCTTTAAAAAATAATGTATTGAAAGGAAAGTTGAATAATAATTGATTAATAGGATAACAAAAATGACTATTTTAATAATCACAAGCACTTTTATGATAAGAAATACACTTATTTTTCAAAGTTCAGTAAATTATTATTTTTATTGCATTATAAATAAACACTCAAGTAAACAGACTGCTTAAAAAAGTAATTGAGAAGTTGCTGTCATTATTCCAAATAAGCGATTATTATGATAGTCTTAACTAAATATACATATTGGAATCTATATTGCTATATATATAATATATGTAGCTTTATCTTACAGCAAAGTGAGAGACGAAAGATAAATAAAGAACTGGCAGCAAAAACGTTGAGAAAGAGGCAGAAAGAAGACCGGCCTTTAACTGACAACTTAATTAAAAGCCATCTGAAGATGACTTCGAGTCTTGCGCTTGGATCTTGATCTTGGTCCGCCTTCAGTTTGCATTTGGGTGGTCGCATTTCAAAGGGGCTTTTTTTGGGACACATGTCCTTAGGGTTACGTCTGTGGCCATCAACGAAATGAAATGGAAAGATCTCGGATCTCGCGTTGCGTTGCGTTGTCAACGTCGATCGCCAAATGAAAGTGAAACTTGTGCACAATGTTTCTGCTTCACTTTTTTCTTTTTTTTTTTTTGTTTTGGGAACATAAAAAGCAACAGCAACAAAAGCCAGAGTAACAAAATTTGCATTTATTTTGCAGCAGCTCCGCAGGTTGTCGTTGTTACTGTTGTTGTTGTTGCTGCTGCTGATGTTGGGGCTGCTGCACGGCGGCCAAGTTGGCGGCAATCGTAAAAATTAACTTGATTACTACACGCATAAATAAAGCCATTAAATGGCAAACATCTCTTTGCACGGCCGGGCAATTAAAATCAAATAAAATTCACCGACAGCCAACGAATCCAAGCCACCGTAGAAGCTTCATTATATCGGCAGAGACGTGTCGATAACAAAAAGCGATAGGCATAAAAGAGAGTTATCGAACGTAAGGGAAAGAAGCGGCCTCTCTCTCTCTCTCATTAAACATTACTTCTATAAAGTAGGCCTCTTTTTATTAACTTGTTATTTAATTTATATGATCTCGTTACCATTTGTTTTACATAATGCATTTAATTATGCATAAATTGTGTGTTATTTAATTTTGAATTTTATTATGTTTTTTCATGAATGAGCTTTCAGCTGGTCGCGTTAAACGAGTTTCTGCCGAGAGTGCAGGAAGTGTTGTGCGCTAATGTTTATTATTAGTAATTGCTCTTATTGTTAACACTTTTTAGATGATCTAACTAATAAGTATGTTAATGGGTAAACTATGTATGTAATTTTGAGCTCTAAAAGCGATCGATAGCAAAGCAGTAGAATTATGTAAGGGAATGTTGCGCTGTAATTTAAATGCGCCACATAACATTGGCATAACCAAAAGAAATCGTGCATTAACATGCTTGAGGCGTTAACATATTCTTTTTACATTGCCCTTTGGTCTGTTAGCTCTGTTAACTTCAACAGCTGAGTTCTATAGCAGCCAGCAATTCGTGAATTCTCCGCGTTTAATATAAATAGGTGAATTATAGGGCAAAGAAAGCAAATTGGAATGCCAAATATCAAGCTGTGCTTTTAATAATTAACATTTAATTGACACATTTACGCCTAGTGTGTTGGCGCTTAGACATAAGCATAAATGTAAACAAGATTAGTGTCTGTTTTGCTGTTTTATATGGGCAATATTTTCAAGAGTATTCAATGTACTCGTTACTCAAATACTTTCGATACTTAAAGCCTATCGGCAAGTTAATCTTGAAATGCTTAAAAGCATCACATTTCATCGGCGTCTTCGTCGACGTCTGGGCAAATAAATGGCCCAACCCAATGCATTGGGTTGTTAAGTGAACGCTTAAGCCAATGAGCCGGCTGTGAATGCATTTGAGATCGTAGTAAAACAAAAACGAAAAGAAATAGAAAAAACAAAAACAAACAGACCAATAAACATACAAACAAGCGCAACGGCAGCAATACTTGTATTATCAACAACAACAACAACAAGAGTAAGTGACAAGCTAAAACCAAAAGATTCATTCAAGTGTGCGACACTTTTTATGCGTGAAATAAAAAGCGACCACAACAACACAAGCTGGGATGCCAACATGGCAGCGTATTAGCAAAGACAAATACTAATTGCAGCTAAAGCAGCAGCAACATTTGCTGCAACTTGCAGCAGTTTTAGTTGTTGTTGTTTTTTTTTTGTTTTTGCTGCCCGGCAGTTAATTTCATTTAAAGAATGTCATCTTCACTTTAAGTGAAAGATAAATACACACATACACTACGACAACAACACAAACGCAAGCACACACTCAAAGTAAATCAACAGTTGCAAGTGTTTGGCATTGTCTCCTTTTCCTTCAACTTCAACTTCATCTCGAACAGTTGGCGCTTTGCCGCTGCGTATGAGTGATGTTTGTATTTTGTTGTAGTTGTTGTTGTTGTTGCTGCCGCTTCTGCTGCAACTGCAGCTGCGTTGTTAGCTTACGAGGAGCGTCTTAATTCTTTGCGCAAATAGCGTTTTGCACATTCGATTTCGCTGAGATTGCAACAACAATCGCAGCAGCGAAAACAGTAAACAACAAAACACGCACAACAATCGCCAGCTGCAATTGGATTTGTATGTGTGTGTGTGTGTGGATTGTGTGACTACAATCGACAGCATCAATTATCGATAAGCTTCTTTGATTACTCGCTCTGAGAGCTACGAAACCATCCTAAACAGCCAGCTTTTGAGAGTGTGCAAAAATTAATGGAAATAGTTGTAAAATAGTTTGCAGTAGAATTATTTGTTTAAAATGCTTCATTTATCAATAAAAATTTCAATCTAAAATCTGATTTGACTAATTCGGAAATTGCTCAGATTTAATATTCAGGATTTATTCAACTTATTTTAAAGTTTGTGTGAAAAAGTCTTAAGTTTTTTAAATTTTTAAATTCCAATTTTAATTTCAAATAATTTTTGGAAATAAGCAATACATCAAAATTACTTTTAGTATATTCATTCATTCATGTTGATCTGATGAACAACCTTTATAGGCATCTAATAATTTAACATTTTCAAAGTAGAATTTGCTTGGATTTTGTTTTTAAGTAACTTTACGTAGGGAATTTAAAAAATTTGTATATATTATGGTTCGAATTTCATAATATTCTTAATACATAGGTTTCCCTCTTCGCAGCAACTTCACCCAATACAAACTAGCATTATTTTACATGAAATTTTTTTATAATCTTGCATCATCTTTAGCATAAAATACCTACCATTCAACGCAGGCACTTGGAAATTTAGTATAAATAAAAATTGGCAGTTTTTGGAATTATCCTTTTATATGTTTTGTTTGCTGAACACGTTGTAAAACGTTGAAATTATCCTTTTGTTATTTTTGCTGAACACTTTGTATTGTTTAACATTAATATTTGGCAGTAATTGCTTAATTATTGTCACTTCACTCTGTTTTTGGGGGCTTTAACCGTGGCTTTTAATTTGGCCCATTCGCAAAGGCAAATTCAATTTCAATTCGTATTGCAATGCCAAACATTTCATTTCATTTCATTCAGTATAGTAAATTTCACTTTTAAAGCGGTGACGACGAGTCACACTTTGGGCCCGGGACCGAGAAGACTCGAATCAGTCATTCGCACCGTTTTGTGTGTGTTGTCGAGAGGAGCAGGAAACTCGATTGTTGTCGATGTCGAAGTCGATGTCGATAGCGTTGCTGTTGTTGCGGTTTTTGCTGCGTTGCATCCGTTTCAAAACGCGTCCGTTTGTTAACTGATTTCGCGTTGTGTTGGCCAAAACTCAAATTCGAAAACTGTTTGTAAGAAGCGACGTCGCTGCTAACGTCGCTGCCAGTACAACGAACCAGACAAGTGGCCAGACTGCCACCAGACCAAATACTCAGCCCTCTCTCAGCTCCCCGCTTCACTACAAAAAAAAAACTCAAACTCCAGGCGAGACTGCGCAATTGGCAGCTGCACTTGTCGCTGCCTCAGTCGCCGTCAACGGCGCTGCCAACGCTGCCGCTTTAGCGCTGCCACTTGCTGTTGACCACAGCGAATCAATAAACATGCGTCAGCGTCTCTGTCGACGTCGACGTCGCTGTTAGCCGGCAAAGTTGTCGTCTTTTCGCTTTTGTTGCTACCTTTGGCTTTAGCTTTAGCTTCAGCTTCAGCTTCGTCTTCAGCTTTAACTTCGGCTGTGGCTTTGATTTTGGCTCTGTTGGCATTGCTTTTTTGCCGAGTTGTTTCTCAACTCCTGCTCTCTTCTCTGCTGCCCGCAAACAGACTCACTTTTCACTACAACTGCAACTGCAACATGTTGCTGACTAACTGACTGACTGACTGCCTGAATGACTGACTAACTGATTGACTGACCAACTTGACCATGAAGTTGTCTCCAACTCGGATTATCAAATACAACAAACCGGAGATGGTATATCGCATCGTACAGTTGCCAGATCTGGTAAACAAACATATATATTTTAGTAACTTACTTATTACAATATGGATTATTACAAAATTATTATATATTAAGAAATATTTTGACGGAATTCCTATCAATTTTCTTATCATCAAATCTGGTTTTTCTTTTTTGATAATCGTGGATTAAAAATAATTATTTAGCTATAAAAGATTTAAAAAAAGTTTTACAAATTTGTATATATATATATATTTGTATATATATAAATTTAAATAATTTACTACATTAATGTTTAAACAATTCTGTCATACATTTTATATTTGACTTTAATTAAAATCTTATTTTCCTTTTATTTTCAACAAAATAAATTTAATATAAAAGAGTTGTAAAATTTGTTATCAGTACGTAGTAATAAAAATATTATTTTCAAAAAAAACAACACAAAAATAAAAAAATCCAAAAATTAATTTGAAATATTTATATTTATTAAAAGTTTCATATAGTGAAAGATATTTTTAACTTTTTTTGTAATTTACAATTGCTTTATTTAATTGTAGCTTGTTTTATAAAATTGTTAGCATTTAATTTTTTTAAGAAATATTAATATATATTTAGCAGAAATTTGACATGACATTTGAATCCATTCTTATTAATATTAAAACTTTTAGAAGCTATGTTTTCTTTTTTTTAGTTTAAAGTATTTATTATCTTATTGCAGCTTGTTTTATAAAATTGCTAATATCAAATTTTGATTTATTTTATGTTAGGTATTAAGTACTTTAAAACCTAAACTACTTTGTATTAATATTGCTATACATACTATATAAAATAAATGTTCATTTCATGCACCATTTAAAAAGCATTGTCAACATTTTGTGTTCTATATTGATTGTGTGATGCGAGTTTGCAGTTGATATTGCGTGTGTCATTGTTGATTTTGCTATCTGGGCGGTCAACGCTTGATGAACTTTCGCTTTTGTTGCATGGCCAACAACAATGACAGCAACAATTGGCATGTTTTGTGTGTTGCATAAAGCGAGAAAAAATGGGGATCTTTTGACGTTTGACTGAGAAAACATTTCTTTGGCGCTGAAATTGAAAAATATGTTAAAAGCTTAAGGCAGTCAGCAGCAGCGGCAGCAGCAGCAGCAGCAACAACAAGAAAAGTAGCAGCAGTCAAGTGACAACAACAACAACAACAGCAACACTTGAGAGTCAGTGTGACAGTCGAGTCATGATGCCAATGCCAGGGTTGTGACTATTGTTGATTTGTTGTCGTCGTTGACGTTGTTGTTGTTGCTGTTGCTGTTGGGCGTGTGCGTATTTGCAAAAGAGTTTTGTGGCCGGCGAGACATGCATAAAACTTGTAAAGCCATTAAAAGCGCTTACAGTGCCCAAACAGCAACTACAACAACAGCGTACAAAACAATCAAACAATATTGTTGTTAGTTCCCCATTTGATATTGCTGCTGTTGTTATTGTTTATTGTTGTTGCTGTTGTTGCGAGTGCGCGGCTCATTAGCTTGATGTGTTAATTAAAGCGAATGCTGCAAAAATTTCGAATAACTACAGCAACAACAACAAAATGACTGCAAAAGACGCTGCCAAAAACAAAAGACTTAGGCAACGAACTTGCCACAATGACTTTCACAAAAGAATGCAAAGCTGTCGCGTTAAATATGACATTGACTGACTAACTGACTGAATGATTGACTGGCTGAATGAGTGAGTGACACGCCCACAGCAACGTCCGTTGCCCAATGAATCTTCAATGGTCCCTTTTTCCCTTTCTCCGTCTATAACTCTTTCTTTCTAATAATGTTTGTTCTATATCATCTCTATCTCTCTTTTCAAAGTTTACTCTCCCTAGCTCGAATCTTTTTCATCCACATCTTTCTCCTTTTTTTTATTGCAACTCTTTTCCTCTCGCTCGCGATCATCGCGTTTGTTGCATTTGTCGGCTTTTGTCTTTGTTGTAGTATGACAAATAAATTTATGCAGCTGGCAACTGGCAACTTTGCTTGCAACTCTGCTTGCACTGTGGCGCCCCTCTCTAATTAGCGCTTGCGTGTTGCACGGTCCATGCTCCATCCTGCCGCGCGTATATAAATCGTATCAATAAATTTATTGATTTCAACTGTTGCCGCTGCGCTGACTTGTTGAATATTTTGCCAAAGCGATTTATGTGTCGAGCATGCAAATTTGTTGTTGCTTTAATGAACATGTCGCCATCATGTGGAAAGAGTCATCACCACACGCACCGCACTGAATGCCCCCCCTCCCCCACCCCACTCCATGCTCAATTTCTTATTAGGCAGCCAAAAACCTTTCACTTGGTCTCTACGAACATTTTCACCCACAAAATATTTTGTTAGTAGCATATTTCCGGGGCAGCCATAGAACACTTTCAACCATTTGCATTTGGGTTAGGGACAGTTTCAGTTTCGGCCACCTGTGTTGCATTTGTAAGCAGGCGAAAATGGCGAACAACAGAGTGAAATGTTGTCGCTTTTGTCGCTGTTGTCGTCGCCCATGGTGCATGGCTAATTAGATAAACAAATTTGCTGGCGACGCAACGAAACGAACGCTACATTGTTGCACGCATTCGAAATTCGAATTATTGAAAAGTGAAAAAGCAATAGCAACAGCAATATTGCTTACAGTTTCTAAAAGAAAGTGAAAAGGCAAACGTACGCTCACAGAACGCACAGTGCGAACGTCAAGCGTAAAGCGTAAAGTGCGCCGCCTAATGGCCATCAACGTGCAACGTTTGCCACTAGCTGCTTGCTGCTTGCAACGTGCAACGTACAGCGCCTTAGTTGGCTAGGACCAGCCAGACGCAGATCAATCCCAGAAAGAGCTGAATGCGTGTCACGACACTCGACACGTCAAAGCCATTAATCATTAAGCAAATACATTTATGAAAGCAAAGTCAAAAGACTTTTTGAAAAACAAACTAGAAAAATATTAGGAATAAATTAACAATAATAAACGTAAAACACTCTTTTCACATTTTTAAAAGAATTCCTTTATTTGACATCTGTATTTTATGCGTATTTCTTTCAATAGAGAATTTTTTAAATATTTTTTGGGTTTTTAAGAAAAAACGTAAATTCACCTAACATAATAAATAGTGTAACTGATATAATTTTAATACAAAATAGAAAAGAAAATATTCAATTTATAAGCTTATTTATAAAGAATTCACAAGTAACTGAAAACTTTGAAGCTAAACTTAAGTAAAACATTTAAAACCAATTACATAGTTTTTAAAAATCTTTTCACTGGTGCACTCCTTATTGCTATTAGTTGTATAAATTATAGACTTAATATTATTTCGAAGAATTAATAAAGATTTTTCATTTTACAAACAAATTAACCTCTCTTTTTACCCACAGTAGTAAGTAAGTAAATATAGAAAAATGTTTGAGAATTAGAGTTCAGATTATTTACTTAACTTTACAACACCGAAAAGATACTTTAAATATTACTACATTTACATTAAATGTATGATCTTAAGTTCATATATTATAAATATTAAAAAAAATTTAAAATCTTTGGCTAGAATTGATAATTTTACAATGGATAATGTTTAAATTATTAGTTTTCTTAGTCACTTTCATATGCAGAACTTAATTTATTCTGATAATTTCTAGGCTTTTTTCTTTCTGTTGCGTCTTAAAATATTAATGAAAAGTTCGGTTTCGAAGCTTCAAAGGCCGTTTACAAACTACTAGTTTATGTCTGTGGCATTTTGCAACATGTCTGGAGATGGACACGAGCTCATCTCTGGCAGTCACTGCTTAATGCCACTGATCTGCAGCTAAAGACTGAGAGCTAAAGACAGAGACTGAGACAGCGATAGAAAGAGCAATTGAAGCAGCGTGAGAGACAGAGACTGAAAGATGGACAGAGCCACAGTCATTCACAAGTTGTGATGCTAAACAAATATGACTAATTATGGAGGAACTGAGACTGCGACTGGAACTGGAACTGAGACAGAGACAGAGACAGAGACTGGATACTCAAGATTGGAGGTTGGAGACTGTGACTCGGTGACTGGGAGTCGACACTAAACAGTGCCACATAATGCGATCGTCGTCTTCGTTTCGACGTAAATGGGCAGAGACCGAGACAGAGGCAACAACTTGGTAGTTGTAACCAGTTGAACATAAAAGCAGCCAAAGCCACAGCAACAGCAACAGACACAACAAACACCCGCAATTTCGCCAATTCGTGGAAAAAAAGCAAAACAAATAAAATACAAATACAAATGTGGAAATACAAATGAAAATAAAAATACAATCTACAATTGCAGTTGGCAATTTCAATGAATGAAATGCGTTTTACGCGCAGTTTTCACTGCTCCGCTAATCTGGCTGGCTTCCATCTCCCTCTCATCTCTTCCCCCTCTCTCTCTATCTCTTTAACTACTGCAGGTTTAGGCGCTCCAAAGAGGCGTGGCAACCTGCTGCTGCAGCAGCGAGTCGGCAAACTCTTTGAACCGCCCAAGCCAAAGACTCTGCGCTGGGGCATTGCGCCAGTTACGTTGATGGCCGAGGATTTTGTGAACGCCCTGAGTGTCCTGCCACCGCAAGAGCACAGGATCACAGCCTGCGTGGATGCGTATCGATCGCAGAGTCTGGAATTTGCCGATCGCCATCAGGTGCCGAATGTCTTCACCAGCTTCGAGGAACTCGCCAGCTGTCCAGAAGTGGGTGAGTATTAACATTGTAATTAAAGGATAGAAAATACAAACTATAGGAAAACAAGAACGTTAATTTATATTGAGATATAATTTTATAATTATTAATAAATATATAAGAAATATATAAGAAAGTCGAAAGTGAATAGTAATTCACTCTAAATATACCATAGAGTGTAAAATATACCAGTTTGTTCGTCAAAGACCGTAGTAAGTAAGCTTTCAAGAAGTAGATTGAAGGAAATATTAAAATATACAACTCTTATATATATTCTAGTAATAAGCAACGAATTATAATAATCTAAACAATTACAATTGTTTCATTTAATAGACAATTTTCAAATAATAATATATATGTATATGTATGTAGGTTTTCTTTTGCTCTGGTCACATTTAATTAAAATGTAATCTCGGCACTCTAGCTGGCATTTTAAAATGATTAGTATCTCCCCTTGTCCTCCGCAGATGCCGTTTACATATCGCCTTGGAATGGCAAGCACTGCGAGCTCTGCCACCTGATGCTCAACCATGACAAGCACGTTCTCTGCGAGCAACCCTTGGCCATGACTGAGCAGCAAGTGATGGGGCTGATGGACAAGGCGCAGGCACGTGGTCTCTTTCTCATGGAGGGCATCTGGTCGCGTTGCACGCCCGCCTATCGCATGTTGCGCGATCAGCTTAAGCGGCAGCAGCTGGGTAGAGTGTTTCATGTGGACTGCAGCTTGGGCTGGCCTATATCCAAGGATCAGATTGACTATACGGGCTATGCAGGCGTCACGAGGGACTTGGCTCCATATGCGCTGCAGCTGGCGCTTTGGGTTTATCGCGCGGTACCGCAGTCGATGCGGGTGAGGGGCAAACTTAATCGACAGGGCGTCGATGTGGCCAACACCATTGATGTGTACTTTAGCGACAATCGAACGGCGCGCCTGACACTCAGCACACAGGACACGTTGAGCAACGAAGTCCAAATATTTGGGGAAAGAGGCAATGCTAGGGTAAGACTTTAAATAACAAAAGTAGTTTTACTCAAGCAAACTTTACTACTCCTTCTTCTGCTTGTCAGTTGAACAACCTTTGGTGTCCTGATCTCTTGGTGTTGCAAAATGTGGACCATTCGTTTACCCTGCCGCAGTTAAAAAAGCCAAACACTTACCACAATCGCATTGGACTCTGCTACGAGGCACAGGAAGTGCGTAATTGCATCCTAGCGGGACGTACTCAAAGCAGCCTCTTTAGCCACAATGAGAGCCGCTTGCTGTCCAACCTAACCAATCAAATACATGATATGCTGGGAGAGCAATGGGAAAAAGTCTTGGCACTAAAAGATCAACGAAAACAACAACAAAAAGTGCAGCAACAAAAAGAAAAGCAAGAGCAATTGCTTCGACAAGAAATGCAGCAACAACAACTTCAACAAGTCGTCTAAAAACAATTGAAAGCTCTGCAGAGGAGATAACAAAGCATGTGCCAGCTAAGCACAGACTGCAACCAGCTGCTAATGGCGACCGAAGAGTTCACAACAACCCCAGCGTAGACTTCAACCAGTCTGTAGCTTTTTTTAAACAGCCGTTAAGTAAGAGAGGCTGGTACGCAGTTCACAGCAACTCCAACACAACTCTACCTGCTTATCTTGCAAAGCTTCTTGAACAATCTATTGCGTTGTGGCTGCGAAATCATGCGGAGCACATCGAACCTTTGAGAAAGACCAAAAAAAAATAAAACTGGTCAGTGACTAATAGTTGAGGCGGTTTCCACAGCAAATTACAATAGCAATTTTGTTGAGACGTATACATAAACAATGATAAGAGCGAACAAAAAAAGCTTATCACCGGCATGGCGAGTAAACAAAGATGCATTTATATAAACAAATGGGCAAACAATTAAATTAAGAGCTTTTCCGTTAGAGCGAAAAGGGAAAACTAGGTCGACGGGCAGGGGCAGAAAATCGAACGAACAGGCGAATATATAATACATACAATGTATATATAGATAAATATAAATGTATGTATATGTGTTTTTACATACTTATGTGCGCCTAATCACGTCGCCTGCTTTGTTTTGGTTTAGTAGTTTGCCATTTGAGTGTTAACGGAAAATTTGTGGCAATGAGCCGGCCAGTGACATGGAAATGCAACATGTGTGCTTTGCCTGCCTACTTGACTAGCTGGTGATGCAATTCGAAATGCAGTTCCAGGGACAACTGCAGTGCCACCCAAGTCAAGGGTTGCTAACGTGGCCTTTTACATAAGAAGAACAAGAGCATGCTTGCAGTGTGTTGTGAAAACGTGTGTATTATGAAAGCAAAATTTAAATTGTCGAGGCAAAAATATGTTTGACGTTGTCATTGCGTTTTTTTTTTTTGTATTTTTTTGTTTTTTGTTTACCGCGCATTTTGTAAACACAACACAAATAAATTGCGCAGCAAAATTTTGCTGAAAGTTTCGCTCTCTCTAAAGAACTTCGAGCGAGAGAGAGAGTATTGGGGCAATGACAATTGACAACCCAGTAGTGAATGACAACTAGAAAATTCTAGAGATCTCAGCAAGCATTGCAAAAGTGTCATTGGCTACGACAGCAAGCAAAAATAATTTGTGAGAGAAGCATAGAATCTGAAAGCAGCAAGCACAAAATTCTATTTGAGGTAAAAATTTGTGTAATAAAATTGTGAAATATAATGTAAAGCTACAGCAAATTGTTCACAGGGTCTCCAGTTTTGGGAGCAACGAGTCTGAGAGTGCCGGTCTGCCGCCGCTCTTGCTGTTACAAACAACAACAAAGCGTCGACAAAAAGCTCGTGGTGTGTATAAAAGCAGGTGTCAGCTGAGCACATAAAGTTCAATTTCCATTCGTGTTTCGCTGCGAGAGGACATCGAAGTAAACCCAGCATATACCAAAGCAACTACAACGCAAAAAAGAAAAAGACAAATACTCATTTAATTGCAATAAGAAAGATCTCAAAAGAAAGCAAACATGTCTGAGGCACACTTTGATGAGTACGAGCACTACAACTTTGACCATGGCAAGCACATCTTTTCAAGCCACAGCGGCAAGCAGCGCTCCAAGAAGGAGGCCACCGAGCACACCAATCACTTCGACCCCTCTGGCCACTCTAGAAAGCTATTGACCAAGCTCATGAACACCAACAACAACAAGAAGACGGTGAAAAACTGATGTACAAGTCACGCCAAAGCGCAGTCGACACAACAACACACACACAAAAAAACTTGAGCAGACGAGTGCAAAACAAAAAAAAATACAAAAAAAGGCGAATATTGAAGTTTGAAAAATCAAAGCAAATCAAAGAGAGGAAGAAGAAAGAAGAGGCGAATAGAGGAGAGACTGCTGCGCCAGCGGCGGCAGCTGGCACTGTCGGCTCTCGCTGGAAAACTAGAAAGAAAAGGAAAAGAAAAGAACACGCTGGAATTACTTATTGCATAGTTCTAGTTTATAAACAAATTTTTTCCTAAACTTAATACACTTACAGACTTATAATTATAATTTTAAGCTTAGTGCGATTCAAATATGAAGTTTGCTTTAGGTCTAACTTATAAAATAAAAAGAAAAACACAAACTACTCGCAATATTTTAATCCGATGGGAACATTATTTTGCAGCGCCTTTTGTATTGGAATTGGAACCCGAACCGAACCCACACACACCATCACCAACACACACGTTTTCAAATGCATACATCGAGGCAAAAGCTTTGTGCGACGTTTATACTCTTTCTACTCCCTCCCCCACAGCGTGTTTGTACGTGTGTGCAAGTGAGTGCATATTTATAGCCTTTTAGTTGAACTCATTTGCACTCAACTCACAGTGCCTTGCGGTGATCATTAAGCACGTCTCCCTTTGTTTAGCATTATCTACAAAACTGCAATGTAAATATCGTGTGTGAGTGTGTTTGTGTGAATACACACATGCGTACACATATAAACATGCGATCCGTGTGATCGACGCGGAAATCTCCTGACCTTCCATAAACAGTTCATTCAAACTACTCGCTCAATTATTTACAAATATTTATCTTCCGTTCGCAGTGTAAAAATTATTCGCTAAACAAGTATAGGGTGTCTTTTTTTTTATATTTACATATTAACAAAGTTTATTAAATTTTAAAAGACGAATTATCAACATTTATGTTGTTTTGCATTACTCTGATTTAATTAATTATTATAAAAAAAATTTCTTACATTAAGACGGTTATTGAAAGCGCTCTTAAGAACGCCTGCATTAGAGAGTGACCATAAGCAATTTTCTAATTTAAAATATTTAATAATACTGCAGAGTTGATTATTCTTACATGCAATAACATTTTGGTATATTTTACCCTAAGGTGTGGACATCATAGCAATGAGCTTTTGCATTACCACTGCCTGTCAGCTGTCACATGTGCGGCACAGCGGCTCAACAGTTGTGCAACTGTTTCGGATATTTCGATGTGTTCTATTTGCTAAGCAGGCTAGGTTGTAATCCATATAAAAATCATAAATTTTTATTTACTTTTCACTAAAAAGCACATTCAAGTCACAGTTCATATTTGCAAAATTCATTGCAGTGTTAAATTATTAGACAAAACGTGAGTAAAACGACACACACGCCACACACCAAATGCACAATAAAAATCGATCAATATGTGGAATGGGGCGACAATAAGTGAGAGTGATAGAGGAGGAGGAGGAGGTGGTGACAAATCGCAACGCAACCGGCACACGGTCGCTGATCGCTTTTTAGTGTGAAATACTTGTTGTTGATAACATTATAAAACTATTACACAATTTTAAAAAGTTTCTCTGTTTTGCAGATTTTATACACACGCTGCACACTACAAACACTCCAATTGGAAATTTCCCTAAAAATAAGCAAAAATGGCAACGTTCCTTAATTTGAATTCGGTAAAGCTTAACAAATGGCAAGTTGCGCTGCTCCTGGGCACTCCACTGGTCATTGGCCTGGGAGTGTATGCGTTCCGTAAGAGCGGCAACAAAGACGACACAAATGCGACAACAAATGGCGGCAAACAACCGGCAACATCGACGACAAAGTCAAAGAAGGGTAAAATTGAGAATAAAACGTTATCCATTGATGGCACCGCACCCGATACGGAACTGGAGCGAAAGAAGAAGTCTGCTGAACTGGGCGAACAGTTGTCGCCGCTCAAGGAGGCCAACAACTACAAGACGGAGGGCAACAATTGCTACCGCAATGGCAAATACGATGAGGCCATCAGTTTCTATGACAAGGCCATCGATAAGTGTCCGACAGAGCATCGCACTGACATGGCCATCTTCTATCAGAACCGTGCTGCCTCCTATGAGATGCTCAAGAAGTGGAACAAAGTGAAGGAGGATTGTTCGCTTTCGCTGGAGTATAATCCACGCTATGCCAAGGCGTATTATCGAAGAGCACGTGCCCATGAAGCAACCAAGGATATGAGCGAGTGTCTGGATGATGTAACGGCGACCTGCATCCTGGAAATGTTTCAGAACAACAATACGATTGTGTTTGCGGATCGTGTGCTAAAGGAGACGGGTCGCCTCGATGCGGAGAAGGGCATGCGTGAGCATGTTCCTGTGGTGCCATCGGCAGCCTTCGTTAACACTTATATGCGCTCATTCATTGCCGATCCGCTGCAGCTGATGGAGTTGCCAGCTTCAACAACTGATGCCCCATTGCGTGGCTTTGTGCGCGCTCGCAAGGCGTTCGATGCTCAGCAGTATGATGACATTATTGCCGCCTGTACCGAGGAAATTGAATCATCCGAGTCGGATGCACAGTACAAAGTGGAGGCGCTCCTCATGCGCGGCACATTCCATCTGCTGGGCGGCAGCTTTGCAGACAGCAAAAATGACTTTGATGCCATACTGGCCAATGGTAAGTTTATCACAATTTTTAATCACAACAATTATTTCACCATAGTTTAAAATATTACGTCTGTATTATGATATTTTACTTTGTTTGCGTCTATAATGATTAATTGAAAATGTAAAATTCAAATTTTAAAGTAATTTAATCAATTTCGAGACCAGTATTATAATTTTTAAAATCGCAAATAATTTTAGCAAGCCTTAAACTTTTTTTTAACAATTTAACGAAAGTGATTCATTTAAATCTTAATCTTTTTATTTCAAATCCTTATTAGAATTATTACAAAGGGAGTTTTATTATATAATAAGCGACAATTGTAAATTAGTTAATTGCATATTCCTGCCATACAAATCATTAATTGGCTTCCTCATCCTTTTCAGCTGATGCCGATCCCACGCTGCGTGTTTATGCTTACATCAAGCGTGCCGCACTCTTCATACAGACGGATGAGCGTGACAAGGGTTTGGCCGACTTCCTCGAGGCGCAGAAACTGCGTCCCGACAACGCAGATGTCTATCACCAGCGTGCCCAGATCTTGCTGCTGCTGGAACAGATCGATGAGGCGCTGGTGGAGTTCGATACGGCTGTGAGATTGGCACCCAATCATGCCATCGCCTATGTGCAGAAATGCTATGCGGAGTATCGTCTGGCGTTGATGACCAACGATCAGAATCGCTTGGGTCGCGTGATACGCGACTTTGAGCTGGCCATTGAGAAGTTCCCCGATTGCGTTGAATGCTACAGTCTGATGGCGCAGGTGCTGGCGGATCAGCAGCAGTTCCCGCAGGCGCAACAGTTCTACGAGAAGGCCATGAAACTGGCGCCCACAAATCCATCGTTGCTGGTGCATCAGGCCATCATGATGCTGCAATGGCGTGGCGATATCGATGCGGCTGTTACGTTGCTCAATCGTGCCATCGAAGTGGATCCAAAGTGTGAGCTGGCTTACGAGACGCTGGGCACCGTGGAGGTGCAGCGAGCACAGCTGCAGCGAGCTGTCGATCTGTTTGAGAAGGCGCTGCTCTATGCCAAGAGTCAGGCGGAGCTTGTGCATGTCTATTCCTTGCGTAATGCGGCGCTGGCTCAAATCAATGTGACGCGCAAGCTGGGCATCGATATGAACACCATTTCCGCCATGGCGCAGTCCGGTTTCCTTGCCCAGCAGGGCATGTAAACAATGTGGTGGAGATGTGGTGTGAAGATAAAAGATGCGGGCATTTAACGTGTGCTAATTAAGTTGCAACGAACCAACAATAACTTCTCCCAACAACACGAACACAAAACTTATAACCATAAAACGAAAACCAATCCCACGTCGAAAAATTGTTATATAAAAGATATGGCAAATCTTTGTTTTAGTTATTCCCTGTGCTCCTAGTTTTAGACCGATGATAAACAAAATGAAAAGTCGATCGAACGCATTCAATCGATCTGTTAAGCGTATAACATAACTACTAACTATTCATTATTATTATTAATTCAACTAGTTAAAATATCGTTAGCCTAGCTTTAAAAACAAACAAAAACAAACCAAACAATATATGAAAAACACACATTTGTAATTAATGAACAACTGGTTGCAGTCGATTATACGACTGCACATCGCCCGAAATGTAACCGGCGCAGAGCAACCACAATGCCGCACGAATGCTGCCCACAATCTCATACTCCGACTCCAGTTGCTGCAGCAGTGGCAACAACAGACCCGGCAGTGATCCAAGGCCATTGGAGATGCCCATCAGTGTGCCAGCGAAATTGGGACTCATGTCCAGGGGCAGCAGCTTGATGCCCGCATAGTAGGCGCCAAAAGCGAGAACACTCCACACTCGGGCACTTTGCTGTTTGTCATAGACTAGATACATGGAACTGCTCACAAAGACCAGCCAGGACATGAGGCAACGCGTCTGTGTGCGATTTAAGATGCCTCTTGCAATCAGATAATCGCTGAGGCTGCCCGAGGTGAGCGAAGCCAGCCAGCTCCACAGATGCGGTGCAGTTACGCTCAAACTCGACTCCAGCTCTGTCCACAGCGTGCTGCCCTTGGACTGCAGTCGTTGCAGCATCTGTTCCAGCTCTTGTGCCATCTCCTGCTGATTCCAATCGTGTTGCATATTGGCCACAATTAGCGCCCACATGGGCGCATTCATCAGCATGTTGCTCCAGGGCGCTTCTTTAGTGTCTGTTGCTTCAGTGTCTGCTTCTGTGATCAAAGTGTCGCTCACCTGGCTCTTGATGTACTCACGCTCCGAGCTCTGTATAAATGGCGATGCATCTGGTTTGCTATAGCAGACGAGAACCTGAAAGAATATATTAGGAGGAATCTTTAGGAACATCCAAAATATACTAAGGTATTTACAGTGTTGCAGTTTACAGTGCCTTTTTTGAAGAATTCTCTAACTCAATTAAAATTAAGTAAAAGATTTTTTTAAAGTAAGCTAAGAGCGAAACGGAATAATTCTGTGAAAATGGGTTAGACTACAAAGTAAGATCAATCAATTTTTGAATTATTTTTTAAAAGTTATTACACTGCCCCAATTGAATAACTTTGAATGAAAAGGTTTTTGAATTTAATTTCGATGGACTGCAAATGTTTGCAAGTTTTTAAAATAATGTGTCTACCAAATGAGAAAGTTTCCTGAGCTTTCGACGATTCTAAGGAGTTTTTTAATAAAAAAGATTCTAAGCTTTTAAATTAATCTGACTATAAAATCTAAAATTTGGATTAGTCTAGACTTTACTAATAATTATAATAAGCTTTCAAATCAAAGCTTATTTATAGGGAGCATCTTAAAACAAATTTAAAATACATTTATGGCAGCTAGTGGCTAAACAAATTTCAAGTAACGTGTAATGAGAAATTGCTGGCATACTTACAAACCCGACAAACCAAAGCATGGCACCGCCACCGACCACATAGAATGCCACTGCCCAATCCTCCTCACCCAGAGCCAGTCCGTTAACCAAGTGAACAAAGGTGACGCCAATTTCGCCGCCACTCAGCACACAGCTGCAGAGCAATCCTCGCTCGCTCTCGGGCACCCATTTGGCCAACAAAGCGCTAACCGCTGGAAACGTAGGACCTTCACAGAAGCCAATTAACAATCGCAGTGCCATCAAGGCGCCAGGACCTCCATGACGCACTATGGTTGGAGTGAGCAGCGTGAGGATTGCCGAAAATAATATCGAAGATCCCAGTATCCATTTGCCACCATAACGCTCCGCCAGACGACCACCGGGAATGTGTGTGAGCATGTAGCCCGCATAAAAGGAGGCGGAGACAAGGATCTGCACTTCTTTCGTCCACACATCGGAGCAGTTGGAGGTGGTAATGACGGGTGCATGGAATCGTTTCTGCTGCACTTGCTGTTGATTTGATTTCAGTTGATCTCTTCCAGCTCTTAGTCTTGTTTTAGGTCGCGGTTTTTGAGTAGTTTGCACTGTTTTTCGGTTCTCTTTTCTCGATGTCGGTTTCACAATTAAAGGAGTTTTGATAGACTTCGCCTTCGACTCGCTTACAATGCGATTCAGTGAAAAGTCCAAGCAATATCGTATTGTATACGCATTGATGATGGCCAGCAAACTGAAATAGCAGAGTACCAAACGCTGTTTCACCTGCAGATCTACTCTTATTAGCTATCATCTATATAATTAGGCATATTTTATATTTTATTTTACTTTTGGATACTTACAGTCAAAGAATCTTCTCAATTTCTGCTGAAAACCTAACATTTTCTTTATCAAAGAGTTCAATTTATAGTATATAATAATTGAAATAATCTCAACTGTCAGAGTTTGATTTAAAAAGCAAACTGTCTGTGATGGGGAAATAGCCGTAAAAAGATTATTTGTTAAACAATCAAAAGATACGAATTGATGAAGGTATAAATAGAGCTGGCTTGTTTTCCCAGAAGTAGCTTATCCAATTAACTCAGTTTATTGTTCTGGGGGTTTTATCTACGACAGTCTAAACAGATCTATAATAACTCCGTTCAGTAATAATATAATAACTGTATAGCAACAAGTAAAAGTACTATAAGAAAAATTAAAAGTTATTTGCTGATTTCTTTGAAGTCATAAATAACCATGAGTAAAGAAATTCTAAAATAATTAATAAACTTAAGTTCATATCTTTTTTTTTAAATTGAACGTGACTTTCAGTTTGGAATGTAATATTTATAAAATTTTATAATATAATAGAGTCAAAATTCATAAATTGTAAATTTATTAAATTTTACAATTGTTCTACAACTTTTTTAGATTCTTTCTTAAAAAGCAAAAGAGAACTCTTCATTAAATTCCAAATTGAAAATTAAAGAATGACTTTTTAAAATGAAAATTTAAAAAAAGTATGCTTTTTAAAAATACTTTTTCCAACATTTCTCCATTTTCTTTCGAATGTGTTTGTGTCCAACTTTTCAAAGTTTTTTATTTTCTTCTATTCAAATTTGTTATTTATTTGTAAATAGGAATATTATTTTCCCCTTTTATCGTTTATTGAAACCCGAAATGAAAACAGCTGCAGTTTAATTAGTTTATGCACTTTATTTGGACTAAACATTATAAAAACAGTAATGCTTTAACAGATTAGGTGTTAAAAAACAAACACATGCATTTACACATTGATCAACAATTAAAAAATGCGCGTACAATAATTAATAATTGACAATTTTAAATGCTTTAACTTTTCCTTTTTTGTTTTTTTTTCTCTTACATTGCGCAAATACAAATTAAGGTACATAACATTTCATCGTGTTGCATTTAATTATTTTCACTAGCCTAAAACTGAATTTCGTTTTTGTTTTTTTGTTTTGTTTTATCTTCGATTAAATACTAAATAATAATTAAGAGAGTACATTGCTGCAGACAGTGGAGTGTTTGGTGGGTGGGGAGGGGGGAAAAGTTGTAATGGGGGAAAGACAAAGGCAATGTACATAAGTAAATTCGCTTAGCTGCTGTGGAGTGGGTAAAACGATTTAAAGGGTAGAGAATCTGCAGCTGAAAGCTTATAGATTACTTTATACTTATAGGGGGGAAAAGGCGGGGGGCGTGGCATACTATAAAACTAGCAATTTGAAGTGGTTGATCAGCAGCATCATGATGTACGCTTGACATACATACAATTACATTAACATTTACATACGAGTGTACATTTAGAAATGTCTTCTTGAGCTTCTTCTCACATAGCAACAGAAATTCAACAGGTGCACAGAATATCGCGACGTTATATAAAGTACTACGTAGTCGTGTACGATAGGATACAATAGTTGACGATGATAGTATACGATACGGTATAGATTATATGTCTATAAACTAGCTAGATCTTGAACAGTTATGGCAATCTGAACACTTTGGATCCTTTTGCTGCTCCATCGCTCTCGCTCTCTCTCTCACTCGCTCATTTAGGAGCTGTGCTCCATCGACTTGAGCTTGAGCTCCGGTTTACGTTCGTGCGCCTCAAAGTCCACGGTTCTCGGCTCGATGGGCGTGCCATTGAAGGGTTGCACCTCTCCCGATGCCCAGATGCTGTAAACGATGGCGGTGACAAAGAGCACACCGAATGCCACCCAGAAGACCGTACGCCATTCGAGTAGCGAGGCATTTGGCGTCATTACGCCCACCAGATACGGCGTCACAACTCCAGTGATGGCACCAATGCCATTCGTGATGGCCATCAGGGTGCCCGCATAATTGGGACTCATGTCCAGGGGACTGAGCTTCATGCCCGCATAGTAAGCACCCATCAGACCCATGCAGATGGTGAAGAGCACCACGACAAGGACACGATCACAGCCAGCATACGAGGCGCCCACCATGAAGATGGCCGGTCCAAAGGCAGCCAATCCGGTCATCACTTTACGTGTGTTTGTGGTGTTCATAATGCCACGACGAATCATCCAATCGGCCACAAAACCGCTGCCCACCGAGACGATCCACATCATGATGTAGGGCAGGGAGGAGTACAGACCGTTGGCCTTGATCGAGAATTGCAGCACATCGGACATGTATTTGGGCAGATCGGTCACCATAATGTAGAAGCCCCAATCGTGACCGATTTGTGCGGAGACCAAAGCGAACATGGGCAGATTGGTGAGGATGGCCTTCCAGGGTGTTGGGGGCAGGTTCTCGTTGCGGCCAATTGTGCCGATCTCCTTGACCAGATACTCGCGCTCCGATGGCTTGATGAAGGGATGGCTGCTGGGGTCGCTGAAGCACAGGAAGACCTGCAAGAAAATAGAGAAGGGAAATTATTGAAAAGCTCTTCGGTTGGGGTTTGTCTACACAGCCAGGCAAAGGGGTTAAGCTTAGACCTTTTCCCGCTGAATCTTTATCGGAGTTTATATAATTGAATAATAATCAAACTTTTTAACACTCTTACTTTTTAAATTGCAATCAAATATAGAAGCTAAGATTAGACTTTTAAAAGAATGTGCTTTATCAGCGTTGATTTTTAAAATGAATTCAAACTTTTAAATTATAATCAAATTAGAAGCTTAGATTAGGCTTTTAATAGAATGTGCTTAATCAGCGCTGATTTTTAAACCGAATTGATTTTTGTCCAAGCAACAAACCCAGACTAATCTCCTCTTAAGCTTCATTACTTTCATAGCAATCAATCAGCAATTTTCGAGCAATTTGCTTAGGGTAAATTTCCGATTGTTAAGTGGCAAAAAATCTATTTGAATGCCATAAACCTATTGAGTGTGAAATTGCTTTTAATCATGTGCTTTGGCAATACTTACAAAGATGACAAACCAGACAACGCCAAGACCGCCAAAGAAGTAGAAGACAAACGACCAGTGGTATGCCTCCAAAAAGACGCCAGACAACAGATTACCCATGATGGTGCCAACTTGACCGCCACCGAGAACCAAAGCTCCAAGTTTGCCACGTTCATTGGCCGGCACCCAAGCGGCAAGCAACACACTCAGGGCAGGGAACGTTGTACCTTCGCCCAGACCCATGAGAACACGGGTGACAATCAGCCAATCGGAGCCGCCATGTTCGATAGCCAAAGGAGTGAGCATTGTGAAGACAGCGGTGGAGAGAATACCCAGACCCAGAGTCCATTTGCCGCCAAATTTCTCGGCGAGCAGACCGCCAGGCACATGAGTGACAATGTAGCCAATGTAGAAGGCCGATAGGATCAAACCCTGCAGCTCCTCGGACCACTCAAAGTTACCGCTGCTGGCTGAACTACTGGAGCCATCGAGATCGTCGGGTTCACAGATCGCTTGATCGTTGCCATCATCATCGGTGTTGTTCTTCTTCACCACCAGGACAGTGATCGCCTGGGAGAGGCAAACACGCATCGTGTAGGCATTCAGGATGGCCAGAAAGCCCATGATGGCCAATATCACGCGTTGCGGTAATATAAAATCTATAAACGAAGCGAAAGTTAAAGTTGATCAATTAAATTAACACCAATAAATTACTAAAAACACTACGCAAAATAATCATAAAATACTTAAAATTCTGACGTCAATTGCTGGTGGCACCATTTAGGCAAATATTTAACAATTTCGCAGAGTGTCTTTCAAATAATTTCATTGACTTTATTTAGCATGCGAATAAACAATTTGTGCCCCTCATGAAAAACCCCCGCTTAAAAGTTATTCAATTAGTGCGTCAAATCAAGCGCTGATCAAGTACAAATTGAATTTGATTGAGACGTTTAAATACCATATAAAAATTCTACAATATATATAGAAATTTTTTATTTTTATTATTTATCACAAAATTGTCATGTCAATTAGTTTGAATCGGATTCGTAATAAGTTTGGAGCACGCCACCCTATATCGGCTATAATGCCTTGTAGATCCCCTTTGTGAGGAAAGCACACATTCCACATTTGTAACACAAATTACCCAAATTACTCGGCTGGCTGGGGAAAACTTTCCAGATCTGATTGAAATGCCAATGCCATTGTAATCTACATATGAAATGAGTACAAAGGTGTGCCAGGTAATCAGGTGCCGAAACTCTCTGATCGCGAAGTTTATTCAAGTTAGTCTCATCAAATTTTGAAAGCCTCAGCTATACTAAATCATTGAGTTGTATCGTATTAAATACACTTAATTGTAATCAAACTTGTTTAAAATTCAGCAGAAATTTTTTAATTTTTTTGATATCGGAAATGTCATTCAATTAAAACCGGAAAATATTGATTAGCAGACACTTCAAGTACCTTGAAGATGAATGTAATTATTGAACCGTTGAATTTACATGTGAGAAACATATTATATAATGAACAAAGAGTCTGCTCACATAATAATTCTAGTATTCTCAACTCTATATGTTTATCAACTTGAATATCTTTAAGATGAATAACATCTGTAGTAATAAAAAATTGAATTTAACTATGAGAATTACAAACATTTCATTCGATGAGTTATAATTTATCTAGTATTAGTAAATTTCTAAGCTATAATTCCTATATATAGACTTTATCAGAGATAATTATAGTTATTACAGCGTTGAATTTGTAATTTCAGTTCATCTAGAGTTCTATATATTTTCTTTGTAATCCACCTTATCTTTTGAAATTTCTTAATATATTATATTCCTTAAGCAATTGGAATTTCAAATCCCTTGGCATTACCTAACTTCCACACATTACCAAAATTCTTTCGATATATGTTTATGATACACTTCGATAGCATTCAATAGAAGTACGATTCGGTGATTATGGCCCAATTTTTATGAGGGCATTTGAAATGTTTCTTTTCAGTTTAACGATAGCTGGAGGGTGCCGTTTATGGCAAAGTACATATAATAATAATAAGTAAAATGGCATTATGTGTTTTGATAACTTCGAGTGCTATAGATCGGCGATAAGTTCCGACATTGCGTTCAAGTATGATGACGGATCATAAAGCGCCAGTTCCCTGGCATTTATAATTCGGCGCCATTGTATTGTTTGTTCCCCTCTTTCCCATACTTTTGTTTTTGGCACCTACAAAATTAGGGCCCTAAAGAAATAACAACAAATTGATTATGTTATATTAATTGGAGCAATAAAGTTCTCGTTTGTGGAATGTCTATGGCTGAAGGTTGAACTAATGTAAACAATTTGTGTTCTAAATACTTAATATTAACATTGGCTCAACTTCTTTAAATTTATTAAAAAGTCGTCGACAACAACACATTTGTTAACACATCGCCAATAGAGTGAATTATGTACCCTACTTATAAAGTGATCAACTCAATGCATGACAATTTTATTAGAGCACAAAAAAAAAGGTAGAGATAATGTACTATTTTTATAAATGTTGATGATCCGATTCTCACAGCTATAATTATATATATATATGCTTCACTCCCTTTACCAGTTTTCAGTTCCAGTTCTCTGATCATTTGAATGATCTGTTCGTTTTTTTTTTTTGTGTGTTGGAATTTCAATTATAATTGAGGATATTATTTACAAGTGGAGGGGGAGTCGTCCAACTACGTCATTGTGGGGGACAGCTTTATTTGAACTAGAAATTAACATTCATAAATATATTAACGTAGTAGTTGCAATGGAGCTGACAATTTAATGATCTCTCAATATTTGTGATATTATTTAACAAATACTTGAAGCCGCCACCCGACTACAATTTATAAGCGACACGATTCTCAAATACACCAAATCAAAAAAAAAGCGATATCGATAAGAAAAGATTATATATGCTTTACCTCACTATATTTATATGTAAATGCGGCACTAATCGCAAGAGTGTGGTCGTAATTTAATCGAGTCTGACGGTCGGTTCATGATTAGACGACATAATAGAACTATATACTACTACGGATAGATATACGAACATAAATCATGTGCCTGAGTACCAGAGTATAATACTTTGGGATTTATGATAAGATACGCCAATTATAGCCTTATTAACCGATTAATGAACGTTTACCTTAACTCGTACTATGTGCATTAGATTTCCGGGAATAAAACCAACCACGTGACTCCAGCAAAATGCGAAAATGTATATATATTGTGGCCTTTTTTTTTTGTTAAGTGGATAAACTCTGTTTATTGTGAGATTTATGCGATAACTTTAATGATTATTGCTTCGGCACCGAGAAGCGAGATAAATGCTGACTCGTTGCGTTATATTTTCATCTCTACTTGGTATATATATATAGACAGCATATAGTATACGCCTTGTAATCATCACTGTTGCACACAACTTTGTTACTTAGATAATGGGCATAAAGAGTTTTGCAAAAATAAGAATTGAGAACGGGGCTAAAGATATGCGTCCATCGGCTTGTTATTCGGATAAGGCAAGTGCTTCGAACAGAGTTCAAACATTCGTATCAACAAAATATATATTTATAAAAATATATGTATAGTCATCGGTTCTACAGAATCCAGAGGAAGAACAAGAGCAGCAAAGACCTCCACTGGCCCCCAGCTAATGATAAGCTGTTGACAAATGATGGATTGTCAGCCACAAAGTGTCAAAAGAGTCTGAAAGATCATTGAGTCCACACACATAGTTAAGTACCTAACTCACGTTTACAGCGACTGACAAAACTTCAAACTGAAAAGAATAATATTTTCTATAAAATGTCAATAATAACATTTGCATATGACAAATAAAAACGCGTAGAAAACAAATAAACAATCTCGTAAAATGAATTCCAGTTCGCGACGTTACAACATTTTTCCCCATTTCTCTTTTTCATTTATTTTTTGTTTTTTTGTTTTTGTTGATATTTTTTTATATATGCATGCTCCAAAATACTTCTGACAGCGAGTAAGAAAGAGAGAAGGAAATGGGGGGAGAAATATTATGAAATCATTGGAAACCAAAAAAGAATTCTTTTATTACATTGACCTTGCCCAAAAAACAATGCAAAGGAAACAGTCTCTCTATAAGGAGGTCAAGCTACCGCTAGCCTCAAAAAAAATACATTATTTTATTGCCGGCTTTATAATGACAATCAAAATTTTCATGATAACAAGCAAGAAACGAAACTTTCTTCCTAACCTAAAAAGCTTTTGCTACAGATTATTTCCAAATCTTTTATCTTTAACACATGAACTCTAGCGTATAAATTTGTATATATATATGCACATATATCTTTCTGTTTTAGAATCCAAAAAGATTTTTGAAAATGAGGTCTCAAAACTATATATAGTTTTTTTTTGTTTTTAATTGTTGATAGGCATTTTAAATGATATCACTTTCGTCGGTGAGATCGTGGCATTGTTTTATATTTTGCACGTTTCCGAAATCATGTTTTCTAGTTCAAATAAAATTCTTTTTTTACGTATGTAGTATAAGCAGACGATTAGCTGGTTTTATTTCATTGTCATATGAAAAAGTGGAATTCAAAACAAGAAAAAGCCTCAACATGTTTCGCTTTTTTATTTGACATTTAATAAATCTCATAATAAGCTTTTGAATACTTTAGAAATTATACTATATAATTTGTTGTCTAGAGAGACTGAGTTTAACTCTTTGTAAGAAAATTTTGTGAGTCGCCAGAATTTTCTGAGAGTTAAACTTTTTACGATCGTCGTCATCATGTCGTGCGCCTCTCTTTATTCTCATGCAAATCAATGCTCAGACACGATGTCACTTGTACATAGAAATTGACAAATTAAAGAGCAATTGACCGCAAGATTATTGATGATTATGTTGACGCGTGCCTAGCATAATATTCGCTAAACAAAAGATATCAACAGAATACATATAAAAAAAAAACCGTAAAAAAGATCAAAGAATATGTTATATCCGTAAGCAAAACATGTACGAAAATGGAATCGGAAGTGCAAAATGCAAAAGAAATATATAAAAAAAAAAATAAATAAAAACGTTTTGTCATTGTTATTATAACACACACACACACACACACACATGTGTACTGCTATATGACACTTTATACTTAAGTTTTGCATTCAAGTGCTGCTCGTGATGTCGTTGTTGTTGTTGTTGTTGTGGTTATTGTTGCTGTTGTCGGTCAATGTCGGTTAAACAATAATTAAAGCATTTCAAGAATGTTGAGCCAGAGTTCAACGAATTCGAAATCCGATTTGAATTTGAATTCGAATTTGAAATCACAATTCAACGCATAACACAAAACTTACTCACACACAGTCAAACTTACACATTCTCTTACAAAAACACATATACACTTAAGCACACACACACACTCAGTTTGCACTTACACTTTGATAAGCTTATGCCCCATTGTGGTTGTTGTGTCATTTCGGCTCTCGTTTGTTGCAATGTTAACAAATTAGCCAATTCCTTCGCCACGGTTATAATTTACGCGAACGCTGCGTAAATAAAAAATTTACGGCACAATTTGCCCTCTCACACACACACACGCGCAAAAGCACACGCTGCAATCAATCCTTCGCTTTTTTGCTTTTTTCAACACTTTTCACTTTGGCGCATGCGCAACACACAACAGAAAGAGCGATATGTGCAATATGAATAGAGCGTAGGCGTGAAAGAGAAAGAGACGTAGGTGAAGGTGGAAAGGATAGCGAGAGAAAGAACCGCACGCAACGGCAGCTTAAATCGTACTGCGGACGAGACTGGAATATGCAATGGAATTGATTCGAAATCGAACTGTCGAACACGCACTTCTGGGCTTTTTAGGCTTTGCTTTTTATTTTGTTCTTATTTTGTTGTTATTGTGGTTTGTGGATTTTTTGGGTTCGTTTAATCGTTCGTTGTTAGCAATTTTCGCACTACACGATCTTTACGCGTTTTGTTGTGTTCTGTGTTTGTTTTCTGTTGTGCCTTCCGCGCACGTCGACTGTTAAATTTCAAATGAGAAATTATTTCCACAGACTTTAGTTTATATGCGAACAGATAAGCGCTGCTGCTCTGCCAGCTGCTCTGTCGGCTGCTGGTGCCGACTGCGACTGCTTGGCGCTGCTGTCGCTGGAGTTAAACGCTGTTGACGCCGCTGTCAGCGTCGTGTATTGATCGTTGAAACAACACTGCCGACGCTGCGCCAAGGAGTCGCAAGCTTTATATACACTTGCTGCAAACGCACACTCGCGCACTTCAGCTCATATATATGGCATGGGCAATATATTTGTGTGTTTGTAGTTTAACCACTCATAAATCGCGCTATCTGGCCAAACTGCCAGCTCCCCAGTTCCCCTTGCCCCCTGCTCCGTTCGCTGCCTACTTGGTGGAAACGTTCCCGTTCCGACTTCGAGTTCAATTTCGTTTCCAATACTTCGATATTTAACGGTTTTCATTAGATAATCGTGCACGCGCACCAGATACTTGAGTGAGAAATACTTAAGTATTACTTTTGTAACGCTCTAACTATACTATTGTATGTAACTATACAGACTTTTCAAAAAGGGGATTAGCCGACTAAATTCGAAGTATTGTCATATATTGAAGTACTACTAATAGATAATCATAAATTGCAATAAAGAAATAAATTTATATTTCTTTCGATGTTGAATGAATGATTTAATAAATTAATATGATTATAAAATATGTCACATAAATCTTTGATAGCAGCGAACGCCCCTTGAAACATAATAAATGCTATAGGCAATAAATGTACTACAAGTAATTTGAATTCCAGGCATGTCGATAAGCAGTTCCTTGAAATGAACCTGAATGAATTTTTGCTTATCTGAAACGGAACTTTTCTCTCTATTTGATTTAGGACAGTAATTATGTCAATTGGCATATTATTTGGTGCTTAGTATCAAAAGAGCTTAACTCAACAACTCGAATTTCTTATCTTGCAGGCACAGGCAACTTAAGCTGATCGATCAAGTGCATATTATCTGAGTGAGTAGTGTATTAAACACGTGCAACAGTTACTTGCAATCCGCTCTTTTTTTGATTTTACTAACTTTGACAGAAAGTCGTTACTAGTTTGAGGTAGTTTTTGTGTTTTTGTTTCATGCATTAGTACAAAATGCAATTAGGGAGGGAGTTTTTGAAGGGGGGATTCTAGGGCTGAAGCTGGTTCTAGGCGGGTGCTAAAGTGAACGGTTTTTCTATTAGCCGAACACGCTATACTCGTACACGCCAGTTACCAGAATATATAATATATGTATTCGAGATTATAAATATTATTATATTGCCAGCTAAAATTGGATTGTAGTTCTTCGCATTTGCATGGTGCAAAATTGTGGTCTAAATAATTGCGGTTTACTGCGGTTAAGCAATGATAAATACAACTAAGTATATACTCAGATATATGTACAATCGAGTATTGTAGTTCATAGTTGATTAACGTAACCTGAGCTTTTTGCGCTGCCTAACACTTAATAAATGATCATTGCCAGCGGTTAATTTTTATAGTGGAAACGTGATACGAGACGATACATGAGTGTTTTTTTCAGTAAGCATGCAAATGCACAACATTTCAAAAAGATCTATCTTATTCCATCTTTATTGCCCCCTACAGTATACGTATATACTCAGACCCTCAACTATACGAAATGTAAATATTAAACAAAGTCAGATTGCATTATTCAAGAGGGATCGATAAGGAAGATGCTCCACCTTGAAATTGTTGGAAATAGCTGGGTTATGTTTCTCCGTTTATGCGGCAAACTTTCAGATTAAATAGTTAACCTAAAGTACCTTAAGGGTACTATCAAAATTATGCTTGGTAAGGGGTATAATTAATCGGGTTGAGATTACAAAAATCTCTATCTACGAACGTCATCTGCTTAGTTGCAATCGAGTTAGTAACCTAAGCAGTGCTTGGTGACATTTTAATCATATATAGCATATATAAAGTAGTAGTTGTATTATTCATACACATATTATATATTCGTTTGTATTATGGGCATTCCAGGTTTATCAGTCCAGTTTTTCTTCATTTATTTGATTTCGTTTTTTCTTTTTTTTCTTGTTTTGTGTTCCTTGTTGTTTTTGCTGATTTGTTATTATCAATGGCACACTTTGTCCAGACTGCAGAGCAGAGTGTACGATTGAACTCGACAAGTCTGATAATCAAGAGCAAGCACTTAAACATATATACATATGTACATATATATACAATGTAGTATATAAATTCGAGTGCTTCCATATAGAAAACCATGGATTTTGTTTTTGAAACTCGTGAGCGAAAAGGGAAACGACATATTAATTGATAGTAAAAGCTGTTAATTTAACATATTTATTAATTGTTAATGCTATCAGCGCAAACGAGAATTTTATTTGGATTCCTCCCGCCTAACCTCAGAGACTCAGAGGACACAATTTTGATTAATAAATAAATAAATAAAATTGTTGTCAGTTTTAATTAATGCGCGCCCCATTCACATATCAGATCGCATATCTCACGAAGATCTCGCGCAATTTTGAACTTTCAATTGTCCACGCATGTGATCCAATCCGATCTGATATGTGATCGGATCAGACATTTTGGGAATTCAACATATTATATGTATATATTTGTATATCGTTGATGATGATCTTCAGTTATGTTGTTCATCATTGTCGTTGTCGCCTCTTCAATTGGTCCAGAAGTCAGCGAATCATCAGGCATGAGGTCTGCAATTGAAATTGAAGCCGAAATTGAAATGTTTGTACAACATTTCAATAAAAAAATGATGCCAAATCATACCAAGAAAAAAGTGAGCGGTATTTTTATTTACAAAATATATAGCAAGAGAAATACTCTAACTAAAGAGCTGCAAATTTAAAGAATATAATTGAACAAACAAAAAATGTTTGTAATATTTAACAAAATTCATTTAATTTTAATAAAAGGTCACCTAATTTTTTCCGAGAATTTAAATGATTTTAAATTTGTATTGTGCATTTTATAATTTATATTTTTAATTTCAAATTAAATCGCATTTAATATACAGCATTCATTAGTTAGTATATGGAATGTAATTGCACATTAAATGTTAATGTTTTTATACCCGTTATAAGTGTATGGAAATGGCAAGCGAGTATATTGGGTACATTTCCATTTCCATGTAATGCCCCAAAATCCGGCTCAAACCGATGCCCGATTGTCCCTGACCGAATATATTTCCAGCTCGATCCGGTCTCTGGTATATAGTAGTAGACTCTGATGATGATCAGTCATAGACTCCTCCAGTATCTAACTTAGATTCGAGTGCGTTATTTTTTCATACAAATTAATTGAGGCATACGAAATGAAGCGACTTTGGATGTGAATATCTATTTATGGCGAGGCGACTGTTGTCAATCAGTAGTGTGGGGACTGTGACCTTTGAATTGATGGAACTGGAACTCGAAGCTGAAAACAGAAACAGAAACTTAAACTGGGTGCCACATTTTTGCGTGTGGGTCAATTAAAAAAGCATTTCATCGAACAGTGTAGTATCATATAGAACGAAGTCCAATCCCTTTTCACTTCGGGACGCCTCTGCACTTGAGAGATGATGCATATCAGATGCAAAAGAACTGCACTTGATTAGCCCATCAAGAAGAGAGCAAAAATTATGGCTCATTGCACTGACAAAGTCCCGTGACATTTCTCGAAAATAACTTGTCCAAGTGTCAAGAACAAAACACACTTCCATTTGTCTTTTCCGAGACGAGAGATTCGAAGGGAGCTTTTGTCCAGCAGCTGCAACACATCTTGTGCTCCATGTGTCAACTGCTCTGTAAATAATGCTGATCTTAATTGGGGGACGATGCCACACGATGTGGAGGCTGTTGCAAGGCCAATGAGGAGATCAACAAAACGCACAGCCTTGAGGCTACATTTATTTTCTCTTAGCTATTCAAAACTGGTTAATTACATATACGAGATGTAGTTTTTATGAGTTATTCATTTGACTCTCGTAAGTTTCTCATTCTTTTGCATTTGACAGTTGATTTTGAGTGTTATTTTCGTAATTTTCCATTATTCTATTGATTTATTTACTTGGCGTAGTTTTTCAATGATCTAAGTGCACTGAAAATCGTTGACTAAATTAAATAAATGAGTTATGTGACAGCTTTTTAAATGAGGTATCAAATAAAGCTTCCAAGTTGTTATCTGGTCATATAATAAGAAAATCTACAAACTTCTTGCCTAATCAAACTATATAGTAATAATTCCCTAGGAAACATATATGTACATATGTTTTTCTTTTAAGATTTTCAATTACACAATTACTTTGTTGGCAATTTTGCAAACAAGCCGTTTCCATTCAAGTTTTTACACCATTTTCAACACAGTTATAAATCACAGAAAGTGTAGGCAACAATTAACAAAATAACACCAAAGAAAAAACGAATTTGCGGCACACCAAAGATTCAATACTCTTTATTAGATATAATATAAAGTGTTATTTTGCTTAAAATATGTTAAAGTAATTCGATCAAATGCAAATAACAACAAAATCCAAATTAAGAATCGTACAAAAAGCAATTATAAGAAATTTTAAAACAAAATTAGAACAACCTTAAAAACAGGTTGGATAATACATATTAAAAATTAAAAAAATAGTTAATAATGCAGCTCTAGTGCTATAGTTATTGCAAGGTTTTATTTAGTTAAAAATATGATAAAGTAATTCGATCAAATTCGTACATTTTCATCAAAATTAAGAATCATAGAAAAAGAAACTATAAAAAATAATATTTTAACAGTCGAATTAAAATTTGAAACAAAATTAGAACAGCCTTAGAAACAGGTTAGATAATACATATTTAAAATTAAAAAAAAAAAACTGGTTAATAATGCAGCTCTAGTGTTATATTGCTATAGTTATTGCAAGGTTCTCCACTTAACCTGGAAAACCCGCAACCGCAAGTTCTTCTCTTGGTTGTAGTTGAAGTTGTTGTTGTTGTTATCGTCACGAGACTTCAATCACACACTTACATGGAGAGGAGTGGATTGGAGCAAGTACCAGGCGGTGGCGTTGTCTCAATCTCTAGAGAATTGAGTTGAGTAGAGTTGAGTGATCTCAACGGGTGTCAGACAAAAAACAAAAAAAAAAGTCGAAGGCTGTCAAGTCGCAGACGAATGTCCGATTGAAGTCGGCCAGCCTGTTTTGATCTTTACCCTACACACAACACCTTTATGTTGGGTTTTTTTTTCTTTCGTTTTGTTGTAGTATTGTCACCTTGTTTTAGGTAATATTCCTCTACAGACATTATCTTACTTATGCACACACACTCTATAAACGGGGCGACTTTTTGCTATCTTAAATATAGCATTTACAACGGTACTAACAATAACAATAATAATAATAATGGTATAGTACAGTCTAATCTTTATAGCAAGCGGCCAACAACAAGTTCGTTTTATAGATCGTTCTGGTGAAACTTTCAGTGACTTTTGTACCCAACTTTTTGGCTGCCATATCCTATGACCTGGCACCCATGCACCCCCTCATTCAGATAAGATTTGAGATTTCACAGTGTTTTTTAGTAGGATAGCATATTTTTTTAATATCCGTTACCATAAATCTGAGTGTTGTAGCATGTGACTCAAAAATTTATGAAAGTCGCACGCTTACAATCACTAGATTGTAGCTAGCTAATACAATATATATGGTATACTTGTAGTATGTGTCATTCCGGGTGATGATTATAGCCAATATCTTAATTGCTTGAGCAGCTCATTAGAACCTCGCGAGCGCCCGCCGCCTTTGATAATGATATTTAGTATAAGTAATCGAAGCACTCGAAGCGAAAATTCCCAATTATTTCCGAAAGCTGTTAAATGCCCTAATATCCTTTCCACCTGGCTGATTACTAATTCACACATATAGTATAGCAATAAAAATTGTATAAAACGCCACGCGATCATGGGTGGAGGCTTGCTTATGTACTACTGCAATCTAAATATATATATATTTATATATCGCACATAAACATTTAATTACGACTAAAGTCTCGAATGTGTGTGCACAGCTTGTTAAAAGTGTGAAAAACTTGTAAGAACCTTTCGCATGCTTTGTAAAATACAAAAAAAACTGCAAATTGAATTGAAGATTGTAATTGTGACATTTTTAAATATTTGTGCTTCCTAATAAACACAGCCGGATCTCTGTATCGGGAGACAGGCCTTTAATAAACTCATTTATTAATAATGTTTTGAGTTGATAATTTTCAAAAGAACGGAAGTGAATTCATATTAATTATCATTACAGCTTATTGACAGCTTCGGTCAAATCAAAAGAGATTTTTTGACGGTAGCGCATTTGAGGTTGTTGAGGCTGAAGAACGAGTATTTTTCTCATTTTGTAGCCTGTCTATGAGTTGCGTCTTAACGGCGTTTTTACATGGTAGCTGACCTACTCTCTCTCTCTTTCCATAGTATGCTTGTTGGCCATAATCTCTAGTCACAAATAAAAACTATGTGGAAAACTAACTAAACTGCTGCTCAAACATTCACACACACACACACACACACACATACAAACATCTGAACACACGCAGAGTCAACAAATACTACACCTTGACCTTAGAGGCAGGTGTAACAAACTCTATGGCTCTTTTGGCTGCCGACAAGACAAACTAAGTAAATAATTACAGACACAATTACAATAATCGCAGCATAGAAACGAAAAGTAAAGACCCCATTGATAAGATTAGATTTACATACACACATGAGAAAAAGCAATAAGAAACCTGTATATTGGAAGCTGTAGAGAATTTATTATCCAATATCTGCGTTTTCGTTTTTAAAATGATTCACATTCACTACTGAGATGATATGCACATATTAATCAGATAGTTTTTTTGAGACGCAAATTCAATAAGAAACTGGTTCTCAATTCCTCAAAAAAAAATTCTGTTATAAAATTGGACTATGGGGTCATTATAATCTGGGGTTGCATGTCGTGTCTGTTCTATGCGGCTTTTGAAACACGGTTGTGTTTTTTTTTTTTTTCATTTTGTTTATTCCTCTTAATTATCGCTTTTGCATAAATAAATAAATTCTGAATTGCGTCTGATAACGTCAATGAAAGTGAAAGTATGTCTGCTGGTCTGTAAATAAGTATACACTCGTTCCATTGTGCAGCAAGTGTTGCAAGTTCGCAGCAGCCAAGACTTATTGACTGTACTCGTAAGTATGTTATTAAAATACATTTTGTTTATTTTCATCTGTTCTTTAAAATAACACAAGAGTTTTGACATTGTATAGTTGTGACCAGTCAACAATGAGCCTTCACCGAGTGTTTTCGCAGCATTTTTTTTTCTCGCAGTTCCGTTGTTGCTGTCTTTTTTTTGTCTTTTTCTTCTTTTGCTAAGGTCGCCGCCGGCCTTTTGAACTCGACACAAATCTAAATGGCATATTATTTGGCCGTTGACCCCAGACAACAAGCAGTTTTCTAAGAGCCCAACGAGTCTTACCTTTAGCGCATGGGTTAATTTGTGAAAGCTACGCAGATTACTAACTATTTTCATTACTTGCAATATATGTGTTACTTTTACACTTCAGTTAAATTGGAAATTTCAAATGTTATCGAGGGTAAATTAGGCGCGCGCTACGCAAGCGATATCGATAAGTCCACTGAAAGTATATTTTTTAGTATATTTGCGCACAGCTGATGTGGTGTGGTGGTCTATCGATAGACAGCAAGTCTCGCGATTGCAGCATAGCAAACAATTATTAAAAGCTCGTTATAATGTGAAGAATAATATAATTAATTATGTGAAGTTCAATTTAGCGGCAATTGCATAAATTGCAGCTGCAATTAATATAAAAACAGCTCTTGTTTAGCCTTAAATACATTAGAATATATCGTTTGCTATTGCGTGACTGTCGTGCCGCTTAATTGCGGCCCGAGCCCATCGCTATATTTGCACAGTGCAATTTTTGTTTGTGTTAAATTTAGTTGGCTCCGTTTTGGTCGCAGGCTTCGTCATGGGCGATAGCGACGATACGATATGGCTGCAAATCGGTATTAATCCGCAACATATTGTTTGTGACTCAGATGAGGGCGTCTACAAACTGATATGCGACAAAAGCTGGCTACAAACCCTCGAAAGACAGCGCAAACTTTCACACTTTACAAATTGGCCACAGTTGGATCGAAGAGCGCATCCCACTGGACCATTGGAGCACCCCTGGACCCGCATCCTAGTGCAAACGTATCGCAAGCAGCCACAACGCAAAGTCTACCCACTGCCACCACGGACAACAGTCGAAGATCATGCCCAGTTGCCCTTAAGTTACTCACAAGCTGTGGCTAATGTGGCAAGCAGCAACTTCAAGCAACTATGGCAGGCAGCCTACAAGCAATATGCTGGCGCCCATGTCAAGCAATGTCGTAGTGGCTCCGCCAAAGCAACCACACACAATGCAACATCGGCTGCCACACTGCAACCACACGATGTGGTGCTCAAGGAGCTGATACAACGTATCTACAACTGTCCAGTGTTGCACTGTCAGCAGGAGACGGATGCCACAGCCAGCTGGGAGCAGGACTTGTCCGGCGATTGTCATGCTAATGTGCTGCCAGCGCTAGTGGCCATTGAAACCAGCTGCCACTTCTGCGTCTTTCATTATCCGCCCGCTTTGGAGTGCAGTCTCTATGACTGCATCAGCTACAGTCCAGCGTTGCTGGGACGTGGCTATAACAAGTCGCTGTTCATCATTTATCAGCTGCTGCAGCTGTCGCGACAGCTACAGGCGCAGGGTTTGAGTCTCGGCGACTTGCGACTGCAGCACGTGATGCTGCGCGAGAATCTCTGGCTGCAAGTATTGCCTCGTCTGCCTTGCAATCTGTTAATGGCTGAACCACTGGCTGCGCTGGACATGTCGCCGCTGAGCTGTTCCGAGCTGCCCGAGTCGCCGGGTCATCAACCCATTGAGCCATCTATTGATCTCAAGCTGGCCTACGATCCAGATCAGTTTAATCTGCGCGAATACTGCGAAATGTGGTGCAATGGGCAGTTGTCCAACTTTGACTATTTGACCGTGCTGAACAATGCGTGTGGTCGCAGTTTAACGGATGCAGCCCATCATCACATAATGCCCTGGGTGACGGATTTTGCGGGACGCAATGGACTCAATTGGCGTGATCTCACAAAGAGTAAATATCGCTTGAACAAAGGCGACATTCACTTGGATTTGATGTACACACATGCCACACAGCCTGGTGCGCCTGTTGAGCAGTCGCAAGTGCCACATCATGTCTCCGATTTTCTCTCCGAGATCACATACTTTGTGTACATGGCGCGGCGTACTCCTCAGTCCATACTTTGTGCACATGTGCGTCCCATTTGGGTGCCCGCAGAGTATCCGGTGTCGATACAACGACTGCAGGAATGGACGCCTGATGAATGCATACCGGAGTTCTATACGGATCCGATGATCTTTAAGAGCATACACGAAGATTTGCCAGATCTGGAGCTGCCGGCTTGGGCCAGCTGCCCAGAGGATTTCATTTGCAAGCATCGCGAGGCACTCGAGTCGCAATATGTAAGTGAGCGACTGCAGCACTGGATCGACTTGAACTTTGGGTAAGTCTTGAGGTATTCAATGAGCAGCTGAATTAATTTATTGTGTTTTATAGCTACAAATTGAGCGGCAAGGCGGCGGTCAAGTCAAAGAATGTCTGCTTGAGTCTAGTGGATCAGCATTGCAATTTGAGTCAGCGCGGAATTGTGCAGCTGTTCACCCAACCGCATCCGCCACGTCGTTATGCCTCCGCCTGGTTTAGCAAAACGGCGCCCAGGCTGTCACAGCTCTATGGCCAAAGTGGTGGCCCAGTGAGCAGCAGCAATAAGCGACTGGCACGCAGCACAGAAAATCTACAGGCAGCAGCAGCAGGCAGTTATGGGAGCGTGGAGCACAGTTCGCCACGCATGTCGTTGCGCGTGCCCGACGAGCAAGCTGCCTCAGCCTCCAACTTTTATGCCATGACCAACTTCATAGAGCTGCCAACGCAATACAATCCAGCACTGTTGCTGCAGCAGCTGGAGACACTCGAGACGTTCTATGCACGCACCTTTCCGCAACAACAAGCGGCCACAAATCCCGAGGAGCAGATGATCAACAGCGACCTGCTGTTCGAACAGAACTCTGCAGATCATTCGTTTACAAATCAACTGTTTGCCTTCGATGCTGCTGCAATACAAACCAAGTCGAAGAATCTGCTGGTCAGCTCGAAACGACGACAGCAGAGTCTGCAGCAGTTGCTGGTGGAGCGACGCGAACGTGAGCTGCAGGTGCTGGGCTGCCTGATTGTGGAAGTGTTTGCCTTGCAGCGACTGCGTCCGCTCTTGACGAGCAATGGCGCCAGCGCTAGTTTCGAGTGCCGCTTGGCCGCATGCCGCACCGTGGCGCAACATCATGTGCAGGAGCTGCCCAAGGCGGTGCGTCGAGTGGTGCGATTGCTGTTGCAACTGGAGCAAGGAGAGGCAACTGTGGATGGGCTGCCACTGCCCACGCATGCAGCACAGCTGCTGGAACCGATGTTTGCCAATACGCTGCTACCTTTTCCCAGCCACTATTTGGCTGTCTATGGCTTGGTGCGTTCGCTGCACATGTTCCAGCACAACTTTGAGCTGCTCGAGCTGCACACGCATCTCAATTGCAGCGGTGGCAATGAATGTGCTCGCTACACGGAACTCGATCGCCAGCGTGTGCTCTTCGAGCGCAAGATTGCCGAATGCAAAGTGATGTCCTGCTGTGCTCATGTGCGTCGCCTCCTGGAACCTGTCGCATTTGCCTACGAACAGTTTACACCCGTGGAGCTGTTGCTGCCGCACATCATTGATTTGTTGCGCGATGAACGCACCTCGATTCTGACGGCTTGGCATCTGTTTGACTGCATTGCTCAGGCTTTGGGCGTAACGCAGACACAACAACAGCTGCTGCAGCCGCTGTTGAAGTTGTACGATGTGGAGAGCATCACAGCGGTGGATGAGGCAAACAGCAGCAGCAGCGGCAACAGCAGTGGCAGTGGCAGCTGCGGCAGCAACAGCGCTGGTGGCAGCCACTTGCGTTTCTCATCGAGCAGCAGCTTCAAGTCACGCAAATCGGTGAAACTCTATCATCACAGCTTTCTATTGCGCTTGATTGTGCGCTTTGGCTTGCGCTGCTTCCTACAGCATTTCATTGCGCCGCTGATTGAGGCTGTCGGTGGCTACAAGGAGCCGGAGCAGGGCAATGGCTATCACTATCACAGCGGCGGCAGTCGACGCACCAGCAAGAATCTCAGCTTTGCCGTCGAGGAGCCATCGCCACAGCAACTGCAGCAGCAGCAGCAGCAACTGGAGTCGAAGCCCGATGTGGAGGAGTTGTTTACCTTCGAGGAGGATCAGGAGAACAAATCCATCGACTCCTTCGATATGCGTCCCTCGTCCACAGCGATTGCGGAGGAGGCGCGTGAATCCGCGGGCAGTTCACCCGACAAACTGGCCATCAATGAGCTGATGTATGGCGCCAAATTGTCACCGGACAAAATCTCCCTTCAAAGTCAAGGCCAGACACCGCCGCCCATGATGCCGCCTCCACCAATTGGACCACGTTCACCCACCATTGAGATCCCTGCCAGCGGCATTCGCCGCAGCTTCCAGCTGAGCGCCATCGACTGCGACATTGGTTCACGCAAGAGCGTCGACAGCTTTGAGCTGATCAGCCAGGTCACGAGTGCTGCTGCCAACGAGTCGACGGAATCAACGACGGATGTGCAGCCGGAGACGGAGGGCTGTGACTCGCTTCAGGCGTCCGTTATCTCACGCATCTCGGAGGCCAAAGCATTGCAGAATAATCGCATCAGTGAGATGAGCGCAGAGAGTTTGGTTTGGCTGTCGCATCGCTTGGGTCCCGTGCTCACTGCCCGCCACATTACACGCAATCTGCTCAAGCTGCTCTCGCTCTGCTACGTTGGCCAGGAGAATCTGCTGCCCGAGGTGGACGCATCCGAGACGAGCGGCAGTGGCATCGATCTCGCGGCTGCCGATGCCGCCAATCTCAACTACTTTAGCATTGCCAATGCACGCGTTGTCGGCGATCGCAGCGCTGCTCGAGTCCTCGAGTGCCTCATGTCCATAGCGGGTGAGTCAAGCTTGAAATTTGAATAGTGTAACATCATAATTTAATCATTTTATCTCTTCTTTTTTTCAGCACTTTATGGCGAAAGCTTTTTACTGCTGCAGTATTTTCCACACATCAGCGAGCTGATTGGCCTCTGCTCAAAGCGCATGACAGGCAGCCTGGAAGGAGCAATCATCAGTTCACTGCAGCTGGTGAAGTACATGCTGCCCTGCCTGATGGACGCCAGCATTATGGAGCATCTGCAGCACATACTGCTCGATGCAATCCTTTTGCCCATTCTGCGATTGTTGAGCTCGACTAATCTGCTGATGCCAAGTGGCTATTTGGGTCGCTCGCTGTTGGCGCGAAAGTTCCTCGATGCCTGCTATGCGCTGAGCGTGCGCCTGGGATCGGACATGACGCGGGAGCATCTCTGCCAGTCGCTGCTGACGCCGTTCTTTATGATCTTCAACAAGGCCTACGGCTTGCCCGATGATTTCAGCTGCCAGCTGGCGAGTCTCACGCTCAGTGGCGGAGCTGGGCAACAGCAGCGTGCTCTGGAGGAGCTGCGCGATGTCTTCGGGCCAGAGTTGGCACACACTGCATACCTGGCATTTCTGCGCTTCCTGGGCGAGGCCATCATGAAGCGCTCGCTTAGCAATCTGGAGTTTGTGCTGACTCTCTGCCACGAACACGAGCAGCCCAATGCTGCACGCCGCAAATCCGAGAGCTGTCCTTCGGCTGCAGTTAATCAGGCCGATGTGGTGGATGCTTCGATGGCGCCGAATAGCTTTGGCACACAGATTGTGGGCAATCGGCTGCAGGTGGCCAGCAGCAGCATGGAACTGCTCGACATGGTGGCCTACAAGCTGGATCATATGCCGAGCACAAGGCATCTGAAGGGCAACTGGTTGGCCTATTGGCGTCATGAGACCACACGCAGCGACAAGGATAATCAGGCGCTGAATCTCAAGCAGATACGTCTGCAATCCTTTGTGGGGCACACGAACTCGGTGCGTGCCATCTATGCGCTGGAGAATGAGAACAGTTTCATCTCTGCGTCGAAGGATAAAACGGTCAAGTTGTGGTCACTGCGCAGCGAGGGCGACGGACGCAAGAGCAGCACCTGCCAATTCACCTACACGGCCCACAAGAAATCCATACATTCCCTGAGCTTCCTGGAATCGCTGCGCTACGTGGTCTCCTGCGATGCAGGCGTGCATCTCTGGGATCCATTTATTGGTCGACCACTGGGCATACTCGATGCACCTAGGCATAGTGCAGTGACTGTGGTCAAGTGCTTGCCATCGCATTCGCCGCTTGTGGTTGCCGGCACAGCGGAGTCCACGGTGCGCATCATCGATGCCCGCTCCATGCAGTATGTGAATGAGTGGCGTGTTTGCCACGCCGCGTTGCCAAATGCCACAGTGCGTTGCTTGGCTGTCGCTCCGTCGGGCAATTGGCTGGCCGCTGGTCTCTCGTCCGGAGCCATTGTGCAGCTGGACACGCGCACCGGCATCGTGCTCAACTCGTGGCGGCCCATGGAATGCGATCTGCTTCAGCTGACGGCGCCCAGCGATCAGCTGCTCATCAGTTCGGCGTTGGATCACAGTCTGGCTGTGTGGCATGCTCAGACCGGCATACTACACTATCAGCTCAAGTAAGTTGCAAGCTGTTTAACATCACATCATCTTTGCTAATCACTTCCATTCACTTTTTCAGACCTCCAGCGGAGCCAGCGCATTTCCTGCAGAGCGTGGGCACCTCGTTGGTCTATGCGACAACGGGGAATCGCGTTGGCGTCTATGCGGATGTGGGCAACTCGCATGCCTTGAACACCATCACCAAATTGCGTCCAGAGACATTCCGAGGCGTGCTCACCTCCCTCGCCGTGTTGCCCCTTAATCGCGCCTTTTTGGCCGGCAACGAGAGCGGCAACATTGCACTCCTGTGCTAGCCAGGATTAGTCTATGATATTAAGACAGAACAAAATGATTTATCTCTAATCTTAAACGGCACCAAATATTAATCTAAATTACCTTCAATATACTCAATCGGAGCAATAGGATTTAGTTACCATTTATGTAGAACTTACGCCCAAAAAAACAGGACGTATTCAATTCCAGCACAATTAATTTAATTAAATAATTTAATTTGTTAGTTTTAGGCAATATTGTTTATTACTTTTTGATTTCGATCCACAACAAATGTAGAAGGCAAAACAATACATAACTAATATTTGTATTATATAAATTACACAACTATTTAAACATAAACTTTGCGTTTTATTAAATATAGAAGGAATATCCTTTTTTCAAAATACCCTATATCTGGGCCATATCCTTGCACATTTTAAAAGGACACCTATTGGCAGCATCGCCAGGACCAACTCTATTGCTCAGCATCAAAAAAATAAGATTAAAATATTTGTTTAATTTTTTTGGTCCAGAAGCGAAAAAAATCCGCGAAAATCGCAAATTCTAGGATAACTCGAGAACTACAAGGACGATTTGAATGTCCTTTGGTATGATGATAGTCCACACAAATACGCTTCGTTTGGCACAGGATTCACAAGGATCAGCCAGGATATGGCGGCGATATACTTTATTTTCTTTATACAAAAAAGTCCTTATAACTTGACTGTCTGAAGGATATTCGTCCTTTTTATTATTTCAATCGGTTTGTGTTAATTATACTTATTTTTTTGCCAAAGGACATTCTGATCGGACTTCAAATATAGGAAATACGGCGTATTTCGGTCAAATTCCAAGATTTTCCTATGGGTCCCCCTTCAAAAAATTTGAAATATATATTTTTACACAGGACTTGCAAAAGTCGCATAGGATATTGCCGAGATATAAACTATTTTCTGTATATATAAACTGACTTTTAACTAGGCTGTTTGAAGAATATATTTAGTTATATACCAATCTTTCATATATACAAATTTGTATGTGTTTTGTTTATAATTAATGCGCCCTTAAGATATGCAACAATAATTTTGTTAACAGGATTCCTTGAAAAACATTTTATTTGGCCAGTAATTATGTTGTGATTAATAGGTATTTAAAATCTATATTACATTATTAAAAGCCTTTCTTCATTTACATAAAAATAAGCTTAAAATAACAAATAACACAAATTTATTGTTAAGGTATTGAATTCTTCTTCTTTATAGATAGTTACTTTAATATTAAAGCAGCTGAAATATTCTCTGAAGTTTCGGAATCACTAAATTGTAAATTTTTATACTAAATAGAATTTTTTGTAATGATCGCAAGACAAACATGCTTCATAGAAATATAAATTTCTTAGCTTTGTTTCAAGTTGTTCCATTTTATTATAATACTCTTCTTTCTTTTAAGTGCGGAGTATGAAAAGTCAATTTATATTTTATTTTTTCTTGCTTCCCCTTTAATACATGTATATTTTTGTTCGTTTTCATTTTTTCTCAATTTCGTCTTGCACATCGCATTGAGTTGGGGCAATGAACTTGGGGAGCAGACGAGTTAATCAACAAGTTTCGATCTTAAAGGCAACTTCCCTTTGCATCTTTATGTGAGTGTGAGTGCGAACGTCTGCGAATGTACATATGTATGTATCTGTGATTGTGTGGACGATGTATACTAAGTATATAGGGAGAGCATTGCATTTATTTTGGGCGTCGCGACATTTCGCGTGGCTTCTTTTTATGGCAACTTTTTGCATTGGTATTGTTGTTGTTGTTGTTTGTGCGGCTGCTGCTGCTGTGGATTTTATTGTTGTCGCTTTATGCAGTTTACGGCAGAGTCTGGGCGACGTATGCGTAAGACAATGATTCTGGGCGCTTGTTACAATGAGGATTTACAGAGGACAATAGTGCGTCTAAGTTATTCGAGCGTGCATTGCTCTCCCAATTGCATTGCATTGGGCGACCGCCCTTGCAATTCTCGCTCTCTCATTCAATTTGTAGTTGTCTTGCATTTCACCTTGAGTTTAAGGAGTCGCTGGAGCATCCAGTCGTGCGTAAATTGCATTTACATTGTGAACGAACTCAACTGGAACGCGTTCGCTTGTGCCTTCAGATTTGTTGCATGTTGCAAGTGGTTTGGCATGAAGGCTCTTTAAGTGAGTAATAATTAATGAAAATTAATGAATTAATACAGAACAATTCAATATTATAATAACAAATCATTATAAATTCAACTTCAAATAAATAAACTGCGCATTAAGACAAGAAAACAACAACAAACGTCACGCGCCCAATCATATACCCACTCCCATAGCAGACGTACATATCAAACCTCAAACAAACGTCATGATCACGCAATCCAAAAAATATCTCGTGCGACACACAAGTATGCGGGGAATTTGAAATTTCCGAAGAATGGTTTTGCATGAAATTTCACTTACTTGCCCGAACAGGCAAACAGCGTCAAAGAGACGGGCATTGTTATGCTTGGAATGCTTTGGCATTGGAGTGAACACACCGACTATACATACCACCATGGCTGGTATGGCTGTGTTTGTGTTGAGTTTGTATGCAGGGTTGCCAGAGCGCATACCAGCGCCAAATATGCAGTAATGTGGCGTCCAGCGATCGAATCTGGCAGCCCGACAGCACTATCATAAGACCACAAGAATGTTGAGGTTGTGTGGAGGTCTGATGATGATGTTGGTTGAGTATTAAGGTTGAGGTTGAGGTTGAGGCCCAACTCGAAAAATATATGTGTACACATGTTGTCGAGCTGCATGTTGTGCGTTGTGTTGTTCTTAACATTGCGCGCAGCAGGTGCGAACGGTATGGCAACAGCAGCGTTGCCAGAGTAGCAGCAGCAGAAACAGCAAAACAGCCACATTTACGCTAGGGCAGCACTCAAATTGACAATGTTACCAACATACAGGCGAAAATCGGCAATAGGCGAACAGAAACGAACAATTGGCTGACGCATGTAGTAAAGTGGGCGCCGTGTGTGCTGTGTGCACCAGTGTGGCCCACTCATATTTATAAATTCATGACAGTTTATGCCATCAATTTTATAACTCACACCCCGGTTGCCGGGGGCGGCGAGTCAATAAATTCTCGGAGGCCGACTACGTATTTTATAGTCGCGCATTGCAGATCTGACATAATAACTAAGAGGCGCGCAGAATGTGTAGCTACAGGTCTGTTAACCCACAGCAGCGCTGTTACTTACCCATACACACCTTTTTGTGGGTTGGGGACGGGAGCCGGCAGCCGGCAACAACAGGCGTAATCATGCTCTCTCTCGCTCGCAGCGCTTTGTTTACAATTATTAGCTCATAGAGTAAAGTCGATGTTTGGTCTCTTTGTGGGCGTTGCTGCATTCTATAAAATCGAATTTTTAACGTTCAAATGCTAACAGAGGCACAGCATTGGGGCATAGGCGTGCAACACATTCGATAGCAGCAGCAGCAAGTCTATCGATTTCGACGACATGTTAATTTCGAGCGCGCTCGTTGCCTGCTATTTTAACAGGCGCCCACCCCATGAATTGGCATTACATATTAGGATTGCCAAAATAATAGCAAGACGATTAATAGGCCACAACACAATACAGCACAGCAAGCGAGCGAGCGAGAACGAAAGTGAGTGCTAGCGAGTGGCCCTGCTTATGAGTGTGTGTTGTGAAAGTTTGACGAGAGTGCAAGCGAAAGAGCAACAACAATTGTGTGCGCCCTGTTGCCAATGGACATGCGCAAACAATGCGCTGAACTTCTACGATATTAGAATTTCGAACGAGTTTTGTGACTGGAACGAGCACTTTGTTTGGCACCGAGCCAACATCATGCCATTAACTGAATGGCCAGCAACCCCAACAATGATGGCAATAAACGACACTGCAAATTGGCAACTGGTTTACCCGTGCAGTGCAAGCGAGACAACAGCAGTGTGTGCGTGTGTGTGCATTGCTTTTGTGTATAGTATGGGCAATTTGAAATCGTTTTAATTTCGAAAGAAAAAAGAGCGTTGCGTGCACATCGCTGTGCGCCTGTTCGCAAACGATTAAATTCAGTTTAATCATCCACTAAACAGCTACGAGATACCGTTTCGTTCGTTATTATTATTATTACATGCAACAAGTCGGCGTCGTTGTCGACGACTCTCCACACAGAACACACAACAATAAGGGAAATAACAGCAGCACACAAGGCGCGAGAAATGGACAAGTGTTATTTTCTGTCTCCTCACACAAATTGGATTATCCGTCGCGTTGAGGAGGAGCTCAGAGTCAGGCACAATAGCAGCAGCAGCCACCATATCAAACGATTGCAGCAGCCGCACAACTTGTGTAGAGCAACATCTCTCTAATCCTCACACAATCAAAACCATTTAAACAACACACACCCAACAGCAGCACTCGCTCTAGCAAGTTTGTATGTTTATCTCGCTCGCACCTGCGACCAGGTTTCTAACATCATTTCTATTGAGTTTTCATTGAAAATCTAATCGTACTGTGTGTGGAGAGCATGCTGCTAAATCTCATGCAGACCTAGTAAAAATGTTTGTTGTTTCTTAAAGAGCAAGAAGAAGCCCCAGACCAGTCGCTCTATCTGTCTGTTGTGGTGCGCCAGCTATTCAGTGGTGTGGTGTCTATTTGGCAATGTTGCTGGCTGGCTGTGTGGTTCGACCGATGTCGCTCCTCCTCTGCCCTTCTTCCTTTTTTTTTTTGTGTTGATTACACTACTCGAGTAGTCGACACACAGATACAGACCCATACAGGCGCACACCAATCACTCGCTGCGCTTTCTCAGCCAATCACGCTTTCAACTTTGTGTAGAAATGTTGTAAACGGCTGCTGAAAATGCTGTTCGCCTGTTACCGTGTGGAACATTCGCTGAATTGAAACGCTGCTGTTGGCCACGCGGATTGGTTGGATGTGCGCAAGCAACAAAGAAGCGCAACTTTTTCAACTTCATATCGCTCGTCCATCCATCCATCCGTTCATCCATGTTTGGATGGGCCCCAGGGCAACGCAACGCATTGCATCGCAACGTTTCCCACTTTTTACACACACAACAATAAAATCGAGGCGCAGTCGCGATATTATTGTCGAATGAGAAATGAGAGTATTTTTCAATTGCCGCATTCGACATATTGACAACGCAACCTGACTGAGGCGAGACATGCTGTGGTGCTTTGTTGTGCTGTGGTGGTTGTTTTGTTCGCTTGCTTGGTTGGTTGGAACGCTGTCCATTCATTGGACAACATGCTCTAAACTGGCCTGAACAACATTGCCCGAGATGTTGCCTTCAAGCCAAAAACTGCATCAAACATGTAAGAACTCAACTGCGATGTTGTGTTGCCGCAAATGTTTTACACCTTCGCAGTAAATATCAATTTGACGATCAACTTAAAATTTGACCACAAATGTTGCTAAGAAAAAATGTATCGAATCTACCAAAAAAAAGTTCGTTACAACTTCAGCAAGCTTTCGTTTGGTGTTCATGTGAAGAATCTGAAACATGGGATCTACACTAAATCCACTTGAGATCCATTATAAGGTGTACTAACGAATGTATATTGCGCGATGTTGCTAAAGAAATGTATCCAACAATTTTGGAATATTTAGCAATGTAGCGAGAAATGTAGTTTTGCAGCTACGATCAAGCAAAATAATGAAAAATGAAAAAAAGGAATATAAAAATATATGAAATAGAAATCTAAGGAAATATGTCAATTAAAATGCTCTATTTCCTGATTTATAAAATAGGAAGTAAAAAATTGTAGAATTTCACATGAATTTGTCGTGTCACTTAAGAAAACTTTTCTGAAAACTGAACTAAGTGCTGTTCTACCTAATTTTTCTTATCTGCTCTTAAACTGTTCGACTCATTAATAAATACCGCATTATCAATGTTTGTTTTTCAATGCCATCTTTTTTTGTTTTTGTATTTTTGGAACTCATTTAGTTCATTGCTTGAAGTGATCAACATATATCGAGATCGAGTACATCTATTATTATTTCCAAGTGCAGTTATCCAAGTTCAGGTCGTTCAGTTCTGGACACTCATGGCCAGCGTATCGCCGCTGACACTGGCCACGCTCTCCTGGCCACCCGTTGCACCAGTTCCCGTTTGCTTCTCCCGTATGCCCAGCCAGGGAAGTCGTCGCTCCAGTTCCAGACGATACTTTGGATGACTTGTCGCATACACCCAGGGATCGAGACATGAAACCGATTTGCAGGCCAACATGGGCAACATGGATACAAATGGTGTTATCAACTGCTGTTCCCCAAAGCAACCAATCAGGGCAACCACCGAATATGGAGTCCAGGCGAGCACAAAGAGCATATAAATGATGAGAGCTGCCTTGGCAATCTTGAGTTCCACGCTCATCGAGTCGTTGTTCTGATTTGCGGACAGCGACTTCACATTCATCTTCTTGGCCTGCTCCGCAAGCATCTGTTCATGGGTTCGTACGTGGGTAAAGAGCTTGTAATAAGAAACAACAATCACGGTCATCGGGATGGCATAGGACCACACAAAAATGGTGCGAACGAACAGACGGTTATCATCGGTGTTGGTCAGATAATCAAAGGTGCAGGTGGTCAGGAAACCCTCTGAATAGAAAAGGAATATTGTTTAGTCATGATTGGATTAGTCAATCAATTGACTTACCTGGTACGTAGCGACCCCATATCTGGAAGAGGGGCAGCACAGAGAATGGTGTTGCCCACAGCCAGGTGAAGATAATGCACATGAGAATTTGTCCATAGCTTAAGCGTCCATCGATGGGATTCGATATGGTCTTGTAGCGATCAAAAGCAATAAAAGCGTTTGTTATAGAAGCGCCCATCCCAGAGATGCCACCATTTAACGCATAGATGTCGCAGCCCATTTCCCCACCAGCAATATATCCCAGGGTGGCATTAATCAGATAATGCGGCATATTGGAGGCCATAAACAGATCAAAGACAGCCAAGTTCAGAATCAATAAATTGGAAGGCGTGCGTAGAGATTTAGAGCTACAGAATGGTTAAAATGTAAACTAAATTATTATGTTGTTATTACCAAATACAAATACATCAAATTAAAACATTAGCCAATAATCCTAAAAAAAATTGGAAATTATGATTTCTGTCTTATGCTTAAAATTAAAACTCTAATTTTCTTGCGTTTTCGTTTAGGAATAAGAACACAAAATACTTAATTGCATTTTTTATCAACTTTTAGTATTAATATATTTTTCAATGGGTTTTTTTAATTAGGACACTTTTTCTATTAGTTATTTTTTAAATTTGAGAGTTATGCTAAACTTACGTGGAGAATATCCAGATGACGAGCCCATTACCAAAGATATTAAGGGTCATGAGGACACAGAAGGCGATGTAGATGCCAGCACGATGGTAAATGGGAGGCGTACGAAATCCTCGCCAATGAGCGTGCACCATGTGCTGGAACTCCGCGGGATAATCATGTCCCAAGGGCAGCACAGAGCCGCTAGCATCGCCTAGGCTATCGTTGAGGAAGCTTGCATAGGGCTGCGGTCCAGTCAAATCGCCAGTATAGTTAATATACATTTTGCACTTGGGATCCTTTTATTATTTTTTTGTTCGAAAATTCCGTCGACTAGCTTTGGTGGAGGAGGCACATGCTCTCCATTGACGTCTCGCCTTTTGGCTGACCTCTGGACTGCTGGCGGATGGCATTTTTATAGTGTGCACACTGGGTTGAGGTGCGGAATTCAATTAATGTGATTAGAAGCTTCTGCAGCGTGACTTAGCCTAGGATTAGACGCCGCTAATCTGCGTCTTAAGACATTTTTGTGCGGCTCAAATTACGTATCAAAGTCGCGCGCCACCAACGTTATCGTCGTTGACATTCAAATTCAAATTCCAACGTCTCTGGCGGGCAACGGCGGCAGAAACGAAAACGGTTCGTTCACGTTCTCCACAACTCGCTCGTGGTCTCGCTCGCTCTCTCGTCTAAATCGTAAATTGTAGCAGAAAATACGAACGAACTTTTGTGCGAAATATGACACTAAGTAACGGGTGCCCAGCATTCAACAGCAAGCAGCTTGTTGTTGTTCTCTCTCAAACTCGGCAACTGACTGCGGCACGTGCGTCTTTCCATTTCCGCGGGTCTTTTGCGTGCTTCGACCTGTTTCTTTCAAACGCAAAAATGCGCACCGGCGTCCAGCAACGTGCTGACGGTCTCTGCGCCAGAGCGAGACAACGCTAGCAACGCAGCTGCGCGTGCACACACTGTCGTCTCGTTCTGGCACGGCGATTGCATTGCGAGTGACACAACAGCTAGCTGGTAAGTGCTGTACGCCTGGTTGGTTCGGCGCTGTCATTTCACAATGACCCACCTTCACGACGAAGCGTTGTTTTGACGACTGTCAGGCGGCATTTTGCTGCTGCGGCTGCTTCGACTGCTGCTGTCTGTTTATCTTGTGTTCGTTGTGTTTGTACAACAAACGTGTATTGTAGCAACAAAAAACAAGAACAGCAACATTTTCATTAGGCGGACAGAAAACAACGTACACATAACAACGGAAACAGACGCAGAACCAGAAACAGAACAAGAACAGAAACACGAACAAAAACAACAATAATAATATACATATCGTTGTTATTTTTGTTGTTCTTGCTATTGTTTGCTTTGCTTGTGTATATTGGCATGTTGTGTATATATCCGTAACCAAGGGGAACCTTGTACGCCCGCCCTACTCCAAGCGATACACAAACGATACTCGCATGAGCGAGTACGAACCAAGCTGAACTGGAGAAATCTCCTACCGTTTAAAATCTGAAAGTATATTATAATATATCGTTTTAAATATTCTATAATTTATAACGGATCTATATTATAGACTAATAAAATATATTATAGATTGTATAGGTTCATTAAAATGAATTTGTGAAACTATACTACTAATTTACTAAAATAACTTTGTACAGTGTAATAAAGTGTTATAAATTCATTAAATAAATTAAATGAAATTTAGCAAAGAATTCTTAAACCATTTCTCAGTTATATAAATTTCTTTATAAATCTATATTTTCTACATACCATATCGCAATATTTTCTACTGTTATAAATTCGTTATATAAATGCCTACTCCCAAGCTGTGTAGCGCACTTTCAGAACACAAGGCTAACGACGTCGACGTCAACTCGTGACTCGTATTCGTACCCGTATTCGCATATTCGCGTGTATTCGCATTCGTTCTCGTTTTCATTCTCGCTCGGGGTTGACTTGAATTCGCCTTGACCGTAATTTGAGGCCGTTCCCATTGCCAAGTGAAGGACGCACCTTGAAACTCAAGGATTTTGCGCGATTTGCGAAAATTCGCAAACTGTTTCGTCTCGCACTGGGTCAAAGCAACAATTTTTGCAAATGTTGTGTGTGTGTGGTTTTTGCTTTTGGCAGTTCAAGTGGATGACATAAGCATTCGACTCAACTCAACAATTTCGGGTGGCATTGAGATGTCATGGAACAAGTTTGCTCGTTGCTTGTGTTGAGCGTAGCGGTGAGAAGAGTGGAGACAGAGACTGAGTGTGTTGTGTATACAAAACTCGATGCGTTGCGTGGCGGCCAATTTAAATGAACTCTCAGTGGTGGTTGCTTGTTTTCGAGCGGGGAAATCATAGAGGGGAACACTGGCTGGTGGGGCAGACAACGCATTTTGGCAGCCGCAGACACTTGCTCTGCATTTTGGGCGCCTCATAGCACAGGTTGTGATTTGAGCTTTTTTGGAAGCTAAGGTTAAGGTTACTCGCTAATTGCAGCACCGCGCATAACGGTAACTAACCACAGTCAACACGTGCCATTGTCAGTGGTGTCAGTGGTAAGAGATGTGGTGGCATTGTTGGTGTTGGTGGTGCGCGAAACATCTTAAAAATATGCATGTCCGTCCCGTTTAAGTTGTGCGGTCAGTCAGGCCCCAAAATCCAGTTTGGGGAACAGGCGCACACAACCCGGCAAAAAGTCGCCCCGCGGCCCCAATGTCATCCATAAGCATGAGAGCGAGTACAACGACCAGTCAGCCAGTGTAAATCAGAATTGTGCTTCTGCTGTCCCCCTGCTCTAATCGGACGTGAAGCGTCTTTACGTGATGAGTTGTATTGACGCTGATTACGGAATGTGTATGCATAAGTATTTAGTGCGTTAACACGTCTAATAAATTGAACTTGTTAGGGCATTTTGATTAGGAATTCAATAAAATAAACTTAATATGGGTATGCATAGGTATTGAGTACTTATTATCTTCAATTATTGAATTTGACTATATTTGTTTAACGGGTGGAAAAAATTGCTATTGATTATTCAAATAAATTTTGCATATGTTGCTAATCGAAAAATGTAATATATTGTTGGCTGAATTTGAATTTTGTTATCTCTATTATAATTACTTGTTTTGCAATACAAAAATTTATTACATTAACAGAAATTTGTTATATTTTCAATTTAATTATTAATAACTAGTTCACGTTTAGTAAATATAAAGTAAAATATTTGCATCTTTAAAATGTATGCATAATAATTTTAAAATTTTAATTTGTGCAATAGAAATATGAGAAATATATGTGCAAACATAAATTCAGAACAAAGACTACTATATACTACACAAATAAATACTCACTGGTTATCTCCACATACTCTCCACATATTCAACGCATATGTATTTGTTGTCTGCGCCTGGTAGTTGAGTCCATTGCTGTTAGAGCAGTAGGGTTGCTTATATAAAAGAAAGCCAAGGCAATCATCAAATGCTGACCGCGCGCTGACCACTCTCAGCACTAGCAGAAGCAGCAGCAATAACAAGTGCCAAACAACAACAACAACAGCTAGACGCACGCAAACTGGTTCTGCTTCGCTTGATGTTGTTGTTGGCAGCTTCTTCACAAGCACGCACATTATTAACACATTCACTTACACACACACACAACACACATACATATGTATTTATGTGGGGCTGCTCATGTGTGTATGTTTCTAGTATGGCTGCTTTTATCTTTTGGCGACATTGATCGCCATCTTGTTTGCGGTGCTGTTTGCCTGTTAATATGCATGTGGGAAAACGTTGAACGCCCACAATAATAGATGTTTTTTTTGTGCTTTACACGCTCGTATACACACAGTCTTTGATTGTCTGCTAGTTGTTGCTGTGGTGCCGGCATTTAGTTATAATAGTTGCAGTTGTAGTCTTCTGCCTTGGGGCAGCCAATTTGGCCACACTGTAAAATACTGCTTACGTTTGCTGTGAGCCTAGCTAAATTTTGCGCAATAAGCAAAATGACGGGCACAAAACAAAATGTCCGGGGCAAATCCGATGGGTCTCGTTGTCGCTTCCGTTGCCGGGGGCCATGATTATTAGCGCTGCAAAAAAAAAAATTTAAAAAAAAAAACAGTGAGGCGCCATTACAATCAATTTCAATTTCAATTTCTAGCCAGCCCCACTCAGCACACAACACAAAAAAACAAAAAAAACCACTCACAGCGCCCCATCTTATCGTCAATAGTTTTGTGCGGTCGCGCAATTGTTGGCGCCTTTTCTGTTGGCCTGTGATGTGAGCAAACAAAATGACTACTCAAATTTGCGCAAAATGTTCGTTCGTGCTGTCGACTGCTGCAACTTGTCTGCGCGTCTGCCATTTAAGGGGATGGCGACGTCAAGGGCGTCATCACGCTATGTTGTTTGCGTTAGAAATTCAAACAAACATGTTGCTGTTGCTTTTCTACCACTCACACAGACGCACACAGAGAGTTACGCTGTTATATTGTTGTGCCGCTTGGCAAGTCACTAGGGGGCATGTCCGGGCGCATTTGTGGGCGTATTCGGTTAAGGCAATATGTATGTTCAATGTAATTGCCGGGCTTTGTGGCCAGACCAGGGAAATTTGCAATTTGCCAGTGCGCGCCATCTGTGGGCCATTTCGCAAAGTCAAGCCCCCAATTAATTACTCACGAACACACACTCAGGCACAACACTCATAAGCAAGCGAGTGCAAATATGTACATATCTGGTTGATGGAGAAGGGCGACAACCTGTATGAGTTGCATTGCAACTCAAGTTTACTGGCTGCACTGTATGACATCATAGTTGCAGCCCATTACACTTGAATATGTATGCTATCAACCCTGCAAGTAATAATCATTTTCAACTACTGTAAATTTCACTTAGCAGAAAGAGCAAACACATGCACACACACACTCGTTCAAATTCAACTTCTGTTCACTCACTCAACAAACACTCACTTACACAGTCATACGCTCACTCTCGCACACACACACACAAACGACCAGTCACATGGCAATTGAACCAAACCCCTGCCACTGTAACAGCGGCCATCTCGCTCGCACACACGACTTGGCCGCACCTTCTCCACCACTGTTGAATATGCCAAGTTTTCGTTCAGCTATTTTTCCTGGGCACTTGGTAAAAAAGAGGGAATTCACTTTTGGCGGGGTCTCGTTTTTCCTGCTTTGTCCAATCGGCCTTTTTGTGGGCGCTGTCTAAACTAGTCCAATTGTATCGACCGTCGTCACCACCACGTCGCGCGCACAACCCTCGCTCGACCAGTCGTCGATGTTGATAACATGCAGCCAGCCAACAACACTGTTGATAACAACCGTTGTTGTTGTTGTTGCTGTTGTGCTGAGTGAGGCCTGGAGAACGCTTCTTGCAAATTAATTTGTACGGTAGGCGTGGTTGTTAGGCCTCCGCCCACACGGCACGTGCTGATTACAAAATTGCCATTGCGCATAAGCCAGGCATGCTTTGCTGCACAACAACACACACACTCTCAACCTTTTTTTACCGCTTTCAATTCGAATAAGCTTTCGAAAAACAAAAACGCCAAAATTGCCGCTGATGATGGGAAATTTTTTTGCGCCACTATTGTGATCAGCATACTAGTCAGCGCGACGCGACGCGATGCGACGGCCCGGCGCAACAAAAGTTGGGGAAACAATTGTGTGCCCCACACATGTGGCTGGCAGGTGTGTGCGCGCGTCCGCGTTCGACCCATGTGCACAGACCGTGCCAGACTTTTCAGACACGTTCGGTTTTCGGTTCGGTTTTCACCAGGCGAACAGCAACGACAGCAGCTGCGCGCACAACATAAAAGTGTGCGAATGAGCCAGCTTGCTGTGATGCCAAGGTGAACAGTGCTGCCAACTTGTACAAGTGTATGAAGGGGAAAGCAATATTAAATGGGCAGCACTGCAATAATCGATAACAATATCTAATATTGATAAGATCCAATCATTTACAAATAGCAGCACGTTAAAGATAAATGGATTGGATTTCACATTTAAAATGTTTCAAATAATTAAAGATAATTAGAATTGTATTCGTGTGTGTGTACTGTAGACATTGTTTATATGCTCACAACTTATCACAGTAGGCCATACTGGCAACACTGATTGCGTGTGACCGTATTGCGCAATAGAATACGCCGCAAACAACAACAATAACACCTAACTAAAACTAGTCAAAAGCAGGTGAAAGCGAGCGGGGCTATCAGTTGAGTTTTGCTTGTGGCGCGTTCGTTCGCATATCGCGCGATCGGTGGTATTTATTGCCTGATTAGTCAACAAGCTGTGCATGTAACAAGACAAGGTGAAAGTTCACACAGCACACAAAATGTCCGCGAAAACAGCAGTTAAAGCGCCTTCCAAAGAGCCATCTTCATTGACCAAACTCTATTTGTTTGCGTACAATGCTGTGCAAGTCGGCGGCTGGAGCTACATTCTCTATCAGCTGGTCAATTACTACGTGCTCCAAGGTCCCGAATTTCGTGCCCAAATCACGTTGTGGGACTACACACGCATCGCCGTTATCATCTTCCAGAATGCCGCATTCGTCGAGATCCTGAATGCCGTCTTTGGGCTGGTTAAATCCAATCCTGTAGTCACCACATTCCAAGTCTTCAGTCGCATGATGGTCGTCGTGGGTGTTGTGATGGCCACGCCGACGGGCAAAGTCTCGCCAGGTTTGCCAATTGCTCTGTTTGCGTGGGCAATCACTGAGATCATTCGCTATGGTTTCTATGCGCTGAACATCATCAAAGTGGTGCCGTCGTTTGTAGTCTTTCTGCGCTACACCACATTCATTGTGTTGTATCCCATTGGTGTGACGGGAGAGCTGTTGTGCTTCTGGTGGGCTCAACGTTATGCCCGTGATCACAGTGTGTGGAGCGTGGAGCTGCCCAACAAATGGAATGCCACCTTCTCGTACTATGCACTTTTGTGGATTGTCATGCTGGGTTACATTCCCATCTTCCCTCAGCTCTACATGCATATGTTTGCATTGCGTCGCAAGATTCTCGGCGGCGGCGGCAGTAAGAAGAAAGCCAACTGAACTTTGAACCGAAGCAATTCGAACAAAATACTTACATTCAGTTTGATGTTTCAGCTTCGCACTTTGGAGTGGACAGGCAGTCACCTCAAGCTGACATCCAAGTTTAGACTTAATTCATTATGCATCATACTTTGACTTTTTAAGTTAGCTAATTAAGTTTCACCTTGGTTGTTGTGTACAAAACAAATAAACTTAACCAATCACTTAACATTTTTATTCTTATTCATTTGCCACACTTAATAATTGGGGGACGTGACACTTTTAGTGCTGTGACCATTGTATGGTCTTAAGGTCAATGCCCTCCTGTACCATTTCCCAAAGCGGAGACATTTCACGCAAACGCTCTACATGCTTGATGCACTTGTCTGCCGTATAGTCCACCTCCTGCACCGTGGTAAAACGTCCGATGCCAAAGCGTATGGAACTGTGCGCTAAATCCTCATCGGTGCCAATGGCACGCAGCACATATGATGGCTCCAGCGACGCTGAGGTGCAAGCCGAGCCACTGCTCAAAGCCACATCTTTAAGGGCCATCAACAGTGATTCGCCCTCGACGTAGGCAAACGATAAATTCAAGCAACCATTGTAGGTGCGCTCCGGATCACCGTTGCGTATCACATGCGGCAACGCAGACGTAATACGATCCATCAAACGCTTCGATAGAAAGTCGACCCACTTCTTATCGTAGTCCATCTCCTGCATCGACAATTCCGCTGCTGTACCCAAGCCCACAGCCAAAGGAGCGGGCACTGTGCCGCTGCGCAAGCCACGCTCTTGGCCGCCGCCACTCTGGATGGGCTCGAGACGCACACGCGGTCGGCGACGCACATATAGGGCACCCACACCCTTGGGGCCGTAGATCTTGTGTCCCGAGATGGACATCAGATCGATCTGCATGGCATTCACATCGATGGGTATTTTGCCCACCGCTTGAGCGGCATCCGTGTGAAAGAAAACTTTGCGCGAGCGACACAACTGACCAATCTCTTGGATGGGCTGCTTTACACCGATCTCATTATTCACGGTCATTACGGAAACGAGGGAGGTGTCTGGCGTCATTGCTTCGGCCAGCTGTTCCATGTTAATGATGCCATTGGCCTCCACGGGTAAGTAGGTGACACGGTAGCCTTCGTTCTCGAGCGCACGGCACGAGTCCAGCACACACTTGTGCTCCGTCTGTGTGGTAATCACATGCTTTTTGTTCGTACCATAGAAACGTGCCACTCCTTTCACAGCAATATTATTTGACTCTGTGGCTCCCGATGTAAAAATGATTTCCTTGGCATCGGCACCAATGAGGCGGGCAACTTGTTCTCGTGCCTTCTCCACAGCGTGCTCCGTTTCCCAGCCATAGGCATGCGTTCGCGAATGTGGATTTCCATAGTAGTTAGTGAGATAAGGCAACATTGCGTCTAGCACTCGCGGATCCATCGGTGTTGTGGCCTGTGCATCCAAGTATAGCGGTCGGCCATCCGTCTGTTCATTCTTGATGTTGAAACGTACTTGGCGCTCACGAAATTCTAGAATAAATACAAGATAAAACACTATGTAACAGCGTTTGTTGTTGTTTTTACCTTTGGAGGTGGCCGCCACTTTTGTTGTTGTTGCTGCCGCTGCAGTCGATTCCGGTCGCAGCAAGTACGCCATAGCTTTGGCATGGGGCCGCAGCATTTGCGCCTGCAATCGGCCCAGCACGTTTTGCATATTTATTTTGCACGTGTATGAGTTATTAACTATTTATTATTGTATTTATTATTCGTTTTTCGACTTTTTATTATTTCACAATCTAATCAGCTTGCCAGTGTGACCCTAATCTCTAGTGAAGAAACAACGATAGCAAAGTCGATACATCGTGCATGCATTGAAGCTCTAAAAATGCCGATAACAGCGTTGCCATACAGTTGTGGGTTAGCTTGCCGCCTTCATTCATTATTTAAATGCAAATATTTTTTTATTCAGAAGTATTTTTCAATTCAAAATGCTTTATAATTGTATGTGCAGTGTTTAATTAATTGGACCGATTTAATACTTTCGCGTTATTTAAAAACGTTTTTTTATATGTATGTACATAAAAGCATAAAATATATATTGCAAAAATAGATGTATATATGTATACATATTTAAATGGTATGCTGTGGTGTAAAAAACTTTCACATCTAATATCCAACTTCATTTATATAAAGGTGTATATATATGTAATATATTTATATATGCCTATTGCTTGTAATTAGAATAATTTTTGTTTCTGTTGTTTTTTTTTTACATTTGAACACTTAAAAATTGTCGATTCTGTCAGCTAGCAACATGTTTTGATTACAACTTTAAACCTTATTACTAAAATATTAGATTAACGAGTGATTGTTTTCATTTTTTGTTTTTCTTTTTAAAGGGTAAATCTGTTCAAAAGTGCCATTTTGTTCGTACGGAATACAGACTAATACAATTTTTGATAATTTAACAGCAAGATTACAAAATAATTGAACTGGTTTTCCAAAATAAATAAACGTCAACAAATCCGATAATCACCATTGTGCATTTGCCGTTGTTGTCAAAGCAGCTGCTCCGTTACGAGCACCACACTCTGCTCCAGCGCAATAGCCGCCAGCTCCTTGAGCCACTCATCCAAGAGCACAGCACATAAGGCCAAATCTCGAGAGCGTTCCGTGCCACTTGTATTGGCTATGATGCCCATCGAGGCAACGGAATCCAATGATACGGGTTCCGAATTAAAGCTTGCTGCACCACTTTCGCCGCCAAGCAGCGTGCTTGACGAGTGGGGACCGGACAATGTTTGTGTGGAGCTGTTGTTGCTACCTGTGCCTGTTCCTGCGCCACTTGCCTGTGGCGTGGTGCTCAGACTTGTCTCACAGGTGTTGCCCCTTGAGGTGTCCTGCGCTGAGCCGCGAGTCACGTCCGTGTTGTTTGCTCCGCCCACTAGAGTGGAAGCGGCGCCTGTAAGATGCGTAGACATTCATTAATATTGCACATTTTGAAATTGTTTGTTGATTAACTGGGGGGTTAAGCGAGTAACGAGAATGGTAAACAAATGTGGAGTTTAGTAAGGAAGTAAGGAGAGCAGCAATATGTACAAAAGCAATAATAGGAAGCGGCAAACTACTCAACAATATTTGTCAACAGCTAACAGACAGTTTACAACGACAACGAGGCATAAGAATAGCATAAATACTAATAGTTAATATAATTAAGATATCAATATAGATTTTTTTTTTGGTATTTGGTTTAAGCGTGAAATATTTACCGGTGAAGAATGCGTAAATTTGTGATAAGCCAGATGAAGCTAAGAATTTTCGTAGTAGAAAATTTTTCATATCGATCAAAAAAAGTAAACAATAAAAAAAAGAGAGACAAATTCATTATAAGCAAATGACATCTGCAGACATATTACAAAATCTAAAATGTGTATAGTGTAGAATCAATGATTACACTGCTCAATCAATCAATCAATCACTTGATTAATCAAGCATTGTATGTGTATGTGTGTAGTGTGTGTAGTGCGTGAGTTGTTTGTTTGTTTTAAGATCCCGCAACCGACTTTGTTCCAACATCCGCTGCTGCGTTCTATGTTTTCATGTTTTCAATTCTTGTGAATTTTGTTTGTAAAATAGAATAATTGTGCAATGTCCATAATTTAAGCATTTCGCAGCACTTACTCGAGGAGTTCGTTGTGGTTGCAGCTGCTGGCGCTGCCTGCGCTGTGGATGAAGCGGATCTGCGGCTGAACATACTGGTGATGGACTTGCTGATGCTGCGTCGCTTATTGTCGCTGCGTCTAAACGGATCATAGGCGCTGCTTGGGGAAGCCTGCACTGGCGTCGCTGCCGAGAGTGTGGCATATGTGGAACGCTGATGTCCCGACTGCTGGCTGCTGTTGTTGTGGCCATGCTGTTGGTGCTGCAGCTGCTGCTGATGCAGCGGCGAATTGTCGCTCACTTTGCGCGCATTGACCAAGCGAAACTCGCGATCAATGAGATACGAACGTGCCACATCGATAATTTCCAGTGAATTCTCAGCCACCGGCAACTCGGCATCAATTTGCTGCTTCAGCATGCGCAACACTTGATGAAACGACGGCGTATCCGAGGTGATGGCAATGTCTGAGCGCAGCAGCAGGGAGTGCACCAAAGGCAATGGATACCAGGCAAGGCGTGTAATCAGACCAGTTAGATGCAGATTGACGTACAGCGAGTTACTCGTGAAGGTTTGCAGTTTGCCCCAAATAGCATTGAGAAAGGGACCTGCAAATGAAACTGGTTATTAAATATGTCGTACTAAATAAAAGCTGATCACTTACCTAAGCTTACGGTGCCCTGAGCAAACAAATCCTCCGAGAAATCCAAGTCTGTAAGCAATAGTTCGTTGCGTGAGCTGTGCGAAATTCGCCACGAATCGCGTCGCCCGCTGCTCAAACTGCTGGTATTATGATGACTGCTGCTGTTGCTGTGCTCCAGATCCGTTTCGCTGGTCACAGTGGTATTATTATTATTATTTATATTGGTCCCATCATTGCCATCGTCTGCATCATCTGCGGGCCGCCACTTGAACGATTCATAGCCACTCGATTCGCCAATGGATTGCAAGCTATCCAGTTGCTTCTCGCCCAGCTCACTCACAGCTGGCACAGCCAACGGTGTCGCTGTGCTGCCAAACTCGCTGAAGAACTGCTTGGCCAGCTCCAAGGCATGTGCTGTGGCACGCGTCTGTCCTTGACGTGGCCACTTCTGATAGCGATAATTGTTCGCCCACTTGACGCAATCGCGTTGACATTGTGCGATTCGTGAATGCGCCTCAAAGAGATATGCCTGAATGTTGGCATACAAACTGTCGCCCGCATAGTGACCATAATAGTTCCAGTTGGCGCCAATCGTTTTGCTCATCACCGGCGACGGCAAGCTGGGCAACATAGCAGAAGCTGTCGCTGGTTCAGCGCTCAAATCCATGCTCTTTGGACGCGCTAAATCGCGGGCACGCTTCATCACATCCGGTGTGAGTTCCAAAAAGAACTCGGTGGTGTTCAGATATGGATCGATTTTGTTGATCTTGTGGCGATGTGAAATGGGTACATGTTTGCCCGGCAGCATATACTTTAACAGCAGCTCCAGCATCAGATCTTCGCAGTGCAATCCCAGCAGCGTATCAAACAGCGCCATCGTAACCATGCAGAGATTGGCATCTGGTGAATGGAGACGCTCTACAAGCGCATCCAGAATACGTTCGCCATCGAACTTTTCCGTGTCGAGTAAAAACTTGACAAAGGCACGCATCAGTCCCGGTTCGGTGATGGAGCGTAGTATCAGATCCAGATACGACATGGCCGAGATTTGTGAGTCGATGTTCGTCTGAAAATGTTTTCCCTTCAGTGTCTGCGAATTGAACGCGCAAAAAGTTGTTTCGACATTTCGAGGCGAGGTGTTTTTTTGTTTTTGGTTAGCATTGGGGTCGGCCCATAAAGATAGATAAAGGATAACACACATATATTGTATATATTCGCTACGTTTATGCCATGCACCTATCATGATATGAAATCCTTGCATCAATTTTGAAAACTTATTGGTTTGAAAATATATGTATTTCTTTTTAATTATTTTTATCCATCTGCTGTTCTAACCTAATTCCAAATAGAAGCTTAGTATTAAGTAGGAAATCTGTGTGTAAAAAAACTTAAATACTTTCTTTCAAAATTCACAAAAGAATAGCGATGCAGCTCTAGATTAAAATGTAAGCTAGATAATAACGATATTCTTAAATAAATTTAATATTTACGCTAAGCAATTCTATTTCATTTCCAAGGGAAAAAACAGTAGATAAATATGAAACCTATTAAAATTTTGTGAATGATAAATAATTGAAATTAGTAACAATACTTTAGTCTGCAAGGACATTAAATTTCTGCTTGCTGATTTATCTTAATCACGATTAGTAGCTGCGCATAAACCTAGCAATATAAATACTAAGTAGAAGCAAACAGACACACATACCACAGGGACAAGTGACAAACTTTGCAACCAACACCACAAGAAATGCATCGAAGACAAGTTTTTACGTGAAGAGCCAAGACAAGCGTAACAAACTGCGAGCACTCACCTGGAGTATCGCTGGTCCAAGGACCGGCACAATAAAGCCCTGATACATAAAGTCCAACAGCTGTTGTTTGATCATCTCATGGGCCACTTGGACGACAGCATTGCAAAACTCCAGGGCGTTCATAAACAAGGTCAACTCGGGTATTTCGGTGACATCATCTGGGGTAATGCGATGCCAATCAATCGAGCTAATCTCAATGCTGTTGGGCAACCGAGAATAGAGGCCACCAAGGCCAGTGACGAGTAGCGGGCAAATGGACGAGTATTGTGCAATGTAGTGGCCAATGTTGGAGTTCTTCTGCGACAGCGCCATGCAGAGCAGTAAAGCATCGCGAGCTTGATGTCCCAAGCTGCCTTCGCGATGCACATACGGTATGAGCAGGGAGAAGATTATGAAGCTGCAAATAATAAAGGATTAATAGCTGACAATTGTAAAGGGAAAATATCACGACTTTACTTGGTCGTGGTGCCGCTTTTTGGCTGCGGCAAGCTGCCGTTTTGTATTTGCTCCTGCACTTGCGTTTGTGCCGAGAAGAAGAACAGATCCAGCAGATGCACATTCTGCATTAGCACCACACATAACTGATTGAGCAGTATGACCAAACGTTTCTCCAGATCCGGCGGAAAAATCTCGCCCTGACTCGACGCTAAGATTTTGAGCAGTGGCCGCAAAAAGGGCTCGTGACATAGCAGCTGATGACGCGAATGACTGACAAGTAACTCGTACAGCTTCAGCTGCTCCAGCCGTACTGCGTTCGCATAGCGTCCTGTTGTGCTTGCCCATTCGTAGAGCTTGTCCAGCAGATTCTCGCTGAGCAGAAATTCCAGACAAGGTGCCGCTGGAGGCGCTGCATCCTTGGTGGGCAGTGACACTTTGTTGCAATGATGCAGTTCGACCAGCAGCAGCGTTACCATATAGTCTAGATGCGACACCACGCCCAGCACATCGTCATGCGTAGGCGGACCGCCCGAATGTTGTATGATCTCATGAGCCTGTTGCCAGTGCTTGCAAAAGCTATCGTAGCAGGCACGGGGATCACAATCGGTAGCCGCATCTATGGGTCGTTGAACAGTGTGGCCACTGCCAGAGTTGCCGCTGCTACCGCCAGAGCTGCCACTGTGCCGTGTGAGACTCTGACGCAATGGACTGGTTCGTAGCCAACTCATTGTTTCCGTTGCGATTGTTGTTTTTGTTTTAATTGTTATTTTGGCATGTATTTAATGAATTCTTATCTTGCAATTTTTGTGCGCTGAGTATTCTCGTTTCTTTCCAGCTATACATAGATATGTCGTGTACGTATTTCAAAACTGAAAGCAAACGCGAATAGATAAGCTTTGCCCATTGCATCTTCTACGAGCGACAGCAACAGCAACAACAACAATTGCAGACTGTTTGTCAGTGTGTGTGTGTGGGAGAGTGAGAGGCAGCTTGCATACGTATTTGGAAGCGAGCGAGCAAGTGGCATTTTTTTTATAGTCACTGAAGCGCTGCAAATTGTTGTTGCTGTTGCTGGCACTTTACACACTGGTGTATTTGCTGCTCACCTGATGTATTTTCATCATCATCGCCTTACTGACTGATTCTTGCACCAGGTGTTGCCTTCTTTTTTTTATGCCAGGTACTCATGGACGCTATTCAACTAGCTCTTTTTTTTGTATTTGGCACTGGGAAATGACAACGACGACGACACAGCACAGCAATCTCTGGCCCCCGTCCTTGTGTTGTGCGCACACTTGGTAGGTGGAAAAAAACGCAATTGTGCTTTATTTGCGCGGCAAACAACATGCAGAAAGCCTAGCCGACACCTTACAGCCTCATGTTCCACTATTTGGGATGAGTTTTACGCGCAGTTTATAGCATTTTAAAACAAAAATATTTACAACAAATAATAGAAAGTAATGAATGAATTAGTAGGCGAGCGATAGACTGTGTGGTGGTCGGCCGATAACACAGCACAATCAAAACACTGCGTTTGCATTTGCAACCCTAAAATCACCTGATGACGATAGCTGTCTTGCTCACTAATCGATAACAAATGATAAATAAACTATATAATGGCGGAAAAATTCAAATGTTCGTGCGGTATTTGCATTTTATTGGTTTTATTTATATATTTGAATATTTTTGTTGGACATACACTTTTTTTTAGTATACGCGCATAAAAGTTACAAAGTCATGTTATAAACGCAATTTTACAAAACGAACAACAGCACATAGTAGATATGCAGTTAATAATAGTAGTGTACATTTATGTTTTGTTTTTCATAGACTGACTATCTTGGGGTTTTTTGTTGTTGTAAAGCTCTTCAAACATTGATCCTTGGCGGATGTTTGTTTGCTGACAATGCAAGACTTCTTAATTTGATATAACCATTAACCAAGTTAGAGTTGCACATGTTAAAAATTCTTTGTATGATTTTGCTAACAAATAACATAGTTTAAATAAATTGTCACTAAATATTTGTAATAATAAATGATGTATTACACGACGACGTCTGTCTGTGTTGTGTCCACAAATTGTCAACTCACATCGGCAACAGCGACTGACTAACACTGTTTGTCCGTGAGCTGGGCCTCTCAATGGTCATGGATTGCTGCGGCACTTGGCTATCAGTGCTAATGCCCAATCCTGCGTAGATTTCCTTCATTACAAATAGAATTGTATCCTCAGAGGCCCTGAAATGGTGGAAGAAAGGGATTACTAATCGGTTTCACATAATATATAGTCAATTTGTTAGCTTCCTACCAGTAGCAGACGTGACTGCTCAGAGCGAAGATGTATTCGTTGATGAACTCCAGCGGGGCCTCTTGGAGCACATAATCAACGCGCTTCGAATCATTCAGCTTGCCAAGTGGAAAATCTAATTCAATGAATTCCGGATCTGATGTTGTAGTGGATTCGGAATCGGTTCGTTGACGCGCATGCGTCGATGTGGTCGCCACTGATGATTCGTCTTGGTCCTCAGTTTGCTTTTGGAATACCTGCGAGGAGGAGGCGCTCTAAGGCAATTGTTTAGAAACTCTCTGGGTGAAATTAAATATTAAACTCACCTCTTTTTCTAGCGACTCTTCTGCCTCCTTCTTGACTTTAGTGACCGTGGCCAGGAAATTAACGCTATCCAGCGTTGTCTTGAATGTGTCCATGAATCGTTGCTTAATATCTGCACCCACGCGGGTCATTGTCTCCTTCAGCTCTAGATGCATTCGTTTGCGTCCCTTGTGATGTGGTATCAATACCGGACGTATGCCCTTCATGTCGGGATTAACCAGCGCCTCGATGCGATACGCAACCGGATCAAAAGGATGGAATATGTTGTAGAAACCCGCGCAAGTGGGTAGACGAAAATCGAGACCAAGCTTATCGATGCCACGTATGGTCACAAACATGCCAATGGGTGAGCCCAACGCAAAGAACTTCTTGGGGTGGAATATCAACTGTGTGTAATTGATGACCGGTTGCCCAGTGCCTGCCACGCCCATGCCCATGGCATAGCTGACCTGCTTGGATAGCACTTTATCATTGTTGGGCAGCTGCACGTGCTCGGCACCATGTTGATACTGTTGCTTGCGCGGCAACTGATCAGGATTCTCTTTGTTTTCCTCTTCGCTTTCCTTGAGTGGCTCCTGATGGCACAGCAAATCGAAGAGGATCAACGAGCCCAAACTGTGACCAGCCAACGAGACGCCGCCGTTAAATTCAGGATGTCGCATGCGATATTTCAGATACACTTCGTTCAAAGCATCGGCCACGGTGTTCATGATCTTCTGACAGTACTTAGGACTCGTGTAGAACAAGACATCAAGCAGCGTGTCGTTGGTGAAGTTGCGCAAGCGTGGAATGGACTCTAGCGTAATGGACTTGAGCTTCTCATCGATGCCCAGCTCCTCGGAGTGCAGATGGCCATGCCATTCAATGGGCAGCACTTCGACGCGACCCACCAGACCCATGTCTGTGGAATTCTTATAGTGTGATTGTACCAGCTGCTGGGCAATAATGCGGAAATCATCAACTGGAAAGAGTTTTTGCAGATTAATAACTTAACTAGACAACTAATCCAATATTTTGTAGACTCACCAACTTCCTCGACGTTGCGCATCTTCAGATCGCAAGCTGATCCAATGCCATGTACCATGAATAGCAAATGATCCACGCGCTGTGATTCACCCTGTTGTATTTTGAAATCATTCAAGTCTCGCTTGACCACCAAGGGACGCGAGGAGCTCTGCACGGTGCCGCCCCAAGTATCTGCATTTGATGGCGGCATAAAGTGCACAATAACGTTGGGACCATGCATCGTCACCTGCTCGCCATTGCCCAGCGGTATTTTCTTGAGCCATTCACCCGTTTCGGTGGCACGTTTGTATTCAGCCTCAAGTGCTGCCGCCGTTTCCTCGGCATAGGGCACGTACTTGGAGTCGACGCCTTTGTAGAACCACGAACAGCGTCGCACCTCGATGGCTTTGCCCTCCCAGAATACAGGAGTCTTGGTGCGTTCCTTGATGTTGACATCGTAGCGACCACCCTCCACGGGCACAATGCTTGAGGAATCCGATTCTTCTAAGGGAGTTAAAAAAAGAAAGGTATTATTATTGAGTATTAAGTTTAAGGACATCTAACTACTCTATTGTAATATAATTTAGGCACTTCAATAGCGAAACTTACCGCTAGTCAGGCTAGTCTCGAGTAGAGCTGAATCGTAATGACTGAATGGAGTCCACACAAATTTGCTGTCCACACTGCGCTTGTAGAACCAATGCAACAACACAGGAGTGTAAACCTTTCAATAAATAAGAAATTTTTATTAGAAATACCAACGAGAGGCAAAAGTTAGCCAACTTACAACCGTTTCGGCTGGCGGCGCAATCGCCTGACCCTTTTCGCTGGCCATTCTTAATTGTTGTAGAATCTCCTCGGGTAATTCTCCCTGATACAGTTGCTGCAGATCTTCTGGCTGATTAGACTCGGACTGCTGTTGCTGCTGTGCTTGTTGTGGTTGCTGCGTCTGCTGTTGCTGCTGCTGCTGTGGAGTTCCCTTCGTTGCCGTAGAGAAATCAGAGCAGGCTGAGGAAGGGGGCTCAACCTGATTTGAAGCTGATGTTTGGGAGCGTCCTTCAAAATGTTTTGTGGGCAAACCACTATGGACTAAATCGTACTTGAGTTCTCCGGGTGCTGCGGGTTGATCCTGCAACGGTGGATTGTTGAAAAAGTTTTGTATGCGTTGATCCTCCTGTTGTCCCGGAGCAGCGGCCGCAAAATGATCAAAGAAATTTCCTGAGGGCGGTGCAGCAGTAGAGACTGCAACTGCTGCCGGAATTTGTGGTTGCTGTTGTTGTTGAACGAGTTGCGGGGTCTCAGTTGGACCGCCAAAAAAGCCCGAAAAAGAGTTTACACTTGAATTTTGATAGACGTTTGCGTTGGAATTTACAATTTGCTGTGAGTCGCTGAGCAGTTGCTCAAAGCCAAGTGCGCCAGAGACTTGGTTGCTATCAGTTGTGGTATGCGGTGGTGGCTCCTGCGCTAACGGAGGCGGAGCTATGTTCAATTGGGCGGGCAGTTCTGGGAATTGAGCAGCAGCTTCTGTTGGTGCCGCAAAGAAATTGAAATCACTGCTGCCGTTGCTAGCTGGCGTAAAGAAGCTCTGCAATGGCGATGGAGCAGCTGGTGGATGTGCGATGGCTGCTTCGCTGCTTCTGCGGAATGGATTTGCCAATGGAGCTGCTGAGGTGTCGGTTGGCTTAGGTGCTGTGGGTGGCGGTGCTAGGTTTGTTACTTGTTCGGTTTCTAGCACTGGCTCAATGGTTTGCGCCTCGAAAAGTTGTTTTGCGTCGGGTGCTACAAATCCTATCGGTGGAGGCAGCACTTCCTGTGGGAGTGGTGTCGTTATAGTCTGCGCGAAAGGATTGAAGAATGTCGTTGTCGTTTGTGTAGTGAGCGCAGCGCTTGTGGCGTCGATGGATTGAGGTGGTAGAGCAAAGAAATCGCTGGCTGATGGTGGAGCAACGTTGCTGATTGGAGCTACAGGCTCTTGTGGAAGTTGGGATGCTCCAAAGAGACTGCCAGTTGTGAGGTTAGCTGAAGATTCCTGACTGATATTAGTCGCAGCTGCAGGAGGATAAAGCTCAACCTCTTGGGTAGTTTCAGCTGTTGGCACAGGCACAAACAAAGGTGTGCTTTCGCTAAAATCAGTTGAAGGTTCAGTCGCTTCAGTTTCGTCCTTATTTACTTCTTGAAGAGTTGCTGACGAGTCTGCCTTGGGAATGATCGATGTCTCTATCTGCGCTGGAGCGAAGAATGAAACGCTTTCAACTGCAGAACTTGGAACTTGTGCTGCACTTGTTGGCGGTGCCGCAAACAAGGGAACTTGCTGACTGCTCTGTGCTTGCAACGGTTCGCTAGGAACCTGCGGCGTAAAAAGTCCTGATACGGTAGGATATAAAGGTAAGTTTTGTGTTGTTTCCGCTGTGGAGCTTGTCAAGAGCTGGGGAGCAGCTTCGAATGATGTTGTTGTTGGGGGTGCAGCAAAGAGCGGAACTTGCTGTGGAGTAGTTTGATCTACTTTAGACTCAACTTGAGCTGCAAGTGATTGTGGATCAGATGGTCCTGGTGCTGCTTCGACGGCAGAGCTTTGAAAGAGTGGAACTTCCTGTGTTGGAACTGGCGCAAAGAGTGACTCTGGCTCTGACTGAGGCACAGTTGTTTCTGCAGCTGATGGATACAGAGGAACCTCTTGTGTTGGAACTGTGTTAGCTTCTGGGTAATGGGAAAGTCCTGGTGCTGTTTCTGCTGCGGAACTTGCAAAGAGCTCCTGAGTTGAACCTGTCGCAAATAACGAAGCACTGATAGGAACTTCTTGATTTGGTTCCGATTTAGGCGGAGCTTGCTCTGCAAGCGTTTGTGATGCAGTTGGTGGATAAAGAGGAACTGCTGGTTCAGCAACAGAGTTGGCAAAGAGAGAAGCCTCCTGCGTTGGTACTGGCGCAAAGAGCGATGCACTGATGGGAGCAACTTGCTGACTTGGCTGTAGATTTGTCGGAGTTGGCTCTAGTTTAGGTTGAGCTGGCTCTGACTTTGAAGGAGCTGACTCTGTGATTGTCTGTGCAGCTGCTGGTGGATAGAGAGGTACTCCCTGCGTTGGCTCTGCTGTTGAGCTTATATATGGTTGCTGTGGAGCTGGCGGAAATACCGACGGAGCTGGCGGATGTCCGGGATATGTTGGTGGGGCAGCAAATAAATCAACTCCGGTGGCCGGCGCTCCGAAAGGATTAAAGATAGCCGCTGCTGGCGCTGCTGATGTGGGTGCAAAGGGACTGGCTGTAAAACCAGCTTGTTGTCCAAAGCCTCCGATGGGCGCTGCGGTTTCCTGGGCTGTCAACGGACTCTTGTAGAGTCGGGTGCCCTTCTGCAGGCGATATGAAGTTTGTCCCGCTGCCGGAGGGGGAACAGCAGGTGTTGCTCCTGTTGGTGGTCCGAGGGATGGAACGCTCTCAACTTGGGGTGGTAGTTGAGGTGGTTGCTGAGCTGCTGGCTGAGCAAATGGCGGAGCAGCTACTGCGAGTGCTTGAGTAACAGCCGGTGGTGGAGCTCCGAAGAGAGACTGAGCTACGGGTGGAGGCGCTGGGGATGAAACTCCGTGAGTAGCTAACGAAAGTGGTTGACTAACAGCTGTTGGAGGAGCTGCTAAAGGTGGTTGTCCAAAAGTTGATGGATGAGCTCCAAAGAGAGACTGAGCAACGGCTGGCGGAGCTCCTGCATAAGCTACTGGAGGAGTCGCTGAGGGAATTACCGGAGCAGCTACTGTGAGTGGTTGACTAACAGCTCCAAAGAGTGATTGCGAAACGGCCGGAGCAACTGCCGGTGGTGGAGCAACTGCCGAGAACGGTGTTAATGATGGCGGTAGTGCTGCAACTTGTGGCGGAGCAGCTGCCAAGGAAGGAGCTGCAACCGCTGATGGAAGTACTGCTGAAGGTAACGAAGTTGTTGGTAGAAGAGCTACAGCTGGTGGTCCGGAGACTGCCGAGGGTGGAAAAACGGCAGCTGGTGGTCCTGAAACTGCCGAAGTCGGAACGACGGCAGACGGCGGTGCAACTGTTTCCGGAGCTGCGGCAACAGGCAGCGGATTGAAGTAAGCCCCGACAGCAGGTGGAGCCGCAACTTCTGTAGGATTAAAGAAGCTGCCAACTGCAGGGGGAGCAGCTGGTGCAGTTACTGCAGCAGGATTGAAGAAACCACCTACAGTGGGAGGTGCTGACGCAGTAGGTGCAAAGTAATCAGATGATGCCTGAGCGGGCGCAAAGTAATTACCACCTGAGGAGGTGCTAATGTCAAAGTAACCAGGATTTGGAGCGTTGTAAGCTGCAGCTGGAGGAGCTTGCGAAGCTGACTCGGAACTGCGACCTGTAGCTGATTGCACTAAACCAGAGATGTTTTGCAGCACTCCACTCGGCACCAAGTTGGTCAGTGAAAAGAGACCGCCGCCCGATTTGCGTTCCTCCTGCACGGGAGCTGGAGCTAGAGCTGGAGCGGGTGGCTCAAAGCTGGCTACAGCTGGCTGTGCTGGATATGGCGGTGTGGCAAAGGGTAATGCAGCTGGTGGAGCAGCTGCTTGTTGTTGCTCAGAGAAACCGGGAATGGGCGCGTAGATCTTCTTTCTGGCGGTGTTGCGATACGTATTTTGTCCACCAGCTGTTGGTGGCACCGCGGGAGCTGCGCTTAGGTTGGGCAGCTCAGTGGGCGCATAGAATTTTGGTGGCTCTGGCGCCGCTTCACCTACGGTCGAAGGTGGTGCAGCATAGAAGGGCGGTGGCGCATCTGCAGCCGGTGGTGGCAAGTGAGCTGCTTGCTGTATGTAAGTCGGTTGTATGTCCAATTGTGGCTGCTGTTCGTCTGTGGCTTCCCTCTGGCTGCCTGCGTAGATGCGTTTCGAGAAGGTGGAGAAAACGTTGGAGGCCACCGAGGGCAAGGCGCCGAATGACGAAGCCGCTTGGCTAAGCAAAGAGTCAGTATTGATGGGGGGATCTAGCAAAGGATTTGCATTAGCATCGCCCGCACTTAGATATGAATTGTTGGCGCTGGTTGCAGCGGCGGCGGCGGCGACGGCAGAGTCGTCGCTGCTGCTGGCGTTCAAGTTGATCTCGTCAAGCGTTTCGTTGTCATCAATGCTCGACGATTGTCCCACAGTCACCAGCGTTTTGGGCTCTACAAAAAGAGAAAGAAAACAGAGCTTGATTAGTTTGAAAATCGAGATTATAAACTCTACATGATTTTCTTGCAGTGCAGCGAGTTTCATAAAAAGCCAAAAATTGACATTAGAGCTGCGCTGATGAGAGCTGGGGAAATGTCATGACATTTGAGTAGCCAAGCTGTTTATTGTATTTGTAGCCACGCTGTTGTTGCAACAATGTCTTGTTTGAAGAAAGTCATGGCAAGTGTAGCTACAACTGCAACTGTTGCTGTGTTGCCAAGTCAAACGTGCCATTTTGACTTCAGTGCAAGAATTCACCTCGCTCTTGAAACGTGCTGCAAAACGTGGAATGAGGGGGGAGGGGGACAAAGCTGAACGGCCTCTGAGGTTTTTCACACCATGCTGTTGGTGGCTGTGTAACCTGTGCTCAAGTATTCCAAGCATGGCAATTTGACACTCGTAAATATTTATGTTCGCAGCTTTTTGAACAGCTGCTCGACCCATAGACATTATTAGACTTAGAGTTGTTGCGATTGCTGTCTTAGAATTCTTGCTGGCTCGGCGATAATGTCGGGCATAACGATAAAGCAGGTATATATAGAGTCATGTTCCATGGCGACCCAGTTATCCAAATAGTCACGAATCGAGTTGCATATCAGGGGGTTTAGTTTGAATCATCTTTCAGGGGAATTCTTTAACGTGTCGTGTCAAATAGCAGGCTTAACACCAAGCAAGTTATTCAAAGTTCTAAGGGGAAGTTGAGAACACGAGATTGTTACAATTTCAGATTAATCGGAATCAGATCTATATTAAAACGCACTTCAGTGAGGATCAAATTTGTGGCTTACAAATTTTCCGTTTACCAATTGGCAGACTTCACTTGAAATTTGTTTGCGTGACTTAAAATTTAATTTCTTTTTAAAACGATGACTTGCAAAGTTTGTCTATTACACAGCAATTGAAATTACCAGGCCTTAAACTTGTATAACTCGAGCAGATCAAACGCCTTGTAAACAGATAAACTGAATAACCATAATGTGGTAATTTTCCTAAACAACGCAGACAAGTCTCGAATCTTTCCCAAACGTATTTAAGCATAAATTAATAAAAGGCGCTTAAGCAATTATAATTTTTGTTCATATGCAAAAATATAAAAGCTATCAATAATCAGTTTATGTTTTTCGACTATTTAAGAAATATATAGCAAAGCACAATGAATCAGAACTAATGCTAATTTATTCCACATATATGGGCTCAATAAATAATATGAAACGATTTAAGGCGACAGGCGACGACCAGCACAAAATAATAAAATTGTAAAACTGAGAAATGTGAGTTTTTTTTTGATTTGTATATTTTTAGCACATTTTAGTGATGCGGTAATTTAGCGAGCAACTATATATTATGCCATGAACCATAAACCTCAAGCCAATATTCCCATTGCAAAGCACTTGACATTGCCAAGCTTTTTTCCCTCCGTATTTTTTGTTGTTGGATTTCTTGCTGCGGTGGCGTCTCGCAAAGCGTTGGCATATTTCACGGTGTCAGCAATTGTTTGGCTAATGTAACAGTCATAAAAGTCGAGCAAAAGCAAACAAATAGAACAAATAACAATGACAATAACAAATAAATGGCCTAAAACAAAGATTAGCTAGTTAAAAAAACGATTTGTTAAAAGGGGACGACTGCTTAACGAAAATTTCCAGTTTCGTCTTGAAAGGTTTTTTTTGTGTTTTGTTTTTCTTCGTTTTTTGTGTGTATTTTTTTACGCTTTTTGTTGGTTAAATATTTAAAAAATAAAAAAAGGCCGCAATGACAATGACGCATTTTCAACAAATTGTTAAAAGCAAATAATAGGCGATTGTCTAGTCACATAAGAAAAGTAGAACAACGTATTTCAAATATGGCTCGAGCCGCAAAACACCTCAAAAAAAAAAGTTATACAAAAAGAAAAACAAAAAACCAGTACAAAAATGAAGAGGAATTTGCTTTGGCATGACATCATAACGATCATAAACGAATCGAGGCAGCATAAGCACTTAAGCAAAAGACAAAAAAAAGAAGGAAAAAAAAAAACAACCAACGACATCAGAGAAGAGGAGGAAAAAACTCAAAGTGCCTGCACATAATGGCACTCAAATAAAACAATTAAGGCCCACATAAGCACGTCAAGCGAGTGAGAGACGATGAAATCATTTGCAGGATACACACAGCACACACACCACAACACAACACCATAAAGATGCCCCAAAAGATTGCCAACAATTTGGTCGTCTTTAAGGCTCGTGCAGGTCGCATGCCAAAAATGAGGGGCTCCAAAAAAAGCACAAAGAAAAAAAATAAACCAAGTTTAAAAAACAAAATAAACAGCAGCTTGGCATTTTTGGCATTGAACCCTCCGGCAGCCAAAAAAATTTAAAAAAAAAACGAGAACAAAAAGACGAAATAAGAAGAGCGAAATGAAATCAAAATAAATCTCAATAAAAATGCGTGCTCGGAACTGCTTTGGAGACGCTGCTCGAGACGGTTTGTCTGCCAGCGGCAAAACGATGATATAAATAAAATGCACGATTTTTCTATAGCCACTTCACACAACAACAACAACAAACTTCGACAACACCAGCAACAACAAAGACAACGACAACCGCAACAGCGTGCAAAAAGAAAATGGGCAATGGTATTTTGATTACTTATCATTTTATAGTGTTGCCGAATCATTTGTACACTAACTTTTAATTCGGTTTATAGCTTAATTCTTATGGCATTAATTAAATATTATTATTATTATTTTATTAACCGGATTCGCTCACTAACTGACTAACATTCTCTTCATAGTAAATTAAACTCCAACATGTGATTAGCAATCTGACATTTACTAGAAGTTGAGCTACGACCTTGTGTTGCATACAAATAAGACTTAGATAATAGCCGGAATAAACTGATAATATTAAGTTGATAAGTTGACTATTTATAATATAATATTTTATTAAAAAGTTGCCTGAATAAACTGATAATATTAAGTTGATAAGTTGATTACTTATAATATAATATTTTATTAAAAAGTTGCCTATTTATAAAACAATATTTCATTGATAAGTTGTCTTTTTACGAAGCAATATTAAGTTGATAAGTTGACTAATTATGAATAAAATATTTAATTGAAAAGTTGCCTATTTATAAAGCAATATTTAATTGATAAGTTGTCTATTTATAAAACAAAATTTAGTTGATAAGTTGCCCAAAGCTTTCTATAAAGAAAGAGAATTTCAAGTAACAAATATAAGCTAATTGATAAGGTACCAGAATATCAAGACATAAATTACGAATTCTAGCTAAGATTTTAATGGCATACGAAATACGAAAAAAAACCTATAATTTAATCATTAAATTGGTTACATTTAGTTATAGATAGTTGTTAATACAATTTTGCGATTATGAATTCCAACTAAGATTTTAATGGTAGACGAAATACGAAAAGAAACACTCATTTAATCATAAAATTGGTAACATTCAGTTATAGATAAAAACAATGTTGTGATTATTGGGTACATTTTGTGTAATATTAATTGTTGGGAATCTCTTAATTGTCATCGCACAATTTCAAAATAACTTCTTCAAAAATCTAGCACATTCTCTTCACTATCTGCCTCAAAACACATTCATTCAGCTAAACGCGGTGGAATATTCTACACACCCGAAAAGTAATCAACGCAGGGCATGGCAAAACAAAAGACTTAGACAACGAACTCAGGTAGCAGCGAGTTCAAGTGAAATGCTGAATTTGAGGGCTTCATTTGCTCAAAGTCCTCCTCGCACTGTCAGCTCGGTAATTCCAGCAAATGCTAATTAAGTGAGCTCAGCTCAGAGATAGGGAATAAGGCAGAGACAGCGCGAAATGTATAGAAAGAGAGAGAGAGAGATAGAGATGGAGGAATATTTAAAGTGTTCACTCCCACAAATGGCCTTGTGACGCATTTAAGGCGAATGGTAATTCCACTGTAGATTCTGATGAACAAGCGCTAAGCAACTATACTATATATGTATATAATCTTATCATACTATCAGTTGTCATAATACTGTGTCAGTTGCAGGTGCGCCCAATGTTTGTGCACCATAAAAACGCATTGTCTAAACGTCCGTTTGCAACCAATTGACAAATATTGAAACAATTCATAAGTCACACAAAAAATGGTACAAAAAGGGCATGCAATGGGGGAACTTTGTTTCAGTTGTTCGTTGATCATAAGTGCGTACACCCACGACAGGATATATTTAACCGGATATCTAAATATATAGTAGTATATATAATCGTGACTTGCACGGACTTGCACCAGTTTCAAGTGGTAAACCGCATTTCGTTTATTTGGCCGCAAACAAAAACGTAAATAAAACGCAACAAGTTGGTAAATTTTCAATTGATTAGCACTTTTTCGAATTAAGCGCGAATTGAACCCTCTAAGTGAGTGTTTAAGTGTGAGTGTTGTGAGTGTGTATTCAAAACAGTTTTATACTCTCTCGATTGCCAATACTCCCAATCTTTTTTTTTATTGCTTTAGGTTTTTCATATCCAGAAACAAGCAACGAATTGTGCAAAATCGAAATGAAAACAATAACAAAACGATAACAACCATAAAAAAGCCAAAGCAAAAAAAAAATTCAAGCAAATTAATTGCATAATTATAACGAAAGCGTGAAATGCATGAAAATTGCGTGAGCCGCATAAATTCTCAACGCAAAATGTGCAATAAATAAGTTTATTGAAAGTTTGCGAAAATTTACATAAAGTACGAAGAAATAAACGGGCAACAACAAAATGAATAATAGAGCGTGAAATTTCAGTGCTTAAATTCAAAATACACATTATATAAGCTCGAAAGCAGTACGAGGAGAGAACAGGCTACATTTGGGTGCCGAATTCTCTATACCCTGGATATAATATTCCTGGGAAACTTCTTCAACTCTTTAGTAACTTTTGCCACAACTTGTCAAATTTCTCTTGCAACAAAACAGTTGTTCAAAAACACAAGTCCTTCAGCAGAAATAGGTCTAAAATTTGTCATACAAGCAAAAACAAAAACATTATGATAAAAAAGTACATTTTGCAATTAAAAATTCAACGAACCACAGTTCCAAAGCTGAACCGCATTTGAGGAAGCACCGAGCAACGCACGTAGGTCATAACGCACACGATTTTTATGTGGAAAAGACAATTTAGACAAACAATCAACAACGGCAACAACTGTTTGTTGTTTCCAAAAAGCAGATGAGACAGAGACACATTTGTGGCTGTCATTAAATCAGCGACAACTTCATTCAAAGAGCGCACAATACCAAAATAAAAGGCTTACCAAAAGCAACATTAGTTGCAGCAACAACAAAAAACTGAACGACTAGCTGATACCCTCGCTTAAGTAAATCTTTTTATATTGTTGATTTCCATACTTCACTTGTTTGAGGCAAAATTTTAGCAGACTCAACACTCAAGCAAGACTCAACTGTATTTTATTTTCTCTCATGTTAAAAATTTGAGTGATAAATTTTTGCTTTCCTTTAGAAAAACAATTTGTCATTTTGTGTAATAAGAAATGCTAAACAAATATAGTTCTAAGCAATGTCTATATTAATCATTTTTATTACAAAATGAAAAAACTACACATTTTAGACACTTAAATTCATTTATAGTTGCCAATTAAATTTTTACCTGCTACACATTCTAAGCAGATGATTAAACCTTATTTTAAGTCTACAGGGTATGCGAAATAAAATGTTGTGCTGCCTTTTTTGCTGGAGCTGCACAACAAAATGTCTCGTGAAATTTGTAAAAAAAATGCAAACAACAACAATGCAGAATACAAATAACTTGTAAAAATATCTCGCCTGAGTTTTGCTAACGCAAAGCATTTTAACAACATTGAATAAACCTTGAGAGACGCCAACACAACAATTAACAAGACGCAAATGCAATTTAAATTGCATTTAAAGAGTGAAATAAGAGCGAGAAAGAACAGCAAACGAAAATTCAATAAAGTGACCAAAAAGAACACAAATGAGATTCATTTGTCTCCAAAAAAACTTGAAGAAACTTTCAAGTCGCTTTTTTTTATGTCAAGCAGTTCCGCATGTTTTTTTTTCGTTCGATTTGTTTTTTAATTTTATTGATATTAAGTTTTAGTTCGTATTGTTTTGTTTGTGTCTTTTTTGTTTTATTGATAGGCTAATCGATGGCATCGGGCATGTTTATGAGGTTTTATGAGGCAGCCTGACCAGACCTGGGCAACAATATTAAATTCGCTACACGCTCCATTTTGGCGACTTTGGGTAGACGAACTTCCTCCTATATATACTATGTATATATATTTATGCGAATGGAGAGTGAGAGAGAAGTGACAGACCTCAGTTCGCCTTGCATTATGATTTCGGCATGAATTTTGATGACGCCAGATGAGCATTATTTATATTGCTTGATTTTGTTTTCTGTTTTGATCGCTGGCTTAGTCACAACAACAACAAATAAAAAGGTCAACGTGCAAAGAACTTCCAAAAATGGTAGTAATAAAATCAAGCAATCGGGGCAATAAATTTAGTTTAGTAGTGTCGAATAACGCAAAAGTTGTTTTCGGGGTGGAAGAAGAAGAAGTCGTTTACTTAGTAGTAAATGTGCAAGTGGTTTTAGTAGTAGAAATAGTAGTAGAAAAAGCAAGCAAAAAAAAAATAGTTGAAAAGTTGAAAGAAAAGTGATAGTATTAGTAGTTTTAGATTCTGTGGTGAAACATGTAAAAGAATAATTATAGAAGTTAAGGATAAAATTGGTACAAAAGATATAGCAGCAGTTAAAAAAATAATAAATACAAGTTTCAATTTTTAACAGAGTTCAAATTAATTCATAGTTTCGATGTTTAATTTACTATTTTTAGTTCGATTCCTGAAGGAAATTTTTTATATTTAACTTCATTCAATACTTGAATATTAAATGCATACTTTTTTGAGTGATTTCTTAAGAAAATGGAATGAATTGCAATGAAATTAATAGTTTAATGTTTAATCTTGTATTTTGAGGACGGAATTCAATTAATTTTTTTTTCGTGCAATACTTAAATATTACATTTAAAATTTTGAGCATGATTTCTGAAGAAAATTCATTGAATAAAAATAAATTTAATATTTCAATATAAAATGTATAATTTTAAGATTATTTCTAAAAGACATTGATTAAAGCGCAAATAGTTGAAGAGTTCAATATCGAAACTATTAATTTTTTACTTTGACAATGCAATAATTCATTACTTAATTTATGATTTAGATGATATCTGATTTCTGAAGGAAATATATTGAATTTAAATTAATTTGATATTTAAATTTTCAATCTAATATATTTTGAAATGATTCTTAAAGGTCAGTTACATAACTTATTATTATTTTAGTTACCAAATAATGAAAATAAATCAATCTCATACGTTTGTTATACGTGGTTTGAAGTTAATATATCTTTAATGAAGATTATATTTGAAACTTTATTACATTAAAAAATGTGCGCTACAAATACAACAATTTTGCAATAACTGCTTGAATTAGTTGCCACATAATTGCTACAATTATTAAAACATTAGCATACGCTATCGCAGCTAACTATCTATTACGTGTAATATTTAACATATGACGTAGTAAATAATAAAGTAATCTGGGTTACGTCACTTGCTAAGTCTGCATAACTTTGAGCACACACAAATTTGATTTAAAGAATTGAGCACTAAATTGCTAAGTTACCTGAGATGCTGTCACTGGGTATCTATAAGTTGAGCACTTTCTAATACAGCGCATTCTTGACAAAGTCTGAAAAAATGCCAATACTTATTAAATCGAAGCTAAACACACACAAACGCACAAAGTATGCACATGGCGCCTAGTTGAGATTTGGGGGCCAGCACGTTGCCACTTTATCAGCATCACGCTCTTAAGATTCCAAACTAAACAGAGCGAACGCAACTGAAACGAAGCTGACTCTGACGTCGCAACGATTCAGCTGAGTTGAGCAGAAGCTGAGCAGAGCGAACTGTTGAAGTTGAGTCAAGTTAAAAAAAAATTGAGCTGAACTGAGTTGGTTTCGGTTGATGGTTGGTCGCGGTTTCTGTTTCTGCTTTCAGTTTCATTTGAGACGTTGTCGCGGCCGCAAGTGTTGAACACACAAACAGCTCAACAACACGCAACGTGTGTGTGTCGCTGCTAAATGAACAATAACAACAGCAACAGCAACATCATAAGAGAAGTGTACATTTAAACGGGTTAATCAATACAACAAAAACAAAACAACAGCAGCTGGTAAAATACAAAAACAAACAAAAAGACTGCACAAAGTGCAAGTGATTAAATTTTTTGTTGTTAAATTGTTGTCGTTATTTCTTTCGCTGCTGCTGCTCTCTGTGTTGTGTTGCTTTGCATAACCGTAACCGTCGAGTCCGAGATTCATAAACAATGCAAAGAAGTGCGCAAAAAGCATAAATAAAGTGCAATCGTTTTTACATTATCATTTCAATTCAATTTATATATACAGAGATATATAATAATAAACGAATATATATACATTTTTTATACATATGAATATATGAGAAGCAAAAAAAAAAAAAAAGTGCGGCCGCAAAAACAAGTTCGTTGCCTAAGTCATTTGTTTGCCAGACAAACGTCTGGCCGTCTAAGCGTCTAAACCGTTTGATTCGCGCTCCCCACAACCAACAACCAACTATCCACACTTTCAAAAACTTAATTATTTATAATACTCGCCATTTATTGCTAATATATGCAATATATACAATACTAAAAAAAAAAATATAAAATAAACGTTCAGTTTTCAAAGGCCGCAAAGCCAGCCACGTCAACAAGAAGTCGCCAGCATAAGAAGCACAAACCAAAGTCACCGAGGCAAGTGGTATAAGAAATGCGAGAGAGCAACCAAAAAAAAAAAAAAAAAGAAGAATTCTTCTTTTTTTTGTGTGTTTGTTGGTGTGTGCTCAAAATGCCAAAAGTCACAACGAAAAAAAAAGATAAACATACTAAACACAAATCACAATAAAATATATGCATCATATATAAATCAAAAGACGAAAATAATATAAACAAATGAGGCACATCGATAAGCCAAAGCCAAATAAATCATTTACAAAATTGCTGCCATTTCAATGTCAGCCAACAAACAATAACAACAATGAGTCAACAAAGCGCGTGGGTTTAATTTGAAGGGTCTCAGAGCGAGAAGAGAAGAGAATTCTGTAGAACACACAAATTTGATTGCATTTCTGTTGTACTATTGCAAATTGCAATTTTGTGTTGTGTTTGCGTTTCAAATGAACGCAATTTTCATACGCAGCGAGTGTGACAGACTGCTGCATACCCTGTAGTCGCATACAATTTGCTAAATGCTAAACAAATCAACTTGGCAACTTTGTGCTGATTAATTGGCATAAATTCTCGTTTAATTTGTTCAATTTACATACAACATTTAAAGTACATTCTACTTCCCATTCAACGGGCACTGACATAGGGTATTTTACAAAACAACAAAAGTGCGCAAAAACGCAATTTGAATTTATAATTTTTGCAATTATTTTTCATTAATTTGTCGGGCCATAAAAAAAAGCGTCAGTCAGGCAAGTGATATAAAAAATCATAGCGCATATCTCAAATGCTTACGCGCCGTGTGAGTTATATAGTTGAACCCCCCCCCCCTCCCCCTTTGCCGCCCCCTACACCCCCGCTTGGTTAGCTGGGAACTCGTAGAATTGCAAATGGCAGCGCGTTGCTAATTTGTTTATAGAATTTCAAATATCAGCTGCCGTTTGCTGATTGATGAACCTGCTGCTGATATTCCCTCTCCCTCTCTCCCTGTCTTTTTTTTTTTTTAATTAAAAATAAATTGCCTATAAAGAATAATAAACAAATTACTGCTTCGAGTGTTTGCTCACTTTCAGTTTGTTTTGTGTTGTGTGTACTCATAGAATTAACAATCTCACGTCAACTCGACCATCGAAAAGTGATATATTGAGTTCTCTCTGATTGATGTCAGCGATTTAAGATCTCGCATTGATGTTGTTGCGATTGTTCAGATTGGAGACGAGCACGTTTCATTTCACAATTATGAAAATATTCCAAAAGATTTGCCATCTGTGTGTGTGTGTTTGTTTGTTTGGCCTCTGCTAATATGGCACGTAAGCATTTTGAAAGTTATTCCATTAAGCGCTTTGTCTCCGATCACTTAAGACACTTAGATAACAATCAAGTTGGTGCAGAGACTGACTGCGAGTCTCAATTAATTACTCGTTATGCGATTTATCTTATGGGAATTATCTTGGCAAATTAAAGACTTTTACAGCGCTCTTTTAATCACACAATAAATTTGTTGCACTTCTCGGGAAAACACATTAAAGTTCAATAAATACATCAAATCAAAGAAATATAACTAATAAAAAAGTATTTATATATATAATATATGGAATATAAAAAACGAACTTATAAAAAGTTAATTTATTTAATAACTTTTCCCATTCTAATAGTGAAATATTGTCAATTTTTGAATTAATTCTTAAATATTGAAATTACTTCAGAAAATAGGAAAATTAACAAAAGAATGAAATAAAACGAATAAGAAAGCTGCAGTCAAAGTGTGCTCGACTGTGATAAAATATACCACAAACATATAAAATATACCAAAATCTATATTTAGTATATTTACAGAGTAATATATTGTATTGAGTGCAAAAAGAAATCAAGCAAAATGATTAACTAAAAAAAGCATTATTGATATTGCCAATTTATAATTCTTAATGTGAAATTTTGTCAAGTTTTGAATATATTTCTAAACTTTCTACAGAGCATAGAAAAAACAATAATAGAACAAAATGATCACATAAAAATAGAAATTATTGAAATATGAAAAATAATAGTACAAAATGATCACATAAAAATATAAGATAATTAAAAAAAAGGAATTCATAATTCGCTTTTCTAATTGTAAAGCGTGAAGCGTTGTCACAACTTGACTGTTCTCTTAATGATCGGAATTACCACAACGAATTGAATTTGCTGCAACGTTTAAAATATCGAGTATACAGAGAGCTGTTTAAAAATGCAGCCTTTTTGCTTATGTAAGCCTATTTAGTAGTAGTATCCAATTGAGAGGGCGATTATTATAATTATTTTGTGGCCATAAAATTGATTACAAGTGTCAAAATGAGTTGCATGACCGACAATTAGCAATGTGATCAACTGATTTCACGCTTCAACGAAACGGACTTGACTTCGAGAACACCTTTAAAAATAAATATCAACAATATGTTATTATATTGACATATAGTATATACTCGTATATGAGCTAAGTGGAGAGTCTGTTAATCATCTGGAGTGACGGAAACCTGTAGTCCACATAGATTATCTCATTACGTGCTAACGTTGAGGAATGTTTTACGAATGATTTATGAGTGTTTATGAATGAATATTCGATAAAAGAAATAACCAAATCGATAGCATATCAACAGACGTGTCAATTGAAATCAGAATCGCATTTCACTGAGTTCCATACTTAAATTTTAACTTGATCTTTTTTCAAGTGGAGCATTTGATGTCAGGGTGAATTCTATGCCAAGTGGCAAAGTGGCCTCTCCTCTCTCTCTGAGTCGATCTTCACGATCTTCTGTCGAACCGGCTGCTACACGATATGCGCATTGACCTTGCAACGCCTCCAAAAAAATGTACAAATCAATTTTCGTATTCGAATTCGAACACCAAAATAAAAGAGAAGCAACAGCTGCCAACCAAAACCGAAAAAAAGAAAAAAAAACGAGAAAAACGAACGCAGAATATTTTAACTTAATTTATTTCCACATGTTGTTGTCTGCCTCAGAAAAAAAAGCGGCTTAACGTTTCAGAGTTTTTTTTTTTTTTTTGTCGGCGTGAATTTATTTATTATACATTTGGATTTGATTGCTGTTGTCTCTTGTTTTTTTTTGCATGTGTTTAATTAATGGCAACGGTTTTGGAGGAGGAGCAGTTGACCACGTTGTTGCACACACATCACGAGACAGAGACAAAAAAACAACAAAAAACAATGCAACAACAAATTTAACAAACAACTGAAGAGCCAAGAAATCAATCATTCAAATTGATTTGTTGCTAATTTGTTATTCAAACAAGACGCCACACAACTCAACTTAAGTCAAGTCAAACCAATAAACGCAAAATGCATTCATAAAATAATAATAAAAATAAATAAAAGTAATATACAAAAGGTAACTAGTATCTTTGTATTGGTGCTCAAATGACGCGCAATCAAAGTGCTAATTGCATTTAGTTAATTAAATGTTAAAAGTTGAGCAAATTGAGTGAAACAACATTGGAAATGCGAAGGCAAAAAAAAAACTTTAAGACAAACGAAAACTGCTCGACTGGCAAATACCTTGGTCTCCTTGTTTTTCAACAGAAAAGATTATAGTATTATAAAGATATCTTTGTATAATAGGCATTTCTTAATATGGCTTAAAATTTCCATACAGAATATATTAATTCTTAAAAAGTCATTCTCTTTTAACTCTCTAAAGATCAACATATTTTTCTCAGTTTTATTCAGTTAAAACTCTAATTATTTCGTTCATAGAATTTTCATCATCTGCTTAATGTGTATTAAACACTTACATTGATTAAATATTGTAAATTGTAGAGGATTATAAAAAAAATCTTGACTGCTTAAATATAATTCTTTAATGCATATTACGTGTCTTTAAACATAGGAAAAAAGTTCAAAACAAGGTTGGAAAATTTTACTAAATAGAAGAAAAAAAAGTACAGTTTGATGAAAGTTTTAATTAGTTAATAAGAAGATATAAAACTTTCATAAAATGTATTGCATATACAATATAAGTATTATATATAGAATATTTAACATATGTATGAGTATGACAAGGAAATTTAACTAAATAATGTATAAATGAAAAATAAGAAAAGTTTGTTAATAAGCATAAACAGATCTTTTAAAGAATGTGTTGTATAAAATAAAATATATAATACTTATATTTTATATGTAATACATTTCATTAAATCTCAATATATGCTTATTAACTTATTTTTCCTTTAAACATTATTTAGTTAAATTTTCCTGCCATACTCAAACATTTCTATTTCACTCTCTAAAAACTGCAACATATTTTGCCTAGTTTTCTTTACTTAAATTTCCCTCTCATTCTTCTGGCAATTTTTGGTCAAACTTTACAGGGTATTTTACCATCAAATTGACGGCTTTAATCAAGCGCAGGCATTGGCTTTACTTAGTTATTATTATTATTATTATTATGGCTATGGCTTAGCTTTTTTTTAGGGGCCTAACAAAACTATAAACACACATTGGACTTCATAAAGAAGTTGTCAGAGTTGTTGTTAGAGTTGTCTCCATCGATGTTGTTGTTGTTGTTGTTGCTGTTATTATTGCTGCATTTTGTGCGTCTCACGCTTTGGTCATTTGCTAATGTCAACGGCTCAAAAAGCAGCCGCCTGCTCTTCGTTTTTCACAGCTGCAGCAGGTTTCGACAACAACTAAAACTACTAAAAATAAAAAAAAAAACTGCCGAAAACCTTGACCATATCGTTGATTTGTTTATTTTAGTTGTTGTTTTTTGTTGTCTCTACAATCCATTTATACATGTTTCTAATGCGCTACTTGATTTATTGAGGGGTTTTTCGTTTGCTTTAGCTGCCGTTTTGCAAATTTGTTATCAACGTTTCATTTGCTTTATTTTTCTTTTTCTTGTAGTTTTTGCAATGAAAACTTTTCACCAACTCAATTTGTGCCTATACAACACATTTTTGTGCATGTTTCATTTTTAATTTCATACTTTGTTTTGTTTATGTCGATGCTCATGTTTTACATTGAGTCATGCCTATGAACATGACTTTTGTCAACTATTTGTCTTGCAGTTCATCAAGTTTAAAGCGTGCTAAGCGCATTTTTTTCCCCACATAATTAGCTTTCAATAGCACAGCCTACAAATAAATGCTGAGTTGATGATTGTCAAGATACCCTGTTAACTAACAAGAGAGCAGTAAAGAAAGATTCTCCTAGTCAAGATACCCTGATTAACAAAAAGAGAGCAGCAAAGAAAGATTCTCCTAGTCAAGAAGAGAACAGTAAAGAAAAATTCTCCAACACTTTTAATGATGTGTTTTGCTTTTGGAATATTAACTTAAAGTTATTTTTTGCATGGAAATTCCTAATTTTTTTGTTCTTCTTCAACATGTGACCAAAATTCCCACAATTTGTGCTTTAAAATTCATTAATAAACTGTCATTAAGTGCAGTCATTAATTTTCTTACTTTTGTATTTGAAATTTGGCAGTAAATTATTTTAAAAAATATTTGTTTAAGCAGTGAGATTTTTAAAAAGTAATTAAATAAACTCATTGACAGATGATTAATTATTATTTTTAAATTGTTCTAAAGAAATATACATTCTCCTCAACAAACTAATGATTAGACAAAAAAAAATATTTCTAAAAATGTAAAATTTTAAAATCGAATCTGCAGAAAGTGTATTCAAACTTCTGCTATATATATAAACGCCTGTTCTTCTCTTTTTTTGTTGTAGTTGTTGAGGGCCCCATTATCGGTAATTATTGAAAATGTTTTTAATAAGAGAATAATCAAATAATTGTAAACACGCATTTCACTTTTTCGCATTGCGAAAGTGTCGAAACTACTTATGAAAATAACGGCAATTTGAGCGTAATAATTGTAACAAAAACAAAAATTCATAATAACGACAACCAGACTCATAATATTTATAGTAACAATAATAGCTGATAATTGCGTCAACTGAAAGAGAGGCAATCAATCAAAAACTCTCATTGGTTTGCTTTCAAAAACTGTTTGATTAATTTATTTTTTCTTTGCAGATTCGAGTGGAGCAAGCGAGAAGACACTAAAAGAAGAAGAAGAAGCAGAAGACGAGCACAAACAGATTCCATTTCAATGATACTGCGAACGAATCTTTGGCTGCTGCTAGCACAGTTGCTGCTGTTGGCAACTTTGCTGCAGCCGCAAGTGGAGGCCAAGGATGAGGATTACAGTGGTGGCGATGTGAGCGCAGGTGGAGGCGGAGGCGATGATGTCTACGATCCTGTGCAACAAGAGGCCGCAGTCGAGGATGAGGAGCAACGCAACAGCCTCGAGGCTGAGGACAACTCACTGCAGTCCAATCAAACGGACAATTCGCTGCCCGACGTGACCACCGAGAAGCCACTTGCACCACTTGCCACCGAGGCGCCAGCAGCCACCGAGAAAGATGAAAACACTGCTGCCGAAGTCATGGAGGATGCGCCCACGCAGAAGCAGGAAACGAAAGTGCAAAAGCCTGGCAAGCAATCGCAAGAATATTACTACGATGAGGAGCAGCCACAAGAGGAACAACCCATGGCAACCACAACCACAGTGCCCGAGTATGTGCGTAAGGCCAAGGCGGAAAGATATCCCCAGGACTATGCGGAGGACGCCGAGGCGGAACAGCCCGTGGAGCAGCAAACGCAGCCCGTGCAGCATGAGGAAGAAGAAGAGATCATCTATCACGATGAGCCACAACAGCCGCAAGCGCACATGCAACAGCTGCCCACGGCGAACAGAGCGAAAGCCTTCAAGCCCAGCTCTGATGAGTATTACTACGATGAGCAAGTGGATCAAGTGGCGGCCACAACGCCGAGAATCAGCACAACAGAATTGCCTCCGATGCCCGTGTTGCAGTCGCGATTTGGCGGCTTCCTTGGCTGGCCCACTTTGACACCCAACTATGCGCCACTTCCCACCGTTATTGCACCTGCCGCACCAACAACAACAACAACTTCAACCACAACGACAAGCACAACAACTTCGACAACAACAACCACAACAACGCCTGCGCCTCGCAAGCAATCGAAGCATATTCATCTGGCCAAGCCGGAACTGTTGCCAGCGGATCAGTTGCGCAACTACATCAAGGATGTGTACATTCGCATGCCGCTCGCCGTCATTGTTGATCCCTCCGCTGCATCGCTGGAACAGGCCAAGCGATTGTACATCGATGCATTGCAGGACAAAAATATCAACATTAAAATTGTGCTGGTCACACTGAATGCATCGGGTGAGCAAAGCAACTAAAATACAGTATATAACTGCATAAAATTGCTTACTGTACAATATCAATCTACTTATGGCATCTCATTTAATTGAGATAACTGCTTAATACGAAATGCAATTTAGTTACTTCAAAGTGTATCGATAGTAATCGATAAACGATTCTTTCTTTGCAGGTGCGCCATCGGCTTTCAGCTTTAATAACACACGCGAATTTATTTCGGGCTTGAACAGCACCAAAGAGCACGAAGGCGGCAATGCCTTTGAGGGCGTACTGCAGGCCGCCGAACTTGTGCCCTACGACAGTGCCATATTCATATCAACAGCTGTGATACCGCCGCACACCGATTTGGTGCAGGACGCAGCCATCACGTTGCTCAAGAAACGCATACGCGTGAGTACTAGAAAAAAGCTTTTAAGAGAGCTTTTTGCGCCAGCAGCAAACGAAGCCCAGCTTAGCCTAGCTACGGCACACACTGTTTGTCTCGCTCTAACGTAGTTGCTTTTGCCCTTTTTGCATTTTGCAGTTGTTTATGCTGTGGTATGGCGAACGCGCCGCTAGCGAGAACGAAACCGAGGAGGCTGTGGGCGGCATATTGGGCGAGGTGGCCATTCGCTCAGGCGGCGAAATCATACACATTGTGAGCACCGAACATGGACAGCACATAGCGGGCAATACGGTAAACAAAACAAAACAGAAGAAACAAAAAAAACAAAAGCATTCGCAATTGTAATTGGTGTAATTAAAAGCTCGGCAAGCAAGCAAGCCAAGTGTTGAAATTGAAAGTGACGACAACAACATCGAGTGTTGCCCAAGCAGCCAAGTGAGACGCAAAATATCAGCTTGGATTACCTTTCAGGCAGGTGCTCAAGAGCACGACTCTGTTGTTGTTGTTGCCGCTGTTGTTGATGATGTTGCATCTTTGTGCAAAACTAGGTTATGGAAAGAAAAGTGAAGGGCAAATTTTGTTGTTGTTGTTGTTGTTAGAAAGGAAACACATTCCACAAGCAACAATAAGTAATCGTTTAACTTCTCTAATTTCCTCCCAACGTTATTTTGCAGTTAACGCTCGTGTCGGATGAGTATCAGGGCTCCCAGGAGTTGGAGCTGCCCGTGGATACTACGCTCTCCAGTTTGCATGTACGCATCGATGCCGACATGCGACGTGCAACACTGGCAACGCCCAATGGTGGTTAGTTCAAGCGTTAACCAACACTGACACACACTAAACACACACACACACACAAAAACACACATCACAATATTAGCTATTTCACTCTAACCAATTAAGCTGTTGAAGTAGCTTCTAAATCAAGAGCAGAGTTGTTATACACACTACTTCCGGTTAGAGTGTTGCAAAAGAGCGTTCAGCGTGTACGGGTTTCAACAATTTAAAACGGGATCTTCAATGTTTTGTGTGGCACTGTCACATTTTAGGCTTAGCAATCGAATTAAGTCGTTTTTCTGTGTAGCTAACTTTACTATATATCAATTACGTATGTATGTATGATAATTTAACTCCATCCACACTTTTCCCTCTACTTTACTCTCTTCACTTACTATCCAGTGTTGTCAAATGTCTCAAGAGTCAACTGTACTTGTATTTATATGTGCTTAGCCTTAAGTTTTCCAGCGATCGTTTTAACTAACCCCACTTTTATGTATATAGACAAAAGCAATAAGCTAAATGACATTTTGCCAAATTTTTCCCACACTTTCCCCAAACGCTTTTCCTTAACCAAAACGCTAGCTTAACATTTTAACTTGTAGTACAAAATGAATTTCTTCAAATACAATATAATAATTTACCTTACAGCGATACCATACTATATATATGTTTAATGTTTTACACACACACACACACACACAATAAAAGTAATAAATGTTTAGCTTTAAGGGTCTACAATAAAAAAAAACAAGAAACAAACAACAAAAATAAATAACAAACAACCTTTTCTGGGACTTTAAATTAATTGTAGTTTGGTCGCACAACTCTTATTTTCTTCTGCACTGTTTTTGATTGTCCTTTTTCTGTTTATCGTCCTTTGCGCGTAAGTATTTATTTTTAAATTGTATTTCTTCACTTATTTCTAACGCGAGCACAAATTGTTAACTGCTTTCTAACCCAGTGAGTACAAACAGTACTTATTAACTAATAATTGCTATCAAAATTAGTCTCGTAGCCGGATCGGAGCATTAATCACTCCCAACGCAAGTCCACGTCGCGTTGTGTGCAAAGTTCAGACAAATAGATTAAATGGCCAGACACAATAATTCGCATTGTATGAGTCAAGAATTTCGCTTTTGCTGAGCTGAGATTCCAATTGGACTCACAGCTTATCACAAAAGCTTTCTAATTGACGCACTGTCAATTGTTCAATTTCAATGTATTATTATTGCATTATTGTTTGAACATGAGTCAGTGCACTTTTTAAATACATTGCGTATTCATCAAATGTGAAACTATTTATAAATCAAGGATTTTAACTAAACGCATGAAGATGCTCTAATTGGAACATTTCAACGGTCAGTTGCTTATCACGACAACCTTATTATATGCTATGCCAAATTGGACATTTTCGCGTTAATTTATTGCTATTCCCGCTATATTAGATAGCAACGCAACATTGTATTTATTTTAGCGTGGTAATTACTACAATAATATATTGCCACAATAAACCTTGCATATGTTTTTTTGCCAGCAAACAAAATGCGAACAATACGCAAAACTTAACGAAGTTTCCGACTGATAAGGGTGAGAGTGAGAGAGAGCGCGATAACCAAACTCAACGAAAACACGCACTCCCACACACACACATTTATACAAGCAGTGCAAACATTGCCGCTGTTTTATTGTACAAATCAATTGAAGTCGCTTAACCTGCCGCAATACTGAAAATATTGCAACGCATCGCAGTTAGTTAATAAAACCTAAATATAAAACCATTAGCGCACATAAGAAACACTAATGAATCACAAACACATTTACACAGACAACCTTTTGCCCATGTGGCACACAATATATTTGTTTAAATAATTGCCAAATTTTGCAGTGCAGCAATAGAGTCCATTATATACATATACAGATACACTAATACATACACATTTATTTGCATTTAGTAGTTGTCCATTGCCATGGCCAAGTTCAACAAAAGTGGGCTGACTAAATGAAATCGACCAAAACCGACAAAACTGATGCGACACACGAATTAATATTGAAATTTATTTGCTGTGTGCTCACATTAAACACTTTTAGTGGTCAGCTAATTGTTTTAAATGTAATTTCACAACGCGAAACAATTGTTTTGGTTTTTTCTTTTTTTTGGTGATGTCGTCAAGTCATGTATTTTATTTTTGCACTTTTGGGAAACACTTCTCCCTTGCACAACAACACCAACAATAATAACATACACACACATTCACACACGCGCGTACCACTGAGCAGCTGACTGCATAACATACACAACGTCGATAGCGTTGCCAGCTTGTAAACTAGCTGTGTTGCCTTTTAATTTTGTGCAAAATTAACAAATTACTAAAACAATTGCAATTTTTACTTGCACAAATAGTTAAGCATTAAAACTAGTGAATCATTAAGCTAGTTGCGTATTTTAGATAATTGGCTTGCCAATCATTGAGAGCTTCTTGCATGAAGCGGTCTGGCAGCTCCACGCGCACACAGCTGTGCGCCCGAGCACTGCGAATGGCTAAAAACAACACCTGTTAACTCTTTTGTTTTCACCAAAATATATTGTGTATTTTTGTAGATATCAATTTAAAGAAACTAGTGAAATTCAAGTCCTCAAACGACACACGAAATGGCAATAACAATAATACAAATGAACTCGATGCCTACGTACCGCTCAATAAGCTACGCAAAGCGGCAATAATCAAGCTGCAACTGACGCCCGAATTGAGCAATAACAAATACAATGTTTTTGTGCGCGCCGAACGTAAAGCTGATGTTTTTCTGGGTAAGTTATGTGAAGCAACTGAGCGTTGTTTTTAATTATGTGATGGTGTATCAGCATCTCACACATTGGTGATAACAACTTGCTGCTGATAACCGTATCAACCTTGAGGGCGTCGTCATCTCAAGCTTAATTTGATTGCTGACGACATCCTCCTCCTTTCATCTTTAAAACCCCGCTCACCACAGCAAGGAGAGAAGGGTGCTAATTTTAACAGAACTGTTATTAAACGACTATTATGTTAATGAGAGACGTTAACAACAGAAAATCGGTTTTTTTTGAAAACGGTTAACGGATACCTTTCGACTGTTCATTTCTTTATTGTTCATTTTTGATTTGGCAGGTGATATCATCAAGCGTATCGATAGCTATTACTCCCAAAGCGAGAACGATGCCAAATGGTCTTCCCAGGCACGCATGGCCAAATTAAAGTTTCCCGAGACTCGCGAGAAACTCGAGAATGACATTGATGTGGCACCCAAAAGTGAAGTGGAAACATTTTCGGAAACGGAACTCGTTACGAGTCTCAATCAGACACAATTTGCGGCAGCAACGGGCGAACCGCAGCGCGCCAGCTTGAGTGCAATGTTGTTGCAACGATGTGGCACCAAAATCGAATTGAATACCCAATCCCAGCTAATGGTGACAGCGGGGCAAATGTCGACGTTGCTTTATGAGGTGACGAACATGCGCAGCGAACGCGTCTATCAAACGGTGCAGGTTACCGACGAGCGACGTTTCCTGGTGCAGCTCAGTCCAACGAGGTGAGTGGTGTAGAAAGTCGGGAAAAGATTAGATTTAACAGCAAAAAAGAGTTGCCTCCTCAATTTACCAAAAACTTTACGTACATCAATTGATTCTACTTCTAGCTTCAATTTGGGCGCTGGCGCAACTGCCACCGTGCGTCTTCAAGTGCTGGTGCCCACGGGAACCTCGGCGGGCACCACGGATCGCATTACGTTCACTAGCTATGGCCGTGAAACGGCAACCATGGCGGTTAGCCTGAAGGTCATCAGCAGTATTGATGCACAGGTCAGTTAATAGAATTCCTATAGTTTCTATGTTTTCAAACATTTGGTTGCATTTTACAGGATTCAACTGGACCAACGCTGTCCTGGGAGTTTGGCAATCGATGCGACTATGTGACCAATGACGCCCAAAGCTGTGGTGATCGTTTCTGGACTCTGGATATCACCGCACAAGATTGGCAATCGGGCATGTTGCGATTGCAGACAACCCCATCAGATGGTTTATTCTATCGCAATTATTATACGGCCGGCACCACGGAGCCATTAAAAGCAACTTATATGGCATCGTGCTGCGAACCCAAAGTTGCCATCACTGCCTTTGATGCGGCAGGAAATCAACGTAGCATTAACATCGATGTGAGAGATATTGTTTTGACCGAAGCGGCAATAGCGGCAATTTGTCTTGGTTGCATTTTATTGCTGCTGCTGATTGTCCTACTGGTGTGGAGCATTATTTGGTGTTGCAAGCGTCGCAAGGTATCGCTCGAGCTGCCCACATATCGTTCGCATTCCACACGTAGCATGGAGTAGTTTAATCTTATGAATTTTGCCAAGAACTAACAAAAACGCACTTTCAAATTTTTAGATTTGAACAATAAAAAATACCAAAACAACATGATTGCAACAGGTGAACATAAAATTTTTCCAAAATACCAGTAAGTATTAACAGCTTATCAACAGAAAAATACCAGAAAGTAGTTAACAGCTTATCAGCAGTAGAGATGCAACAAGTGACCAATGAACTTGCAGCTGGTCACTCCACATTTCTCTTGCTCTCTCTCTGTCGCTCTCGCACACCATTTACTCTCTGTTTTTGAGTGTCTCGTATGCTCTTTCTCTCTGTCTCTCTGCTGACTTGACACACTTACCGCGATTGAGAATGCCAGCGATGAGAGCGTTTGTGGGTTGCGGGGGCGGTGCATGCACCACGGGCGGCGCTGCTGGCAGCAGGAGCGGCTTATTGGGAAAGTCGTCAAAACTAAGACCCGTCACGGATGCGCTTAGCAATGGATTTTTAACAACACGACCTGCTGCTGCATTGTTGTTGACGCGCGACGTCGACGACGACACGTCACCTTTGGAACGTTCGGACATGTTTACAAAACGCGATATCACTGTGTTACCTTCACACAAGCCGCGTTTGTTGCGCAATGCTTATGTGCCAAACAGTACAAATGCTGAATCGAGCTCACAGATGGAAGCAAATGATTTAGAAAATAAAAAGGCAGTCAAAATTTACTTGCAACGCGCACAGTAAGCTCTACCAGGGCTGCATTGACAACACAGCAGCCGCCAGGGAGGAATAATATTCGTTGTTGCGCACACACGCGAATGTCAAAGCTACCACAATGGTTTATTCAAAGGACAGCTTTCATTATACTATAATAATAATTTGATAATTTAATTAAAATTAAAATGCATTACAATTATATTTCGTTGTCAATTCGTTCTTTACAATAAGCAGTTTAGTGATCATTCAACACCTACAGAGTAAAATATGCTTTTCGGTATTTTTTAAACCACAAGCTACTTAAATGTCGTTAGTTGATTTTCGGCTTCGCACTTTTTTAGAAATAGTTTTATTTTCAAAATTTTGTTAAAAACACGAAAATAATAACTTTGACTAAATTTAATCGTAGTTCATATATTTTGGTATATCTACCTGCTAAAATGTTGCTTTCGGTCACACGCCGAACGTTGGCGCCACTGTTAAAGCGCTGTTAAGTGTAAACTATTTTACAGTGTATACTATTTTTGATTTGTTCTAAATGTGTAACAGCTGAGCGAACGACAGCAAACAAAACTCAACCCAGTGGAAAGTTTTTCGTAATTTTAGCTCGCACTTCTAATTTTACTCTATACCGGTGTAGTACGGCACGGTAAGTTCTTGTCTAACAAATTGATAGTTGTTAAAAAAAAACAAGTAGTTTAGATAATAAATTTGTAATTCTAAAAATGGCCGGCAGTTAGACAACTCAAGGTCATATAATAATTTTGGTGTGTTTGGTAACATAAGCTAATTTGAATAATTTTTATAAGACATACATATAAATAAATATAAATCAAAAATATTGATTTTAATATAGGGAAGTGGAATTTGCAATAAAATCAATTAGAATTACGTTTGCACCTGTTGCTTATAAATTACTTTAACAGAATAACAATGACGCTAACATATGTATGTGTGTGTAATATATGTATGTGTAGGTAAAGTACAAATGGCTGTAATCGGAATTCTAATATTTCCTGGTTTATAGGAGGGGCTCGTAGCAAGATATAGCTAGCGATAAGCAACTATTTTTTGCTTAACGTCATACGTAGAATATAATTTAAAGCTAAAAATGCAAAGTATCTAATAAAATTTGAAAAATTTACATTTTAAAAAAATAATAATAAATATTTTGAAATAGTTTGAACACTGCCTAACTCATTAAACCCATTTTCCACAGCAGAAGGTCAGTTTCAATAACATTGTGAAATTCGATGTACATTTTGATTTGCTAACCGATTAACTGCAATTATTATTATTAACTTTGATGATGTAGCAATATATTAACGTAGTTCATAAAATACCCTTTACAAAGGGCATTGTGATAAACAGTGAAGTGCTCTGCTTACCTGCTATGCTGCCTTATCACATAGAGTGGCGCCCCCTATCGTGCCCCCAATCAAGCTTGTCTCTTTCGCTGATAACATAGAGTAGCGCCCCCTATCGTGCCCGCAATAAAACTGAACAGCTCCTTTGGCTGCTTCTCTCACTATCTCCCTCGCTCTTACTGATAAGACGCCCCCATTTTGATATTTAACGAAGAATGCAACTAAACGAAATATTCATTCTCTAGCTAAACGTTAAACATGTCGGGCAAACTCATCCGTTGGGGCATCGCATCAGCTGGCAAGATCAGCGAGGATTTCGTGATTGCCTTGAGCACTCTCCCAGCCAGCGACCACAAAGTTGTCGCCGTTGCCGCTCGTGACCAGACTCGTGCTGCTGCGTTTGCAAAGAAGCATGAAATCCCCACAGCCCTTGGCAGCTACGAAGAGTTGGCCAAGAGCAAGGATGTGGGTAAGTTATAGCAACAGTTTGTTGTTGATCAGCTCACTTAGGATTTCTTAACTTACAGATGTGGTCTACATTGGTGTGCTGAATCCACAGCATTACGAGGTGTCGCTGCTGATGCTGAATGCTGGCAAGCATGTGCTCTGCGAAAAGCCACTGGCCATGAACCAGAAGCAGGTGCAGGGCATCCTCGCCGCCGCCAAGGCCAACAAACGCTTCTTCATGGAGGCCGTGTGGTCGCGTTTCTTCCCATCGTATCAGCATGTGCGCCAGCTCATCCAAGCTGGATCTCTTGGTGAGATCAAGGAGGTCGTTGTCAACTTTGGTTTCCCCTTGGAAAATGTGGATCGTCTGCAGTAAGTAGTGGGTTGATATATTAAGTATACCAGATGGGATACATAAAATTCTTAATGGAATTTCATTTAGAATTTTATGTAGCCTGTTTCTGTCTGCCTATTTAAGCGCATAGATTTCACATAATGATTTCTTAAAACTTAGAATCGGATAATCAAATTGCAAGCTGCATGTTAAACAAACAATTTAGTGGAAGTAACCTACCTTAAACAACCTAATGTTAAATTCAAAAGCTTGCGACATTTCTGTTAGTTAACAGTCAACTACAATGTTAAGGTTGGAATTGTGCTGTTAATTGCAGTAGAAGTTTTACCGAACATGTTATCTAAACCAAATTGCTTGGATAAATAATATGAATGTATTTATTGTGGTGTCAAAGACTGGGTTACTGTAGACAACTCTTTTACATACTAAATTCCCTTTTTTACTTGCAGAAAACGTGAGTTGGGAGGAGGTGTCGTCTACGATTTGGGCATCTACACAATTCAGGCAGCACAATGGGCCTTCCAGGAAGCACCACAAAAGATCGAATCGAGCGGCACCACCAATTCCGAGGGCATTGATGATGATGTGAGTGCCACACTCACTTACAGTGGTGGACGCACGGCTCGCCTACGCGTCTCCTCCAAGGAGAAACTGGACAATTTGGCTGTGATCAAGGGCACCAAAGGACAAGTGACGGTAAGGCGATGAGTTGGCACATTTTTCCAGTTCAACTGATAACTGATAGCTGCTGCTGCTGCTGTTCACGTTCTTAGCTCGTGCTCATGCTTGTAGCATGACGTAGCAGCTGCTTATCAATCAGCTTATCACCTTTTTCTCTCACCTCGCTCCATTATCCATTAACACGTTCTGTGCTTCATCTTGTATTTAGCTGGTCGACTTCTGGACGCCAAACAAACTGATCGACATCGATGGCAAGGAGAAGGAGTGGCTGCCACCCAAGGGCAAGCATACCACCAACTATGCCAACTCCGAGGCCATGCGCTACGAGGCCGAGGCAGTGCGTCAATCGATTCTTGCCGGCGATGTGGAAAACAAGAATGTCAGCTATGCGGACAGTTTGCTCTTCGCCCAGATCGAGGACACCATTCGCCGACAGGTCGGTGTGCTCAACAAGTACGATGAGGAATAAATATTTGTAATATTTAATAACTATTATAAACCATAAAGAAATCTAATTAAAAATCTGTATATTTTAACATTACTTCTTTACTTTGAGTTTATTATTTGGTCGGAAATTGTTACACATTTATTTAGGTGGCATCATCGAGATAAAGTGCAGTACTTCAAATCCAAATCAATTCACGATTTATAAGAGTTTTTCCAGTGATAAGATGAACTTGTTTAATTTGGGGGACAAATTGCTATTAATCGAGAATTTCGAAAACGAATAAATAAATGAATAATTCCATTCATTTCGTATTATTATATACGATATAGAAGTTTATTACAAATCTGTATATAAAATTATTGTCGATATGGTTTATTTCAGAGATTTGATCAAATATTGATATTAATTTCAAAACTAAAAAAAAGTATTAAAAGCAAATATACCTCCCATATTATTTCTTATTACTTTACTACACGTCAGCTTTTTTATTTGGTGTCATTGAAATAAACTTTAGTACTCCAAATCCAAATCAATTGACGATTTATAAGAGGTGTTCCAGAGATAAGATCAATTTGGTTTCAATTGGGGGCAAGTGAATGACTTCTATGAGGAATCAATAAATTATCAAAATAAATAACTAGTTATACCCGCTACCCATAGGGTAGAAGGGTATTATAACTTTGTGCCGGCAGGAAATGTATGTAACAGGTAGAAGGAGGCATCTCCGACCCTATAAAGTATATATATTCTTGATCAGCGTCAACAGCCGAGACGATCTAGCCATGTCCGTCTGTCCGTCTGTCTGTCTGTGTGTCTGTCCGTCTGTCCGTCTGTCTGTATGAAACACTGGATCTCAGAGACTGTAAGAGATAGAGCTATAATTTTTTTTCGACAGCATTTGTTATGTTTGCACGCAGATCAAGTTTGTTTCAAATTTTTGCCACGCCCACTTCCGCCCCCGCAAATCAAAAAAATCGAATTACAAGTGTACTTTTAAAGCTAGAGCTGCAAGTTTTGGTAAATATAATAACAACAATAGTATTTATGATTCCTGAAAATTTGGTTGCGATCAGATGAAAATTGTGGAAGTTATTAAAGAAATACTTTTGTATGGGTTAAAACGCCCACTTACGGGGGGTCTAAAATGCTTTGGCCGATAATCTGGTATATTGTGCCATCCATGGTAAATTTTTAATGTGGTACTATATCGATATACCAAACATACCACTTGGTATATTTTGCAGTATTTTTTAGTATTTTCGGTATATTTTGAAAATAATACCGCAATATTTTGCTTTTATTCAAAATGGGTAGCGGGTATCTCACAGTCGAGCACACTCGACTGTTGCTTTCTTACTTGTTATTATAATAATTCATTATTACTTAAACGAACATTGCGCTAGTCAGCACTTTTATTTAATAGCATCATTAAGATACACTTTGGTTTTCCAAATACAATTTCACAATGTTTGAGAACTTTCCAAGCGGTAATCAAACTGTTCCAATTGAGCGGCAAAGTTGCAATTAACTTTGTTTGGTCACAAAACACACACATAAATCAGTTAATTGACTAATCTATAAGTACAGCAATTTCTCTGATGGCGATACAGACTTTTAGCACGTAATCCTATGACGTTAAATGTTTTTCTTAATTTCCTATTTGATGTTTTGTTTTTTTTTTTTTTTTTTGGTTTTTAAAAAGGGGGCTCGTCTTTAACTGATAAGCCTGGGTAAGAAATGGGATAGACATGTGACTATAGCTATAGATAACATAGTATTTCCATACTAGACAGTTTCAGGCACAGTGGGCATTACAAAATTTGGATTTAAGCAATTTCAAAATGCATATTTTAATATTAGATTATTTATATAATAGTTGTCAATATGGTATCGCTTCATAATTTTAAATTTAAAGTCAATTTCCTATTTCTTAATTGCCTATTTCTTATATTGCAATATATAACATTTGACAGTATAGGCGAAAATAAAAATAGGAAATTAACTTTAAATTTAAAATTATGAATCGTTATTAATTTGACGACTATTATATAAATAATCTTATCAAATATGCTAAAATGTTATTATTTAGATTAAATATAAATTTTACTAACCAATTTTCGAAATATATTTCCAAGACTCTTTTGCAACTAAAGTATTCCTACAGATTTCTTTAAATGTATTGTCTTCTGTTGTATTTCAATATTATGAAATTATATCTTTTATTATATAGATTAAAAATATATCTTACTAACCCATTTTGGAAATACTTTTCCAGACTTTTCTAAAACTAAAGCACTACATTATTAAAATATTCTGAAATTGTATCATTTATTAGATAATCTATCTATGGAAATCTTCCTGTCCCACATTGGAAATACTTTTCATAAGTAAGGCATTTCACAATCTGTTCAAAATAAAACCACAAATTTGTTTGCTATTTTGTATTCAATATTTATTTAAATAATTGCAATTACTTTTTACTTTTATTTAGTTCACTTTACGTTTTGTTTTATTTTTTTTCTTATTTCTTTTAGCTTTTTTTTTTTGTATTTTTTTTGTTTGTTTATCGATTTTGCATATACATACAATAATAAGTATTACTACTTAATTCATGTCTAATGTATATTTGTTGTTTCTGTTATTGGTTTTTTGTTTTTATCTTGTTCTTGTATTGTTGTTGTCGCTGCTGCCATTGTGGGGCTCATTAAGGCTAAACTGCCGAGGTCAGAAGATATATAGGCGGAACTTACAGAACTAACTGAATACTTAAGAACATCACGGACAGGCGATCAAATTAAATTTGTTGACATTACAGAAATAAAATTCATTCACATTTAGTCAATTTGGAAACGTTAAATGCAAAAATAAAAATAATAATAAAAAAAAATAAATATATATTGTGGAAAACAAATTGGCTGAGCTCAAGTGTGAAATTCGTTGCAACAACGAGGTAAATTGTAGTTTCAAATCAAGGACGAACTTTGAAGTAGAAAGGCAGATTATCAAAAAAAAAAAGGAGTTTTAAGATCCAAACCTAAGCAACGAATTAGTGACTAAATTACATGGTGTACCTTAGGGCTAAATTTAACAATTAAAACTGATTTATACAAAGGCGCTAACTCTGATGAAGTCGGAGCGGTAAGCGGATAGTGGGATGGGAAAGTAGTAAATTGAATCGGAGAGTAGCATTTTGTGTTTAGTGCTTTCGAGACCGTTTATACTCGATGAAAAGTATAAAACGGTGCTATAAAGTATTTGTTGTTTTGTTTTTGTTTGCTTTTTTGATTCCAACGCTGCCCACTTAAACATAATTAAGTCTTCTGCTGTGTAAAATTGCTATAAAAACTATCCCAGGATGTGACGACCACACTTAGATGACATCGCCGTCTATCGCTCCCGCTTCCGCTCCTCCTACCGCTTCAACACATGCCGTTGCCAAAGGTTGACGTGGCTGTGGCGTTGAGCTTAGCGTTAACAGCTGCTGCTGCTTGCGTTCCGGTTGCTCCACAACGGCCACAATGGGCGTGGGATTGATGAGCGGCGGCGGCAGCTCCTCGAAGGTCATGCAACTGCCGCGTTGCGCCTCCTCCACAATGGGCGGCGTGTCAATGGAGTCAATGGTGCTATTACTTTGACTGCTGCTGCTGCGCACTGTGGCAGCCGCATAGCCTTCGGATACCGCAACCAAGGCGGCTGTTGTGTTGCGATTGTGCTGCAGTAAATCATTGATCTGCGAAAGGCGCGACGAGCTGCCAATGGGCGCATTCAAACTGATGAAATCCGCTGGCACTGTGGCGCTGCCAAGGCGTCCCAATTGCACCGCCGAACAATTGCTGGCGGTGACCACAGAGCAGCTGCTGCTGCTGCCGCTGATGATGCTGCTGCCGTTGGTGGCATTCATAATGGAGGCGGCGACGGTGGTTTCCAATGCATTCGTGTGCTGATATTGTGTCGCATTCGAGGCTGTTGTCGTCGCATTGCCATAAGGTGGCGCCGATGGCACAGCACACGAACTGTACGATCCTGGGGATGCACTGCCGCCACTCGTGGACGTCGTCTGCTGGTAGCCACTGTACGTGTTGAGCTGCAAAATGAATCGTGGGTTAAAATATGGTAAATTGTTTGAAGAATGGAATGAACTCCAGCAATGTTTTGAGCCATTTAAAGCATTCTCCAAATGTTCCTATTCTTTTAACACTCCAGTTGCTCTTCTATATATTTTTTTCTCTCATTTTAATACTTTTATTGCCCTCTGCTCGAAAATTGTGTGCGCTGATTTTACAAAACGAAAGAAAGTTCTTGTGAGAAAAATAAGTAATTCAGTTTTTCAAGTGGCACGCCTATTTTCATATTATGTTGGCTATCATTTTGGGGGCGCTATTTCACTCAAGAATTTCTTTTCCTCTACATTTTAATTGTATTAAATTTTTTTATGGTTTCTTCCAGCCCAGCTAGACACAAATCAGTTTCTCACGAATCTACGTTTTATTGCACTTAATGTTGTCATTATTTTATTGCTCATAAAATTTCTTGGCCTAAAATCTTGTAATTAGTTTAGAAACTGTGCTAAGTCAATTTATTCCTATATTTGTAAAGCAAGAGTAAGACAATCTGACATCAATATTATTATTGCAGAATTTGTTAATGGAGAATGCTTCTTCCATCGGTTTAAAGTCAATTATTCATTATAGGTTGTTAAGAATATGATTTGGTAACATTTCTGATGATTTTTAACTTCCAAGCCGATCTAAGCTATCTAAAGCTCCTAACACATTGAAAGCTTTTTGTTGAGGTGCTTAAATGGACACTCTAGAAAATTCGTCAGTGAAACAATATTTCTTAATGGCTTAAGGCCATCTAATCGTTAAAGAATAGAAAGAAAATGTTACAATAACTAAAGTTAATGAACCCTTTTTGCAGACACATTTCTAATGATTCTTTAAAGGATTTCCCTTGCGAACAATCTTTTTTTCCCAGGGACAAAACGAGGGCACACTTCATAAAACAACGTGCGAAGAAATATTTCAAAGATTCAGCTCTTAATGTTCCTATTGCTCTAATGCCAAAAAGGCCGACGAAGAACTTCCTCCCCTCTCAATATCTTCCTGACGGAGATGCAAATTTGGGGAGTTTTACTGCTTCTGCAGTCTGAAGGATTCACAAAAGCTCTACTCACCTGAGCGCTGCCATAGCCGATAGTTTGATGATAGGTGGGCGTCAACAGCTCTCCGTACGAGGGCGTGGCATTGCTGCCGCTGGCAAAGAGACCCGAATCGAGGCTGTCCAGCTGGGGATAGCTGCTCGCATAGCTCGACTGCTGGACAGCAGCCGTGTTGCTGCCACTCGCTGCAACTGGCGACTGTGGCGTCTGTTGCGGCTGCTGCTGTTGTTGCTGATAGTAGCTGACACTCGTCTCGGGCGTGTAAGCTGGCGAGGCATAGCCGGAGCTGTAGTTTGATTGCGGCTGCATGAAATAGCAATGCGAGGAAGCGGCGGCGGCGGCAACAGCGGGCGAGACGCCACTCGAGGCGCTGTTCTGCTGCTGCTGCCGTATGCCAAGCCACTTTGATTGCCACTTGCCACAACAACTGGCGGTCCTTGGCTCTGTCGCTGCTCCATGTCCAGCCGCATCACCGTGTGTATGTAATGCGTGCGCACACGCGTCGGATTGAACTCCACGCGTCCCACGGTGTTGCCACATGCCTCACGCGTGCAACCGCATGGGAACATGGCGCGATCCACCTGACACTTGATGCCCGCCTGGCTGCAGGCGCAAGTCTCGGGATCACAGAACTCGCGACACGAACAGCCGCACACTTCACGCGAATTCCTGATGTCCCGGCAATCGATCTTCTCGCTCGCATCGATCTTGCGCACACCGGCCGCCTTGAGCAGCGCCCGACGCTGCTTGGGCGTCACCGGTTGCAGGAAGCCATTGGAGCCATCGTCGGCATCGCTGCCGCTGCCCTCGCTCAAATAATCCTCCTCGGACTCTTCGCTGTCATCGCTGCTTGAGCCGCCCAAGCGTAACTGTTGTTGCTGCTGCTGTTGCTCCTGATTCTGGCTGCGATGTGCACGTCGCAGTTCAGCGGCGTGCTCCGCCAGCGTCATCGTCTTGAAGGCAATATGCATGGCGCCCATGCCAAGCGTGCAACCGCCGGCGGTGGGCACACAATTGAAGCCCTGCTGTCGGGGAAAGTAATACACCTTGACGTTGTCAAAGTTGATGGAGCGCTTGGCGCGTTTCTGCGTTGTGGAGGCGCTGGCGGAGGAGCAATTGGACGTGGAGAGATCGGGCGGCAGTGCCAACTCAATGGCATCATCTTCCAGGCGGCGCTTCAAATTGGAGCGCAAAGGTTTCACCGCACTTGTGGCGACCGCAGGCGTTGCAGCTGAAGCAATCGTTGTCGCCGTGTTGTTCAGTCGATCACTGTTTTCGCTGCCCAAACCCGAATCGGAGCCTCCATCGCTGCGCAATTCCTCCTCTTTAGTTTTCACCGGCGTCTTGGGCGTTTCATTGCCTCCGCCTGGAGTTTCAGGCAGCACCAGCGTGTGGCTGCCATCGCTTGTCACCGGCATCGGGGTGTCCAGCTTTAGCCAGAGCAGCTCTCCGTTGTTCTCAATGCCCTCCTCCTCATCCTCGGGCTGCTGTTGCGTGAACTCATCGATGGCCAACGGATCCTCGGATATGTTATCGGAGGCGAGCGATGAATTCAACTCGTTATCGCTGATCACAATAATCTCATTGTTGGGAAAACTATCCAGCTCCAGATACTGTTCGTCCAGCTCCTCGTCATCTTCGTGCACCACATGCCGATGCACTTCGTCATCGTCGGTGAGCGGCTCATGCGCGAAATCCGCCAGCTCATCGTCGAGTTGCAGGGGCAACATTAACTTCGCTTTAGCTGCCGCCGCCACCGCCGCTGCATGCACTTTACTCGCATCAATGATGGACGTCTTAATCTGACGTTCAATATCATCCTCATCCTGTGGCTGCTGTTGCTCTGCCACTGATTGCTGCTGCTCCTCCTCCTGCTTGCCGCTAGTTGTGGCAACTTCCAGCTCGCTGTTCACGCTTGTTGTGCTGCCAAACATTGTGCTGTTGCTGGCATTTTTTTGAATGTACGTAAAAATCTTCTTGATCGGACGGAACATGCTCCTCATGGCCGCCCCTCCCTTTGTGAAGCACTTTGCTAAATGCTTCAGAGCCTTAAGGCTGTTGCTGCTTCCTCAGTTCTTCAGCCTGCCAGTTAAAGGCTGCTGCTTCAAAGCCATCTGTAAGGTTGAGATAAAGACAAAGAGGGTTAGGTATAACTTTTAAATGTAAGGATACGAAGTGAGTTGTGTGTAAAGCTTTTAGGCGAAAAAGCAGCATAGGAGAAAGCTCATCTGCAGCTAAACAATCGATCAAATCTTGAATACAACTTATCGGTGCGATGAATTGATGTTTTTATAAGCAAAGCTTACAAAAGTAAAATTATTATTTTCATTTCCATAAAGTTCTTGGATTGAGTGATATAAAAAGACGAAGAACTTTTGATATCTAAGAAAAGTTTTAAAATACAAAGAGTTGTTTAATTCTTGTTCATTATTAGACCTTTCATTATTGGCTCACCCTGCATACATATGTCTAATAACAGACGGAGAAAGACACCGGTAGCCATCAATAAATATCAATACATTGAAGACAACATTATTCATTATCTTTGTAATGAAATAAAGTATCCTTGCAATAAGAGATATAGAGACAAATACATTTTGTTTTATAAGTAAAGCTTTTAAATGCAAAGCAGCAAAGCAAAAAGCTCATAGCTGGAAAGATCAACGAGCTCAATTCGATATAAGAGACAAGTTATCGATATATCCTTGCTTTAGCTGTGATCAATCATGTCAATCACAGACTTTGCCCTCATATCTATGATAGTAAAGCAGTGATTGAGAAAATTCCAGGGCAAGCTTACACACACACACATAATTGTTGCGTGTGTATGCGTAGGTCACACCTAGAGTGAACCGACAACGAAGTCGACGTTGGCGACGACGCCACGTGCAAACTGCGCCAGGATTCATGCAAATGCGATTTTTGCTATTCATGCATATGCAACAGCTTGTGGCAAATTCAATTAACATCAATTGATTGATTGCTGTTATGTGTATAATAATGCAAATAGCTTTTAAACATGTAAATTAAGCAAAATCAATATTTCGTGCACCTTTTATAGATTTGTAGATTTCACAATATGGGCTTTAAATTCCTTTTCACGGGCCACTCGATGCTAAAAGTGTAGAAACTCCTTTTTGGAATTTGCGTTGCAGCTGTGAAAACTGCGACGACGGGGAGACCACAGCGTATATTAGTGTATGCGTGCGTATACGTGTGCTGTGTGTGTGTGTGTGTGTGTGTGTACGACAGCAAAGGAGGCGCAGCGCAGAGATCACAAAAATCGTTGTAGTTGTGTGCGTGCGAATAATGTACGCAACAGGACGCAGTTGTTGGTTTGCACAAGTTTGGTAATCACTGAAAACTTTAACAGTCACAGCAATCTTAAGCCGCACTCTCAATTCTTGTAGAAGCACAATTATTCAATCAAATACACAGGCAACGATTTAACCAATTTTTTTGCTCGACGTTTTCACTTCTCTCGCCTCAAATGTTATTATTAACAGTGTGACCTCTTTTGCTTTGCGAAACATACCAAAAATTTGCCATTTCCGCAAATCGTAAAAATACCATGGTTACAAAAATTGAATGCGCGATAGAAAATTTAATTTCTTTTTAGTAGTCTTTTATTTCATTTTGTTAATTATTGCTTCTTAGTTTAAGAAAATTTTTTATGTAAACAAATTTGTTTTTTGACTGAAACAATTTACAACTACTACTACTTAATAAATTTAAACACCAACTAGACAGTATTTCTTCTTTTGTCAAATTAAAACAACATTTACGTCATCGATATTTAATAGAATAACTAAATTTTTTGGAAAATTATAGAAATTTTCATTATTAAGAAATTCCCAGCATAATATCATGTATAATGGGGAGTTTCACTATAAATAATTGAAATGCCAATATTATAGTGAACAATACAAATTATTTAGATTCAACGAAAATTGATTCTTAATGTGAACTAAAATGAACGAAATCGGTGATTCTTTCGTTGAGTTGACGAGTCGATCAATTGAATTGCTTACACTTTATGGTACATTTTGGTATATTTGGAAAAACAACTTGCGGTCACGTTGGATACAACTCTAAAAAAAAATTGTAAGTGGGTTCTTAAGTTTAATTGAGGAAAATTATTGGAAAACAAAGTGGGTAATTGTTATAAAAATCGCGAACTAAACATAATAGTAAAAAATAATATTTAAAAGTGCAAGTCACGTCTGACATTTGTTGTAACGTCTTGAAATTGACAAAAACAAGAGGCTGGCTGGCAACACAACTACGGCTAAGCCTGAGCTGTGATGAAGAGAGTCGTGGTGTGGAGCAGAAATAATCAGTCGCTGTCTATCTCTGTCTGCGTGCGTTTCGTTTCACCAAGTGCTCCGTGGCTGCGCTACGTACAAAACGCAAATAAGAAATCGTAAATCACAGACAAAAACACAAAACAAAGAGCGTGTGGCAAACGGCAAATATATAGTGTAAAAAAACAACAACAACTAGAAGCTGCAATCAAAGTGCGTAACGTTAAACACAAGTGTTAAGTAGAAAGAAGGGCGCGTGTTGAATTCTCAAATTAATTAAGAAAGTTGTGTAAAAATTTTTCATGTCCACCATTACAATCGTCATCGATAGCAGCCGTCGCTGAGCGCTGAGAGAGAAAGAGAGCGCGAGCGCAATCAATTCGCCCCACAAAAACATACACACACACATGCATACTTTGAACCTGCTGCTGCAAAAGTAGTGTGAGTAAACGAGTGCGATAGCTGTCCCCGAAATTGGGTGCGTTGTATGCGAAAGCATGAGCTCGAGAGGGACAGCAGTAAGTCGCTTGACTGCAGTACCGCGCACAGTGGCAACAAATCGCGCAATAATTGTGCGTTTGTTTTTGCACATGAATGATAACCAAAAGGGCGATATAACTGAATAATAGAAGTGCTGCAGGTGTTTCAGACAGTGAACGGAGGTATATGTAGTAATCAGCTCAGAGCTATTCTGTCGGATTCTTTGTTCTATTCGTTTTTGTTTTTTGCGTCTTAAAGTGCAAAGCCTCGAAATATCTGTCTGTTTATGTATGTGTGTGTACTTTGAATTTATCTACAATCGTCGCTTATCGTTGACGCCCCCGCTTCTACTTCTACTCCATATATCATACTTCCACCCTGTATTGAGAATAAGAAAAAATTATAAGAGCCTTCGACAAATGTAAACAATGTCACATATTGAATTTTCTTTGTTTTTTTGCTTTTAAATTATCGCTGAACCAGCCAAAAATAACTGAAATCTGCCGACGTGTTAGAAAACGACATCTTAGCTTTCTGAAATTATGATCTTTTCTCACTTGTTGAATTTTTAAAGAAAAACAACCATCATGTATATTGTAAAGTTGCCTTTACCTTTTAACATTACATGTAAACGAGGATCTCCCATGAGTTTATCGATAACAATTAGCAACTGTTACTATGTCAAATGATGTGCGTATTTAATTTCTACTTGCTCTCTCAGTACCCTTTGGTCATTTGCTCTCTTTGTGCCCATATGAATGTTTGTATGTATGGGTGTTTAGTAGCCGTTTAGTTTTCTGTGTGAATGACGCATCGTCAGCTGTTTAAGTATTGTACGGTAATTTCCTGACTCTGGCCGCCGCTTTGTACTTTTGTTTTCATATTTTATTGAATTTTCTACAAACGACGAGTCGCCCGCCGCGGTGTTCATTTCTTGTGGTGATTTCTGGTACGATCGTAGTTTAATTTTATATATTAGCTGTGTTGTGGTTTTGTTTGCGAAAACAATTAACAATATTGCCGCCTGTTATTTAGAATATATTTGCTTTTCTTCAAATCATGTGATCTTTTGATTAAGTTTAATTTGAAGCGGCCGTTGCAGTGCAGCTTTATGAGAAACAAAAAGACGGCAAATAAAATGACTTGAACAAAAGCGTTGTAGTAGTACAATAAAATTGCGATAAAAATGCAACGACGTCATTTGGCAAAGCTAGCGAGAGCAGAACGGCAACAAGATGTACTGTTTTAACTTTGAACTGGGAAGCGAGAGTGACAGAGACAGCGACAGTATTGGAGAGATGTTTCGTGCACGTGTGTGTAAGTCGAGCTTAGTGACTTCGATATATACTACCGTGTTTGTGTGAGTGTGCACTTTGCTCCTCGAGAGCGTCGAAAGCTCAAAACGAGTATGGAATGGCAAACAATAGAAAACGTCAACTGTTAATGCGGCAAGGTTTTTTTTAGCGTCTTTGTTGTTGTGATGTTAGTGCTTAATTTAATAACAACACACACACATATTGACAAACAACTGTCATTTACAGTATGCGGCGCATTCCACTTTCTCTAAGCGCCTACTTCTACTTGCAACTGTATAATTAATTTTGCATTGATTTTTATCAGGAGGCACTCTCCCTCTACATCCGCCCCTATATCTATTTCCGCCAAAGATCTTTCTGCACTCACACACACTCTATCTCTCTTTCGCTCGACCTCCGCATTGTTGTAGTTCCCGCCTTGTTCCACCCACAGATTTCTCCGTACAATTTAGCATCGCACTGTTAATTAATTGTGGAGACGCAGTACGCGAGTGTGGGAGTTAACAGACTCACGCACACTACTATTTGCATTTATGAATTACAGCAGCAGCGAATCTACTGAATACTTAGCAGAGAATGTGCAGATTGTGATTCACAGAACAGAGGGCTGATAACAGTTCCATTTAATGCTACTCCATAGTCGCTCTCCATCTCACTACGAACAATTGCATGACTAACATTGGCTGTAAATTATGTTTTCAACGAGAATGACGCACTCTTGCTTAAACTGTTTAGTAAACTATGCCGATCCTTTAGCAAATAAAACAAGCTAAGCTAATTATAGCATACATGAAATCGTGCTTGAATCTGATCTAAAGCCATTTAAAGGTGGTTTTCATTTATACAAATTCTTCGCTTTTGTTGTATTGTGTTGACTGTGAGTAAAGCTATCGCTATGCAGATAAGATAGAATATGTTATCGATAACAGTCTGGCGGTGTGTGCGAGTGTTTTGTTTACAGAGTGTTGCTCATGAAAGAAAAAGTAGACAGATGAGCAAACCATAAAACCCTTTTAGTGTTTACAGAACACACTCACATGCATATTTACACAGACAGAAAGAGAACAATAATTGCGCCTAAACATTTTTAAGGCTTCGCCTGGTTGTTGCGCGTGTTTGAAGTATTTTTAGTTGCTTTGTTGTTGTGATTAGCGCAATTTGCAATTAACTATGTTTGAGTGTATGTTGATGTGTGTGTGTGTAAATGTTTGGCGCTGACACGCAATCATTTTCTCCTCGGCACATTCTTGACATTGAACTTTGTCGCTCAATTAGCATACGCTAGAATTTTGCTGACCAGCGTTGCCATATTTTTTCTTTCTTTTTTGAATAACAAGAAATATGCATTTATGTATTGGCTTAGGTGTGTGCAATATGATGATAAGATTTCGGCCTTGCCCTGACCTTGTTAAAGAGCAAGATAAAAGAGAGCATTAACCGGTTTTGTGTGCTTGTACAAGTATTAGTGAGCTTTCAGCTGAAAAGCTTTACGCTATGTTATTACCATACATGTATGTGATGTGATAAGACAAAAAATGTTTTGGCACATGTTTTTGTTAATTTAAATGCATACAAATATCGGTACTCGACAGCTATAAAATGTCCCTATACCAAAAATTACTTATATTTTTATTGGATATCTACAAATTATTGAAGTATTATTATTTTTTAATTGTTATACTTATATTTATACACGAATATAATATTATAACAATATCTGATTGTAATGGACAAGAGTGAACATGTGTGCATGCGACAAAAAAATGGGGTTTAGATATCGTTGTTAATGTGTTGTGATAAAGAAACTTATACTTTTTGCCCGTTGAGTATGAGAATTATAGTTTTTGGATGCTTTTTGTTGCCTACCAACATATTTATTTTGGTGGGGCGTTACTCTGGCGTTTTTTTTTTTGTCGAATCATTCGACACTGTTACAGTTACTTTAATCTGAATTCTCCACGCTCCGCTGCAAACCACAGAAACGATAACTCAGAATAATGCGTGTGTTCGACATGAATAATGAATTTCGATTAGCGGCAAGGCGTCGATGTATGTAAATAAAGGCGCCATAAGGCCAATGACGCGGCGCTGCGTTTTTATTTTGTTTATCAACGCGCATATTTCGAATATTATTTTCATATCTCATTCTCTCTTCTTTTTGTAGATCACACACACTAGCACAGAGAGAGAGAGGGAAAGAGAGAGCGAAGCTTGTTGACCGTCCGTAACTCTACACTGAACATTTTTAGTAAGTTTTAAGCGCAATTTAGAGCAACTGCAATAGCAGCAGCAGCAGCAACAACAACACGAGCAAAAACAACAACAACAACAATAACACAGCAAAATGGCAACAACACCACGCAGTGGGGGCTCCGGCACTGGAGCCGCACAACGCCCTAATGGAACCTCGCAGAATAAAAGTTGCCAATTCAAATTGGTGCTACTTGGCGAATCGGCTGTGGGCAAATCATCGCTGGTGCTGCGCTTTGTCAAGGGCCAGTTTCACGAGTACCAGGAGAGCACGATAGGTGCTGCCTTTCTCACACAAACCATTTGCATAGAGGATACGGTGGTCAAGTTCGAGATTTGGGATACAGCCGGTCAGGAGCGGTAAGTTTGCCATAAACTGATTAATGTTAACCTTAGCTGTTAATGTAATGTTGCATGTTCTGCTAATGATAACATGGCTGTTACTTTGATGTCAACTTTAGTTGCTAATGTTAAATTAGCTGTTAATGTAATATTACATTTTCTGCTAATGATAACATGACGCTTACATTAGCTGTTAATGTTTAGCTGTTAATATTACTGAAAACGTAAATTGTATTGTGGCTAAATCTTTCTGATTGCTTATCTGAAAGTTAGCATTAATTATGATAGGGATTGTTTTGTCTGTTAATGTTAACTTATCTGTAAATTGAATGATACACTTTTAGTTATCTAAGTGTGTTCATTACTGCAATAGCAAATTGCTTATGTGAATATTGCTGTTGCAGTTCATTAAAAATTGATCTTAATAAGGTATATTTATTAACGATTATTTCTTCGCTTACAGGTATCACAGCTTAGCTCCCATGTATTATAGAGGTGCGCAGGCCGCCATCGTTGTCTATGACATACAGAATCAGGACAGTTTTCAGCGTGCAAAAACTTGGGTCAAGGAACTACATAAACAAGTGAGTAATGCATTCAATCAAGCCGCTCGCTCTGCATTCTTGCCTTTTGTGCTTCAGTTGTCATTAAACGTTCTTCAGCCCTGTGCTTTATTTTTTTTTTGCGCCGTTTCATGCATACGTATTTATTGAATTGAAGCATTGTCTCGTGCATTGAACTTATTTATCATTTCCGGCATTGTTTACGCCTCACTGCATTCACTTCAAATCATGGCCCGTTCAAGGTTTGCCAAGACTAAAAGTTCCATTTCATAAATGGCTAAGAATAAATGCATGACATAGTGAGATAATAAAAACTACTATCTGAATAATATTTGTTATTTCAAAAATATATACAATATTTTATTGTAGTCGAAATTTAGAAATATAATAAAAGCTGTTAAGAATTGGTTTTTCTCTTTCTTCTGCTCATTTTTATTTTTATGACATAAGAATTGAAACTTATATTCCACTCTTTGTTTTGCAGGCCTCACCGAACATTGTCATTGCGTTGGCTGGCAATAAGGCGGACTTGTCCAACATTCGCGTTGTCGAGTTTGACGAGGCGAAGCAATACGCAGAGGAGAACGGATTGTTGTTCATGGAGACGTCCGCGAAGACGGGCATGAATGTCAATGATATCTTCTTGGCAATTGGTAACTACTACTACTACTTTAATCAATAGATTATCGATTGTTTGCAATACTGAATGATTCGACTTTTGTTCATTGCAGCCAAGAAACTACCGAAGAACGACAACAATCAGGGATCTGTTATAAAACCAAATGGAAATGAGCCGACTCAAACGACGAACAACTGTTGCAAGTGATGTCCCTTTGTAGGTGTGTGTGCGCCCCCTAACAAAATTGATTGGATCATAGAGAATTTTACATTTAAATCCGGTTGCTTTTGTCATTGCAGAAAATGAAATTTCCAACGAGAGATTTGAAAAGTTTATGCTGATAATTATAAATAAAAACATTATTTAAAATTTAAAACTAACGCCGGCTCCCAGGGGCAAGCAATTTAATTTCACATAATTGATAATGATGATGATGATGATGATGGAAAACCAGAAGATAACGATAATATTAATTATAAATTAAATTAAATGATAAAGAAAACCACAAAAAAACTAAACCAACCACAACAAAAAACAAAAACAAAAAAAAAACCTAAAGCAAATAACTTAGTTTAAATCAAAACAAGAACAACAACAACAGCATAGCCCCGTTAAAATCAAGCGTAAAATGTTATCAACAAGTAAACAAAAAAAAAAAAAACACAAAACGCTCCTAACCAACTTCTAACTCTGGTCCACGCTCCCCCAAAATTCCCTCACATAGTTCATAACCGCCGCCATTTAGAGAGCTCCCTCCTACAATTTCATCTCGATCAGATGCAAAACTTCTAAATAACGCATTAGAAATAATATGGTAAAAAAACATAAACATGATAAATATGAAAGCGAAAGTTCACGTCGTGTCGTAGAAATGTTTAAAAAATTGAATTGTAAAGAGAAAACAAAAAAAAACGAAAAAAAAGAATGAAAGAAACTTGCTAAGTTTGTTTATAAATGGGTGACGATGACACCAGAGAAATTCCAGTTGCAGTTGTTCTCAGCAGCGTTCCAAAAGAAAAAAAAAATAATAAAATAAAAAAAAGAAATGAAGATAAAACCGAAGATCAGTTCAGTTTTGTTCAGTTCAGATCAGCAGCTGAAGATTCGCTCGTCCTCGATCTGTGGCAATGTGTGTGTCTATATTGCGATGGACACGTGTGATAGTTGCAATTTATATAAATTATATATATATACACATATGGAAAAAGAAAAAAAAAATGAAATGAAAATCTAAAAAAAAAAAAATAAAAAAATACATGAAAAGATTGAAAAAACATACAAAGAAGAATTAATGAAATTATTCATATTTGGTTCAAACTTTACGTTTAGCTTATTTTATTTCCACATTCTCTAGCAACAATCGAAGATTTAACGCTACTCTTTAAATTATCGTAACAAAAACAACATAAACATAAAAAAAAAACAAAATTTCAAGAAATTAAGATGAAGTTTAAGCAAATAAAGTGAAGTCTAAGAAGAACAAGTAAAAATCTTATTCATAATCGACTTTGTTTTGAATCGATTCACAAATGCAATTTGATTTTCAATCCGATTTCAATGTATATGTATATCAACCAGCGATCAACCAAGCAAAGCAACAAAAAAATATAGAAAAAAAGAAAAGGAAAATCAACCAATAAAACGCAGATAAAACAATACAAAAGCAAAAACAACAAAGATAACAGCATAAGATATGAGAAAAGATTCGACTCCTAGCAAGCTGTGTGTGTTTTTTTCCAATTTATAATTTTTATGTTGTATGTATGTATTTAAATTTAACATTTATAATAAAAATCGTATATATATCTCTATATATATAAAAATGAATCACAATTGTATTGCATTTCTTCACTACATAGCAATTTTTAAGCTATTCATAGTTTCATTGCGATATATTTAGTTTAGCAGAGAACAATGAATACAGCAGCTGTTTCCAATGTTCAGTTTGAATTATACACTTTAAGGGGAGAGAGCAAAGCTCTACTAAAAAAGGAGCAGAAGATGGAAATGCCTTGGGCGATGGAGCACTACAGAGTTGTTATTCTAGGTGCCTCTGAGGTGGGAAAATCATCGCTGATTGCAAGTTATACGCAGGGCAGGGATCTTAGCTATAAGGAAACGACACTGATTGCCTCTTACTATCCAATCCATCCAGAGAAGACAATAAGATTAGATTGTTGGGAATTGGCTGGAAATGAGCGGTAATTTTAAATGAAAATATGCTAGAAATATATTATAATACAATTACTTTAAATAGCTGGCATCAATTGGCTCCCTTTTATTATAAGGATGCTCAGGCAGCGATCGTTGTGTACGATGTGCAGGATCCTCAGAGTCTATGGACTGCCAAAAAGTGGATCAAGGAAATGCAAGATGAGGTAACTTTTCTGTAAATATTACTAAATCTATAAATATACACTACTAGTATATCTTGTGTTTTAGGTCTCTCGTCAAATTATCATAGCTATGATTGGCAATAAAACTGATCTATGGGACGAATCTTGCATCGATTCTATAGATGTTCAAAATTATGCTTTCGAACATGGTTTTATATTTATCGAGACGTCTGTTAAAACGGGTCAAAATATTAATAAACTGTTTGCAACAATAAGTATGTATAAAGAACGTACAAATATATTATATTAATATTATAATTTTCTACATTTTAGCACAAGAACTGAAGACTAAACAAACTCCGGTGTATTACAATAAAGTGCCAAAGCAGAGATGTACGTGTATCTAAAAAGAGGAATTTTTAACTACACGAAAGTATCATGTTTGATACGTTCAACGGAGGCTTAACTTATCACTTTTCCCCACTTCGTAGGGCGACACATCTGTATTATATTGCAAATAAAGGTTTGCTGCGAAACAAAGAAAGAAAGAATTGTAAAACAATATTATGAAGAATAAATCACTTAGTTTCATGAATTGAGTCATCTTATAATTTAAGTGCGAAATATTTTATTTATATTGATCCTAAGTTATTATGATAAATACCTCAGTTATGGGCATTATTGAAATTACATAATAATCATTAGAATATTTTTAACTTTAAATTTGCACTTCGCATTATTCGGATCACTAAAAGAATTCGTTTATGAATCCGATCTTGATATTTATGAAAATCTATTTAAGGAACATAATAGAACTGGACTAGTGAGTATATAATAATATATAATATATTGAATCACACGCCGCAAGCAATAAAAAATAAATGCCTGGCAAGCACTAGAATTACACTCTTCTAATTACATGCTCAGTTAATGGCATGAGCTCGCAGAGTGCGGATCGAAAAACAATTATGGGACGGTTCTCGACAATCAGAAAGAACAGCAGATTCGATGTCATGTTGCTTGGTGATTCAGGTGTGGGCAAGACATCGTTACTCACGCGAATGACGGACGAAAAGTCTATAGAGTTGAAGGAAACATCTACAACCACTGGAGCAGAGTATGTGGTAAAGACAATTATGTTGCCTGATGCCTATATAAGACTTAACATTTGCGACACTCCCGGACAAGAACGGTAGGTATATTATTTCACAAGATAACTTTCATTCTAAATGGATTTTACGTAGTTTTAAGCAGCTGCTGCGAACATATTACAAAAATTGTCTAGGTGCAATACTTGTGTACGATATACAGAATCGAGAGAGCTTTGAAAGGGCTCAGGATTGGGTGCTTGAACTCAGAGAGGAAGTGAGTAACTCCAACACAGAAATATATGACTACTACAATATATTTTCAATAGATTTCCACTGAATTCGTAATCGCTTTGGCTGGCAATAAAGTGGATATGGAAAACAATCGACATGTGTCAAAAGAAGAAGCCAAAGAATTTGCAACTGCGCATAATTGTTTATTTTTGGAGACATCTGCAATGAATAAGAAAAATGTGTCAGTTACTTTCAAAGCGCTTGGTAAGTCTAATTGAAATACATATGTATTTTTATTTTATTAAGCAATCATATATACTTATAGTCTTGGCACTACATAATCAGCAAAAACAACGCGATAAGGAGGCAAAAAACCAGATATCCTCCAATGGAGATGACCCTGAGCTTAAGGAGAAGAAGAAGAAGCGAAGAAGCTGTTTTTTTCTTTGCTCCAAATGTTAAACAATTCATTAAACGATCTGGCAACACCACGTCGCGTATGTTTATTAAGTTGGCTGCATAAATAAGTATAACTTACCGTTAGAAAATGGTAAAGCATTAAACTGATTGCTCTTATTAACTCATTCTAGTTTTTATTTTGAAATCATAACTTGAAATAAATATTACATACTTATTGTAATTCTCGGTTACATTTTTTCATTTTAATTTTCCATTTTTCTTTTACTTTACTCTCGCATTTTAGTTGTATAATAAAGTATTGTATATGTGTATATATATATATATTTTTTTTTTATGATTTACTTTCTTGGTTTACTACTTGTTTCATTTTATAAGAATAATATTTGTTGTATTGTATAAATTTCATGAAGAGTCAAAGTTTTTGAGTAGTTTCTTTTTGCTTGGTTGTTTTTGAAGAAAACAATAAATCATAGCGAGAGTATTATACTAACTTACTACAAGGCAACTAAACGGCTTCAATTTGAGTAGCGTTTTGCTCGTTTAACATATTAAAAAAATAACAGGAAAAACAGTAGAATATATAACCTAATAAATTTCAGTTTAATCTAAAAATTGAACAAATTAAAATGGCAGAAAATTGTTTTAAGGGCAGTTTTAAAGTTGGTAAAGAACACATATAGATTTTAGATTATAGATGTGTATGAGAGTAGAATAACAAAAATAGTTTAACAAAACAATATATGCACTTATGTATGTATGTCAGTTAAAAAGTGTTGATTTAAAGGAAAGTATTTCTTCATATTTTGTCATATGCATTTTATGTTTATCATTATTCCACATTAAATATCACTTACGTAAGAGAAGTATCTGTTCTTTTTTTTGTTTTGGTTTTTGCTAGATTTAGCTCCTAAACTACAATTTTGTTCAAGTGTTTCTTAGTTCTTGCTCAATTTATTGATAAACCACAATTTTTCTTTTTATTATAATATTATTTCTGATCCATGGTTTTATGCCTTTTTTTAATCTAAACTTTTTGTTTTTTTTTCTCCTTTTTGTTAGTTATTTCTATAAAATTTACAAAATTACGTTCCATTTCGTTATGCTTCAAATAGCTTGTCTCCATCTGTATACATTGAATTTAATTTTTCGTTTTTATTTTTTTGGATGGGGGCCTTTTGCGATATATAAACTCCCTTAACATTTAGCTTATGTACTATATTTATCGGGGTTTTCTTTTGTTTCCAGTTTTTCTTGAAATTTCGTCCACAATAAGTTAATTGCAATTCACATAAATATACGAATAATTCTATAATAGGTTATACAATCTTTATATTTTTATTTTCGTCTATTTCTTGTTTGATTCTTTCCTTGGTTTATACAACAATCGGCTCATCACCATGCAAATCACAAGAGCCAATATTCTCGCCTTGGTACGCCGAGAAATCGCTTATAACGGCTCTCGGCTCTGCACCGAATTGTATGTCTTGAAGGCAGCCCTTAAATGGTTCAAAGAAGCGGCCCTGCGTCCGTTTGCTCACCGATTCCTGTTTGGGGAAGCCACCTGCAAAACAAGTATTTCAAATTTCAGTTGCAATATGCAGCATTGCCACATGGGCACAATAAACTAAGCTAACAGAGCTTCGTTAACACTGCAGCTATTAACGAATGGAGGCTTATGTTAGCTAACATAGTGCGATCGATCATATAAGTCCTCTTAGCAGTGTCATTTGAGCACCACCGTCTGCTTAACAGTCGATACACATGTGTGGACGTCGATAAACCAATGTTTGCGGTCGTTGTGCATCTCTAATTAACTCTGGTTTAGTATTTCGTTTAAGCTTCTCTAGACGCGGCGCGTTCGCTTTTGCATGTGTTTTTTTGTAAACAGAAAGTTACATTATAATGTTGATAGCGACATGTACAACGTACATCTGCTTAACGTACTTTGTTAATGTAAACATTGTAATTTGAATAACGCAAACAGAAACGCTGAAGACTGCAGAAACCAAAAACCATTCACGTTTCTACTCGCGCACTTTAATTCATCTCATGTGCAGTGTATTGTATATGAGTGTATATGTGTGTGTGTGTTGTACGGTGTTCGCAACTCTCTTGCTTTCGCTTATTGGCTGTGCGGTCTTGCTGTTTCTGTTGCGCACACGTTCGCTTTTGCCGGCAGTTTCGTTATACGTTAAAATTGACTTCGGGTTTGGTGAAGCGCAAATCGCACAAATGCAGTGGGAGAATCGAAAGTCACACAGAGGCAATAATAATAATAACAGCAAAACCAGCAGTATTAATTAATTACAAGTCGGTAAGTCTGCACAATTGCATTATCAATTTTTATGAAGCAAACACACGCAGTGTCGAAAAATTAAAGATGGTGCATTATTTGGACGCCATGTTAAGCTTGCACTATTGAACGGTATTGTACGGAGGTATGACGTCACATCGCAACCTTTCACTCTCTCTTTGTCGTTTAGTAGTAATTACGTTAGCGATAAACGCTCTGTTAAGTCTGTGATGTCACAACATACTGTTAGCGCAGACTCTTTGCACTTACCTAAATAGAAAATATCCTCGTAGCTAATCGTTGGCTCTTTACCCGCTCTTTGCTGCAATGCTGTTGTCGTCGGTGTTGTTGTTGTCGCTCGTCGCATAAGCTCCGGCAAACGTTCGGTGAAAATGACCTCGCCATCCAGCTGCAGTTCCAAACGTGTACGATCCAAAAGCACACTTGTGCCATGCCAGGCGCCATCGGCAATGAAGCCACTTGCTGGCGCCTGAACTGTATCGTTATTGCTGCCCAACAGATTGCTGGCGAGCTTAAGATGCCCATTCTCTAGACCGAGACCCAAGAATTTCATTTGATTGTGCTCGCTCCAGAGCAATAGACCGTCCGGTTCGATGGTGGAGAAGTTTAGCGAGATTTGTATGGCTTCGCGTGGTCGGGCAGCGGAATAGAGCACCGAAGGGCCGCGTCTTTTGTCTTTCATGGGGATGCGAGGGGGTGGCAAGATCAGGTAACTGTTGCCACGGAAGCTTGGCGTTGTCGGCTTGCTTAAAGCTTTACAGAGATAGAGAGAGAGAGAGAAAGAGAGATTGAATGAATGAAGAGCGGGAAGTTAATGCATAAAGTATATATTGCATGCGAATGTATAATTAAATTACAGCATCACAGTAACGCTAGTAATGCAACCAGCTTCATAATCATATTTATATGAACGTCATTATCATATCATTATGCTATTTGTTGAGTCCCTGATCTCGTTTGCCGCCTCTTCTGCTACTTTGGCTGTCTGTCTAATCGCTTATCGCAACATCTTTTTTTTTTTTTTTGCTTCTTTCACTTGATTCTTATGTTTCTTGCTTGTATTCGTTTCGTTTGGGTTTTTGTTTTTCTGTTGTTGTTGCTTTTGTTACCACTTTAGCTAGACACTCCAACTTGATTGCACTTGTTGTTTCGTGTTTTCACCAGCTTGTTTATTGCTTATTGTTGCTGTTGCTTTGTTGTTGTTGTTGTTATTAGTGGCATGTTAATTCACTTTGTTAATAAGTGAAAGGCATTCAACAGCTGATTGTGATGCCAAAATCAGGAGGCAATTGTTGTATAACACAAACCATAACTAAAAACATAAAACTCTTTTATAGCCCTAAACTTCTAAGCTAATAGTCATTCCTTAGAATTACCTCATACATATTCCAACTCTTTTGAAACTAGTATTATAATGAAAACAGTTTGGCAATAAATGCTGATAAGATAAAAAGTTCACTGAAGAAGCGACTGCGAATTGGATAACGATTCTAATCCGAAAACAAAACGGGAGCATCGATAAGATATGCAAAACGATAAATAGTTAAGAAAAGAGTTTAAGAAACTAATGTTAAGAGGAGTATTTAAAAAAAAGCATACAAAATGCAATAAACTTCCAACCAAGTGAGGTATGAAGCGACAAGTTATACTGCATCTTTATATAATCTCATTATATATCGTTTCACATAACTTTATATAACATTTCATTAGAAATAAAGCTGCAATTGAAGTTTATTGCCTTTGTTGAAGCCACAAAGTTCTATTGTGTTTATATTATGCTTTTAGCTGACTATGAAATTGGGTTGAGTTTCCAATTTTTTTTTCATTATCTCAGCACGTTCAACTCTCTGAGTCAGAGTATGCCAATTTTTCTGTATCCGATTTTATTTTTTTTTACTACCTATTTTAGTTCACTAATTTTACTGCGATTTTGTTAGGGTTTTTTTGCGAATACACAACTTCCTGACCCCGCTGCGCAACGAACCGTAAGATTCATGGTGCTATTAATGGCTTTGTGTGGAGCCTCTCTTCCCGTTGTCTCCCCCCTCCTCTCACTATATTAGAGATCTCTAATTATAATAATAATATTGTTGTGTTGGATTTGATTTTTTGTCGTTTGCTTTTAACATTCGAAATTGAAAACTTGTTTAGACGATGAACACAAAAAAAAAGACAAATTAAATAAAAAGGAAAGAGAGAAGGAGATACAAAAAACAATTTTAGGTAAAGGCAATTTCTGTACGAAATAATATCAAAGATCTGACGTTTTAAGATCTACTTGGGTAGCTTCTGTATAAACAACAATATAACTTTTACTTTGCGTGCTGACACATTGAACTTTTTTTTATTCAACTTGGTTGTTTTTGTAGATTTATGAAACTCGTTTTTTTTGAAGATTTTTCAAGTGAAATGATTTATGTCTTTTATTGTAGTTGTAGTTGTTGTTGTTGTTCAGTTAGTGTGCAGCTACTGTAGTTGTTGTTGTTACGGATATTAACTCGCTAACTAAGCATCTGGCGCTTGACTAATTCGATGACGAATTGCTGCCACTTTTCTCCTCCCCCTCCCCCTCCCCCTCCCAACTTACAGGAAATGACAAACTCGCAACACGAGCGGGCAATTAAAAATAAAAGCTCATCCAAACACACACACACACACACACACACAACGACGAAGGTCGTTGTACTTACCAATCTCACAGTAGAAACCGCCCCAGCCATTGGGACATGAGCAGCGTCCACTGCGCAAACAGCGTCCATTGTTCTTGCAGGGTATCAGCTTACAGGTCTCCGAGTATTCACAACGATCGCCCTTGGCATAATCCGGACATATGCAATGCGGCTGCAACTTCTCATCTAGCCAGCAATGACCGCCCGATTCACACGAGTCGCCACCGCAAGCGGTGCCATCGCAATCGCGAATATTGCGAGATTCTGCTCAGAGAAGAGAGAAAGGGTTATTAATGATACTACTACTATATATGTAGTAAAAGTTTCCCTCTCAACGCACCCACAATATTCGTTTCATTGAGCACAATGCGAGTGCCGCTGACAACCAGGCCACGAACACAGCCTCGGAATGGTATCGGAAAACCGGAGATGGCATTGTGCGGCAGCTTGGACACATCCTTCAAGCCGCCAATGTAGAGCAATGAATCCGGTTCGACGAGCACTTCGGCTGAGGGAGCCAAAGCGGATGAGGCGCTGCCCTCCACCCACAACGTGAGCCAGCGTCCCCGTTGAGCCATCTTGATCTTGTGCCATTCACCAATGGCCAGCATGCGTACGCTGCGCACCACAGTCACATGATTGCTGGGACCCGAGATGCGGAATTCGACGACGCCGCCCTGCAACGACAGCGATACGAAGCCAATCTTCTTGTCCTGATTGTTGTTCAGTGTGCCGAAGTAGAGCAAGAGTCCACGCTCGGAGAGCGGTCGCAATTGGAACTCGATGAAGAAGAATTGCACCCGATGATGCTCCTCGAAGGTCTTGGAGCCCATCAACGGCACCGGGGAGAAGCTGCGCTGTTTCTCCACCTCGTTTAGTAGTTTCATTACAAAGTGTGTGCTCGGTGTCGAGATCGGTTTGGGTGGCATCAGTTTCTTCGTAAAGTTGCGATAGCTAACCATTTGGGAGCGCTTCGAACCCATTTTGTCGCCACCATCGTAGAGATATGGCCAACGCACTGCCAAATACGAGCGACGACCAGTCAGTGAGACATCGCTCAGCGAACGTATTTCTACGAAGAGAAGGTATTATTCATATATTCATTATAGTTTAGCGTTGTGGACATTACCTTCCTCACAATTCTTGCCGGTGCGTCCCACCGGACAGTCGCATTCGTAGCCATTGACGAGGGGCACACAGGTTGCCTCCTCGTAGCATTTGTTGTTGAATGAATCACAGGGATTCGAGGGTTGTGCACACAGAGGACCATACCAGCCTTCCTGGCAAATGCAGCTGTTCAAAAGATGGCGAAAATATTAGTTTGAACGTTAAGTTAAAGGATTGAAACTAATATAAGTAAAGGCCATTTCTAAACTGCGGTTCCAATAATGTCAAGATACGTTTATAACTAAATTTAAGGGGCAGTTAATGGGAAATTGTTCACTCCTAAATCCTAAATATTTTTAAATTTAGATCGCATTGTAACCACTGAATAATTTTTGTTAAGCATTTTTATTGTTAGCAAAAACATTGCATTATTTACTAGTCGACTTTTTGAAATTTTAATCCTTGATCTAGGCATTAGACCATTTTTTATTGGTATAATTCGCTATTTTTTCTAAACAACAAGAATAATACAACTTTAATAAAGGTATTGGTAAATGAACTGGAAGGAAATTGAGCCTAGTAGTAAAAGAAAATGAAAATCTAAAATCGAGCACAAAAGCATTTCTAGCTTAAACTTTTTTAAGACTTCCTTAAAAGTTGTTCACATTTTTCTATGAAACTTAATTGAGTTTGTCTTAAAAAGAATAACTAATTTCAGCTTAGACTCTTCTAATGTTAGCAGTCGAATACTTTTCGTTGCTTAGATCCTAATTTACATGTATTTATTCTTGACTCTGGAGAGTATTTTCCTAGCCTCCGCCACAACATTATCAACTCGCTATACTCACGTGAAGGTTGCACCATGCTGCAAGCAGGCGCCATCGTGCTGGCAGGCATGTCGGTGGCACTCCCTTGTGCCGCATTGTCCCACGCCGCGGCCCCGAACACCGCGCGTCTCCTGCAGCGGCACCGTTACCTGTCCGGCCTTGAGATTCACATCGTAGATGCAACCCTGGAAGCCCGAGTGCAGCGGCAGATCATGCGGCAGTGTGTTAAAGTTGGCAATCTCATGGCCACCCAAATAGAGGATGGGCAGCACATCCATGCGACTGACGCTGCCCGGTGAGCGTCCCGTAATATTGAACTTGCCATCCACCGAGAGCCAGGCCTGGCGTCCAATGCGACCGACTTTGATTTCGTAGGGAACGCGAGGTGCATCCAGCCGGAAGTCGATGGGTTTCTGGGTAAAAATGCGACGCGGTCCGGCACCCAGATTCCATGTGAGCATTATGTAGCCCTGTATGAAGCTGACGGCAAGATGATCGCTCTTCTCGTCATGATAGCCCGACTGTCCGAGGAAGGCGAGCAACGAGATTTGTGACATGGTCTGTGGCAGGATTTTGAAACTCAACTCCAGCGAATATTCCAATGGCACCGGCACCGTGTATGCGACAAACGATGACAGTCCATTTACGCTACCCGAGAACGAAGGCAGCGCCACCTCGAGATCTGCAAAGTAGGGGGAAAAATCACAGCCGGGTCACAAAATTGCCCAAATTGCCCCAATGATGGATTAACTCACTGTGTTCGCAGTAATGTCCGTGCTTGCCCAGCGGACAGAGGCAGAGGTAACCGCTGCCCGGGAATTGTACACAGGTGCCGCCATATTGACATGGATTGTCCTCACAAACGGATATCTCGCAGGTGGGTCCCATGTAGCCGGTGGGGCATTTGCATTTCCATTTCTCGGCCTTGTCACCGTTCTCGTCCAGCTCATTTGATTCGATCTTGATGCAAGCGGCGCCATTGCGGCAGGGACTCGACAGGCAGGCCAATGAGCCGCATTCCGTAATGCCAAAGCCATCCAGCGCATCGCTATCGCAACGAGGAGATGGAAAGTGAAGTGAGGGTAGAGGAATGTTAGGTTCAAACATCGGGCTAGTGTGTTAGTGTCATCTCTAATTTCATGACCTCGCTAATTCGCATGTCAATATTGGGGAGACATTTCGCCCACAGCTGTTGTCGTATCATTTTCTCCCCCCCCACACACACATTTGCCCACCACTTGCTTTCCACTCGTTGTCAGCGTCCATCTGCCTAGATTTCCCCACCACTTCGGATGGTGTTTGTGAGCTTCCTTTAATGCGCTGACGAATGGTTTCCGCCCCTTGTCGCCTAGTAGCACTTACTTTCCTTTTGCGTTTTATTTTTCCCGCTTTTGCTTTTGCTTTTCAAACGCTTTCACTTGTTAAATTGGTTAAACTCGTAATGTTCTTGTGAGATTGACATTTTTCTTTGCCATATTTTCGGTTTATCAAAGAGTTTATTCAGTCAATGTTGCTATAGTTTTATTTGGGGTTTTTTGTTAATGCCTTCGTAATGCGGTTAAACTGCTTAAAGTCTTAGTGAAGCTATCGAAAATTTACCGCTAGCTTGCTTTAAGAGGTTAATATATATAATATTTGAAGGGTGTCAATACTTAATCATAATTAATTCCTAATTATGTGTATTGATTAACAATTTGACAAGTTGCTGTTTTTCTGCTTCGAGTTTTGTGTTGGCTTTTATGACCTACTGCATAAGTTAAACACTTTTTATAAGTTGCTTAGGTATCATAAAGTTTGTTTGAAAAACATATATTTTTGGTTTTTATATTATATTATATAACGTTTGATGTTAACCCAATTTCAGCTCAACTAAAAATGTTTAGATAGAAACCATTCCGAATTTATGGCTAACAAAATTTGAAGCTTCTACAAGGCTGTCCACTACTTTTAATTGCCCTTTTAAGGGTGTTTTATATTCGCTATAGATTGAGGCATTATTTTATGTTTTACCTTCAAAAACATTTAGCCAATTTGCGCAGCTTTTGGCAGCTTACATTTACTTCTTAATTTTTTTCCCCGAACTTTTTGGCAAATGTTTCGCGACCCACGTTCTCAGTTCTTAGTTTTCTCAGTTTTCGGCTCACTGACTTAGTGTCCATTGATGGCTGAGTTTACTGCACCACCTGCAACTTTGTGGGGGCATTCGACACGTTTTTAGCCCCAAGGCGCAGCATGTGGCATAAACATTTAAGCTTTGATGGTGGGCAGCAGCAGCATCTGCGTCATAACTACGCGTGCTGTTCATTAGGCCTGGTCCAGAGACCAGATCCAACTACTTTTAGTTGCCCGAGGGCTCCTCTCTCTCTCTGTCTGTGTGTGGCAGAAGAAATGAAAGAGCACTTACCCAAATATTTCGCGCGCTTGTCCATTGATGCGGAGCGTGTGGAGGCAGCCGGTGAAACCAGTGCCGCTTTGGGCTGGCGGCAGTTCGATAATGAGGCCAATTGGCGCCTGGGGGGCGCCGCCCAAATGCAGCCAAGTGTTCAATATGACCTCGGGCGTGTGCAGCCGCGGCGGCAACAGCTTCAGCCATGTTGGTTGATCCCCGGACATGGCCAACGTGTCGTTGACGAGCAGCGAGGCATTGCAGTGCGTGTAATTGCGGCTGAAGTCCAATCTGAAAGCACACAAGCAGAGCACAGAGGTTCCGAGGATGAGCAACGATAAAAGTTTCATCTCCTTCCCCATCCCGCCCCAAATCGTATCAACAACAACAAGAAGAACACGCTTCGGGGTGTCCTGTTGGTTGTGTAGTTCACATATAAAATATTTAATATGCCGCACACTGCGGGCAACTTTTACTCTTCCCTTTCAATATAAAACAACAACAAGAGCAGAGAGAGAAAAATGGCCAAAGAAACCAAAGAGCAAGAATAAAAATGAAAGCAGAAAAAAAAAAATGTTATATTCAACATGCCGAAGCGTGCAAATATTTATGACGCCCGCACAAAGATGCCTCATAAACCCCCGCATTGGGGGCAGATTTTTTTCCCCCCCAACTGACCTTTTATGCGCCTTAACTTCACCGTGTCACAGTGGTGCCGAGTGGCTCAAAAATGACAGAAAATTCGATATTTACATCAGTCGAAAATCTCTGAACTTGACAGTTTAATTTCGTTGTATTATTGTTACTTGAATGTAATCTTTATCTAAATTTGTATACATACTTTTAGAGGTTGTATCTCTTTTCAAGTGTAATTGTAGTCCTCAACCACTGTCACATTGTGAACCACCAATTGGTTGTAATGTCAATCGAGTGTCAAATTTGTTTTTGCCTGTCCCGGACACACAAAAACCGATTCGACATTTTTTCGACCCTTTTACATGGCGCACACAAATTGCGATGATTTATTTTTTATTTTTTTGGAGAATTTTTTACCTGATTGTTTCATAGGGCAAATGTCACCTGCCTTTATTTGAATGCCTTTTGTTCGACGTTTTTGCGTTCAAAAATGTTACGAATTTTATTTATGCGTCAGTTATTTGGTTGTTGCTATTGTTGTTGTTGTTGTTGTTGCATATCCTGACCGATGTTGGAGCTGGAGAATTCATGACCCATTCTCTGTGCTCATTCATTATATTTGAATGCTGGTATTTAGTGCGAAATACGAGTGCCACTTGCGTCACCAATAACACAAACACAATTTTATTGTTACAACGCTTTTTGTGTTGCAAGATCATAGTACGAAAAAAAAAATCAAGGGCTGTCAGGTTTTTACCAAGCGACAAAGATATTCGTCAGGGAAATGGCAACAGAAAAAAATGTGTTCAATATATTTCGAATGATAGTTTACACCGGAATGGATAATGAAGAGTTACAGTTGTAAGGCAAAAAAGTTAATTTAAGGTTAAATTGTGCAAATGAAAATCATATTTTAACTTTAATAAATCCAAAAAGAAACAAAACGGGTTTGTTTAAGTGCCTAATTTGTTGAATCTTTTAGTGCTATTATAATTCCAAGTACAATCTTATTAAACGTGACCCTCTGCAGCATAATGCCAATGAAATTTATCGCATAATTTGAAAACTACTCGATGATATTTATAGACCTTGAGATACTTTACAGATTTGTTCTTGATGCTCCAATTAGCTACACTTGATTAAACAATAAATTAAATTTGCATTGTTGGTGCGCACAATTTAATTTCCCAGCGGACGGGAAAAAACTTTGTTCTTCGTGGTTTTTTTTTGGCATTGAGCTTTTAAGATGGCGGCAAAGTTGTGGCAATTATTGCACTTAATTTGATTTGCATAATGTGAAATGGCAAATAATTAAGAGCAAGAGAGGCGCAACGCTGCGTGGGTAATTGTTATTGCTTTCTAATTACACGGAATTGTGCAAAATCCCTAAGTAAAATGTCAATTGTGTGTGGAGCATTAGGCTCATTAGACGTCGCCCCCCCAAAATCCTCGCCAGAAGGCGACGCAAAAACCGTTCAAATTGTTGGCAGCATTTTCGCCGCAGGACAATCATAATTGTGCGAGTGTGTGTGTGTGTGTTTGGGCTAAGAACTAGTTCAGCAAGTGCGTGTGTTCAATGCCAGTGTCGCGACTCAGCGACGAACCTAAATCGCCTTTGGGCGATTGTGAATGGGGAGACGTATGTGGTGTTGCACCCCACAATCCCCCGCCTCTCCCCCATCGCGCTGTTTGCCCCAAAACGCTTGTGCATGGCCATTAAGCACGCAAGGCAAATAAAAATAGGCAACAAACATAAATTTGTTGGTCGTAAATCCAGTGTTTTGGGAACATGCCTCCGAGCTGGGACCAAGTGCTAAAAAGTAAATTTGTGGTCGATTCGATAGTCATAAAAGAAAAAACGAAAAAATACGAGAAAGAGATATCAAATGACCGACACTATTGCCAACTCACTTTTACACATTCACATTCTGTCTCATTTGGTTCAATTATTTATATGGGACAAGTCGGTTCTGGTCTGGCTTTTGAGGCCAACAGACTAACAAGCCTGATATATATTTATTCCTTAATGTCCTGTTTATGCTATTCGTCGTCATCGTCGTCCTAAGCTGTCCTTTCGCGTTAAGGGAATTTCACTTGCTGCTGCTACTGTTGCTGTTGCTTGTTGATTTTCTAAAATGATTATTTGGTAATTTTCCATCAAATTGATGTGTGTGCTAAGTAATTGCACTCGACAGAATTGTAAACTTGGCAATTGCTGCATAAACGATATGATCACGTGTCCAACCAAATAGCTCGCAATCGACCTCAACTCGCCGCATTCATGTTTGCTAGTTGGTTTTGTGGCTGAGCTCGATGATAATGAGTGGTCAGTTGGTTATTCAGTCAGCAGAGAATGAGATGAACTCACTAATGAGAAAGTTTCATATCAGAATGCCAAGCGAGTGATTTGGTTTTGAGGTGTAGATATTAGTTGCAATTAATTTAAAACGTGTTGCAATTGCACTTCATTCGATTCAGAAATAGTATAATAATTATTTATATATATTGCTGTTCAAAGCGAAGCTTTAAACTATCTTTTGCTTAAATAGAAATTGGGGAAATAATAAAGTCGAGGCTTGTTGACTTGGGGAAGAATGTTAAATTATTGTATTGAAATTTAAGGTACTGAGATAGTGCAAAAAGTATATTCTCTGTAATACAAAAATCCCGCTAACTATCATTATAAAACCGTCTTCAATAACAACTTTAAATGACTATCGAAATAGCTAAAGTCAAAAGTGGTTAAGTGGCTTTTTAGTGATGCTGCCACTTATGCATACTTCCGCATCCTTAAAACCGCACAAGGAAAAGTATATTTCTATAGCTTATTTGCCAGCTAAGCGTGGCATAAATTGTCAAAGAGAGAGGTTTTAGCATGGCTTCCGGCCACTTGGATACATTCAAGTTGTATGCCTTTGTTATCGCAATTGTCTTTTACGCCATTACATTTCTCATTTGAGAGTGCTGCAATTTCCAGGAACTGTTAGTTAAACGATTAATTACGCACGAGCCCGCATTACTCTCTCGCTGTGGCCAGAATTCCCCCTCTCTTTGGCTTTTTCTATCTCGCTTTTTCACTGGAGTTGTAGTTGTGGGTGGGTGAAAGAGAGAGCGAGCAGCCATTGAACTTCCGTTTCCGCTGCGAACGCAGCAAATGCGGCAAATTAAATTTCAGCCAAAAACCAACTACGCCAACTAATTACGCATGAATGCGAAGCCAAGGATCGTCGAATGCCGCGCACGTTGCCAAGATGGGAGAAGGCACAGGGATAGGGACAGGGTAAGGGACAGAGAATGTTGGAAAAATGGAGGCAACAGCGCAATTTATTCTACACTTGAAGCATTATAATTTGTGGCGGCCAAACGGCATGGAAATCGACATAAGGCAACTTTAATGGCCATACTCCTGCCTTAGCTCTTCTCTCTCTCTCTTTCTCTCCCGTTTCCTTCAATGACAGTGACCCACATGTTGACCCCGACATCGTCCCCAGTGGCTGTTGCACTCGACTCTGGACGCTCGACACTCGACACTTGTGTCAGGCGCAGTTTAAAAAGTTAATTAACGTGCCGACCTCCCTTCTATCATCAAAGTTGCCTTGCCTACGACCCCGCGTGGTCTCCACTTCACACACAGACTCCATCAACTCTGTCGCCCAACTTCTCTCCACCCACTTTTCATCTCTACTCTTGGGCACCACATAATTGCATTCCGCGGCTGCGGGGGGGTGTTTCACTTACTCAGCTCGAATGGTAATTTCATGGCCTGTATTCACAGGCGTTTCCAGTTCGCTCAGCAGCATCGTTTGCAGACCGCACGAGAACTGGAACTGCATTAGACCCTTCTGCAGAAATAGCGCCATGTAGTGTCCACCCTTTGTGCCCTGCGCTGCGGCCAGCATGATCAATCCGTTGGTCGCCCGCGTTCGCACCTTCAGTTGAATGTGCATCGGCAGCACGGCATCCAATGCCTCATGTGATGGTATGTCCTTGTAGATGCGATGCGAGACATATGAATCGCCAGAGAATGCCGCATTCCTTATCACTATTGGCAGCTCGCAAAGCGGTCCTTGACGGTCGAAGCGGCAAACGCACTGTGATGAAAAGGGGACAGAAAGATAATTAGCAATTTAGTCGAGATGCAATAAGGGTTAGGAATTAGGGACGTTGAAAATAAGTTAAGAAAGTTTAAGAGGTGTTATTAGTATTGGAATATTGTTAGGTTTTAAAGATTATTTATCATTTAATACTTTTAATTTTGTATTATATTCGATGCAGTTCTGACTAAGATAAGATTGCCAAATGAAATCGAAATCATTTTAATATTGAAGAGGAGATATTATTAGTGGCATAATATTAATGTTGCAAAATTATTCCTTGATTATAATAATAGCTCTGTTTTAATATGTTTTGAATCTCTGGGAGCCAGTTTCCTTTTATTGCAATAAAGTGCTTAAAATTATATTACCGAATGAAATTAAATGTAGTTTAAATTGAAGTTTAGGTTTGCTAATTATTGACATTCGTGTCCTAAAGTTCTGATTAAAATGTAGGAATATCCAATAAGCTTCCCAATTGAAATTGAATTCAGTTTAATATTAAAGAGGGAACAGTTATAGATGGATAATATTGATGTTGTAATTATTATTCCTTGGTTGTAATAGTAGCTCAGTATATTACATATTTCACAGAACTGTTTTAATATGTTGCAATAAAGTGTTTTACAACTTAAGAATATTGAAATTAGATTACCGACTGAAATTAAATGCAGTTTATTTAAGTCAAGCTTCAGTTGTTATTGTCCTAAAGATTATTTATTACTTGGCATTTGAAGCTTATAATTTATATCATTGATTATATGACATAATTTGTAGCTCTGCAGCAATGCAGAGATCTATAAATATATGTATTAAACTCTGCAGCACAATATCCTTTTATGCAATCATTTGAAATTTATGATGCTCTTTGTGTTCTTTTTGCTAGACTAATTGAATAAGTAAACAATTATTTTCAATTTGTTTAAATAGATTGATATTTTTTCCGCTTATGCATAAATTCATTATCATCAACAAGAGTAAAATTTGCAGTTCAGTGAGCAGGAAATTTAAATATTCCTTAAATAGAATGCAAGACGTAAGATGCAAGACGCAAGACTTTGCGGCATTTGCATAATGGAAGTGTGCTCAAGAAGAAGAAGAAGATGCGTAACTGGAGTGTGGAGTGCATTTTCGCTTTTCTTTTCTTTTATTTTGTTTTATTTAGTGTTTTTCTCAAACATATGACCAACTTCCATTAGGATGTTGCCTTTGTGGCGCGGGTCCGTAGGCTCCCAAGGCTGTTGCAAGTTAACAGAGTTTACACTTTTGCAGTTTTCCACGTTCCACGCAGTACGCAGTGTTGCACGTTTTTAAGTTGCCCGCAGTCTCCGCAACTCTCCAGTTGCCTTGCACTTCATTTGTTCAATTTGATGGGGTCGTCTCTGGGTGCGGGTTGTTAAAGTAAAAGTTACAATAAAAGTTTTTTGGGTGCCGTTGCGAGGTCCTTGGTCCGTTGCAGTTGCAGTTGCGTTGCACTTTAAGTGTCCCCTCGGTGGGGCATAAATTATTAAAACCAGGACAATGATGCAGCTCGACGACGATGAGGACGACGACGATGGTGAGGAAGAGGAAATTGAAGTGGAGATGGTCGTGAAAGTAGCGAGCCAAAAAGTTAATTCATATTGCTTTTCAATTTATTGGAATTTTTGGCCACGCTACAACTTATTGAAAGAGGACTCCCAGGACGACGTTGCTGCAGGACTTTTGCTGCAGCAAACTTTGTTTGGTGTGCCCCGAAAATAAATTAAAATTTTGCTCCAATTTACTTAAGCTTCAGTGGACATGAACTTTGGCATATTTATGTTAGTTTGCTTTTCTCGTTTTCTTTACAATATTTTGTAATTGATACGCAAAGAATTTATATTATAATAAATTCAAAATTATGATTTAGTTTCGAGACTATTTGTAGTTAAAACATGAGAACATGAAAAGTTAATGCTGTCCTTGATATTGAAAATTTCAATAAAATGCTCATGACTTTGAGCGACTTTTGTCAAGGATATTATATGCTTTGCATGCCAATGTGATAATGAGCTACATCTTTAGAATTAGGTATGCAGCTAACGTGACTTGTGGAATCTCATCAGCTAAAAATAAGCATGTATTTTTAGATGAGAGTACTCGACAAGACGATATCCTATTACGTCTATAAATAATCCAGATACAATTAGAAATAAGCATTAGAGATGTGTGCTTTAAAAGCCTGAAGCAACAAAGTGGAACGTGATATTTAAAATACGTATGGATTATAAATTTTGACATTCATTCCTCATCCTTCTTGTAGAGTTTGAAATGCAACCTGTACACTGAAGGCATTAGGATGCTCTCTGTTTACACAAAAAATCAAGCATTATACCCCATTTTGAATGAGCTGAGTGTATGGGTATTATAACGAATCGCACAACTTTCAATTTCTGTTTTGCGCTTTGCCAACGCTATAGTAATAATGAGCATTCGAACGCGCAGATGTAGCTCAAATATTAATGGCCTGTGTGGCATAATCTCCCTCAACACACACACAAACACACACAGTCTAACAGGCAGTCAAAGGATTGAGCGTGGTAACGTTGTTGTTTTTCACATCCTGGGTAAAAACTCAGCGTGCAGCCGAAAGCTTTGTTGTTGTTTTCATTTTTCGTGCTCAGTAAAAACATGACACAAAAATTAACGCCAGGGAGATGCGTATAGTCAGTGCTGCAGCTCAATGTTGCTGCGTTGCTGTTAGGAGGAGGGTCAGATTGTGTGTGTGTGTGTGTTATGTGAGTGTGTGTGTATGTATTGCCATGGCAGCCCCCCAAGGGACAACGAATTCTGTAGCATGCTACAAGTACAACAGTCGAGTACGTTGCCGCGCCATTTTCACATGCATTCCGTTATGCGAAAACTTTTCATACGTCAGTTTTTTACATGGTTTTTTCCGGCCTGCGTAAAAAAAACCAGAAGAAGATAACTTTCCCCTGATGTCTTTCTCTGCTTCCCTCCTTCGCTCTCCTCATATAACAATTATTTGAAGTGTATGCTGTAAGTTGCATTTTTTTTCTTCTCTGCGTTGGCTAAATGAAGCTGCGTTTTTTTTTTTTTTTATGACGTCAGCTATGAGTTTAAATTAGATTTGAGAGATTTAAGAGCTGCTTCCTGCGGCGTCCCTATATGATTATAAGGCTATAAGAGGGTGGTAGCAAACAAAATAATATAAAAGCGGAGCAGAAAACAGAATTTCAACTTAACTTTAAGTAACGAGTGCTTGAGTATTTCATTATGACAAGATTATTATTACTTTTGCTTATTTACAGCAGATTAAAAAATAACTACAGTGAATACTTCGTTAGCCGGAAATTCTTTCTACCTATTATAAGTAGTTTAATATAGTTTCCGGAGTAATTTCATAACGTACAACGCTACTCGTTGATAAGAGTCTAGAGAGTCCTAGAGAGTTTTCACTGTACCTTCAAATATGCTGATCTAAGAAGGCAACTATTCACACGTCACTTCAAATCTCTTAAACATATATCAATGTCAAGCAGCAATCACTGCAAACTGATATTAAATTCGATAGTATCTTGACAGCTTTGACGTAATGTCAGCGTGAGAGAATTGAAGCTAGTGCAATTATTTAGATACATTTGATGGCTGCATTAGGGGGCGAGCATTGACGCCCCAAAAACTAATTGTGAGGCGCTTGTGAGGATTGTCAGCCGAAGAGGCAAAATGGGTGAAAGGCTTTTGCAAATGAGTGAAGTGCACTCATTGGGAACACACAGATGCTTGGCACAAAGACAACACTCAGGGCGCATTATGCGATGCGAGACCATGGTGAACCATCAGCTAGTGATACTGCATGGAAGCAATGCAGACAGCATGGCGGATGGGACGACAAGGACGACAAGGACGACATGGATACGGACACGCAGACATGTGGTGAGCGTCTAAAAGGGCTCAACAAACTTTTCATTAGTGGCGCCGGCTTTTGGCACACAGTGAGCACGCGACAGAAGGTGGTGCCAACGAGGGGGGTGAGTTGGGCTGAGGGTGAGAGTGAGAAGGAGGGAAAAAGCCAGGCAAACATTTGCAGAAACCCCAAACTCGGCGGCTGGCACTTGAAATGTGCTTAATGCCACTTTACGAGTGACTTTCGCTGAGTGCGAGTGCCACTTTGCGTGCACACCCGCTGCCTCCTCTCTCTCTCTCTCTCTCTCGCACTCTCTATTTGCATCTCTTTCGCACTTGCGTTAACCGGGTGCGCTCTCCATCTCTCTTGCGCCTTGTGTCTTTTTGACTAGACACGTTAAAAATATGCTTTTTCATAAGCTTTGCTCCTTCCACCCAAAAAAACCCCGTCATAGCCCACCAGGGTAAACGAAATGACAGCTGACATATGTAAGTGTCTGTCTAACTGTTTGACTGTGTCGCTCTCTCTCTCTCTCTTTCTCCCTCTCACATCTCATGCATATGTATTTGCTCTGGCTTTTGCCATTGTGTGTGTGTGTGTGCGTGTGGCGTCAGTTAAATTACTTGGCAACAATAAAGTGGCATATGCTCTATGAAATAATTTCCACTATCTGCTATCTCACTCACACTAATCCACACAAAGAGCCGTCATTCGTTTTGGTTAAGCTCACTATCTCCATCTCTCTCTCTCTCTCTCTTTCGCCGACATAACTAAGTCATTCTTGCGGTGTTGTGCCACTCGCTCAACCGGCAAATTTGTTATGAAAATTAAATTTCTTTTCTTTTTTTTTTGCTGTTGTTTGTTTCTTGTTAGCATGTTGGCCAGCTCAGGTGTTGCGATGTGTAAATAAAAGAACTATGTCCTGGGAGAGAGATATAGACAGACCTACAGACAAAGTCCTAGGTGCACTTTAGAGATCAGAAAACTTTAGTTTTGTAACTAAATTAACGCTCTGGCTAGAAATTTACCGTGAAAAAGTTACGTAGATTTAATTGTGCTGTGAAGCTTAGATAGATTTTTGTTGTGGTGCTGCTTAATATAATTATTAATAAATAGTTAAACACAATTTAACTTTTGGAAAATTCAAAATTCGTATATTATGTGCGTAGTTCAATACTTCATTTAAAGAAAACTACTATATTATTTTACCAAGTTAATAATAGTTAACTATGTACTCAGGACAGCCCATCAAAAGAAAGAATGAAGTGATGTATTAAATTCGTATACGTAATTGTCATAGGAGACTGTCTGTTCAAAGTCTTGTGTTGTCAATTTCTTAAAAGAATTAAAGAACTAAACTTCAAAACCAAAATAGGACAACCAAAAATTTCAAATTTCCCTTGCAACACTTTGTGGTCACATGAATTTCAGCCTGATTTTCAACTGCGGAAAATAGTCCATTAGCATGTGCCAGTTTTTCCCCATAAAAATCAGGCAAAACTTTGCTTGCCAATTGTCGATTTGCCAGTTAACCGTATTGTAAAATTGTTGCTTGCCACGCTTGTGTGCCTCGTGTTTAATTTTTCAGTCACACATTTCGTATGCCAGCCTCAAATTGCATATGTGTGTGAGTGGCGGTTGTGTGTATGCCGTTTGCCTAAAATTTTAGGCTCGAAACTTTGTTTTTTTTTGTTTTGTTTTGTTTTTGTGTGTGTGTGTGTGTGCAAAAATTACCACAAGTATTTTCATAAATAGTTGAATAGGCATACTTTGAAGCTTGTCTGCCCACAAAACTCTCGTCTCCCTTGTTTCCTCTCAGTCTGGCCCTCGGTTTGGGGGCCAAAAATGGGGGAAACGCTTTGTGGCTTTTTGTTGTTGTTCAACAACAACATTTCGGAGCTTTTGCTATTTTGTCTGATTTTGCCCCGAAATGTTAACGTCAACTTGTGCAAGAGGCTACTTAGCTATTCAGTTGCCACTGCAATAGGCATTTGATGATGGCAATGTAAGAGAAAGCCTGCTAGTTCTAGCACTGCACTTTACCAACAACTTTCCTTGGCCAAGGACAGTAAAAGTGAGAAATAATTCAGTTGCTGCGAGCGTGATAAAAGTTTAGTAAGTCTATTTATAACAGTTTTTGCTGATGATGCAAGGTGAGACAGCTTAATGTACAAAAAGTTGCATTTGAATGGACATTAAAGTCTATATAACTTTTGCTCTCTGTTGATTTTTGATATTTAAATGATTAACTTTAAAAACAAGGTGTAAGTTAGTCAAGATTTTGACTACATTTTCAACTAATTTTGAACACAGTTTGGACATACATTTGTTTATCTAAATAGTCTTCTATTGTCTTTCCAAGCAACGATTGTTTGCCTTATAGTTTCTGATTATTTGATCACATTTTCCAATCGATATAGACAGCTTAATATACAAATAGTTGCATTTGAATGGACATTAAAGTCTATTTAACTTTTCCTCTCTGTTTACTTTTGATATTTAAATGATTAACTTGGGAAACAAGGTGTAATCAAAGTTAGCCAAGATTTTGACTAAATTTTCAACTATTTTGGAACACAGTTTGAACACGGAATAGACATGTATTGACTTGCCAACCAACGATTGTTTGCCTTATAGTTTGTGATTATTTGATCACATTTTCCAATCGATATAATTTGCATTAAAGCTGCATTGCTCTGCATCTCCAGAATTGTGTCATACTTTCAAGTTAATGAATAATCCTTGTACTACTCTTGTGTTATGTATGCGAATTGTTATTGGAGCATAATTTGGTCTTGACTTGTACTATCTCAACTGTTGGTCGTTGCCTAAGTGTGTGTTCGTATGTATGTGTGTGTGTTTGGACCAGAAGCCTCTTGTGTTTGGCTCCAAAGCAACCTAAGTAAGCAGCTTACAAATGTTGCAGGCTCAATATGTGCGTGCTGTTGTCTCTACCACTTGCCACTTGCGTCTGACTCACAAGCAAAGACTCGACAAGCAACATGATTATTTATGCATTGGCCTAGGCATAAGACATATCCACATATGCGAATCTCTGCCTGTTCTGTATGTATGTTCTTCCATGTGTGTGTGTGTGTGGGTTTTGTGTAAATGTGTTTATCATTTCGACTTGTGTCAGTTTGTGCATGTGAGGATTTTCCTATATCGAGAGCCCTGCTTTGTTCCCACATTAAATGCTGTGATTACAGTATCTCCTTTTAGTACGAAATATGGGAATTTATTTATTAGCTGCAACCATTAAATTCACAACTAACTGAAACTTGCCTCCTTTATGCATACAATATAATTTCTAATGTTGTTCTAGTTGAGCTCGGTTGTTGTTTTAATTGCAAGTGCATTGTATGCTGTATTAAAGGGTATTTGGTTTTGATGGGCCGAGTTGCAATTCAAAGAGTGCTTTTATTCACATTTAAATTGTAAAGCGTAAAGGGTAATATAGTATTTAAGAGGCACTAAAAGCTGATTGAAGTTGAATAGAAATTTGTGTCGAGCTTTAAAGCAAGCTTAGCTAAACGAAGCTTATTAATGCATCAGCGCTTTAAAGCACATTAAAGCTAGTGCTGAACTATTTAAGTTTCAAATTCAACTTCTGAATCTTCCAATAAGGAATATTTTACTATATATTTTAATAAACGAACATTTCTTTTATATTGATCTTCGCTTACTTTCCCGTTAATTACAGGGTATTAAACAGTGTTGCCATCAATCATATTATATATTTGTTATTGTTTTGTGGTAAGTCTTGTTTGCCTATTACCAAGGTAATTTGAGTGTTCACGCTCATTTAATGGCTCCTACAATGGGCCAAACTGGAGCCCAGCCGGAGGGCGACTGCAACAAGGGTCGCGACCACAAGGGTTGTGCCATGGCCAATTAACAACTCAATGGGGTTGAAAATTGTGTAGCTAACTTTGCTTATTGTATGTTGTTTTTCCACTTTCTATGTTTTTTTTCTCGTTATTTTTTTTGTTTTTGGGGTACGCATTGAACAAACAAATCCATTTGAGAGTCGATCGATTGAGGCTTCGGGCTGACCTACTGCTAGAATAGGGACAGGGGCGTAGGATTTGGGGAGACACTTACCCGAGAACCTTCCGATGTGGTTACACAAGTGCCGCCATTGTAGCAACCCAATTTAATGCAATCGACGTCGCCAGACTTTTCCTCTACACCACCTCCACCACCAGGAGCAACAGCCCCTCCGCCAGTTGCACCACCTTGAGCCACTGTGTTGGCGCCATCGGTTTCCTCGCTGCTGCTGCTGCTCTCGGTGACGGGTGCCTTGGTCTGTGCTGGCAACTCTGGCTGCCCAGGTGTGCTATACACATACAGCGGGGACGTGGGCGGTGGCAAAGTCTGCGCAGACTGCGTTGACGGTGGTGTTGGTGGCACCGTTACCGCGGGTAGATTTGGCAGCGGTGGTTCTGTGGGCATGGGTGAAGGTGGCAGGGTTACCACTGTCACTGGCGGTAATGTAACCACTGTTACGGGCGGCAGGGTTACCACCGGTATGGGTGGCAGAGTTGTTTCCCGCGCTGGTTCCAAGGTGGTCAACGGTGGTGCAATTGGCGCATGCAGATCCTCGGTTACCATTGGTTGTGGTGTTGTTAATTCCACCGGCATTGGCATTGTGATGGCTGGCGGCAGTTGTGTGGTGCTGGGTTCCCGTTCGTAGGGTACGCCAGTGGTTGGGTTGGTTGTTGTTTGTGCCACCGAACGTTGCGTAGTCACTACGGGTGGCAACATTGTGGTTATTGGCGGCAATGGACTCGCCTCGCCGATAGTGACCACAATGTATGGTGGTTGCGCTGTTGTTGGCACCGCCATAGGTGGTTCATAGTCAACTGGTGCTGTGGTTGTCTCTTGTACAAGCGGTGGTTGCACTGTGGTAAAGCGTCCGGCACTTGTGCGATGCGTGGTAATGAGCACCTCGGCCGGGTAATCGGTGAAGAATGGCGCCGCTGTGGTGGGCACTTCGCTCCATGGTCGACGTGTCGTCTCCTCCAGCGAAGGTTCTTCTAAACCATGCGCCGTAGTCTCGGGTGGGAAGTAAGGAGTCGGCGTTGGTGGTGCATAATCCACCGAGATGCTGGTATCGATTGTGGTCACATGATGCACGTAAATGCTGCCCGGTGTGGTCAACGGTGGACTAGGCTGTTCCACCGATTCGGAGCTGCTCGATGAAGCGTAATCCACAGCAATGGTGATGCTCGGTGGCGGAGGCGGTGCCGTGGGTCGTGGTGTGGTGGCTGCTTCCTCGCTGCTGACGCCACTGCTGCCGCTGTCGCTGTCAAAGCGTCGCACGGTTGTGTATTCCTCGGAGGTAACGACCTCGGAGGAGGACTCCGCTGAAGAGGAAGTTACTCCTGGTGCGGGCAATGGCGGCAGCGTAGTGTAGATGCTGTGACTCTCCTCGGACGAGGAGGAGCTCGATGCAATGCTTACGGCTGGTGGTTGTGTTGTGGGCACAGCTGGCGGTTGAGGTTCTGGTGTAGCCTCCGGCTGTGGTGCAGTTGGTGGTGGTGGTCTTAGAGTAGTCGCTTCGTTGTCCACCACATGACTGTCGCTCTCGGGCGGCGGCGCTGTCACTCGTGACTCGACAGAGCTCTCCTCGGAGGAAACCGAAGCCGACGAAGCTACTGTGGTTGGCACCGCTGCCACTGACGCTGTTGTGGTGGTTTCAACGGCTGCCGGTGCTGCGGGTGGTGCGCTAGGCGGCAGCGTTGTCTCTGGCGGTGTAACCGGACGCACTGTAGGTGGCGCCAGTGTAGTAGGCGGTGGTGCTGGCGTTGCAGGCAGCGCCGGAGGAGCCGATGTCGCTGGCGCTGTGTAATTGCAGTCAAGTGACTCTTCGCCCACCATCAAGCACTCGCAGAGCATGCCAGTGAGTAGTGGAGGACAGGAGCATGAGAAGGTATCGACGCCATCGATGCAAACACCGCCATTCATGCAACGCGGACCCAGCTGACATTCATCGTATTGATACTCGCACTTCTCGCCATGATAGTCGGGCACACAATAGCACGTGGGCACATTCTCCTCCATCAGGCAGAGCGCATTATTCTGGCAGGGATTGTCGGCGCAGATAAGTATCTCTTCCTCGCAGTTAACACCCGTATAGCCCATGGGGCAGGCACAGGCATAGGCAGCCAATTTGTCGACGCAAACGCCGCCGTTTTGACAAGGCGCCGAGGCGCATTCATTGATCTCCTCCTGACAGATGCGGCCATGCCAACCGGCCGGACACTCGCAGGTAAACTCCAATCCGGGACCCTCGATGCATTCGCCGCCATGCTGACAACGTGCACCGGTGCCTGAAAGGAATCAAGTGACAGTGAAAAGACGGAGAAAAGGAAATGCAAAGTGCTAAAGAAAACAAGGAAAGAAGTGTGCTTGACTTTAAGGTACTCGCACTCAACTTTGTAGAAGACTATTAAATGAATATGACTACTATAGTTGGAAATCAACTGAATTTGTAAATAATAATTTAATATTTAAATAACTTTGAAGTTATTATTTATTTAGTTCATTGATTTTAGTACATGCAAAGTGTTAAAGAAACCAAGGAAAGAAGTGTGCTTCACTTTAAGGTACTCGCACTCAACTTTGTAGAAGACTATTAAATGAATATGAATACTACGTTTGGAAAACTGCTGAATAATAATAATAATAATATTGAAATAACTTTGAAGATATTATTTATTTAGTTAATTGATGAGCATGAATGTAAGAAAAGAATGATAATTTTTTTATTGAGTATTCGGAATACGGACACCTACAACTTATATTAATTTTTCGACTTGCTGCGTCGAAAAAAAAGTTGTTTAATTTCAAGACCAATTTGATTTGCCTATAGCAAAAAAGGTGTATTGTGGACAAAATTCCAGCACTTGTAATCTTTTAAATCGCAGACTGACGCATATGAATACAAACATAATACCCTTCAAGCCTTTAGGCATAGGGGGGAGGTGGGGGCAAAAAAACACAAGTGATTTGATTGAATGGATTTGTGCTTGAACTTACCCGTGTCACAGACGGCAACATCCAGCTCACAGTGATCACCCAGATAGCCCGGCTGGCAGGTGCAGGTGTAGCCATTGTTACGGTCGCGGCACAGTCCGCCATTCTGACATGGATTTGACATGCATTCGTCCACATTTTCCTCACAATTTGACCCTGCTCGTTCAGCGTTGACATTCGCATGATATGGCCAGGAGACAGCCACAGCGAAAGCGAAGGGCAACCAGCGAGAAACAGAGATGGAAAGATGAGAAAGTGACGTTAATTGATGGGACCACAATGCTTTCTGGCTTGTAGTATTCAGTTATGTTCTGTTCAGGTCTTTTCAGTTTCAGTTCTGTGTTGAGTTCTGTTCTGGTCTTTTCAGTTTTCTGTCACTCTGCGACATGCGCTGTCCTTTTAATTAAAAATTTATGTTTGTGGATAAAAGTTGTCTTGCTTTCCAGAGTGTGGCGTGCAAATGGATCATAAATAAAACTTGTGCTATATACATATAATATACATACATATATATTTACCTCAGCTCAACTCAACTATTTGTTATTCAATATTATGATAGTCCAGTTGTCGCTTTGGCCTTTCACAAACAAAGCCAAACATGTTATGCACCATATTTATATTATTTTATTTGATTTGCGGTTTTTGTTTAATGCAATTTAAATGCCAAGTGCAATTGAAAATCATTTCAATTTCATTTTTGCCATTTTACATTTTCGTCTGTCTGTAATAATTAAAGTCAATACGAAGTTCAAAAGGAATAGCTCTAATTGCTGTCTAGCTATAAAAACATGCAGCTTGTAATCCTTTTAGCATGTTGTACATCAATATATATTGTATAGCATGGTATTCAAAGAGAGATACATTTCTGTTTTAGTAACCTTTATTGACTTTTTCTCTTGGCTTTTCTTTGAATTCTTGAAACAAGTGCACCGAATCCGAGTGCAATTGAATGGGTTTTCATTATATTAAACATTGAAAGAGTTTTCTCTGTCTCCGTTTTAGTCTCTGTCGCTTCTGTTTCTGTTTCACTTTTTCTCACTTTTCTCTACGAAACTCATTCGGTTGCTATTTGTGCATCTTTCACTGACAACTTTTTCGATACAAGCGCATCAATGGCAATCAAAACAAACCTTCAAGGGCTGATTTCAGTGCATGCAATATAAACAATTCAAAATGTGTACACATTCAATACACACAACACACATTGTACACACTCAACATGCACTAACACACATCATACACACACACATACACACACTAACTGATGATGATTGTCGAGTATCTTCTAGAAAAGCAAAATTGCTTAGTCGAATTTGCAATGCTCTAAACTGTGAAAGAATACAGAACAATTCTTAACAAATTGTTCTATGATAGATAGATAAATTATTGTTTTAAAATAAGAAAATTATACCAATAGTTATTAATAATAATAATAGTTATTATATATATTTAATAGAAATAGAGCAAACTCATTTTGTTGCAATTTAAAGACTCATTTCACTACATTTTAATTTTCTATTTATCGAATCACACATTAAAATTTTATGGCCATGAGAAACTTGTCAATAATTTTCCACTTTAACTTATTTAGGAAAGATCCCTTAATCTTGTCTACATTCATTCAACATCTTCCCTTGTCTTGAAGTCATGCAATGTAGACAAACGTACTTACGAGTAACCACACAAAATATATAGAATTTGAGGTCGATTATCGAATCACGTCTAGACAAAGGTGTCCAAATTGATTAGTCGCGTGCTTCTGATCAAATATTTATGTGTGCTTGTATAATGAATGTTGTATATATACTTGATGGCTGCTCGATAGTGCTACTACGACAACGACTTCGACTACGACTACGACTACAACTACGACTGCATGACATGACACAGTTGTTAGACTCTTCAAGAGTTGCTAAGGGCAACAACAGCAACAACAACAGCAACAACAACAGCAACAATAACGAAAACAATGCTTGAAAATACTTTTCAATTTTGTGCTCAACAACGAAGGCGAAGAAGACTAGAAGTCTCCGTTGGTGGTTGCCAGTGGCAGTAACTGACGGCTAAACAGCAAAACTGCACAGAATGCGTGAGTGGGAATGAGACAGGAAGTGCAAGAACAAGACAGCAAGATACTGACGTGACGGACAGACGGATAGACAGACAGACAGACAACATACAGGAAGAAAGGCATTCAGAGTTGGTTGAGCTGCTCGAAAAAGACTGAGAGAGAGAGCGCCCCATTGTGTATGCTATAGAATTCTTATGTTGTTTGTGGCACTGGCAGCAGTGCGTATGAGTGATTTTTTGCGCTGCTTCCATGTGTTTGTGCTGCAAATTTATTGCCAGCGAAATGTTTTGTCTGAACTTTTTGGAAATTTATTTGCCTGCCTGCCTGCCTGCGTTTTAGTTATATAGTTTTCGTTATTTTCCTTTTTTTTTTTGTTTGGCAACTAGTTGCTCAAGAAATGCTCGAATAAGAAAAGAAAATATGCTTGAAAGTTTCTTTTTTGAGCGTAAAACTTTTGCCCACTCCAACGTTTGTATCTCTCCCAAGTGTCTGTGCATCTGTCTATCTGACGGTACAAAACTTGCGAAACATCGCAACAAAGTTCAAAAGCACTTCAAAGTGTCGAAACAAAAGTGTCAAAAAGCCTGCTGCACCGTGTGCTGCAGCAGCAGCAGCACAACACACAAATTCCTGCCACACTTTTTTTTTTGCTTCCCCCTAAATTAATGCGTTTAACTTTTTAATTTAATGCAGAAAATTGCGTTGCATTGTTGCGTTGTATGTGGGCATGTCGACATGCTACAATCGAAACACGGTTAACAGCACTCAGGTGCCGCTGAAGGGGCATTTATCATTCGTGTGTTCCATAAATAACACACAAATTTACAAGCAGCTGATGGACATAAAAATGTAACTACAAGTATATGCAGATGTTGACTCACTCTCATAATGTATTTCTTTCGCTCTTCAGTCTTTCTTCTCTCACTCCCTCTATCTGTGTGTGTATTTTTGTGCTTTGTTTATAATGCAACTGTGTAATGTAAGTCTATGCAAATGGGGTATAAGGTCGCCCAACAGGCGAACGAATATTAAATTTGCATAAGCACTAAATCAACACAATGAACAACTGAAGCTGGCGTCAGCAACAGTAGCAGCCAGCATTACAAGAGTTTGCTACATAGACTATTAGATGCCCTGTAGTTAACTCTTAACTCTATTTCATTAACTTAAAGTGTAGAAAAGGTAAATTATGAAAACAGGTACATTTTAATAAAAACTACTTACTACTTTCTGTTTATTCAAATTTAAATTTAAGACAACAAATTCTTGTATGATAATTAAAAGTTCTCATGCCAGTTGTAGCTTCTTATTCAATTGCTTATCTTGTTCGCAGTTACACAAGCAACGCGTAAAACATTGGAATATTAATGAGCTTTGCTTAACTGAATTTATTTCATTTTTTTCTGCGTCACTCTATTTCCTCATCTTTACACCTAAAGTCCGACCTTTTGTTTGCTATTTATGTTACCCATTCTCTCTTCACTCATGTTAGTCAGGATATGAGCAAGTCAACATTATGAATAGCTACTTATACTCTCCTCATCAGATATCAGTTACTTCTTGCTCAATGACTTGGCTGTTTTTGCACTCAGTAGAATGTGCGTGTGGTTGCTACTTGTATGTGTGCTGTTGACCAGAAATAGACTTGGAAAAACCACAGCTCTTAGACCACAAAAGTCGAGAAAGAAAGATGCGTGTTAAATTTGTGTTGCATACTTTGAGGCTGAATATTTTACTGGGCAAATGATATTACAAAGTGTGTTGTTCCAGTGAGACAAATGGTATTGCATTTGATCGAGTATTTTTCACAAGAAATTGCATATTGAAATTCCGTTCAGACTTGACGAAATTAAAGCGTTTGTGGGCGTTGGAACAGCCGCAAATAACAAAACATGTTATCTTATTTATCAGTAATGAATGTTACTACAGTCCAGTCTCGTATTTCATTCGCCCCAACAACAGCAAAGCCTCAACTGGCTTCGACTCTGACTCGGGCTCATCCATTAATCCAGCAGGCATGTTGTTGCTGTTTTTCGGTGGCATTGCAATTCAATTTGTTTATGTGCCGTTGCCGTTACTTTATGTTTTGATGGAGTTACGGAATGTGATGCGATGCTCGTATTTCAATTTTATTTACTGTCGCTGTTAAATTTAACAGTTTTCGAAGTGCTGCACTTTATGGTTGCATTAAAATAAAAATAGCATGCAGTTTGACCGGATATAAATCGATCAGCTGAATTGAACGGAGAGCGAAAGTGAGTGAGTTGAAATATGCTCAAGATAAAGTGTGCACGTTTTGTTCATAAATAAAGTAGAGTACTTTAGTTAATACTCTTGTGTTCAAATGTCGAGAATAATTATTAAAGTTATAATCTTACTCCCTCTTATTAAAAAGGAATTTCGAACGAAGACCCCCTTTTGTAGTTGCATTAATCTTTTGACTTAATTTATTCCCCAATTACCATGTTATGTTTTCTACATTAAGCTCCCCTCTTTGAGCTGCGACGTTTTGAGTAAACGCTTTGAATATAATTCACTTTATGTTGAGCATACGACACGTTGCACAAGAGGGCAGCTCTCTGTGTGTGTTCTCAGTGAGCCAAAGACCGCATTGCAAACGCAGTGCAACATGAGAATTTACCTTTGTTGCCAAAGGCACAACATGAAATGTCACATTACGCTCCAATTCAGATGGAAAATGCAGAAAGTGGTCAGCCAATGGGTGCAAAAGAGATCGAAAGTCTAAGAGAGAGTGTCGAAAAGAGAGAGAGAGAGAGAGAGAGAGAGGGAACACTCAGGGACCAAGGCAGATACATCTCTGCAACTTTTGAACTAGCTGTCCCTTTAGCTGATCCTTTTTCTCCTTCTTCATTTAACCATTCCCTTTCCCTAGCTACCTTTCCTACATTCCCTTTGCTCCGCTCATCGACGCTGTCACCCACAATTCTTAACCTAGTTTCGATGCGACTTGCAGCATGGAACTGGACAGTGGGTGCCAGGTAGCCATCGACTTGTCAATGGTCACCTTTTTTTTTTGCTCCATGCAACGCCATTATGTTCTTCTATTTTTGCTCTGTTTGTGGTTTCAGCGACTGCCACGAGGCCTTTTCAACTTTATTTTTCACCCTGTTTTTTCGGTTTGTATTTTCTGTTTTTTCTATTTTTTTTTTTTTTTTTGTTATGTGTGAAGTCGTTAAAGTGAAAATCGATTTTCATTTTATTGCTGCATGTGCGTGAACAGGAGCTAGCAATGGGTAGAAATTGAACGGTGGCTCTGTGGCCAGAGGCCGTTAGTTCGGTCTGGTCAATTCTAGGACAGCAGAGCGTAAGTGCTGAGCAGAGGAGAAGAGGAGGGGGTTGAGAGTAGGTGGCTCGGAAATGTTCACTCTCAGCACTCGGCCGTGCCGCAATCTACAGCATGTTTTATGAATGAATTTTTCGAATTGGACGCACATTTTTTTTGGTGGTTAATGGACGACACTGGTTGCCCACTCAAACCCGTTTCGTTTCCCCTCAACTTCGATTGCTCTTGTTTTTTATTTTTTGTTGCTCCTGTCGTATTTTATTTATGCCTTTTTCGGCTTCGTTTTGTTGTGTTACAAATGTGAATTTACAACGCAATTCTCGGCCGGACTTTGCTTTCAACATTTGTTTCCCCCCATTCGCAGCGAAAGACTGTCTAAATATTTGAAAATGCAACATTAATCAAAATTGTATGCAACATAAAAAATAAAAATAAACAAAAACCAATGGCCAAAGAGCACTTTGCGATTGAATAAAAAGTGTGGGTACATGGCTCAGACATGCATAAATATTGATAAATACTCAATGGATTTGTTAAGTGACAAGTACGTGGGTACAAATGGATTCAAGGGACGCGGATTACAACAAAATATTTCAGTAGATTATTGGATATTTGTTGGTGGGTTTAAGAGCATTAAAGTTGATTGAATTTGCACTCAAAGAATTTAAGAAATTAGTGACACTAACACCATTAATTATTACCAATAAAACAGCATACATTGTTTTTCGATCAACAGTTTTGAAATATTTTCAATTATTAATACAAAAATATGTTGCTGCGAAGGTTGAACAACTTTATGCTCTCTCTCTCCCCCTGCATTGTTATCAAAGTTTATCAGTTTGAAGAACTTTTCTCTTCATTTTTACTCCCTTGCCCTTTGGTTTTACAGCTAACATACAGATACTATATTTACGACTTTTAGCATATCAGTTTTTTAACTACTTTCAGTTGTGTTTTTCTTCGCTTAAAGTCAACTTTTTTTTCTGTCACTTTTGTGCATCCGGTGCTTGAACATACTCCAAGTACTATGCACTATATACCCTTCAATTTCCAACTAGAGCAGATGCTGCCACATCGTCTGCCCCCTCCAACTGGCAACGAACTGTAAACATTTGTGCAACAAGGTAGGAACATTTGTTTTGGCATCGAAGAATCACAATAAGCATGAACTTCGAAACTGTTCATATCCCATATTTACTAGAACTATTGTGTATATGCTATCATCTCCCCCTCTGTCGAGTGGATATTGTCGATGTTCAAATTGAAATTTGAATTTTATCTGCACACATTTTGTGCTTCTTATTTGCTTTGTTACTTATGCTATGGACGCTGCTCTGCGATGAAACTTTTGGTTATGCATTCCGAATCTGGGAACGTTTAAAATACAAAAGAAGCAAATAATAAAAGCAAAAAATATATAAAATAAAATTGCATGAGTTGAATGAATATATTGCACATTTCGTTTGCATTTAAAGTTTTCGCTCAATTCTTTGTGCATGACTTTTGTGTGAATGTGTGTGGGTGTGTGTGAGTATGTGCTTGAGTGTGCTGCAAGTGCAAACGAATAACGAATAAATGCATATGTAGGATGAATGAATGAGTGCACAGCATGGCATAATTTGACTGCAAATACAGCAAACAAGAATTCACTTTTTCATAATAATTAAGAAAATTCCATTTTGTAAACTGCACTGCATATTTGTAAAGAAAATTTGAAAAATGTGCTGCACTAGAAACTTACGATGAGTGAGTGCATTGTTTGAGAATCGTAGAAGTTTTAAACAATAAATTTAACCAGGCAACCAATTGTTTAAATTGCCATCATATTTTCGGGCTAGAATCCAATTATTAATAGTTGATGGCCTGGTCCCGAAATAAGCATTATTGATGTGCGAAAAACTTGTGCTGCAAACGCTGTGAATAAATTATGAATTTAAAATAAACACAATTCTCTCTCTCTGTGTGTGTGTGTCCCCAGGTGCTAATAATGTTGATGGCTTAGAATTGCAGCTGGGTTTACCTAACTTAGCTGGCAATTTGTATGCGCATTTAATCCCCGCAATTCTCTGGCACTCTGGCAATCTGTTTTCGGGGGGACTGGGTTTAAATGCGCTGCGACAGTGAGCAATGAAATGCACTTTACTTGACTCATCTGTGGCAAACTAATCACAGCATGCTGTGGGTGGCACCAAAAAAAATACGTCACCCCAATCCAATGCGGAGAGAAAGGGAGAGAGAGAGAGAGAGAGAGAGAGAGACCCCATTAAATCAATTCAAGTATGTCACTCAGTCAGCTCAACGGCAAGCAATTGGAATTCGCATATCCTTTGGTGGGTTGTCGTTTGGCAGGGTTTCGCTCTGAGTTCGTTCACCACTTGAATGTCTTGTGGTGCGCATTGTTGCGCTTTCAATTGCACTTTTTCGCTGCGCCAACGAATGGTTGCAGCCTCAGCAGCTGCACAGCAGCAGCAGCAACAGCAGCAGCAGCAGCAGGAAGTCCCCCAAGCGTTGCCAGGACAATGTCAAGCCGGGCCAAAGAATCCTGCCAAGCTCATTTTCACGGCGATTGCCGCAGCAGCTGCATATGGGCGACACCCACACACACACACTTACAAATGTGTGTGTGAGTGTATGCAACATTTAACCTACCTACATGTGCTTGTGTGTGTGTGTGTGTGTGAGTTTTACAGCTTTTAATTAATTGAATTTTGTACTATATTTTCTAGCTTGGGATTTCGTTTTCCTTTTTATTTATTTGCTCAACCTCTTTCTCTCTCTCTCTATCTCTTTTTGCCCTTTTTTTCTCTTACTCTCTCAGTACCTGCCAATTTCTATTGAATTTGCCAGTCGCGTTGCTTTTCAGCATTTCTCCTATTGAAATGCATGTGAACAATTTTCTATCGGCAAGCCTGCAACGTTGCGTAAAATTAGAAAGTATTGTGTTGAAGTTCAATGGGAAAATTTATGAGTGAGAAAATCGCATTTCACTTGATCCAGCCAGCTTTTCACAGCTTTTGCCCATCCTTACAAGGCTTTTGCGGCGAAGTACGAAGTATGCAATTAATTTAGTTTCGGGTAAATTTCTAGTATTTAACTATACAAAGAATATTTCAGTTAAAGATTTTGATACCCGCTTTCCAATTTGATCTATTTTTTGCATATTTAAATATACCAAATATAACCTTTGGTATATTTTTGTATTCATCTGGTATATTTTTGGTATTTTCTCTTTAAAATCGTTCTCAGGTATCGCACAGTCGACTGTACTTTGATTATTTGTTAGCGCTTTCTTTTGATAAGAAATAAATGCATTGATTTTTTATAAATAAAATATATTTATATGCATTTTAAGCGCATTTATGTAAAAACCGTTTATAGTTATTTACAGTGCAAATTTTAAGCTAATTTGGCCAAAGAGATAATAGTGTGCACACAAAATGTCATCGGGCAGCACAAATCTGGCAACATTCGATTATAAAGCTAATCCAAAATACAACAATAAACAACATTCTCTCTCTTCTTCTATCGCAGTGTGAAGTGTGTCAAAGGCAGGCGCATAAAAGTTCAACAAACTCCATTACAAAATCAATATGCAATATTATGAATATTTTATTGCTTGCCACACACTCTAAAATACAAATAACAACAACAAAAACGAATGAACCAAAACTAAATCCCCAAAAGGCAATTGATTAGCTTCAAAAATGGGGACAATTGGATGGTCACAAATGTATTTTAATGTATGGCCTAACATATTACGGATTCTCTCTCTCTCGCTTCCTTTCATTCTTTCTGCCTTTCACTCATGCCTTGTCTCTTTCATGCTTAACCAAAATACCCTGGCAATTGAGTAAATGAAATAAAAAATTTATGCAAATCTCCGAGCCACGTGAAATTCAATGAATTTGGATTTGTTTTTTGGTCGAATCCCTCGATAAATCACCATTAGATGAATTTTTAAAGTTTCCTTTGGCCCAAATCGATGCTATTTAAAGCTTTCCAATATCTTTCACTGGATTATGATTAATGGCCTCGAAATGGTGATAAGGGGAGGGGGGAGGCGAGTTTTGGGAATGCAATATGAAGTTTGTTATTCGCGCAATCGCTTCAAGCTGCCTCTCCTCTGAGCACAAAAATTGCACAAAGGAAATTTTGATTGGTGAAAAACAACGCACAAAAATTGAAAATAAAAAACGCATGAGAAAGACAAAAATCGGTTGGTTCGCTTCGCAAATGAAGCAATGAATGCATGCGCAGCTGAGGCAAATGCATGTTTGATTGAATAAATGCGCATTGAATACGTGAAAATGCACAAGAGTATGAGATGCATTCGCATTGCTTCAATCAAGCACATATTTACATATTCATATTCATATTCACCTGCTGATAGTGCAGAAGCTTACACCGAAAAAGCGACAGGAAAATTACGCTAAAAACAAGCAAATGAAACAAAGTGCGCCACAAAAGTTAAGGTAGACAAAAAGACAATCAAAAAAGATGGAAAAAAGAACTGCAATGCTGCAATTTGAATACATTTTTTTTTTGCGTAATGCACAAATAAAATGTTAAATGGGTATATTGGTAGTATGATTTAATTCAGAGAGTAGTTAAAAAAAATTAAATGTAAATTGAATGTAAATAAATATACAAATTTATGCATTTTAAGTTGAATCAGTAAATTCAAACTAACTCTGTAACTTTATTATACTTAAAGTCTACAGTTTGAATTAATTTAATTAAAGTTTTTATTTAAAGAAAATATTTTTAGAAATGAGTTTAAAGCGTAAGTTTGGATAGTAAAGAAGTTTTTTTTTGTGGAATGCAATGCTTATTGTTGATTTGCAGAATTTTACTTTATTTTTTTTTTTTGTTTTTTACTTGAATATGAAATGCGAATTTCAATGTGAATAGGCCTGGCAATGGCTTCAACTGCAATTTGCATTGTTTTCGCGTTGAATGCCCCTCAGCTCTTTGGCCTTTTGGCCTGCTCGCTGGCAACGCTGCAATGATTGTACAAAGCCCAGCCAAGGAGATGCCATTTGCTCAGGATAAAAGGTATTGTTGTTGGGTTTCACAGTTTTATTGTGTGTGTGTGTGTGTGTATGGCAAGGGGAGCAAGGTTATGCCGCAGCATTTCTAGATTGTTTGATAAAATGTGTGCCATTAGAGTAGAAGATTTAGGGAAAGCATTGTTGACAAATACGTGATAAGAACCTAAGCATATGCATTAGTAGCTGCCCAAGGTTAACAATATTATAATATATGTATATTCCATACTTAATCTACTTACAGATATTAAACTATCAGCAGTAGTTCAAGTGAAATCCGGTGAATCTATGTCAAACCGATTCAAAGGAAGTACGTTAAATGCGGCTTAACTTAATGCCATTTTCGGTTTGTGATAGAAACCAGGAAATTCGGTAAGTGGAACACACAAAAAATAAAAAAGAAAAGACTTATTGTATGCATGATCTACATTTTTGGTATAAGCTTTTATCTCCAGCATGCAGATACCAAAAAGTTGACCACCTCAAAGAAATGCAAACATCAAAAGGTGAAATGCAGCTGAAAGGCAATGTACACACATAAAAGAGCATAAAAAACTCAACGCGCGAGCAGCTAAAAATATTAATTAGAATGTTGGCTGCATTTGCATCATCATGCGCCATTTTCATTTGCATTTCGACATTTTTTAATGTTTGGGGGGCAAAAAATGTGCAAAATTTTAGTTCATATTATATTTTTATTAGTTTTTTTCCTTCTATTTTTTTCGCTTTTTCGGCATTGCGAGGTAAAAGGCACCTCAAAAACTCAATGCGCGGTTTAATAGAGAGCCAGGGGGAAGCTTGTTCACTCTGTATACCCTGTAAGCTTGATTTAGTGGTGATGATTGACTTGAAAATATTTTAAATGTAAGTTTTAGCATTTATTTCTTTGTCAAAGTATTCAACTCTAAGCTTGAAAAAGCGTTGATGATTGACTTGAAAACATTTATAAAACAGTCACTTAAGTTTCAGTATTTATTCCCTTTAGTATTCCAGCATAGGGTATCTCGCAGTGTTCCCCACTTGAGTGAAGTGCTCGCACATGTTTCTATATTTCGCTTCTTCCACTATTTTTGCTTTGTTTCCTTTTTCTACCTTTTTGTAGCTCTTTTTGAGGCCCATTCATTCGACGCTTTTCATTTCCAAATATATATATATGAGATTTTTGCGTTTGCTTTTTATTTGCTGTAATACGAATATATTTTTTCCTTCTATTTTTCCAGACTTTTGCATAGTTTATTGCTTCATTTCCGTCGCTTCGCGCGTCTGCAAAAAAATCTATTTATTATATAAATTTTTCTTCTTTTTTTGTACTTATTGTTGGCTTTACGGATGGATAGCATATTTTTGTATATTTCGTGTCGTCTATTTTTTGTTGTACTTTATACTTTATTTACATTTGAACGTGGCGCAGTTTGCAAAAGCAGACGCTAAGTTTTTGGTTTTTTTGTTGTATCTCTTCCGCTTGATCCACTTAAAATCACTGGCAAACGCAACACCGTGCATAATTTCATTTGTTTTGTTTGTCTACCCTTCCAATTGGGTATTGCGGTTTTGCAGTGAAATCTGTTGTCCATTAAGCTGGAATAATTCAATTATGCAGATAATCTACAGCAGTCCTTGATTTTAATCGATTATTTGCTGAGCACTGCTTCGTTTTAACAAATTGAATTAAGCGATAATATCGATTAGAGTATTTAAAACTCGACAATACTTTGTTCTATGCTACGTGTTTTTTCGCTTAACGAATCTTTTATTCATGGTAATTTAATGCAATTGTTATGCCGAACAAAAATTAAGCAAGGAATGCAGATTATTGCATAAAACAGGGCGAATGCGTAATATTTAGTATTTGAAATAACAAAATTGTTTGAAAGTTTGCTGGTATTGTAATGAATTTCTCTCAATTGGCCACCCAATTTCAGCTCGAGTCGTAAATTGTATTATGCTTACCGCAAATCTCACTTAACATTGCCTTAATTGACACGTGTTTTGTCTAATTCGACAACTATGCGAATTGTTGAAGCTTACATTTATTTTCATAGTACACGTTAGACTCTGCTAATCCCATCTGTATGTCAATTACTCAGTCCCCTCCGCATGCCACGCCCCGCCCCTTTTCGACCTGTTCATGCCTCTTAATAAACTTTTGCCAATGTTTTGCCAGACCACAAATTTGTAGCAATTTGTATGCGGTATTAGTTGGCGTTGATGGGTAATGCATATAACACCTACACGATGGCTATAAATTTCACTAAATTTTATAAAGTCAACTCTTGAACACACACACATACAACATGCACCCACACACACACAAATAGAGAGAGATGGAGAGCCTTTTGCTAAGTGCTCCTCCTCACACGTAGCAAAAGTAAATGTGTTTATATGTACGTAACACGGACGGAAAGTACACGAAGCCAAAAGGATGAACATTAGATACATTCATGCTGAGACTTCCGTACGGGGCCAACACACACACACACAGAGATAAACACCCACACAATCGTGCTGCCTCATACATGGTTGGACACACAGTCGGAGGAGACTCATACCAACAGCATTCACACGTAGCAAGTGGCAAGTTAAGCACCCAACATTGACTACCACAATAGACAACATTAAAGTTAGTTTGCCAGCTTTCGCTCTTCCTCCCCCCCTCTCTCTCTCTCTCGCTGTGTTTCTCTCTTGAGACACCTCCTCAACCATTTGCTGCACTTTTTTTTCTTTTTGTCATTTTCTTCGTTTTTGGAGCATGATGTTTTTCTTGTTCAGTTTGACAGCTTCGCAAAGTTGTATTGAAAAGTTTAGTAATTATTTTGATAGCTGCTCAAAAGTTGCACGTTTTCATAAACAATTTGATAGCATAATTGCTTTATACAATATTCGAAGTTAAACATTGACCTTTCCCGAAAAGAAAACTTTTAAATGGTAAGTAGTTTTTTTTTTCAAACGTACAGTTTTGAATTATAGAATTCTATTCATTTTACGAATTAATGGATTAGCAAAGTTAGGGAAACTTTTATTTGAAATTATATTATTTCAAAAGATTCAAAAATATTTATATATCGTTTTAGCATATACAATTCTAAAATTAAGATATGGTACAATAGTGTTTTTAAACTTCATTAAATTTTGAAGTGATACTCTCTTATTTGTTCAGAATATTTTTAGTTTTGTAAGATCCATTTTAATGTTGACTATATGTATTTAATATTCTACTTCAAAGTAAATTAGCAAGGGTAATCGGCTCTTCGATTTGCAAACGTTTGCCACATATACTATATATTTTAGTTATTGTTCAAATTCTTTAGTTTCTATATTTTCTTATTTTGCCGCCTTGCTCAGGCGTTGCAATAAAGAATATACACATGTGAGCGCATCGTGCAAGAAAAACTAAAACACATGGAAAGGAAGAGAAAGCATCGTCCATTATGTTTTCTTCCTATTTTTTTTTTTTGTTTTCTGACTTGCCGCAAATTTTACAAATACGTTTGGCGTGCTTTGTGCAGCTAAGGAGTAAGGAGTATGAGTACGAATACTCGTACGAATGAGTGAGTGAGTGTTTTGTGCCCACCTAGTGGCATCTCGGTTTAGGTTGGTGTGCACTCCTCAGCGCAGTCGGAGTGGCTGCTGTGGGCGTTTGCTACTATTTATATGTATTTTTTTTCCTTCGTTTCGTTTGCTTAATAAAAATACATTTTGCACGTGGTGTGCGCTGTCCTGCCCCCACTTTAACAGTGGCTGCTCAGCGGGCTGTGCAACAACTTTTAGTACTTACTGTGGATATACTATACATAGTATTTGTTGTACTAGTCGAGTATCAGCTGTATCTGTATCTGTGTTGAAGTCGGTGTCTGTGTTGGCATAGCGCAAAAATAAACCGCACACACTTACCAGAAAATCCTTCCGGACACGTACAATTGTAGTAGGCAACGCCATCCACACATGTGCCGCCGTTTTGACAGGGTCCCGACCAGCATTCGTCCCAATTCGTTTGGCACTGGATCCCTGTGTAGCCGTCAATGCAGTAACACGAATACGAGCTGTCGTTGTTGTAATGTTGTTGTTATTGTTGTTGTAGTCGCAGTTGGTGTTGTTATCGAGAAGAGATGGCGGAGTGGGGGCGCAACAGTGTGTCAATGATGCATCAAACGTTCGTTCAGCAACACAACGAAAAATTTGTTTTGTTGTAGGCAAACCCATAAAAAGAAAATAGTACAAAAAAGATGAATAAAAAAGGAAAATGTAACAAGAAAACGTTTTAGATAAAAATAGTTTCACAAATAGCACAATATGGCGTAACACACTGAGAAAAACAGCTCGCACAGAAGTGTCATCTCAATTTGAAGGGTTTAGGTAATAAACTTCAAGATGTTAGTATTATGAAAAACGAATTCATTCAAAGTGGACGTGACACTGTGACATAAAAAGGATAGTTAAGCAGAAAATTAAAGAAATTCATAGAGAATATTCCTAATTATTATACCTGCTACACACAGGGTTGAAGGCCTCTGTTGCTTTGGCTGACAATCTGGTATATTTTGCACTAAATGGTATATACATATTTAATGTATATTTATTGTTATACAGTATGAAAATATATAAAATGGTATATTTGTATTATATACATTTATTATTAAACAGTATAAAGCATACCATATATAGCGTTTGGTATAAAATTTGGTATTTTTGATGTATATTAATTAGCAGCTCTTGAATACCCTCGACTGTAGCTTTCCTAATTGTTGTACTTTGACTTTAATTTAACAACATTTACTTTTGTTTGAGAAGCAACGAAATTTCCTAAAATAGCTGACCGTGTTCATATATTAGTCGCAAATTTAGCGTCAAGCTGACTTATTAAAGAAATGACTAAATGTGGTTAGAAATCTCTGCTCAAATAAATATAGATTTGCATTAACGGAGTAATAACTATTCTAAGCTAATGCTATCGCATTTATTCCTACATTTTATTCTGTGGCAAGTGTATTTTGAGAATCTCCCATCGTTCAATCCTTACGACTGCTCTTATTTCACAGCCATGCATCTGTCAGTGGAATTTCTACAATCAGCCTTTAGCCTTCAATGGGCTTGCAAAGCTCTTGACACATTAATATGCAAGTGTTGTGGAAGTAACTTTTTATCAGTGTGGCACGGTGTGATTGTAACACTCGTTGCTAGTAATTGAAGTGGGCCACACTTTGTATGGTCATACAAATATATATATACACTCTATTTATCTAATAGAAGAATGTGTTCATGCACATGCTATACTATATGTATGTATATGGATTGAGCTCAGTTTGGTGCTCAGTGCTCTGGCGAGTGCTATAAACTTGGCCAACGTACTCGAAACATTACGCTTGAGTAGTGGAAATAAATATTTGGTAGCCATTTGGGATTGGTTTTTCCGTACTAAGAGTGAATTGAAATTGAAACGGAAATGGCAATGGCGACGGCAACGGCAGCGGTAGAGGTGGCAGATACTAGTTACGGAACTGCTAAAGTGTCAGGGGATTGTCACCGACATGGCTCAACATGGCAGATATTTTCTAGCTTGGCCTTCTTCTGCTCGTTGCCCAGCTTCACTGTCATCTCGTGCAGCTTGGATAACTTTTGCAGGTACACACAGCTTAATTAAAGAACTTTTGTAGTCGGAGGAGAGCTTAGGCGGATTGCATAGTGGGTTTCTCACTCCCTCTCTCGCTTTTTAAGCCTCTCTCTCTCTCTTCTTGTCTGTCTCTTTTATATAATGGATTACATTAGGTTGCATTTTGGTAGAGCGTTGCTTTGTTTGTTGTTGCCCATGCTGAAGCTCATGAGAGGCCCATTGAAAGGGTAAAGAAAAACACTTTTGTTACTAGCTTTGACTACTTGACTTCTACACCCTGGAGGCCTGTTGATTTGTTGTCCTGCCAAAAACAATTGCAGTGAGTAGATAAATGGCCTTGGGGCTCGCATTAGCTACTTAGCAAGTACCATGTCCGTGTCTATGTCATGTCCATCATGTTGATGGCAACTGCATCAACTGAACACGGCAATAATGCATGAGTGTATCGAGCTGCTCTATCAGAAGTTGAAAATGTGTTTTAGTTTAATGAATTTGTTTAATCTTTCGATAATCAGTTTTGAGCTGATGACACCGTAAGAATCTCAAATAAAGGCGACTATTAATATGCTTAGTTTAGGAAATATTCATTTTATTGTACTTAAAAATGCTGATGTTGCTTTCACCATGTTGACATCATGCGAATCGCAAAGAGAGGCGCATATTTCCATCTGTTAAGGTATAGTAAACTCTTATTAAGCATCCTTTAGCTGCTCATAAATTGTTGTCAACCTTTTCTATCATAAACTTTAGCTGTTTGTTATAACTCAATTTGATTTTTATGAAAAACCCGCCCATCTATTGTTATGTTGACTCACTCTGTAAACAATTTGCTAAACATAACACATTTTGCACATTTCGCGTGCCAGTTTTATGGGCAATCATTAAACTTTGGCTCATCTTTGATACGAGTCATAAATACTGATATTTGCACAAAACTAGTCGGAACATAAACCACGATAAGCCAATAAAATATCAATGTACTCGCTTTCTCTCTTGCTTACACATCCATAATCAGAACTTTTGCCTCAAGGGCAACTTAAAGATGGGCGAAACTATTCATTTAATCCGTTTAAATCTCATGGAAATCGTGTTAAATTTAATTGCAGCTATAAATTTTTCTTGGCAACACATAAACTTCTATCCGACCAGTTGTTACCAGTTACCAGCTCCTCGAGCTCCTTTTGGCTCCTGATGCTGCTGCTCCTTCGACCAAACTAAACTGGCGGTTATGTCAAGAAATTCGCGCTAGAAAACATTTCAACCGTTCCACCATTTGGAGTCTCTCGCATTTGACTTGCAGCTTTGCGCAAACTTATCGTAAAAAATATCGTAAACGCTTTTTATAGAGCAAATTCACTGGCTGTGAGATTGTGTGTTGTATGCTTTCTCTCTCTCTGACTGACTTGGGCGTTGGGATTTTCAGGGGTTTAGAGGTTTTTGAGCTAGCCACATTCAGCGGTCGCATATATCGCGACAAGCGAGACGAGCAAAATAAAATGCCAGTTACTTAGTTGTATAAATGTTGCCCAGAACTCCCCGAGTGGAGAGAAAAACAAAACCAAGACAAATGCAATGGCAGCTGTTTCAACTGCTGCTCTTCAGCGTCTTTCCACGTTGTGTTTGTGCAATTGGCATTGAGCAATAGTCTTCATATGGCATACGCGTAACTCGCACTCATATATCCTTAAGTAGCGTTGGCAGTGGCAACTGAACACTGCGTTACTGATGTTGCTCTTGCAACATTGTGCATTGATATACTGTCGCTGATATAACTGAGCACACACGAGTAATGCCTTTGCGAATTGTGGCATAATGACAGCTCATAAGCTGGACCGACAGCGTTGCCATGCTGTTGGGCAACAAGATTAGCGTTGGATGAGGGATTGAGCATGTTGCTTAAATACAGTGCAGGAATTGATAATAAGGAACTAGGTGACTTAAAATGTTGAAGCAAATTCGCTAAGGCTGAGAGAAATCATACTTTAATTGGCTTTACGCATTTGTCTTATGCAACACTCTAAAGAAAAGAATGCATTTATTATGTAATACTCTTAAAAAGGGTTATAAGTTTATAAAGTAGATTTCTAACCAGGCTTAAGGCAGAAAGGAATGTGATTTAGATTTGAGAAATTGAATACTAGTTTTGTGTTCTTATTTTAAATTTCGATCGGTGTAAAACATTGCCTTTTTTACTAATTTTGATCAGCTCTAGAAATCGTTACATGTCTTTACTGAAATGACGGCTATTTTGAATGACTAGTTGATAGGGACTAACTAAGTTGAAGCTTGAAGTAAATGCTCTAAGGCTTGCAGATCATACTTTGCCTTTGACCTATGCAACTCTCTAAAACAATGTGTGCTTATGTATTATAACTCCTAAAACTATCTATGACTGCTTACATTTCTAACATATTTCAAACATAACATATATGCATATTATAATAGATTTTTAACTAACGATTTTAATTCGTGAAGAAATTACTTATTTTGAATTCTTATTTTAAACGCACTCTTCAACCTAAGCTCCAAGTTGTGATCGGTTCAAGAAGTTGTTTTGTTTACGGCTTGATGATAAAAGTACATAACAAATCTATTTTAAAAGACATATATTTCAATCAATTGTTACGACTTTTGCTTCAGCATTTTCTGCTCTCATTACTAACAATCTGTCGATGGAAGTGTGTTCAATAATATGCATATTTCAATAATGTGGAACTCTACTCATTCAGAAGCTTAATAATGCATGGATTTGCTAATACAAAAAGCTTAGTTTAAGCCAGATTAGCTGCATAATTAACTGTGTGGATGCATTGGACTTTGGACTTGGACACAACACTGTAAGTTAATAACGTGCAGCTTATGTTGCTGCTGCTGCTGGCTGCTGCTGCCAATGAAACCACTTGTTAATGGGCAACCCACTCGAGTGGCAGAACAACTTGGCCTCATTTGTTAAAGGGGGCATGCATAAAAAGGCAAATAGGGGCAGATAGAAGAGCAAATAGGGGAGAATAGAGGCAGATGAGAGGCAGCTGTAGCTGCAGCAGCAGCATCAACATGTTTGCCATATGTGGCGCTGAGGATTGTGAATGGGCAATCGATGACCAGCAGCGGAGAAGCAAACAGAAAGCGACGCTTGGCGTTGCAAGTGCCACTGCAACTGCAACTGCTGCTGCTGCTGTTGCTGCTGCTGGCGCTCAAGTGGTGCAAGTTTATTGCCACTCGAAATGTGTTGAACGGAGTTTATTGGCTTGGCGATAATAAGCGAAAAAAGCGCCTTGTTTGAAGAGGGCAACTAAGTTGCTTTTGTGCGGCGGCTTGTGGCATGCAGCGTGCGGCATGTGGCATGTGTGCGGCAGACTCACCTGTTCAGGCCATCGATGCAGACGCCAAATACACACGGATTGCTGAGGCAAGCGAAACCCGCTTGACTGCCGCACACCAGCAGGCTGAGGCAGACCGTCAATAGCAGTGGACCCGACTGTCCAGTCCAGCTCTTTGCTAATGTCCTTAATGTCCTGACGATGCCGTTGCGATGTGTTGTTGTTGTAGCTGCTGCTGAGTTTGCACAATTTGTTGTTGGTTTTTCTATTGTGTTTGTTGCTGCTGCTGTCGTTGTTGCTCTGGCTCTAGTTGTTGCTGTTGCTGTTGTAGTTGTTGGCATCTTTAGCAGGTGGTTTCGTTGCAAGTCCGTTAATGGCTTCGTGGCCAACTCCAGAGTGGGTCCAGTGGTTGTTGCACCATTCGCCGTCAGTGGAGTGGTTGCTGCTCCTGTTGCTTCAGCTTCTGCTGATGCTGCTGCTGCTGTTGTTGTTGTTGATGTTGATGTTGTTGCTGTCGTCTTTGCATATTTAATGCATTTATTAATTAAATCACGTCTGCGGCACATTTCACTTTGCAATTTCTCTCGCTCCATTTTGCAGAAAATTCCTTAAACTTTGTTAATCATACGCCCCGTGGCGCGTTTGATTGATGCTTCTACTGTTGCTGTTGCTGCCTTTTCCTTGCAGCTGCTGTTGTTGTGTGTCTTTTATTTGCTTGCTGTTGCTATTTGCATAAAAAATTCGCTCTAGTGCTTTATTAGTTTGCATTGTTTGCTCGGCAATTGTTCATTTCATCTAGAACCCCTTGCTTTTCTTTTTTTTCTTTGCACTTGAATGCTTCTTTAGTTGCTTTTATTGTCCGACATTATTGAGGATGCAGTCTGCAGTGCCTTGCATCGGAATCGTATTTCTTCTTTTTGCACTGGCCACTGGCCAACTAGGGGGAAATGTCTTTGCCCTGACCGCTTCTCACTTATTATTATTATTACGATGTATTATTAGGTTTTATTTCTTTTCTTTTCCTCTTTCCGTATCCGTATCGTTTTGCTTTTGCTGCTGTCGCTGGTGATATTAGTTCCACTTTTTCTCCAGCTGGCTTCTCACATTTTTCCAACTGCAATTTCGTGTTGCATGTTTTCAATTTGTAAACTGCAAAAAAAAAATAAGAATACAATAAAAACATTAATATAAAGTATGAATTCCTTGTTAACAATGTCTTTATTGTCTGTTGAACAAGTGTTTTGTGCCCAGCGACTGTTTTAATGGATAGACAAGTGTAATCTTTGATGAGCAGCTGTAACTACTTAGATTAACTATAAAGTTTCGAAAAGTAGCGCTTTTTGTTCTGAGAAATATATAAACTTCTTAATAAGAAAGCAGATTAAATATATCTTTTATGTATGTAGTTTATAATTAAAATTTTTATGAAAGACTAATTTTGAAAGTTTTAAGTTTTAAAATATGCTCTTGCTGTTTAAATTCTCAAAAATGTTAAGTATGTTTTACTCTGATTACAAAATGTATACACGGTTACAAATCTGATATTTAGTTGTACTTTATTTTATATTTTGAATGTAAATCTATGTATATATCAAATGTATACTTCAGTATATTTTAGCATACTTTCGTTATACTTTTCGTATATGGTTTTGTCTAAAAGCATATTTAAAACCGATGGCTTCTTGAGCCATATATAACCTTTAATCTTCAGCTCGTATTTCACAGCATTTCTCATTTCATTTAATTTCGCTACGCTTCGTTGGCGTTGCATCATGTGTCAAAATAGAATGGCAACTTGTTCGCATTTCGAATGCTCGCCATATGTGTTTGTGTGAGGTACTTAGTTTTGGCCATTAAAACGAAATGGCTAGACGGAATGACTAGACCAAAGCGCACTGCATAGAATACAGTGCAATAGAGCACTGCCAACGAAGAGGAGAGCAGAAGGAGGAGGGGCAAAGAACATGCGCTGGGATAAGCTGCAGCAAAAACCTAACAACTTTTTGTTTGCCAACTGCGAGCACAGAATAAATATATTTTATGTGCGACACAAGAGTCGCGCTCGAGAGCGAGAGAAAGCGAGTGAGAGAATGGGGAGGAATGATAAGTTCAAAATTGAAACCGACGACGAACTGTGCACGTCAATTAAGGCGCAAGTAGCCAAAAAAAGCGTATGTCCAAGGCAATAAACTGGCCAGAGTCACAACAAAAAGAAGCACAAAAACAAACGACAGAGAGAAAGAACGAGATTGAGAGAGAGAGAAAGAGTGGGGAATGGAGAGAGTATCAGCATAAATCCGACTTAACGTTTGCCAGCTGGCAATAAAAGTTAGCAGTCAACGGGACGTATGTGTAATGTTGCATTTGCTTGCCAACGGCGGCGAGTGGGTAATAATGCTTGGATTATGGCAATGAGTGCAATTGCAACAGCATAAGGATGTGGTCGACAGCAGCAACAGCAGTAGCAACAGCAGCACTCGGACAATAAGAGACGCAAACACGCAATCATAAAGTTAACACAATGAAAAGAGACAAGGGTGATTGCGGGGGGTTGGGGGTTGTTGGGGGAGAGAAGCAAAGACACATGCTACATATGTGGGCAATAGATCATCAACATGACGATAAGCCTGATATCCTTGTTAGCCGCAGTCCAGTTGACACACTTGCTACTGCTGGTTGCTCTCTCATCACGTAGCCAGAGCTGAGCCAATCTATTAGGGGCACCTCGAGTGACGAGGGGAAAGCGAAGGCAAAGGCTGGGAGGAAGGGAGTGTTTGTGTGTGTGTGTGTTGCTGCCACAATGCTGTTGACGTCCTATAACTTTTGTGTGACATTCTCGAGTGCTTTTTGCTGTGTGGAGTGGCACAGGAGAGGAAGAGGAGGCGGCGAGGGAAGTGTAGCGAGTCGAGTGCTCGTTGCTCGTTGTGGAATGCCAACAAATTGGTTACACCTGCAGCGGCAAATTTTCGGAAATTTTAACTAGCGTTGAGTGTGTGTACGAGAGTGCCCCATAAAAACCGTTGCGTTCTCCTGGCTCATGTTGAAAGGCTGTGTCGCCAGAGCATCTACAGCAGCCAAAGAAACCGAAGCAGAAGCTGAAGCACGTCCTGCCTTGGGTTTGGTTGCCTGCTCCATTTCTCTAGCTGTTTATTTTTGTTGGCTTCCTTCGCTTTACCCTGCTATTTTTCTTTTTATGGCATTTGCACAACTGCAACTTTGTGACGAAGAGGGATAGGGATAGGGAAAGGAACTCTGTTAAGGGGTTGGGGGGCGTCATTAACGTTTGGTCCGTTTGGCTGCCCGTTGGGTGTGTCAACAAAATGTTGCAGATTTTCAGATGTTGCCTTCCCAGTTTCAGGCATCAACTTCTGCTTCTACTTCTGCCTCTCTGTTGCTCTTTTTGATGACATTAATGAATGGGCCTTGTTAGGCAAAATGTGTAATCTAGAGGGTAATTATAAGCAGGTTTATACTTCTACCAGCCAGCCAGCTAGCAATATGCCAATCTCTCGCTCTCTCTCTCTCTCTGTGTGTGTTTGTGCCTCTCTTGAGTGACAGCTTTGAGGAGCTCTACAAGATGGCAGCAAAGCACACACACACACACACACAACAGCGAAATGCGAAATGTGAAATGGGGAAATGGGAAAATGCAACTGGCAACTGGCAGCTGACTGTTGGGTAGGTGATGATAATGATGAATTGCGAAATGATGTCTTTTGTGCCATTATGATGAAGGGCTCAGCTCTTGGCTCAGCGTCAAAGGCAAACATATTTTTGCATTTCAAGCACTTTTTCCAGCTAAGCTGAAAACTGCTTTTAAAATAGGTTTAAAGCATTTGAACTCAAGCTGCTCAAGATAAGTTGCAGTTATTTAAAAAGAACTTGACATGCATGCTCCATAATTATCAAGATGTTTTTGAAAAATGAAATGAATGCTAGTTATATGCCATTATTTTTATAGTTTGTCAAGGTTAAAGTCAAGCTTGATTTTTCAAAAAGTCTGAGAGGATTAGCTGCACACTTTGGCCTTGAAGTTATGTCAAGTTGCTTGACATAAATCTCAATAGAGTTTAGCTTGTTGTACCTGCTAACCATGGTTATGCCTCCACCAAATGTACGTAACAGACACAAGAAGCAATCCAAATATAGCCTTCAGTATATTTTAGTATTCTTTATAGCAATAATTTCGTATATTTATTAATAATACCGCACTTTTGTACTTGTATTTCAAATGGGTAGCTGTTATCTCACAGTAAAGCACACTTGCTTGTAGCTTTCTGACTTGTTAGGTTATAGAAATAATTCTAAGTCATTTATGGAAAATATTTCCATGCAATGCAGTAAAGAAAATGAAGTTGGTTGCTGTTGAAAGTGCGCAGCATGCATCATATCAATATCTCTAGCCTTAAGCTCACAAGTAGTTGGATACCCCTCGTGGCGATGACTAAAAGTATTTGGTATATTTTCATAGACTGAGAAATCTCAAACGCTGCAGGCAACTTTTGTATTAGCCACTGCAGCAACTGTCAACTGTCATTGAAATCCGTCGTGAACAGAAATGAAACGAGATTTTGGGGTTTATATTTGGCGTGAAGTAGATGCAGTTGCCCAGAACTTTTAGTTCTAGTTTTTTGTTGTTGTGTGTAGGCAATTTGTGCACATAAATTTAATTAAAATGTCATTGTTTATTATTCCGAATCTATTTTTTGTGTGCATTTTTTGTTGCTTAGCCAGTTTTGCATATTGTGTCTTTGAATTTATGCAAAGCGTCGACCGGCAAACAAAATTCGCACAACAAGACAAAAAAAAAAGCGAAACAAGTGCAAAGAATCAACTCGAAATATGCTGAGACCAAAGAATGCAAATTAGTTGGAGTATCGTTCGCCCTCTCTCTCTCTCTTTTCTGTCTCTATATTTCTATGAGCTAACTTTTGACTTTGCAGAGGCACTTGGAAATGTTGTTAATTAATTCCGACAAACATTGTGCAAATATTTGAGAGCACTGTAAAGGCAAACAACGCTGCTACCGCTTGGAACTGTGCTCAGTTAATGTTGTATTGTTTGAAGACGCCCGAAAGTAGGCAACACATATTACAAATGAGTCACGTATGTGAGTGTGTGTGTGTGTGGGGCGCGTGAAAATCGATTTGCCGAAAATAAACACGCACACCACAAAATAATTAACTTGTCTGTGCAAGACATATGAGTAAATACATTTTGCCACTCTTCCTTCGACAACTACACAAATACAATTACAATTCAGACACAAAGCGCTACTCGACTGAACCCCTAAGTAACCACCACACCCGGCTCTTGAGCGTTACCTTCTGCCAGCAGCTCCTCTTGTCCATATAACACGTGTCTGGCAACCACTTCCGCTTGCCTTATTACGACTCGTTCTACATAGCTTTTTCTCTCTTTATGGAGCGTGGGCGTGGCTCTGTTCACTGTTCTCTGTTATTGTTGTGGCTCGTTTAAATTAATTGACTTAAATCAATTTCTGACTTTGACGTATTATGCGCAATTTCTCGACCACAGTTGCCGCAAATAATTTTCATAACTCATACGCTGCATTGGACAGCAGCTCTAGAGAGAGAACTCCCGAGTCTAAGCTGACTTTGAGATACCAAACAATTGAATAATGAATGCTTTTTTTTTTTGGGGGCTATGACGAAGTGCGCTATGAGTGCGGAATAAATTGACAAAAGTTTTGCTTGTTCCGTATGCCGAATTCAATCAAATTATAGACCAAAAAAAAAAGAAATAAAAGGAAGCATTGACTGGTGCTCTATGCTGTACTTGAAGTTGCTGTGTAACTTGGTTGATGTGGGCCACAGTGAAATAATTTATTAATTAGACGAATTATTAAACAGCATAAAAACGCCAAACCAAAAGTGATTGCTGATTGATTAAACATGAATAAAATATCGAATAATTTCTTACACCGGTTTTGAAGAGTGAAGTGAAGCTTTTGAAACTTTGAATGATATCTTAAATTGATTTTAGAGTATGAATTTCATAGTACAAAAATAAGTAAATTATTTATTTATAAAAGTATGCCGAATATATTGCGTACATTGTTATTTAAAGTCTACCTACGATTATTTTCAAAATTATTTTGGAAATTATTAATTGAGCAACATAATTCAACAGCGGGAACAGAATAGCTGCTTGCTTCACCAAATACTGTGATGTATATTCGCAACTCTAGTTCTGTTTTTTCTCCGGTAAGTTTTCACCAATATTTCAGTAGATTACAGTGTTGTATCGTCGCGTTGTTTTTCGTGCCACGCCCATGTGTCGCGTGTTGTTGTGTGCAGAGCATTTCTTTGTCTGCTATACTATTTGCGAAAGTGCAGAAAGCAGCAGGACATTCGAGAGATTCTTGGGCAGCAGATATATGGCCGGCATATCCTGGCACTGCATCTGTGCCAACTGGAAGATTAAGTGCCAGCACGCGCGCTTCACACACACACACAAATCTACACTCTTATGTATGTATATACACTTACACATGATACAAGAAGATTGCGTATACGCCGCCTGGTACAAGCGACTCATATTGCCTGCTCTGGCAACTTGTGCTTGGCTCTCTTAATGCGCCCATAACTGCGAGTGGCTTTTCCTTCTCCTTCTTCTTCTTCTTCAATTCTCCGCTCTCTTTCTTTGCTGTGTTTGCCTCCAGCTTCGTCGTCTTTGCCTTGATGGCTGACCCAACGTTTGCCTTTCGGCATTAGCATTGTTTTTTTGCTCACTTCTCTCGTTTAAGCTGCCTTTTTTCGTTTCGTTTTCTAAATGTGTTTTAAAAGTGTTTTGAAAATTGCCGTTGATTTTCTTTACTCTTCTTTATTTGCTGCTGTTGTTGCTACTTCGCTTCGGGTTCGGGTTGGCTTCGCTCTCTGCTCTGCTTTGTAAATGTTATTGTTGGCCGCATATTTTGCGTGGGGCTGCTGCTGCTCTTCGGTTTGGTTTTTGGTCAACAACATCGCAGACTGTGTGCAAACACGTTTATGTCGTTCGCTTGTCCAATATTTATTAAAGCAATCTGTTCCTTTGGATTTCTACAACAATATTTATCTTGCAATTTATGCTCTAGCATACAGATAAATGTTACTACTTGTTGTCGACTAGGGGACAGCTGTTTGGCAGCAATTATGCTTAGTTATTCCCATTTACGGATAACATTGCCATTGATTTGTTGCATAGGTAACCAGGGCAAAGTAATGGATTTAATATTTCGAAAATGAATGAAAATGCCTTTGTGGTTGAGCGAGCATTAAATGATGGATCGCATCAATTACTTTGGCATGCGTAAATTGAAACAGGAAATGGCGTAAATTAATTCGGAAATCAATTCAATTTAAGAACAAAAGTTCACTTTAACTTCAGGAATCTATAAATATCTTTAAAATGCCTTTTAAAATTGCGCTTTTTTTGAATTGTTATTTGTTTATCAAAGAGGAAAGGTATTGAAATATAATTGAAGAAATAATTCTGAAATCAATTCAATTAAAGAACAAAGTTCACTTTAACTGTAGGCGTCTATAAATATCTTCAAAATGTCTTTTAAAATTGCGCTTTCTTTTAATTGCTATTTTCAGCCCAATTATTTATCGTGAGTTGCCAGTTCTGAAATTATTTTTGTTTATGAAAACTGACTGGAATTTGATAAATGTCTTTGATAAGTTTGCTGTTTACTCAATTGTTGTTGTTTTTTTTTTCTCAAGGAATTTTCATTTTTGGTCTCTCGCAAATACGCAAACAATCGTTAATCTTCGACAAGGCGAAAGAAACGAAAATAATACAAGTTGCCTACAGTAAAGATTCGTTGGCATTGCCCAATTGTTTCCTATGCTCGTATTTCACTGCCTCTTCCGATATTTACCTCTCTTTTTTGCTCTTTATACGCACTTCCCCCCAGAGAAGAAGGGTATTATAACTTTGTGCCTGCAGGAAATGTATTTAAACGGCAGAAGGAGCTATCTCCGACTTCGTAAAGTTTATTTATTCTGTCTGTCCGTCTGTAAGAGATAGAGATTTAATTTTTTTTAACAGTACTTGTTATATTTGCACTTAGACCAACTTCGTTTCAAAATTTTGTCACTCCACTTTTGCATGGCCAAAAAAGCTTTCATCAGTCGGGTTTTAGTTGCTTTGCAGATCCGGTATATTTGTTTTTGATGGTATATTTTGTATGAAATACAACATACATTTTTCAAATATAGGCATTGGTATATTTTAGTATTTTTGTTGCATATTCGTTCGGTATATTTTAAGAATAATACCGTACAATTCTTCGGGGTAGCGGGTATCTCGTAGTCGAGCACACTCGATAGCAGCTTTCTTACTTCTTTGTTTGTTGCCATTTTCATTTTCCTTTTTTGCTTTTTTCGGTTGTTAAGATGGCCAAGCACTTTAACGAATTATGTGAGGCTCTTTATTTATCAAAAATCAATAAGTGCACACTGCCTCCTCCACTCGGAGTCGGGAATATATGTATATGTGAGGTACGTGGAAAATGTTTTGCTAGCAACAGTATTTGGGGTAAAGTCTCTCTACTTCGTACTTGGTATTTTCTGAGCTCACCGCAAAATCATGCCGCAAAACACAATAAAATGCCAACGCAACCGCACACAAAATGTAGCATAAAACAGCATAAAGTACGGCTTCGGCCTACAGGCTCTCCAAGGCAATTCAGGGCGGCCAGAGGGAGTGGTGAGTGGGCCGGAGGGGGGCGTGGCCACAATCGGTTGGGATAGGCGATATGGTAACGGCTACAGCATGGATACATCGATTATACAAGGAAGGCAAACTGGGCGACGATTACAACGAGTTCTTCCTTCAGTTTCAGTTCCAGTTGAGCTCAGTTTATGCTGTGTTTGTGTGTGTGAGTGTATGTGTGTGTGTGTGCGATGGTGTGTGTTGTTCTGCCAAAATGTTGCCTCAACATGATTTCAGATAATTTCTTTTTTGCAGTCGTGTTGGTTTTTATCATTTTAAATGGGCAAAATATAACCCAACATCAGCTTTTGTTTATTATTGTTTGCATATTTTGGGGCCGCATGTTTGTTGTTTTTGTGTCAGCCGTGTGCACATATTTTTGTGGTGCACTGTGTGTGATATGCAATTTGCAATTGACAATGTAAATTAGCTTAATTTATATGCAGCTTTATAATTTGCAATTTAGTTTAACGCATGTACAACGAGATCTTATTCCAGTTAACGAGTTCGCCCACATTACGTGTTGATTTTCATAATTTTAATGCGCAAATTGGACAAATAAAGTGGTTTTCGTAATACATTTTCCATTTACACGAGCGTTGAAAAAGCAGTTCATAATCATTATTAATAAATATTATTCATGACTTATTTTAATAATATCATTTTAATTGAGAATTTTTGCCTTTGGGGTCAGTTTTGATTTATGACTTCATTTAACCATAATAATAAAAAGCTTTTACGAAAGATATTTCCTACTTTCTATAATTTATATTATCAATTTTCTTTCGCACAGAGTTTCGAAAAGTATTATGTTAGTTTTCAGTTCAAGTTTCCAGTTAACAAAATGCTGATTTAAACTTAAAGCTTAAAAACAAAATGTTTAATGAGACAAGAATGTCTCACCACAAATCCAAATGTATTATCGAATTAATTAGAAAAAAATGAGCTTGGGCGTTTGCTGTTCATTTGGTTGAAACATATTTGCCACATTGTTGCTAAATCTGTGAAATGTTAAAAATGTGCAAAATTAAAAACAGCCGCAATTAAGTTTCTTTTTAATGACATTTTAAATGAGCGCTCTAAATATTTTTAATTACTCGACTATTTCCAATAAGCTGCAAATTAATGTTAATTTACGCTCGCCTTCGCTTTCGAGGGTCGCGCTCTGCGTGGAAGGTCGCCGGGGGAGGAGGCGGAGCGGGAGGCTGGTCGGGATTGAGGCGTGGAGCGTTGGTTGACTGCCACGCCCTAATTGCAATATTTTCAACTGATTAAGCGACATCACGTAGCTGCAATTAAATTAGCTTACAAAGTGCGCGCACAGCTCTGATGAAAAACCATTTTGGGGAAAGTCAAGCATTTAACTTTGTTGTCGTTGTTGTTGTTGTTGTTGTGGGGCAACAACATAAAAATAAAATGCGCTCAAAGGAATTGGCTGGCGAGTAACGCGATGAGGCAAGTTAATTAAGAGTTGGCCAAAAGCAAAGATGGCTGAGGGACGCAACTTCAGCGACAGCGACATAAAACCGCCAACAGTGTTGTTGCTGTTGTTGTTCTTGTTACTGTTGCTGTTTTGCTGTGCTGTTGCTGCTGCTAGTGGCTGCTGTCAGCAGCTGGCCAAATGAAGAGCTGACCGGACCGGGCAAACGCTTTTGTGTGTGTGTGTGTCTGTGGCCCCAGCCTCGGTTGAAGGGCAGCCCAATGCTGCACATCGCTCGGCGTAGGGAAGTTAACGCTGAGGAGACACCACCTCGTATACGTATTCTCGTGTAGGCACCGTTAACCGCATGTCCTGGGTCTGCTCTTGCATGGCGAGAATTGTGGTTTGAGTAACTGAGTGTGTCAGTTGCTGCTACTGCTGCTGCTGCTGATGGCAGCGACTGCTTTTGACTTTGATGATGTTGGCAGTTGGTTCGCGGCTTGTTGCAGTTGTTGTCAATTGCCATCGGACTTGTTATTGTAAAGTGCCAATTGAACGTGGTCACCCTAGATACACTTTCACATACGTACACATAGTTAGTGTCCTTTGAGCTATTAAGGTTCGTTTATTGCAACTATGTTTACTTCAGATTCAAGCAAATCTGCTCTTAATTAGCGGGTTAGCTTTAAAAGCTAGAGCAGCATTTAAAGCAGGAAAAGTTTAATGATGAAGGCTATTAGTTGAATATAATGTACATTATTGCATTACCTTGTCTGCGGTTATTAAATAGATATACATATATATGAAATTAAGCAGCTTGACGTCATATTTTATGCTAATCAAAAACTATTCCAGAATTTGTGTTATTTCAGTATTATTTATAAAGTAAACTCATTTGTCTCCACAAATGAAAGTTTGTTTTACTTCATTTTAGAATTATTCTTACAAAAATGTATTATAAATATTACTTTATTCCAAGCATTAAATAATTCATATCAAAGTGTTTGTTTGCACTTTGACTTTTCGTTGGAGAAAAAATTAAAGCATACTTTTCAGAGCGTGCATAAAATATACTTTTATGCTAATAATAACAATGCAAATTCTAGAGACTATGAAATATAAGTATGTGATGTGTGTGTGTATAGAAAGATATGCAGAACATTTGCTAGAGCCTGCACCATAAATTGAATGGCACAGAAATATTCAATGTAGAGGTCGCGTTTTGGCACTTGCCACATGGGGCACTTGGCACAGTAGTCGGCAAATAGAAGGCGCAGAAGGCGACTTTTACGATTATTTAATAAAGTCATATAACTGGTGGCTGGACCTCATGCGGTGCTGGTCATAAATAACGATAACTTTATGCGTTTTTATTATGCGCAGCATTTTATGAGATACAAATACAAAGCATGCGACGAGAGATACAAGTTACAAGATACCAGATACAAGATACAAATGTATCTCGTCGAAGGCAACAAAGTTTAGTTGGTTGGTTGGTTGGTAACTTGATACACTTTCACTTCTTGTATGAGCTCTCTGTGCCCATTTAAGGTCGCTGGCAATAAATAAGCGACTTATGTGTGTGCCACACACACCCGCACACACACACACTTATATGCACCTGCTCACACTTTTGCTACAGTTGCCAATAGCAAGTATTTGGGTTAGTAATGCCATTTACGAGCCAAAATCGCCGCATAAAAAGAAATGCATAAAAAACGAGCTTTGTTTACATTTCTTTCTCTCTTTCTCTTGTAGTTGTTGTTTTTTTTTTCTCTTTGTTGTTGTTGCTGTTGTTGGTGGCAAACAAATCCGTCTCCAATGTAAGCCGCAAAAAGCCAGAGAAATATGCTCTGGAATACGTCGGTGCTCAGAGTATCTTACGAAAGAAAAGAACCTCAGCCAAATGGTCTATAGAACATGCAGAGAAGCAGAGACAGCGACCGAGTGACAGACCGAGCGAAGGTCTATTTAACTAACTGTGCATAATTCATAATTTAATTAAGAATCCAGCGAAATGAAAAAAGTTACACGAGGGACACATAGACACACTCTATGTGTGTGTGGTTGCTTGTTGTTGGCTGCGAAGCCCCGCCACAGCTGTTGGCCATGTTTGGTTTACGTTTTACCCTTGTGTCTGGCAACAGCACGAGAGCACAAGAAAGAGAGAGAGAGAACGAAGAAAGAGCAGCAAAGAGGGGGAGAGGCTAAGAATTTGTGTGGCAAATTCTGAAATGGCCAATGCTGCTGCTGCTGTTGCTGCTGCAGGGCCGTAAGTCAAGCGACGCGTCAAGCAAATCTGGCCACCCAAGTGCCAAGATTGTTGCGTGCGTATGTGTGTGTGTGCCCCTCTCCCCCTCCTCCACTCTCTCTCTCTGTGTGCACTAAATACGAGAAGTCGAAGTAAACTCACAGATTTAATGGCAGGTGCCAGAAATCTTGAGGGCGTTTCAATTTCAGTTGAATTAATGGCAGCTATACCAGCCATATATGAGCCAGAGGGGTGAGTCAGAGGGGCAGTCGCCGTTAGGGGAAGGATAAGTAATTGCTTGGGGTATTAGTGCATTTAAAGTAGAGATGATGTTCTTCACTCACGTAAGTTATGAGTGGGGTTTTTCTTTTTTTCGTGGCAGCAATAGCTGCTGCTGCTTTCTGAAATACTTTGCTGAAGGTCTGAGAAATATATTTGTGCGCTAAATACATTATACAAATTAATATTACGCCTAAATTCATATATTACATACAGCAGCCAGTGCACAGTCCATTAAGTTGATTTGCTAAAGTAGTTTCGACGTATTAATTTTCGTTCGGCAGAAGTAAAATCATTTCAACACTTCTTATTGAGTGCAATGATGAGCGTGGCAAATGTCTTTGCAATTTTCATATTCGAATTTCCAAACTAACAACACATTTTTAGACTACATGAAGAAAGTGAAAATTATCTAAGTTTCTTTTTAGCTTTCACACTTGGATAGTTTAATCAAATACTATAAATTGAGTTGTATGTTTTTTCATTATTTATTGATTATTTTTTAGTGCAACTTTTACAGCATACCCACAAAATAAGTTAAAAATTAAAGCATTTCATAAATTTTATCATTAGCCCTCTTTGACATCCCAAAAAATGAAGTTGAAAATCATTAAGCATTGCTAAAATATTATCAGTACTATATTTTTTAGCTTATTTTGGCATATTTCATTTCATGTCACTTTTACTGCATACGAAACAAAAAAAATTAAAAATAAAACAAATTTAGAATCATTTAGAGTTGCTATTGATAATATTTAATATTATCAGAAAATTACAAAAGTAAATATAAATTTTTTTTACTTTTTAATTTGTTTTTAACATGCACTAACACAACTTGCTTCTACTTAATTTGAAAAATATATGATTTTCTATTTGCTTAGTTTGCTTATATTACGTTTCTACTTCTAAAATAATATCTTTAATTACTTAAAAAGTTCATCTTCTTTGCTCACTATAAGAAAGGAAATCTCATTAATTATCTATATTTAATGCTTTAGACTTTCGTTCTATATTTAAAAACTTGAAGTTCCCAAAGCACGCATCTTGCCACACGAATATCTTATTTTTTTCTTGATAAACTTGCCCTTATCAATCGCTTAGACAGTGCTGGCTATGGCCATTGAAGAAGTGTCCAAAAAGTTTTATGCAACTTTAATAAAATTACATATAAATTGATGCGCGCTTAAAGCTCGAAAGTTTCACATGAGAGGACACATATACAAACACGTTGTTCGGTTGGGGTAAGAAATTCTGCTTGTTGCGCCCGCTGAAGCTACGCACAAGTGCTAACTCAATGAGAGCAAGGCCTAAACTAAATTAGGTGCTTTGCCAAGATGCAGAAGAGGTCGACAACTGGGGGGCGGGGCAGTGGGATAATGTGAGCTTTAAATTTGAAATTTAACATGATTTAAACAACAGCAAAGGCGGCGGCGGCAACAACAACAACAACAACAACAACGATGACAAAGCAATGAGGATTCTACAAGCAATCTAAGCACGTTGAGTGGCTGAGTGTGCCTGCTATACGTGTATATGGGTGTGTGTTTGCCTGTGTGTGTTGTTTGTTTGCTGGTGTGCAAATGTGCGACCAACTTGAAATGAGTGTGCCGCCACAACAACAACAACAGCAACAGCAATGACAACAATGCGTTGTTCAGTGCGGAAGCGGAAACTTCAAAGCGTTCGCACACTCTCTGGCTTTCAGTGTGTTAGCTGCCCAACTTGTGGGCGCATGGGGGCGTGGCATGTCGCAGTCCCCGCAGTCAGTATTCTCTATGGTCATGTGTGTGTATGTATGTAGCATACATTTGAGCGCACCTGAGCGCGTTTGTGTCTCTGAATTAATTCGTATTCCAGCCTCTTCTGCTCAAGCAGTTGCTCTGGGACTCAGTTCGCCGGCAACTTTGTTGTTGTCAATTTGGCTTATTTCATTTGCCACCTTTGTTTTTGTTGTTGTAATTTATTTGAGCGCACCAAGCTGCAGACACCTGCAGCCAGCCAAGCAGCAAGTAAAAAAAAAAAACAGGCAAACAAAAGGAAGTATGACAATATACAAAAGGAAGCGAGGCAACTAAAAGCGCGCAGATGACAATAAAAATTTTGAGCAATTTTAGCTGCCGGTTATTGTTGACATCGTAGCACAACACAACACACAACACGCAACGCAATGTCCTTAAGGTCCTTCGCTTCGCTCTGCTCTGTTGTCTTGGCAGCCAATTGCTCTGACGCTCTTACTGTTGCTGTTGTTACTTTTGGCATTTGCCATTTACCGTTTTCAATTTTCAGTTTGGCAAAATCTTTGCAGTTTTTATTGCCATAAGCGGGGTATTAAAACTTGGTCATCAAACTGCCACTAAAACTGCAAATATTTTATATTATTTGTTGCAGCTTTTTGTTCTCATTTTGCCATTTAACCAAGCAAAGTTCGTTGTAAGGGTAAAGTGTTTAAGAGTCTTGTAATAAACGACACTTTTAAAGTATGTGAAAAAGTATAAAAATTTAATTTAATTGTATTTTTAGAACCTTTTGAGAGCTTACAATATTTCTTAAAAATTTGTCATATTTCAGATACTTTAACTATAAAAAGTTAAAGGTCTCAGTAGCTTTGGCTGGCAATCTGTTATATTTTATATTCTATAGTATATTTGAAATTTACTTTATCAATATACTAAATAATACCTTTGGCATTTTCTAGTATTTTTGCGTTGTATTATTTTGGTATCTTCAAAAATAATACAATACTGTGTTTGTTTAATTTAAAATGTGTAGCTTTCTTCAAACTGAACAAGATACGTGAATTCACATTAAATCAGATTTCCGCAATAAAAATTGTTGTTTACATTTTCTTTGAGAGTATTACGCATTCGTTGTGCTCAAGTGCGAAACGCCTTTTGCCTTTGTTGTGCCGCGTTTATTGTTTGACTTTTGTCGCAGCATGTGTCAAAGGGTTTTCAGCCCAATTCTCACTTCCTGTTGCTCCAACTCTACTTCAGCTACGTGCTGTTTTTTTCTTCGTCGTTTTTATTTTTATATGTGCTTTGCATTTTTTATATATAGTACGTCTGCTCTCTTGGCTGAATGTTTCATTAGGTTCTCTTCTGCCAATGTGCATAATAAATATTTGATTTCCGAATTTTGCGCACTTTTGCGACGATGTCTTCGTTGACTTCTTTTTTAATCTTGGCCAAAAATGTTGCTACTGTAGTTGTTCCTTGTCTGCGTGTGTGTGTGTTAAGGGCACTCATTAAATTCACTAAAATGCGTAAGCTGAGTTTTTTTTTATTTCTGTTGTTTGGTTGTATTCTCTTCTTGACTCTACCGTATAGCTGCTGCCTTTTTCATGTTTTCACTGGGCAAACAATTCTGCTGTTTTCTTTTCACATTTTCTGTAAAGTCCTGCACCAAAAAGGATGCAAGTTGTAATTTCATTTCTGACAACTGTTCACCCAACGTATCCAACATCACCCATGTGTGTGCGTGTGTGTGTTGAAAGAGGAGTGTGTTTGATTCACAAGTCGCAAACAACATTGAGATAAAGTTTGTTTGGATTTCTTAGCTTCGCATCCTTAAAATTGTTGTTTGTTATTCCTGTTGCTCTACCGTTGTTGTAACGGCAAACGAGCCAAAAGGAATTGCACAGAAAAAATGATAGCAAAGAAAAATACAACAACAAAAAAAAAAATTAAGGCTGCACTGTGTCCTTGTCATATCCTTTATTGCATTTGTTTTGCCGCTTGTTTGCTTCGCTTTTTATACTTTTATACTCTTTCAAGGATCATTTTCACATAGTCTCGAACTGTCAAGCAGATTGTTCCACAGATTATTGAGGAAATAAGATTGATAAGAAACGATAAAAAGTTATTACTTTGGAATTTCTTCAAATGTTCAATCAAACTCTTAATTCTCGATTTTTGGAAAAATATTCATAATCAATGTAACATAAGATGTAAATTTCATTTTAAAGAAATTCCTCGACAAGCCTTTTCCTAAACTAACATCACTTCTTACTTTATATTTAAAATATAATCCTTTTAGTTCCTAATGAGATTAGAGTGTCCAAACGTCGTTATGTCGCACATAAAAAGTTGGGTTTATCCAGCTTTTTATTGTCACAATTGCTGTTCACAAGGAGTCGAGTGTGTCAAGTGCTCTAAATGAAATTTCTCAAATATATATTTGTGCCGTTATATTTGTCGTTGTAGTGATTGTTGTTGTTGCTTTTGCTGTTGTTGCTTTATTGTTTGCTTTACTTTTTACCTCCTTTACGTATATACATAAGTACGTCTGGGTTTTTCGCATTTGCCTAAAGTAAAACAAATTGAACTTTTCACTTTGCATTTGTCATGAAGCAGCTGTTGGAAATCTTCAAATTTTTGCATAAAAACAAATTTAATTTACAGAGTCAACAAGAAAACAAATTTCATGACACAAACGTAAAATCTCCGAAATAAACAAGTGAATATTTTGTGTTATTAATTTCGTTCAACTCTAAATAACATAAACAAATATGTAGAGTATTTTTATTTGCTGCTGTCGAATCCTCGAATTTCGTATTTCAATTTGTGTTATTCGTTCAATTAAAAACAGTTTTCTATGCAATTTGCAAATTGATTCATCAAATACAGGTTGTTTATTAAAAATTGTTTGGGAAAGAAAAACAGAGACTGGAATTTTGATTTTATTGAAAACAATTTATAAACTGCAATCAATATAATAATCACTAGCAAACATCTGACTAATACATATTGAAGTTAAACGAGTTAAATGAAAATTTCAGATATGTATTTTTTAATATTCGGTTCTAGATTCCAGTTTAAATTCCAACTTTGAACAAACTCTGCATTTCTTTTGGTTTAAATGTTGCTTGATTATCGCATTAAATAAATACAAATTTGCTTGGCTTCTTAAGCAATTTTAATTATAACCTGTTTGTTTGACAAATTATTGCTTTTTCACGCATGAAATGCATCAAAGTTGGATAAATTGCCATTCCAAGTGGTTTTCTTGAGTTCGACACTAAATCGACATTAAATTGTTATTATAATTTATTATGGAAATCGAACCAAAAGTGAAATTTACAAATCGCCAATCTGCTTAGGCAAATCTTTAAAGCGTCGCAATCTCATCTCATCACATTTCTCGCATTCGCATTTGCGTCTCCCAAGTTGGCCACTTAATTTGCATTTAAAATAAATATATCTTGAGGCAAAAAGTTTCGAGCACCCTTGTGCGGCATTTTGTAAATTTGTTTTTGTCTTCTGTCTGGAAACTAACAAATTTGTCGAGCATTTTCTATCGACTCGCTTCAACAACCCATATCAAAAAACTGTTCACTTAATCTGTCATCTTTTCCTTAGTAAGAACTAAGGCTGTGTGTTTGAGGCTTCTGTAGGAAATTGCCACGCCCATTGAGGCGTATTAATTGACACAGAAAAGAGAAATGTGATGGGCAGACAGATAGAGACAAAGAGAAAGTGTGAGAGGTGAGATAAAGCAACTCAAAGCCATCAACTTATTCGACTAATTTTTTGGCAATTTCTTTAATTTAATTCTTGGTTATTTTCGTTTCTTTTTACATTTTTATTGTTTTTGTTGTGGCTGCTGGCCAAGTTTTGATATCTTTGTGCGATAAAAACAAAAATGTCACATTTAACTTTTGTGACAACGTTGACAGCGTTGGCAAAAAGGCAAGATGCAAAAAGCTAAATGGTAAAAGCCAAAAACATCAACCGCAAACAAAACAAGGAGGAGGCAACCGCAAAAGTTTGCCAGCGAATCAGTTAACGCCTTTTGCATTACTGTTGACTTGGCCTATTAAAAATGAGTTTACGCTTTATCAGCTGCTATAAAATTGTACGTTGTAGTCGAGCATATATATGTATCGTATTTGTATGTTTGTGTACCTACCAAATCGGTTTGGGTCATTATCCTTGTGTTATCCTTGTGGGTGTGTGTGTCCGTTTTTTCGGCACCTCATCGATTAGCCAAGTGTTGCCATGCAACAAAGGCGGCCACTTGCCAGCACACTCTCCCGATGGCTGGCGAGGTGGAGGTAGAGAAGGACAATGCGAGGAAACCGCACAAACTATACACATACACAGAAAAATACACACACTAACGGGTGGGAACTATGCACACGCGGATACCGGTGGAGGGTTTTGTTGTTGTTGTTGTTGGCTAACTCTTGCCAGGAACCGAGAAAGACCACAACGTGGTTGACACACACTCACACGTAGACGCTCGCAGCGCAAACAACAACTAAATGTTGCACGTCACTTGGCGACGAGGACGAGGACAACACACGGCGACGACCACGACGACGACAACGGCGATGACGACGACAAAGATAGAGATAGAGATAGCAAGAGAGCGTGAGAGCGAGATGGACGACGTATTTAAGTTCAAGTCCGAGTTGTGTTTATGTTTGCGTTTTGGCAGGATAATGCGGCGTATACTATATCCTGATAGCCAAAAACGATATCCTTTTGATACTTGGCAATGGCAATTGACAGTTTCGACAGGCAGCTGCGAGATGCTGCAACTGCTGCAAATCCCTTTCGTTTTTTGTCATACACACTTCACACACTCAACTGCAGTTTCTTGCGTTACGTTAAAATGATGATTATGCTGCTGCTGATAATGATGATGATGAATAATTGTGATCAGGGCGATGTGTGTGTGTTGCTTGGAATTCACAATGCGATACTCTGTGTTTTTTTTTTGGCCAAACAGTTTGTTGCCACTTGCGACAACAACACGACCGTCTGCTCGCACGGCTCGCCGTCAACTGGTTCCGCCTCGAGCTTCGGGCCACACACGTTGTTGCACGAGGCAGCTGAAGCAGCAGCAGCAACAGCGGCAGCAAAGGTTCTTTTTTGTTTTTGGGAAATTGCTCGATGCCTGCAAGTTTTCACCACAATGCAACTCGAGGGCTGTTCTCTCTCGCAAACTGCTTTCACTCTCCCTCTCTCTCTCTGTCTCTCTTTTATGCTCGCTCTCTCTCCTTGTCTCATGCTTTGGTGAGTTTGCGCCTGGGGTGAGTTTATATTTCGTTATGAGGTTTGTTTTCATTTTGCCGGTTTGTTTACGTTTTTCGGCTTTCCACCATCAGCCGGCTTTTCATGTGGCGAAAAACATCTGATATTTGGCCAAGTGTGTCTCCCCACTTGTGAAAAAAAATAAAAATTGAGTGCTCTCAGCTAGCCTTAAAGGTATGCAATTGTATTAAGAGCTGCGAAAAGGATTTTTATTAATATTTAAAAATATCATTTAATGGAAGGTTGTGCATTATTTTATGAAAATGTATTATTACTAAATTGAATACAATAATATTTCAAACTAATTATGCAATAATATTATATACGTACATATTATGAAAATGTATTATTGCAAATTTAAAAACAAAAATATTTAAAACCAATTATGCAATAATAATGTTGTAGCATAATTTGTGGCATTTCGAAGTTTACTATTCATAGTTATGCTTATGCTAAATACTTCCATTTTATTAATTTACATAATTGTGCCATGTTTTTCATTTTATGAATTTACATAATTTGGGCGATTTTATGTTAATCTCTTTATATATCCGAGCTTAAAAGTATTGTTAGGCACAGCATGAAATATGTGGTCAAAAATGATGTTCACAAAATGTTGTAGATGTTTTCAGTCGGAGTATTTCATTACCATCATTCATTTAGTAGTTATTCCAGCTAGCTAAATCACAACTAAACATATCCTTTGCCAGACGTCTAAAGTTGCAGAACTTGCCACATTTGTTAGCTTTCAAATGTGTTAATTTCGTGCACAATAAAATTCTTTATGGCACATTAAAGTGTCGCTTTGCCGCACAATGGCACAATAAACAACAAGCAGACTTAGAGTCAGAGTCAGAATGAGATTGAGGCTAATCATGGTTGAGAACAAAGAGTTCGTTGGCTGAGTTTGCAGATGGTATGTCAATAATAATAATCATCATCGTTGTCGGTCTGACTGACTGTGTTTTTGTGCATATTCCTGTGAGGTGAAGACCGTGCCGACCGCAAAAGCTGTTTGGTTGGCATGGACAGCGGTCGCTTCAAAGTCCTGGCAAACAGCTTTGGTCACATTTCTGGCTCGCAACGATTCGGTTTATTTACAAGAAATGTTCGTTTTATTGCAGGCCTGCGTAACCGCAGCAACCAAAGGAGCACAAGCAGATTGAAGCAGCAGCAGCAGCAGCAACTACAGAACTACAGAGGCAAAAGCTGGACGACACAAAGTGTATCAATTATAATACGGGTGCAAGGCAAACGTCGAGTAGGAAGGATTCATCAACGTGGGGAGTGGGGAGGGGAGCCGCCGCAACATTCACAATGACAACAACATCTACAACCACAATTACCTCAGATCCGGGCATTCTGTGTTTTCATCACTGCAACGTGAAAGTTTTCTGCTTCACATTGCCACACACTTGCCCCCATTGCAACGCGCAACTGGATGCGGATGCAAATGCCGCTCCAGACAACGCAACTGGAGATGCGACTACCATAACGAGGCTGCTGCCCTTTCGTTTACCCTATCCCTTTGTCCGTGCCACACAACATCCCTGCGCCATTGTCCTGCGACCCTCGACGGGCGATTTTCTCAAGTGAGTATGCCCTTTAGGGGTCTACGAATGGGGTAAACACGAGTGGCACACGAGTGTATTAATAGCTCTAGCTGAATTGCTCTAAGATATATAAGGTCTAAAATATTGAGAATTAAACGGAATATTCTCAGTTCTATTTAAAGTTAGCTCTAGCTGAATTGCTCTAAGATATAAGGTCTTAAATATTAAGAAATAATTTTCGGTTCTATTAAATTTGTTTTTTTTGAAATGTGTTCTATAAGTTTTAGTAAACTTGTAAGATACTTTTTGTTGTCTCTATTTCCACATCATTTTTAAAGCTTTCTACAAATATAGAATATATTTTCAAATATTTTAGACCTTATAAATAGAACTGAGAATATTTCCATAAATGTGCAAAAAACCATAAATATCTTAGAAAAGTATCTGAACGATAATTTTGGATTAAGCTAAAGTCTTACAATCAAAGTTGAAATTGCATTTGAAAGAAACATAATTTTATGATAATTTAAAAACTTGTTCGATATTGCTGTAGAATATTTTATTGCATACTTTTGGTTGTTCAATCGAATGGAAAAACGCAACAAACGGATTGCTTTTCTGTCTGCAACATTGCAAAATTAAAGTATGCAGCTATGTTATGGTAAATCGTCAGTGTAAGACCCTCTCGCAGTTTTGTGCCGCATTCAGATAACTTTTTTATTATACAAAACCCTAAATGCGGCAGTGAATTTGTTGGTCCGTTGAGCTCAGTGAACAGCATCCGCTTGTGAAGCCCACAAATTTCAGATTTTCGCTTTTGCATTTTAGTTTAGTTGTTTTTTTGTTGGTTGGTTGGTTGAGACCGAGCCAGCTCAGTAATATGCAAAATTTTGTGTGTGTTTTTGTGTGTTGCTGTTTCTGATTCTGTTTCTGTATCTGTTCCGCAGCGATTACAGCAACGCGACAGATTTGCATATCGCGGTGACCACATCCGCCGGCGACATTGTCGAATTCGATAGGTACGGACTGCGACGGCATCGGCGCGATGATAATCCCCGCGACTGGCGGCAATCGTTGCTCGTCGGCGATTTGCCGGAGCCCTGGCACGACTACTGGGATGAGATCCTCGAGCAGGTGAGAGCGCGTCTCTCTCTTTTTTTTTTTCCACCCATTTGTCACCCTTCTTCGACTAATTTCTTTGTTAGATATGCGGCCAGTCATCGCGTTGGTCCATCGACTGCTACGAGGAGACTAGCCACAATTGTTACGCATTTGTTTTGGCCTTCCTGCAGGCGCTGGGCCATGCCCAGCTTAGCGATGCTGCCCGCACCAAGACCAGTTTCTGTGAGAAGTACATTGTGCCCCGCACCACCACCGCCGGCAAATACATTTCGCTCTATCGCAGACTGCGACACGCGGGCATCCATGTGCATCGCCAGCAGCCGAAGCAGTCCAAGCCCCGTGGCCCCAGAGTGGATATCTGCGATGGCTTCGACAACAGCAAACTGCCAACGAACAAAACAAAATTCGCCAACAATTTGACAGCACGTTCGCTTGGGCGTCAAAAGCTTTGCACCATCGAGGAGTGACCCAGACGAAATCCGAAATCTCAACCAGAGAATTAGTGTCTAAGATCACATAGAATTTTCTATATTCCTAGATATGTTAGTTATTTGTTCCTACGTTTCACATAACTTTTGTATTATACGATATGCCCGATTTGAGTTCATTTTATTGTATGTTATTCGTCCTTACACTATATGAATCTGTATTTGTATTTGTTAAATTTAAGAGCGATGTTAATAAGCAAACAGTATAAACAGTTTTGTGTTTAATGTGATTTTAAACAGTGATTTGTCAATTAAATAAAGTATGTATATTATATTAATGTTATCATTTATTTTAGTGTTGTATTTTCAGTTGACATCCATATCCTTAATTTTTAATGAATTAAACCATTTCCTTTTAAAATACGTAAGGATTTGGCTGAGTAAGGGCCACTTTTCTTAAAAGTATAAAATTGTTTAAGGCATATCCCGCTCATATCCTTAAAAATTTTGAAAGGAGATGTGTTCTTGAAGTCATATTAAACAGCAAAATCGAATTGCATTCAAAGTTTTTTAGGATATTTTCGAAAATTGTACTAGAAATTTTTTTAAGGGGGAGGCATGCAAAAATTGGCCAAAAATCATTAAATCCCTTGTATCTCGGCCGTCTGAAGAGCTAGGATGATGTCCTTTGGCACATAGATAAGGGTTTTCGAACATAATCGGAATATAAAATAAAAAGGACGAAAGTCCTTCAGACAACGAAGATACAAGGACTTTTTTGTATTCAGAAATTAGGCTATAACTCGGCCGTATCCTTGCCGATCCTGTCGATCGATACGTCATTTTACTTGTATTAATAAGGACTTCAAACTGGCCAAAGGACATTCAAATTGTCCTAGCGGTTCTCGAGATATTCAGGATTTTGCGATTTTGAGCTGTTTTCGTTGGCCTTCGGAGCAAAATTTTTCAAGTGTTGAATTTCGAAATGACTTTCATATTTTTGAATACTAATCGAAAGAATTAATGCCTGTCAATCCAAGCAGATGTATCCTTTGGAAATCAGTAAGGATATAGCTATGTAAATTTGATTTTTGTAAATTTTGTTTAATTCTTTTAGCTAAGGATTAAGGTACCGTGACTTAAAGAAGAAAACATAGTAATAATTGCTACAGCTTACAGATCCTGCCTTGTTATGCAGTCTAAACAAAATTTGCAGACCCTCTACTTACAACATTTACTTGCTTCAAGTCATTTTGTCAATAAAGTAACAAGAATTTTAAAACTATGCTCATAAGTTGTGTTTTATTCTAAGTCCAATATGTAAAGTCTATTATTGAAGAACTCGTAATAGCTATTTGAAATGGTATGTTTTGTAGATTTGGTATCTGTATTATTCACTCTATTACTGTGGTGGACTAACGTTTCTCTGAAACTGATTCATGTAATTGCCAGGAGGATCATAGTTGCACACCACAAATATGGTGTCTCCACTGTAAAAAAGAGAGGATAATATAAAATATGTAAATTCTATTTTTTAGATATTTCCTTACCGTCTTGCAAATCCCACGCCTAGTTTCTGGGAACCCTTCCAAACGACTTGGGTAAAGTGGCCAGTGTTGGATTGAAATGAAGGACTACGCCAGTTGTATTGCTTGATTTCATTGTACCAGGATCTGACAGCGTCGGCTCCGCCAAGATTTCCACCAGATGCCCAATAAATATTCTCGCCGTAATTATTATTCTGACGATGCTCCATTCGATTGTTGGCCATCAGATGCTAATGTAAATGTTTGACTATGATCGATCAATGCTGGCCAAATTGAGTTACTTACCTTTGCCCATTGAGTAGCTAGTTGAGACAGTTGGGAATTCAACACCAAGGGAGCTGCACCGTGGCGAACTCTGTATTCATTGTGGGCCTTGAGTACCTCCTGTTCAAACTGAAATTGGTTGAAAAATAATACGAATTAATTCGCATGGAATTCCACAATGTTTTTATACACTTCATTTTTTTTACGGAAGCTGCTGAACTGTTGTCGAGGAGCAATGTACAAAACAATATCACAAACGAAACTCGCACAGTCATTGTTGTTGTTTTTGTTGTTTTTTGGAGCTGCAAATATATTATATACACGTAAAGTTTTCTCCACTTCATCCCTCACTTATCGCATTTCATCCCATCATATCATTTGTCACATTATTCTGATAATTGTTCTCATAATTGTTTTCATATGCCAAAAATATGACGATGCGCATGAGATTAATTCACATTTATTTGGAACTTTGCTTACTGCCTGAACACTCATATTTTGTTGATTGCAATTAAAGGAATTCTTATAATATATTGTAAATGTTTTTTAATTGAAAAAACAGCACGTATTGCACTTGCACTTGCAAGTCTGATATTGAAATGAGAACTGAGTGGCTTGAGCCAGCAGCGTTTCGCTTTTATGTGGCTTTTATTTATTTGCGTAATGCTGATAAGTAGCAACCAGCTGATCCATACTTCACTAGTCATAACTAGAGCAACTTCCCTTGGCGTCGGTGTCGCTGACTAATTATTCTTATCAGCCCGAATCGAGCAGCATTACAAAACAATCCCCTCAGCTGTTCAGATTTATATTTAATCATTTTAATGACAACCTGTTGCAGTTCTTTTTCATTTCGCAAGAATTTTAATGTGTTCTTTTACGAGTAATTATTGACTGCTATTAATGTAAATGATACACTTTAAGAAAAGTCTAAGCAAATAAACTCATATCAGGGTAATTTAAATATTTGGTTAGATATTTTTGTTTATTTGCATCTTAAGACTTACTCACGTAGGCGACTCTCTTTAAGGGGTTTTCGTTTTCGTTTTTGTTATTTTTGTTTTTATTAAATCATGTCAAGTTTTTCACTCACCTTTATGGTTAGGCATTCGTCCATCAGGACTTAAGCCAACACATGTCACGAGATGCCATCCTTGGGCTTCATTCAGCTTGGGCTTTAGCCTTTTGTGATGTCGCTGCTATTCTGGCGCCTGACTCATTAATAATCGCAATATCCATGGCACGAGGCGGGTTTCGTTATGCAAAACTGTCATGAATCGGGGCGAAAATGTAATTATATTCTCTCCTTGATGAGCCAACCAACCAGTCAGCCAACAAGCTCATCATCTTCGTCTCTCACTCTGCGGCCTCTTCTCTATTCTCGACTCCTGTTTCCCAGTCGAGTCGGGACATTTCATCTCTTGGATAGCAGCACGCAATACGTGCATATAAATTGTATAATGCCGCGCTCGTTCGTTGCCAACTTTTGAGGACACGTAATCTAAAAGTAAATAAGTTTTGTCTCCTGTCTCGGCTGCATAAACTTTTCCTCATGAGTTTTGAGTCCACAAAACTTTGTATGCTGTTTTGTTGTCTCTTCGGACCGTAATGATGATGTTGTTATTGAATTTAACCATTTAGAATACTTAGCCTGATCGTTCAAGTGAAATGACTTGTAAGGACAACAGATAGTTGCGGCAATAAATTAAGTGCATTCGACTTTCAGCACTTCAGGCAAGTTGAATGGAATAAATGGAGAAATTAAATTTGCATTTAGTGCTATTATTTAAGTTATATTTTGTGTATCAGATGACATCTCTATAATTCATTCTACTTAACTTTCAAGTTCTTTCTGAAGAGGAACAAATAAAATAAGTAAAAAAGCTACAGCTGAGACTGCTCAACTTTGAGTTACCTGCTAACCATTTTAAATAAGAGCAAAAGAGTGCAGTACTATTGTTAAAATATACTAAATTGATAAACCTTAAAAATACAAAAATATACTAAACGCTTTAATTGGTATATTGATATACGATTGATATGCTACATTCAAAATATTCATCCATCTCAGCTATTTGGGTGGACTGAAGTGACAAAATTTTAAACAAACTTGATCTGCGTTTAAAGATAATAAGTGTTATCAAAAAATATATTCATATTCCTTATAGTCTCTGAGATCAAGTTGTTCATTCCCACAGACGGAAAGACAGACATAAAAGAGAAAGACAGACAATCAGTGAGACATGTCTTATCGTCTCGGCTGTTGACACTGATCAATAATATATATTTATGCGATAGGAGATGCTTCTGTCTGTTACATGCCAAAGTCTTAATATTCTTCTACCCTATGGTAAAATCTATCGATAAGAATATTAAATATTGAATGCAGCATTTGTTGCGTAAATAGCATTCCGGCAACTTCAAACAATAACTTCCGATATAAAATATTTAATCAGCATTTCCGTTTTTGCTTACAACTCATATCAAGAGAAAATGCGTTATACTCGTAATTTCAACAGCTCGCGCTCATTAATAATTACACATACACACACACACAGATTGCAGCGCAAGTTATCAGGTAATCTGATCAGGGAGTCATACGCTTTATGGAAAACAATCAGATTGACAGTTGACTCACACATACAAAGTGGCTAAATGGCAAAGCGCGGCAAATAGGGCAAACTGGGGCAATGTCAAGCCACAATTTTACAGCCCTCATTTTATGAAGGTCGTGGCCACACCCCGCCACACAACAAATTTGTAACGCTTCCAAAATTGGGTGTGCCTTATCGGGAAACGTGAGTCAAAAAGAAGCAGCCTCAGAAACGAGAACAAGCAAGCCAGAGAGGCGGCAACCCATTGGTGCTCTGCTAATTGTTGTTATTCAATTAAAAATGCGGCAAAGTGTTTAGCATAAATGCGTAACACAAATTGCGACGAAAGGCACAGAAAAGCGTGGCAACACACATTTCGAGCGGAATTGGCAATTGGAAATGCGAGACTGCGAAATGAAATCAGCACAGAGACCTTGGTCAGCACTTAGAACCAATTCTTTTCTGTGTCCACATTCTGAACTTTGCACCGAACATAAGTAGCATTCACCACAATGCAGCACAAAACGCTTTCTTCTGCTAATCATGTCGGATGACAAGCCAGCCGTTGTATGGCTGCAATCCCCAGTCCCCCAATCCCCAATCTCCCCTTTGCACCCCCTCGACATTTCGACACGTTTTCGACGCATTGCAAAATCTCGACTAATGTCAAACGCTTTGTTGTCATCGTCGTCGTCGTCGCGACAGTCACTAGAGAATGGTTCGCTTGACAGTTTTAATTTAGTAGCTGCATATTTCTCAATGCATTCAAGTGGTAATACTGCCTCGGCATTTTGGGCAGCTTTGAAAAGGATAAATGCAATGCCCACTTTGATGGATGGCTTGCAGCTTCCACGAAAATAAAACAGCTTACGATTTTTCATCATAGTCTGTGGACTTGATTCATGCGCCTTTATAGCGTCAATTTCTTAAGGGTATTCACCGCATTCAAATGCACTCAAAGCTTGTTGTTGTTGTTGATGGTTTTGCTTGTCGATTATAAGCTATGTAAGCAAATTCACATTCAAATTAATTTCTCCGGCCCCGGACTCGGATGCCAATAGTGTAAATAGAGCCAGTAACAATAGCGCTACTTGTGCTCGCAAGTGTTTTGCAAATATTTGCAAGCGAGCTCAACTCAAGGGTCTCAATTGACTTTGATAAGCTGCAGCCATTTGCAGAGATAACAACTGATTTCATTAAGCAAACTGTAAAATCCAGCATCTCTCACTCTTTGACTTGTCGAAGTCGACGCTGGAATGCACTATTGTTGAATTGGATTTGAGAGGAATTACTTGAAATTTTTGCAGTTACAAATGCATTTAAAGATACAGTTTAAACGTAAAGATAGTTTGTTATTTTGCATATAGAAAGCGATAATGATACTTATTTAAATTAATACTTTCAAAAGCTTTAATAAAATTTTAGAAATATAAATTTCAGTTACTTAAATGCCTTCTACTCATATTCCTTGCATAGCTACATTTTAGACATTATCATTAATCATTTATTGATCTGCTGCCATAAATGTCTTTCACCATCAACCGTTCAAATATTGCGCTATTGTAAAGTAAGCCAAAGTAAAGTCAATTTCCGCGATAGCCTTGTTTTCTATACCATTCTCTCTCTTCCTCTTTTTCCTTGTTTCTATCTTTTAATTTATCTCTTTCTGGCGAGTGAAGCACTCGATACTGCGAGGCGATGGGGAAGCGCATAAAAATGAATTCACACAAATTTCTTGTGTCAACTTTGAAGTTGTTGAGCGAATTAGCAATTTGCGCTGAGCTTCTCGTTGTGGCAAACTCAAAACCAAATTGCCGTTTCGTGTTGACTTTCGTTCTGTTTTTCTTTCACTTCTTCAAGGTTTCTGTTCGTTTTTTTTTTCTGTGTCGTACTTTTGGGGAAATGCTTTTTCTTGTCACTTGCGCTTTTGTTGCCAGTTTGTTGACCGTGGCGTAATGTAAATAAAAGTCTGCAACTGAAACCTTTGTAACTTTTCCCATCATTCTAAGGATTTCGTCCCACATTACTAAATTTCGAATTGCAAAATGCAGTTTGAAATGTGTTAAAGCTGCGCTTCAATCGTTTCTAGTGGAATTTTACGCATAATTTGTTTGCATTGCAATTATCGGTTCATCTGTTCGCATTTTCTGCTTTGTGACTTCTACGCCGCTTTCCCATGACCAAAATAATGGATGCATAATTTTTAGGAAAATTCTGTTTATGCATCATTTAATTATGATAATTGACGCTGACAGCGGTATTTACATGATGCCAAAGCCCAAACTCGTCGTGATGCACTCATTGCACTTTAATATGTGCTAGTCAAGGATTATTACGCATACGCAATGTATGCAGTGGATGGTAGAATTTGAAAATCTATTTGAATATTTGTGGAAAATAAGCTTAGTAATCAACAAACATATCATTATGCTAATCAGCGTCATTTAAATGTTTTGTATAGTAAATATGTTTAGAGATTAGCGTAGCCAGTGTAAATAAGCTGAAGATTAAAAAGTGAGTGTTCATCTATTGAAATTTAAGCTCAACACTATCGAATATCTGCCGAGCAGACTACATCAACTTTATTAAAACCTTCTTAATATTGAGCTGCATTTGCATTTACAAGGTTTTTCCCCCACTTTGTTGGCATTTCCGAGATACAGAGACACATTATTGTTTCTGCCGCTGAGCACTTTTCACTTTACTCTCATCTTTTGCAAACAAAATACATGTTATTGCATCTCATAGCATCTCTTGCTAACCGCAGCAGCTGCTTCCTATCATTTGCATGCTGTTTTATTTCACAATTTATATGCTTACGAAATGGATATCCAATACATTTGCCATCTCACTCACATGCTTCTCCTCTTATGCACTTACTTACATGGACAAACACGTGTCCGGTTCCGGTTGCTAAAGTGCAGAGTAGAGTAGAGTAGAACGGCAGGAGCAAACATACATACATATGTTTCCTCATATCCTGGCGTCTTTCTTTTAGCTCCTGAGTCTATTAGATGTGTGTATTCCAAGCGAAATGCTGCAATAAAACTAAATCGAATTCAAACAGAAACTTCATTTACAGTTCATCAAGTCGACTCAACGCTGACTCTTTCCCCTCTCTTTGCTCTTTCGCAACTCAGCTCTTTTCAGCCCTTCAGCAAACAAGATTCAGCTACCACCACTTGATATGAGCTTCTTGCTCTTAGGCAAGTCTGCCAAGTTTTTGGTTGTTGCTCTTGATGTTGTTGTTAGCTAACAAAAAACTTGGAGCTTGGCTTTTATGCTAAATTAAATGGGGCTAGGAAAAGCAGCATACGTTATGCATATGTGCTGATTTTCCTTGGCAACATACTGACTTTCAAGACTTTCTCAGGGAAATGTTTTTGCTTCTTAGTAGCGTATCTTCTAGTCGTTCATATTCCCTAACACATTTGATTTGAGCACGTGTTCAATTGGCCTCAAAATGAGTCAAAAAAAAAAAAGCCGAGAAACTTCTGACGTTTATATGCTAAATTGGTTTTTGCCAATTTATGTGTGGACTTTTGCATCGCAAATTGCAAACTTTTTTGGCAACTGGAGGCTTAAGGTGCTCTCGTTGCTGTTGCTGTTGCTGCTGCTGTGGTCCTAATATAATTATCTCAACTAGTGCAAAATTGCACGAAATTAACACAACTTCCATTGCTCTATTTACCATTAAATGCTTTGCGGTTCGCACGCAATTGACACAATTTTCACACAATTGCCGCAAATGCCAAAAACCAAACACAAAAATGTATTTTCTAATTGTGTGTGTGTGTGTGTGTGGAAAATGTGGACACTGTTGATTGTGCGGTTGTAGCATTGAATTCATTAAATGTCTAATTATATGTGATAAACGCCACGTGCCAACAAATTTTGCTGAACGCTTTATTTTCCTCTCTTATTTTTTATTTTCCCTTTTTTTTTTGTTTTTTGCTGCCCATTTTGCATTGGAAAATTGGCAAAGCGTGCAGAGCCTTGTCAGCTCGATTTCGGGGCCAAAGTGCACAATAAACAGTTTATGCGATTTACGTATCGTTGCATATATTTTTTTCCTCTTTCATCGCACACACACTCACTTACACTTTTATTTTCTCGAAAGGTCAGAATCGTTGACTTATTTGCGCCCGAACGCGCTGCTTAAATCCCTTGAAAAGAAACTGAATGGCCAAGGCATTGAACCGTTCAAATATCCTTGAAGCTATTTCTTGAAAAATATATTAAAGTCAACTGGGCTACTGTTGCACATAAGTATTTGGCTTTTACATTGCGCAAAGTAAATTTATTTTTCAAATTGGTTTGAAGATTGCAAAATCTAGCTAATAGTTTAAAGTCTGCTGAGGCTTCCAATCGAATAAATTAGATGGATAAAAAGTAAAATTACTTGCAAAAGTATGCAAAGTTTTAAAACCCATTTTAAAACTGAATGCAATTGTTTTCCATCAAATGAATGGAAATAATACTTTTGCTCTGCAATCAAATGCAAATATGCATATTGTGGCTGTGCAGCTCTTTAATGACCTCACAATTTAATAAATGGATTTATTAAAACGAAAATGTTTTCACATTTCTAGGCAATTAGTTGGCAGGTGGAGGACACAGCAGAGGTTGAGGATTTCGGGGTCATTCCTCCAAGTTTTGGTTGTTGTAATTTGCGTGCTAATTTCCTGCAGCACAAAACTGGTGGCAAATTGTGCAAACACTTCAAGCCATTCCCCGTCAACATGCAGCCAGCAGAGTGCAGAGCGAAAGTCAGACAGACTGATAGTGATTTGCATATCTTTTGATGCCGTGCCAAAGGCAAGCTTAAAGGCAGCTCCTCGGCAGCAGCCACTTTGAGGTCTCTGACAAGACTCTATGCCACATCTGCTGCAGCACAAGTCAGCCATCCATGTGGCTGTCTGTCTGTCTGTCTGACTGTCTTGGCTGGGAAACGTTTCAGCATCTAACACTTTGCAGCTTCAGCTCAGTTTGTTTGTGTGGTTGCAGCTGCAAGCTGCAAGCGGCAAGTTGCTGCTGCCAAAGCCAAAAAGCCAAAAGTCGTCTTCGTTGCCCGCGCCAAAAACTGAGCGCGTATCAAATTGACAGGCAACATATTTGCACAAATCCTTTAATATTTATCACTTAATTGGCATGCCGTTCTCTCTCGACATTAAACTCAAGTCGAGTTTCGCAGTGCATTCATTAAATGAGCCGTCGAATTGAAGCACAAATCTCAATTCAGGCCAAAAACGAAATCTCAACGTTCATTGCTGATTGTAGAATGGAAAAAGTTGGCAAAAAGACCAACAAAATTTGATTGTGTTTATGTGAAAGTCCAACCGAGCAGCACAAACCAGAATAACCATAGACGGCCCAAGACAACAAGGATATGCCAATAAAAGTATTATCAACACGACTACAGAATACCCTTTATCTACTGTCAATATCAAAAGTCGACTTTGTGAGAATGCCTTAAAGTATGCAGTGTATGTTTGGCAGTTGGAACAATGCAAAGGTAAAAGAAATAACTGCTGAGCGTACGCAATGTGAGCTACTTTGACTTTGATGTTGGAGACTGGAGACAAACGAACTGGCACAATGTATGGCAGAAAACCCCAAGAGCTGTAGATCCAATTGGTCTGAATGTTTGTTTGAGGCTGATATTTGCTGCTTAGACGACCAAAAAACGACCAAAAAGACCAAAAATTGTGAAATTGTATGTAGGCATCAAAAGTTTGCCAACAATGTGAAATTACACTGCGAGGATATGAGGCCAAGAGAAGCCGAAAATAGTCAGCGTGATAAGAGATTACAACAATTCATTTACAATTGATATTATGTATTAAAAGTCAATACTGAAAAGTCTAATGGCACAAAACTATTTCTCAGCTATGAAAAGAAACTATTTCCCCTAGTTTCTTTTGTAGTTAGTCTAGTGAAACTTTGAATAAGTATTTAGCTGACATATCTTTTAATTTTATAGGTATACACCAACAAGTTAGCTAACTGTCTTATTAAAGACTTAAAAAGTTCACGTCACAAAAAACTCATTGCAGCTAAGAATGTGAGAATCCCAAAAGATGAAGATGAAGATCAAACTAAATTAAAGTAAGCTTTCCTCACTTTATTTTCGCAGTGCAAGTCCACATTTGGATTTGGCCACATTTACCTTGCTGCCCACAAAGCGCAAAAGTGGCAGATGAGAAGACAACTGCATATGAAATGCCCACTGATTATAGTACTACAGTAGCTTGTCCAATCCTCAACTGCTGCTGCTGCTGCTGCTGCACACTCTGTCTACTATTATGACTCTTGAGTGATGGCATTTGTACAGACAGACAGAGTTGTGCTCGGTGTGCAGCTGCCAATTAGATACAGCACGGCATGGTTTGAGGGGAAGAGAAGAAGAGAACGAAGAGAGTGAAACTAAATTTCCATTGACGGCAGCATGTCAGGACTGCACGTTGTTGTCATGGCAGCCATGGCACAGATGATGTTTCACGTGTCCTTGTTCTGACTTGGCTGCCACATTTGCTTCTACTACTGCTGCTGCTTGCAATGCGTTATAAGCGGGTTACGGTATTTTCATCATTTTTCCAGGCCATTCAGAAGCACACACAAAAATAAGAGTCAAAAGACTCAAAGCAAAGGCAAAAAGAACAGCAGAGGAGACAAGAACAAGAAGAACATAGAGCGCACAGCTGCCACTTGAAGATTTATGATTGCACACTCACTGCCAGAATGTCAATGGCAGAAAGACGTACATCGAACTGATAAGATGACATTGTCTCTTTGGCAGCCACTTGACAGCGTTTCAGCTCAGCATCGCAATTAAATAAGTCTTCTCTAATCTGCATACCATACTTTCAATTTAATACTTTTCTTCATGCTGTCATTGTTGATTTATCGCTACGTCCAGCTTAGTCTCAAGGTACCAAAAACTATGCTTCATATGCATATACCAACAAAAGTCAACGATGGCTCAAAGATGTGTGTGTGTGTTTTTCAGCCCTTTTTGACATTCAATTAATATGCAAATTAAGCTCGACATCTCAACAACTGGCAACTGGCTGGGAAAAGCATTTCACATGCGATAAGCCGAAATTTAACCCTCTTACCCTCTTTGGCATCGCGAAGAATAAACAGCAGCAGCATTCGAGTGCAGTATGGGAATTGGCCAGAATGGGATTGTACTACTTCTATATAGCAACCGAGAAGAAAGCGGAGAATAGAAATTAGAAAACCAGCTTAGTAATTCAGGCAACGTTTGCAGATTTCGTGCATAGTTTCAATTGCTTGCCACAGGCAACATTCGGGGGCATCATAGTTCGTAGTTCCTGCTTTGGTTTCTGCTCCTGTTCATGGTCTCGATGTGGTCTGGATTTCTAAGATGGGATGGGGACAAAATGCCCGTTGGAATTTACGATACCCTCGAGATTAGTTTGCGCTGTTGTTTGCCTTAATTGCAAGTAAGGGGCGTGGCTGTGGCCGTGTCGCCAAGTCAGCGGATTGCGGATTGTGTTCGGCAACACACAAAACAACAAACAAAGCAAACAAAAGAGCGTGGCGCACAAGCAAAAACTGATACAGCAGCCACAGCAGACACACAGCAAAGTTGCCAACATTTTACATTCCACATACGACGCGAGTGCCGGCAGTACATCGTATTGGCAATTGGTGCCGCTTGGCTGTACAGTAAATACTCGCCATGCAGCGCCACGCTGCTGCCACACACAAATAAATACACTTATCGAGTCACAAGACACATTCGCAAATATCTCACATGCATAAATTGTGCTCAAGAGCTGAGAAATGGCCTAGAGAGGCGCACAAAGTAAAACGAAAGAACGAGAGAAAGAGAGTGACAGGGAATTTCTTCTTTTTTTGGTGTATTTGTTGCCATTTTATATCTTATTTATTTCAATTTTTTGCCCATTCGTTTGCGACGTGTGTGTCGATGTGGCACATTTTATTGCAATGCTCTCTTATCCTCTGGGATGCAATTTTAAAATATTGCACACACTTCAAGTATCGTCCTTCCCGGCCGAGTCAAGCAGAACTCCATTTATATTTCATGCATTATGTTTTCCCTTTGCTCTCCTATCTCCCAATCTGCTTTTCTGTTTTTTCTGTTTGTCACCATCGACATCGCCATTGGCTTGAGTGATTGTAATAAATTATTGCCAAGTTTATCAGGACCAACACATAGGCTATTGGCTTTTAGTCTACCAAAAATGTCAATTGATTCGTTTGTCCCAAGCTCAAAACTATCAATTTTTCCACGGTAAATCTTCTGCATCAGTTTTCAAGCCAATCGGCAAATCTATTCCTTGCTTTTCACTAACTCTATCTCAATGAATATACTCTTGCATTGGTGTGTTTTTCCCATTATTAACCCGCAGCAGCAATTTGCCACTCTAAGCACTGCTTTAAACAACTATACTTTGTTCAGAGTACGTGCGTGAAACGTTATGTGAAAACTTTTTTAATGCCGCTTAATATAAATGCTGTTACAACTACTTTTCGTAGGGATTTTCGAAATTTGCTTACATTATTTGCAGCATTATTATTACTACGAACGATTTTGTAAAACAATGAAAACTGTATTAAATAAAATTAAAATTAGTATTTTGAGAGCCTTTAATATCTGTGGAAAATTAAAATGAAATTTAACTTTAATACATTTAATACATTATTAAATCTGTCTTTTTATATCGCCTACCTATCGATTACTTTAAATAGTAATTTCATGACAACTTCTTTTACATAGTTGGGAAATAGTAAAATATAGTCAAGTAGGCTGTAAACTTTCAAAATTATTTCTTTAAAAGATTTTCTAGTATCTACAAGCATTTTACGTTTAGTTTCCAAGCGAACAACAAAGGAAAATTAAGCTAGTCAACAGAAATGTATCGTGCTACATTTAATAAAATAAATACTCGCCAAGTAAGATTAAAATTATTTATATATTTTTGAATACAAATTGATATTAACCAATTTTGTACGAAAGGTGGAAGGTATTTATCAGCGACGCCCGGTTAACCGAGTCGATGGAGATGATAAATATTATAGGAATATGGTGATGACCGAATGCAGAAACTTTCTACTGCAGTTGGGACTGACTGAATACGTTGCCAATCAACTGGCAATAGAATTGATGCAGCGACCCGATTTTGATCTGTTGCAGATGGAACAGCATTGGAATCGTACCAAGCAGATGATGGGACCACGACGTCGAAGCGAAGCGGATACCATTGTATTGCGTGAGATACGACAGTTTCTGCATGATCGTCAGAATAACACACGAAAGAGGACTAGAACACCATCTCCTCGGCATGAGTTTAGAACTTCAACGCCCACTTACGCTAACAGGGATATGAATTGCGGCGATTTTGATCGAAGCAATATACAAGGGCAATCTTCTAGGGCGCCACCGCCAGGTAACTTTTGCGATCAACCGCAATATCGCGAGGAGGACGCTTACAATATACACGAAGATGCTCGTGACTCACCCGATGAGCATCATCGTCATCAATACGACGATAGCGGATATGGTAGAATCAATGATAATTGCGATCGCTATCCGCAGAACGAACAGTTCAACCACAACTGCGATCCTTCTTATCCGCAGCAGGAACAGTTACAGCGTCCAACTATGTCCAACTATCGTGAAGATGCTCCTCGTGAGCTATTTCAACACTTTCCCCTTCGAGAAAATAATCGTGACAACAACTACGATCAAAGGGGAATCCCAAGAGAACAAAACTACTATCGGGAAAATAGTAATTATAATGAATACCAGAGAAAGCGTTCAAGAGATCAACAAAACAATAACAGAAATAACTGCAATACATTTCCCAGAGAACGTCTGGAAGATCAGCAGAGCTATCGTGAAGATAGTGGTAATGGAACTGATAACGAGCAACAAATAAGTCATTACAATGACGGCGAAAATAGAAATCACAACCACAATCACCAGCCATACTCACATGAGCAACGGCAACAACAGTTGCCACAAAATGACAATTATCGATATGAGAGAAGCAACCAAGGAAGAGAGCCCCAAGAGCCCAAGAGACGACGTTTATTAGAGCTACCAAAGCAATTGGACTTTCGCATCAACGAGTTCGTAATGCCCTACATCAAAAACAGAGAAGATCCTTTGCCGCAACCGGAGTGTAATTCCTATGCTATCGGTTTTTATCAACGTCTACGTCTTTTGGCAGCCGGGGGCATGAGAGAAACGATACACACAGATGATGAATCTTTTGAAGACTTTGTTACGCCTTTTAATCCTCATCGCCAAGCACAGAAGAAATTTCGACGAACTATACGTACCGTTTGGGCGAAAGTTTATGCCAACAAAGGGTATTCGAAGTGGGATCTCTGGTGGAAGGGTTACAAGTGGTGTGGAAATGCCATTAACAAGGAGCTTTTTCGCAATGCAAACAATGATTTTAATGAAATGTCATTCATAGTCAGAAAGCTGGATTATGGAAAACGCAACGTTGAAAAGCTTTTTGGCATGATAAATTTAGCATTCAGTGATAGTAACGATTTTCTTGCTTCACTTTCGGCCATATTTGAAGTAATGAATCTTCGATTCCTAACAAAATTGACGACTTCAGAAATGGGAAAACTGCAGGATCTTATACGCTATGTGCCCAATGGATTGTGGGTTTACAAGATGAAGGCCTTTGTTTATTTGTGGGCTCGCTACAGTTCAATACAACGTGCCGTTGACCAGACAATACCAACCGTAAATAATGAGGTGTTGGCAACAAAAAGACAATGGAATCGTCCGCTATTCCATTATATGGCCCAAGAGGCTTTCGCTGAACTCGAAAGGATCAGTGCAATTGAGTGGCCAGAACATAGAAAATTCTTTCGAAGTGCTAATTGAATTGTATATTCTCCTAATTAATAAAATTTGTTTTTAAATTTAATTGGTTGAGTAAAGTAAATGTCGCAGTATATGTTACATTACTCTAGCAAATAACAAAGGGACTTGAACATTCTCATAGCTGTTAGCTATGAACCGCCAACAAGGTCTCATAGCTCTCAGCTGTGCTTAAGGGGGAAAACACTCTCGGCGATCTACTAATATGTTTTTTTCTGACTTCGTTGTTGGGCATAAATAGAAAGTAAGTAGTACTACAAAGCTGTTTCACAGCATGCCTTCACTTCTGTTTGTGCGGCAAACAAAAATTCAAACGCATTTATATTATGTATATTTTGTAGTGTGTTTTTTGTGTGTCGCTTGCATAAAGTTGTTTAATTTGTTATCGCAAAGTGCACCTGAGCCTGGGAGCTCACGATTGTGGTAGGAAGCTGTGAGAGAAGCTACGAACGTAGAGAAGCCAAACTTGTGGAGCCCAAAGGCAAATGAATAAACCAAAAGGAAACAACACAAAGAAAGAAAAAAAAATATAAGAAAAGTGGCGACAAAAAAAATTGCAAAACGTTGTTGCATATTAATCCGACAGAGTATTTCACTCAGCGGGTGCCTCAACCGCAGTCATGCATACAGACAGACAGACAGACAGATGGTGAGCCGGAGGAGGGGAAGCGAGGTGGGAAGACAGGCAGACGAGCAAGTCCTGGCCAGGACATTGAGCGCGTAGCGACCACGAAAGACATTTATTGTATCCTTAGCGCGCTTGACAGACGCGTGCTGAGACGATGATGAATTTGCCAACGTTGTCGTTGTGTAAAAAACTTGGCCCGAGTTTTCGACACTGTCGACGATGAAGTGAGAGAAGAGAAGAGAAGCTGTGCAAACTGCTGGGAATTGGGCAAGCAGCCAGGCAGACAGCAAGTGACGAAAAAAATGCAAATAAAATGCCAGCTTATTGAGTGAAGTGGTGGGACAGAGTTGAAGTTGAGAGGGCGGACACGGGTAGCTGCTCTTTAGTTGATTGAAAAAGGTGATGCCAAGGTTCTTTATACCCTGTATACCCCTGACACAGGGTATGCCTCATCCACAATTTAAACAAATGCTCGCTAATCAAACTGAGTATCCGGCAGTCGCGTCATATTTTACGACAATCCTTTCGAGGTTTTCGCTTTTACGTTTTACTGCATGTTATGCTATCAACATTTTGTGTTGCTCTGTTGAGTTGAATTTAAAAGCAACTTGCATTTGGCGAGTGCTTCGCTATAAGTGGACACTATTTATTTATATTTGCGATATTTATTTGTCAATCAATCGGAAATGCAGCCAGAGAAATGAAAATGGATTGCTATTCAGGTGAAGAGGACATAATAATTGCTTAGCATCTAAAATATATGAAATTCATGTCGGAATTGAATTGAAATTGAATGGAAGCCAAATCAAGTGGGGATGGAATGGCGACAAAAACAGCCGAAAGGTGTCACACACACACATACACAGAGTGTATGTGTTTGCTTGTGTGTGTGGAGGACATTTATCAGGCCTTGCGGGGTGTTTGCATAAAGCCAACGATATAATATTTAATTTAAAATTGTATCCTCGGGCATTTGGCTTATGACTTTGAAACTGAAGCGACTCAAGCGAGCGGCAAATGAAAAATCTCTGCACCGATGTGGAGTGTAAGTATCGTGTATCAGTATCTTGAAATTCCAATTGCAGAGAGATGATACCAAAAGGCAGAGAGAGAGACCAAGAGATTTGTGAACGGATTTGTGCGTCATTCGTGAGTCGGCTATATGTTATTATCCTGGCTAGGCAAAGGAAGACACTTGCTGTTGGTGTTGGTGTTGGCATTGCGTGTGTATTAGGGGCATGTTCAAAATTTAATTAAAATTCAATTAAAAGCTGAGCACGCACGTGTGCCGCCCAGGCATTCGCTCAATCATAATCATAATTTTAATTTATACTAAATTAAATTACGAGTATTCCCCCAGCCCAGGTTAAAACCCCTTACCCTTAAGATGATACTCCTGCTGCTCTGCTCCTAATTAGCAATGTGTGTGTGTGTTAGAGAGAATATTTTGCAATTAATTGCAAAGTGTAAACCAGTTTTGCATTAACATTTAATGGGTACACAACACTCATTTGCATTTCGTTTGAAATTGCAATTCTGGGTGCAATTGATTTCCCAGATGCCATAAATATGCACACTATGTGTATATCCGGGTCCTTTGAGTATCTTTCTGCGGTGGTATCCTGGCAATCGAAAGCTCATTTCATTAACACCTTGCGACGAATTGAACATTCATAAAATATTTGCAGTTGTGCGCAACAATTGCTCGTGATTAAATTCATTATTGATTAATGCACACATTAAATAATAAAACGAACAGGAAACGCGCTGCAGCTATTAAATACCCTATTTCATGTCATATTAATAATGACATTTAATTACTTGTATTTACACAACCCTTTTTTTTATTGATTTCCTGACAAAACGAACAATGAAATAAGCGTAAAAAATCAATTTAACTGCAATTAATCAAAAGTCAAAAATGCAAAATACAAAAAGAATACATCGATAATTCATTTAATACGTTGTCAAATTAAAAGACTTTAACGTATGTAAATTAGCCGAATCAACGATATAGTAAATCATTTTATAGGTAAGTAAAAGTTCAGAACTAAAACTAAAGATTAGCGAGAAAATAAAAAACATATAAATACTTGAATGACTATGGGCTACAGTTTAATTTAGACAAACAATAAATTTAAAATTAGATACAGCAAGAAAACAAAAATGCAATTTTAATAATAATGGGAACAAAAAAATCTGTAAATGTGCAAACAATTTGTTGCTGCGACACACACAAATAAATGCAAATGTTTGCACATTGCCATAAATTGCCAACATCAGGAGAAACAACATGGATATTTGTAAATATTTTCGGTTGCAAGCAGATACAAATCCTGTTGCACATCCGTTGCATAAAGCATGCCCGACTTGTGCAACATTTTGCTGACACTTTTGCTTTTACAACATTTATCACATCAGTATCTATACATGTATATGAATTTGTTCAACAAAAATATACAAATGATAATAACTCATAACATTTTCCGCAACAATTCTCTGGTATTGGATAACAAATTACATTTGAGGTTTTCAGTCTGGACATTGATTTAATTATACGTAATATGAATTTTCCATTCCCTCACTTTAATTATAACATGAATTTCCTTTCCTTTCACTTAACTGGCAATTTGCACATTTTCGCCTGAAAATCTTCACCTTCAAGCTGACATCCTGACTTCCTGACTGCAACACCATGTGTTGAATATCAGAATGCCTGTGGCACTTGCCACGTCACTGTCTCCATCTCTGTCTTCGTCAGAATGTCCAGCTCGCAAGTGGCTTTTGTCTGTGTATCTGTCTGACTGCTGGGTAATTTCATTATGAGTTTTATGACTTTTAATTAATTTTGAAAAGTGCACAATTTTACACCCCTGACTACAAAAGCGCCGACATCAAGTTGGAGGGAGTTGCTGGCCGACTCTGACCGGAAGAGTGCCATAATTTCCGCATAAAACTTGATGCCAAAAGGCAGTTCATCTGCAATTCGAATGCCAAAAAGGACTGAGAACCGGAGACTCCGGAGTCCGGACTGGACTTTCGTTAGTCGACTTCTGGACTCGAGGACAACTCGTTTGCCAGCTGTGTAACAAGAGTCAACAACATTCAATTAATTTTCCGTAGTTTTTGGTCACACACACAGAGACACAAAAGGGAAACTTTTCACAGGACTTTTCCAGCTTACTGCTGCAGCCAAGCATCCAAATGTTCATCCGGCTTTTGATATAAACTTTATGCTTATTTACCGACAACAATGCATGAAACTTGCATTGAAATGTGCACAATAGACATAGTAAACAAAATAGCATATATGTACATAGCTATCGAATAAATGAAGCATATATTAAGTTATGTCATGGAATTCTATTCTTTTGTTCAAGAAAAAACTGCAAATTATTAATACATTTGCTAACTCAATAACATATAAATAAAAACGCAAATGCTTTGAGTTTTACGTTTTCAATTGTCAAAACTTGGGGGCATTGAAATTCATCAGTCACCAGACAAATAATCACTTATTTATTATAAAAATCCTGTGACGCTTTCTACACAAAACATTCACAATGTCTGCCGAAGTTGAGGAGATGCTGAAGCGCTTTAGCACTATGAAGAACATTGTTGGCATCGTTGTTGTGGATTACGATGGCATTGCCATAAAATCAACCTTGGACAACACAATGTCTGTGCATTATGCGGCCCACATGCAATTGCTAACGGAGAAGGCGCGTCAAGTGATCCTCGATCTGGATGCCACCAACGAATTCACATCGATGCGAATGCGTACCACATATTTTGAGATCATGCTCGTGCCACATGAGCACTTCTTTATAGTTGTACTTCAAAATCCCTGCGATTAACTCTTAGATTTATTGGATGTAATTAATTTTGTTCAACAAAAGTGCCAAACAATAAATGGTGTAATATGTAATGAATAATCAATAATGCAACTAAATTGCCTTATGCAATAACGGAATGTAGCAGAAAATCCATCATCTATATTGAAGAATCCTCTTTAGACTTCATTTAAAACTTCATGTTAGCCTTAGAGAACAAATTTATTTCCAGAAACAAAAAATATATGCATTACTTTGTTGCATCTAAAACCCCATTTTAGGGGGTTTACGCCTTTAAGTCGTTAAGCCGCCACACCAATATAATTAGCTGAGTGCAACATAGTTGTAATCAAATCAATAAATTATTATTTTTTAATGAAAACTCGCATATTTTTGAGCTGATAAACTTTTCTATAAAAACTCAAACGCTTCGAGTTTTTGGTATTCATATGAGTAGAAATGTTCTCTACATTGTTAGTACTGCTCTCAGTGGCAACTTTAAATTGCGCATTGCACTTGCCCGTTGGCCCTGAATTTCCATTGACAAAAGGACCAATAAACAATCGCGTCGTTGGAGGAGTAGACACACCGATAATGACAATACCCTGGCAAGTGTCGCTGCAATTAGATGGACTGCATGATTGTGGTGGTGTCATTTACAACAAAGACATCATTATAACAGCCGCCCACTGTGTTCACAGAGTAAATTCTCAACGTTTTGATGTGCGCGTTGGCAGTAGTACCCCAGAAATTGGCGGATCGGTGATTAAAGTTGCCAAGATAACCGTGCATGACCGTTTTATAAACATAAACAACATAAAAGCTGAATATGACATCGCGCTGCTTTTGTTAAGTTCGCCCCTTGAAATGGGTGCGACTATCAAAGCCATTCCACTGGCCGAATCAGTTCCTAATGACGGAGCTGCAGTGCTTGTCTCTGGCTGGGGACGGACAGAGACCGCAAGCCTTGCAAAATATCTAAAAAGTGTCTATGTGAATATTCTAAATCGCGAAGAAGAAGCAACAATCTGTGCTGGTTCCCCTTGGAAAGGTTCGTGCAATGGGGATTCTGGTGGACCATTGACTTACAATGATAAACTTGTGGGCATTGTTTCTTTTGGTCTCCATGATTGTGTTAGACCCGGATACCCCGTTATCTATACAGATGTAGTGGAGCTTCGCGAATGGATCGAACAGGAAGCAAAAAAACTAAGCTCAACCTGAGACATTTACAAATTAAATTACAAAAATAAACGTAAAGATGAACATTAAATTTACTGCATATTTTTATATATTTATTTCCTGTAATCGTAAGAGAATGAAGTTGTATCATTGCGGAAATAAGTAAGAAAACTCAAGTCGAGCACCAAAATACCGGCGTATAAATGTTTAAATACAAAAAAAAATAAGATACAGTGAGTGAGCTCGACCGTGAGATACTCGCTGATCAAGAAAGAAGCTCAACCTGAGACAGTTGCGAATTAAATTGCAAAAATTAAAGTACATCGAGGATTAAAATAACTACATATTGTTTTGTGAACTGTATTTTATCATTGCGTAGATAATAAATAAGAAAAAATTCAACACAATAAATTATGTGAAGCATAAAGTTGTCCTGCAAACATACTTTAACGATTTATTAATTTAAATTAATTGTTCTCAACTATCAAACTTACAACGAAATTAAAAAAAATTGCGAAATTTCCCATCTTAAGTAAAGTAATAAATCATGCAAACAAATATTGAGATGAAGGGAACGTTTTAATGATAAAATACTGCTGCAATTTTCAATTAGTCGCTTTAATAAAAAGTTCATTTTATTGGCTATACGTCAATTGAGTAACCACATTAAATGAATAATATGTATGAATAGTGTATGTGTGTGCTACACTCACAACATTATTCGCATTCCATTATTACAAATTATTTGCAGTGGGAATCATATTGAATTGAATTAAAATGCAAATATCTTTTGCATTGAGAGAGATTGCTGCTCCTGCTGTTTCCACTTTCATCTTCACTCTGACTGTCGAAATTCATTTACAATAAATGAAGACTGACTTTTGCATTTGCCGAATCAAATAATCTTTTTTCCCCAAGAAGAACGGAGCTTGTGAGTTCCCGTTCGTAAGTGCAAGTTTTAATTCTTTTAATTAAATATTCTTTATTAAGAATGGTTATATAAATAAATCCAACACTTGCAGCATATAAATTAATCAACAACGTAACTGCTCAGCACTTAGATAAATAACAAACTATATTTTATTCAACATTAATCAAGAAACTTCTCTGACAATTCTCACTTGAATTCCAATGACGACTATTCGTGCGAAATAAAACTGTTGAGTTGTACTAACTTTGTTAAGTGCGAATTGCATGAACTGTGTAAGGAATCAATGGAGCGCAGCAGTAGAAATTGATGCAAATGGTGTTAAAATGTGACACAGATCCAGGCATTCATTTAGCCGAGAAAAGCAAGAAGTTTAAACCACGAAGGTGAAAATATGAAAAAAAAAAAATATTAAATACTAAATACGGAATACTAAAAACTAAATTCTAGATACTAAATACTAGATTCTAGAGACTCAATACTCAATACTAGATACTAAATGTTATTTTTTATATACTCAATACTAAATACAGAATACTAAATACTACATACTATAACTATATACTAAATACTAAATTGCAAATACTAAATACTCAATACTTAATACTAGATGCTAAGCGTTATATACTATATAATCAATACTAAGTACTGAATACTAAGTGCTGAATACTAAATACTACATTCTATATATTATATACTAAATACTAAATGGCAAATACTAAATACTAAATAATAGATACTAAATGTTATATACTATATAATCAATACTAAATACTGAATACTACATACTATTATATATTATATACTAAATACTACATACTATATATTATATACTAAATACTATAACTATATACTAAATACTAAGTGGCAAATACTAAATACTAGATACTAGATTCTAAATACTAAATACTAAATACCAGATACTAAATGCTAAACACCCACACTGTGATAAAGATAGCGAATGCTAATATTTATTTACATCCCCAGCAAGCGCTGCGTCAAGTTTCTGGGACAATTGTTTACATTTATGTATTGTCATTCCGTTCTTTAAACTGTGAACATGTCAAAATGAATACTAAATTTGTTTTTCCAAATCACATAAGACCAACAATTATTGGATTCGATTTTTGACTGTGCAGTTTGCCAGTAACTGTGCGGAAAATGCGTATCCGATGAGCTCACACTTTCACCCACAACTGCACACATGAACACACAAACAGACACACTCACACAATCACACGCTGTCGTCAATCAATCAATCAATCCATCCATCATCATTGAATCGGCAACAACAACAACAGGACCAACCAACAAGACCAGCATCAAAATGGCCAGCAAACTTTCAGCAGACCGGATGCGTCGCGAATTCTTGCAACACTCGCAACGAGGAGATGCTAAAATTGCGCATTCGCAGCTGGGCGATTGTCTGCGTGTCTTGGGCCTCAATCCCAGCGAGGCAAGCATACGTCAGCACATCCGACAGTTGCATGAACAGCACGTCGAGCGCATATCCTTTGACGAGTTCATGTCCATCTACAATAGCATTCAGTCGGAAGACTCCGCTTCTCCAGAGGCCGAACATTTTATTGCCGGTCTACGGCTTTTAGATGAGCAGCATACGGGTTACATAGCAGCGAGCCGGCTAAGATTCATTCTGGCCAACTATGGCGAATGTCTGACTGAAGCGGAATTGGACGAGTTGTTGGAGCATCATGTCAACGATCAGGGTTTGGTCGATTATGCAGAACTAGTGCATGACCTACTGGATGAAAGCTAGCTGGAATCACACACAACACAAACACACCCCAATGCTTAACACGAACATTTTGGAAAGCAACAAAAATATAATTGTCTAATGAATAACTAAAATGTAATCTTATCAATCTTGAAAGCGGTTTTTCATTGGAATGTGCATAAACTTCATATCGTTTGCATTGACTTCCGGAGCACCAAACTCCACAACTTTAATTATTATTCCTTCTCATATCCATGCACATTTTGAAATCCAACTTGATTGATTATTTAGCAAACTGATAACATTCGCGCGAGTTGTATTTCAATTTTGTATGTGACTTTTCATTTGCAGCCAACAACACATGTCGGTTTCCAATGTGGTGCTGAGGAAGCCGTTGCATGCAACGCAAATTTGTTTTGTCCGCCGTTGCTATTTCAATTGTCGAAAGCCGATGCGACGACCAATATCCATAATAATACGTTATGTCTGTGCTATATATACACATAGCATTTGGCAGTATCAAATAGCGAGTCTGCTGTGCATTACGACAAATTCCAAAAAGTTGTCAATATTCGAGTGTGTGTTCAACAGCAACAACCTTTGCTTACTGCCTGGCATATGATTTGAATTGAGTAATCCTATTTCTAATGCATCAATGGTGATGTCACACAATCCAATGACACACATGACGCACACGCAAAATGTTGCAGCTGCATAAACATATTCAATTGGTAGTTATTGTCCTCCGAGTAGCACATGGAAATGTTGTCAAAACCATTTCAAATGCTGTCATAGTACTTTTCAAAGTTTTGCCAAGTGTCAGAAACTTTTACAATTTTACATTATACATTTTCCATAAAACTTAGAATCATCGATGGATTTGAATAAATTGAATGCTGGCCTCATCAGTGTTAGCCCACAAAAGATGATATTCTATGCGCCCTACGATCGCACTCAGAAACGCATCATCACTATCTTAAATCCCACGGCAAAGCGGCTGCTCTTTAAGATTCGCTCAAATGCAGCTCTCAACTATGTAGTTCTTCCAAATTGTGGCTTCATTGAGCCCTATGATGTTAGCGAAGTGTGTGTCTCTTTGAATTACTTTGATTTCCATAACGATCGAGGCTACGACCATCACTTTACAGTTCTATATATACGATCGCCATGCAGTGACAAAGCTATACCAGCTGAAAGAATTTTGTGTACGTTCAAGCAAGTGTGCGATCAATCAAAGATCAATCATGTGCGTGTGCCTGTTGAGTTGCAGCCGAATCCCATTTGTATACCGCAGGCAGAGTGGGATATGCTTCTGCCTCCAGGCACTCGCAATATGTTGCTGACAAAGTTGCCAGTGTTTGGTGAGGAGCATCTCAAACATTTGTCTACGCCAATAAACTGCAAAAAGCGCTGCAATTGGTTGCGAATTCTAACAACTTTGGGAGTGATTGTGTTTTCCTTGGTGGGAGGTAAGCTTAGAAACTAACAGCTTCATGAGTTTTTAGGCTAGCTATTTGCCTAAAGTGCTCTAAGATTTGAAAACACTTTGAAAAGCTAAAGAATCTTACAAAGCTCATTGTATGATCTTGCTGAAGAACTTTAAGGTGCTTGCATCCATTGTCATAAGTATTTCAATTTAATTTGTTGTGTTTTTTCTTTGCAGCATTCACACAACGTCATTTTATTGAGGAGCTAATATATCTACTATTGACAGTGGATGAAGTGCAATTTTAGATTGTTCTTTCACAAATGATTCAACCAAATGCTATCAGGATTTCATTTTGTTGACAGCTACCCGATGGACATATGAATATTGGCTGGCTGCTGTTTACACATTAATTCAACCGCAGCTGTCCACTTAATTCGTTTCAATTAATCAATAAAGATGCCAACCTTCTAGGCCATTTTAATTGCATTTTGCGAACTAACAGAGCGAGCAAGAGAGAGAGAGAATTAAAAGCACTTAATCAGGCAAGGGCAAAGCGATTGTCAAAAGGTCACAGTTTTCCCTTAGGGGCGTGGTTTTGAGGTAAAGCTCGTGCGTTGTTTAATTGTCAGGCCGCACTTCATTAACTCGCAGGGCATATGCTGATTAGGCGACTCGACTGTGGTTGAAATTTAGTGTTTGCCCGCAAAATACAAGAGGACAAATGCGGCTAGCATAGCGACAACCACAACCACAAACATGACCACAATCATAGCCACAGCAATAACAATAATAACGATAACAATGCAAATGCACGCGGTGATTATCGCGGCTTGATTGCAAATGACCTGGTTAACCTCCGTAATTTTCCCGTATCAAATTATCAACCGGTAACGTAACTAAATTGCCTTTCGCAAAAGCAGAATGCAACAAGGCGTTTGAACATCGCCATAGAGAACATTTATCTTACCGAACAGAAATGTATACGTTACTTTGTTGCATATAAAATCCCCTTTTAGGGTATATACATGAGTTCTCTTTTAAGCTGTTAACAAAATAATTAGTTGAGTGCAACATAGTTGTAATCAAATCAATAAATTATTATTTTTTCATTAAAACTCGCATATTTTTGAGTTGATAAGCTTTCCTAACCATTTAATAACATTTTTGCGCAATGTTCCTTTCCTATAAATACTCAAATGTTGCGGATTTTGGTATTCACAAAACAACTAGAAATGTTTTCTACATTATTAGTACTGCTCTCAGTGGCAACTTTAAATTGCGCATTGCACTTGCCGATCGGGCCTGAATTTCTATTGAAAAAAGGACCATTAAACAATCGCGTCGTTGGGGGAATAGACACACCGATAGAGACAATACCCTGGCAAGTGTCGCTGCAAGCAAATGGATCGCATCACTGTGGTGGTGTCATTTACAGCAAAAACATTATTATAACAGCCGCCCACTGTGTTTGTAATAACGACTCCAAGGTTCTTGATTATAAGATTTATGAAGTGCGTGTTGGAAGTAGTACCTCTAACAATGGAGGATCGGTGATTCAACTTGAAAAGATAACCGTGCATGAGAGTTATACAAATACCCCAATATTTGAAAATGATATCGCTCTGCTTTTGTTAAGTTCGCCCCTTGTAATGGGTGCGACTATCAAAGCCATTCCGCTGGCCGAATCAGTTCCTAATGACGGAGCTGCAGTGCTTGTTTCTGGCTGGGGACAGTCAAGGACCGAAAACGTTACAAAATATTTAAAAAGTGTCTATGTGAATATTGTCAATCGCGAGGAGTGCAGCAGGGCAAATGGTGACACAAAAACTCCAAGAGCAACGATCTGTGCTGCTGCCCCTGGAAAAGATTCCTGCACGCGAGACTCTGGTGGCCCCTTGGTTTATGATGGTGAACTTGTGGGCATTGTTTCTTATGGCCGTGACTGCGCCGATCCCGAGTATCCTGCTGTCTATGCAAATATTGTGGAACTTCGCAAATGGATCGAAGAGGAAGCCAAAAAACTAAGCTCAATCTGAGACATGTACAAATTAAATTGCAAAAGTAAACATAAGGATGAGCTTTTGATTTTTATTCATTTCTTTTGAAAGCAAGAGAACTACATGTGTATATGCTATATTTGAATAATACAAGTAGAAAAGCTGTAGTCAATTATACTCAACTATGATATTTCAAAAGTTAATAAAAAAAACCACGCAACACAATGCGGCATAAGCGTTTCAGTACACCAAATTATTCTTCTGAATAATAGTAAAATATATATCGCAAATTTATATAATAATACATATGAAATATATGAAATAGAGATTTGAATAACTTCTAAGTTTTTTAATCACATTATTATTTCGTTTTCCGTAGGATGAAATATATGTGAGAGAACTTTTTGAATTGAATGATATTCTTAGTAAGAATTTCATTTGCATGTTGTGTTCTGTTGAATATGAGAAGAATCCATACATTTCTTTAGCACACTGATAAGAGAAAATTTTAACAGCTTTGAATATTTGTAAATAAGTGAATATGTAACAAAACAACAATATTTATATTTTCTACACCACCACTAAAGTTTTACATTTTTTAAACTAGAAGAAAAGTACTTTTTCTTATCTGAAGTTATTGGCGAGCGGAAGTACTTAAAAGGAAAGTACTCAACTAAGTTTTTAATTAAAAATCAAATATCGAATAACAATGGAACGATAAGCTGGCAGGCAATAAGTTAACTATTTAAAGACACTTTTGCCAAGTTGCTTGTATATAAAAGCAGCAGTACTTAAGTGCACACAATGTTCCAAAGGTTCTTTAACATGTTGAGCCAAGTCTTAGTACTGCTATCGGCAACAACTTTACTTTTTATTGTCGACGCTCATATTGCGAATGTAAGGCCGGATTGGTTGAAATTGAAAAGAATTGGATTGGATGGTCGGATTATTGGTGGATTGGACACAACGATACAGACGACACCTTGGCAAGTATCGCTGCAAAGCTATAATCATCATTTCTGCGGTGGAACCATCTACAGCAGCAACATTATTGTGACAGCCGCCCATTGTGTGGACTTCAAGGATCCCCGATCTATTTCGGTGCGCGTCGGCACCAATGCCCACAACATCGGTGGATCGATAGTTAATGTGTCGGCAAAGTATGTGCATGAAAACTATTCAGATCATTGGACACTCAATGATGTCGCCCTCCTCTTGCTGAGCTCTCACCTCGAAATGGGTGACTGTATTAAGGCCATTCCACTGGCAAAGTCCGAACCAAAAGACAGAGCTGTTGCTCTTGTCTCTGGCTGGGGACGGACAGAGGAGGAATTCACACCGCTCAATCTGAAAAGTGTTAGTGTCAACATTGTGGGACGCGACAAATGTACTAAAGTCTATGGTAGATATCGCATCACGAAAGCCACAATCTGTGCAGCTTCCCCGGGCAAGGATGCATGCCAAGGTGACTCTGGAGGTCCGTTGGTTCATAATGGCGAGCTAGTTGGTATCGTTTCCTGGGGCTATGGCTGCGCTGAACCCAACTATCCCGGAGTCTATTCAAGTGTTCCGATGCTTCACAATTGGATTGTCAAGGCCGCGAAGAAATTGGAATCAAAACAGAAATTGCGAGCAGAAAGTTACAAAACGTGAAATTTCTTTGACAAAAATGACAAACAAATATGCATATAAAAAATACACATAAACTTAATAAGTTGCTCTGTTCGAAACCATTAGGAATCAATCAATTTAATTCTTAGGAAAACTAGTTAATCTATGATTTAAAAGCAAGTGTTATAAAAATAAAACGACTAGGCAAATACTTCAGCCTACATTTGTATAGCAGCTGCGTCCGAAAAGCGTGGCTATCAATTTGGCGCAAGTCAAGAGCAAGGGAGAGGGACCAGAGGAAGACGCCACTAATCCTTTTAACGATTAATGGTAAAAACATGGAACGAATGTGAATGCGAGCATATAAATAGCTAATCAGGAAGGGCATCACTGATATCGAACTCATGTTTCTGGTTGCTCGACCAACTCAATTAGTTAGATCGATATACTTGCGAGACTCAGACAATTAGTCACACATGGCGTATGCGTAATGTGAAAGTAAGGGGGGAAAACAAGGCTCAGTTGTGTTGACTTGAGTGTTTGATATCGTGTACTAATACTTCAAAACTAAACTACACAATTTAATGGAACTGAATAAAAGACAAATATGAGATAGATACGATAATATTTGAAGATTTTGTTTTCCCTTTTTAAAAGATCAAGATTATAAAGATTTACTAAATTCTAGATCACAGTAAACTTTGGTTATACATTAGAAAGATGAATTTATTTTTATGAAATTCTAAGTCATTGCATTCAATATGTGTGTTTGTGAACAGTGCGAAGGTCTGGATGAGTGGTGTTGCTCATTCGAACGAAAGCTTTGGTTCTTTTCCATTTTTTCTCTAGTAATGGCAGTCATGTGTGGCATCTGCACTGTTCTATCAATTAATTTTATATGTAAGTATTACTTAATCACAACGATCAAATTTAAATGTAAGTTTCGTTCACAAGCTAATGAAGGGATTATTTTATTTGCTGCAATCACCTGCATCCACTTTATTGCTGCCATTACTGTGATAATTGGCTTAAAAAAAGTAAGTGCATAATTTTTTGATTTATCAATTAACGAACTTCTTTAACTAACTAGTCAATGGACTGGCTCTTCCTGACAGGCCTTATTTTCAGCTCGATCGCTCCCTATTTCTTTTTTATTACGATCTTTTGGCCAAGTAAGTTTGAACTAGTAAAGTGTCTTCCTCTTAAACAAAACTTGATTTTTGCTCATTCTCATCCTTAGTTATGCACACACTTTTCATAATCATTGGATGTAGGCATATAACAACCGAACCAGATGTCTAAATCGTGATCGCATGAGCAACATTTGTCTATCAGAAAGAATCTTGTAGATGCATCGATTCCATCCTAATGTCTGCTGAACGTAGAATGGTCAATAAATTCTAAAACATATACTAATATCAAAGTAGTCAACTAAATCTACAGCTATATTCACTAGTGTGTAAATATCAAACTTAATATGTGCATTTGTGAATCGTTTAGTTTTCTGGATGAATGGTGTTGGCCTTTGAAGCAAAAGATTTGGTTCTTTGCGTTTTGGACTTTAATCCACGGCATTCTTATATTGACAGTTGAATTGGTGTTTTTTATACGTAAGTCATTTGACATTGTTTTTGAAATTTTTATTTATTTCTTTTATAAGTCTCACTGAAAGAGTCCAACATTGATGTGGGATTTATTATTGCTATTCCTCATATAATTGCTGGAATTCTAATGATATTAAGCATACAAAAAGTAAGTGAATAAGTTTACTTTACACATTAAATGTTTTATCCCTTTATAGTCTAAGGCATCCCTATTTATGACGAGTATTGTTATTAGTTCAATTCTTCCGTTCGGTTTCTGCATTTCGATATATTTGCCAAGTAAGTTTTTAATAAGTTTATCTTAATTGCAAAGTTCATTCAATGTTTTCAAGTTATGCAAATCCTATTCATAATCATTGGATGCAGATATTATAGTACCGTATTAAAGGAATAACGTCAAGATCATGAGAAGTTTTATGCAATGTAAATTCTATAAATAATCAATTGAATAAAGAAATCGAATTACCGAAAATCTTCGATTACTGGTTATGTGATTGTTGTGCGACATCTGCCCTAAAACAAATTTGCTTGGATATTTGTGTTTAAATTTGAATTTACTTTTGCGAAAGGAAGTTTTATAATTAAAGCAAAATTCATTACTTGTCACAATTTTAAATGAAATAGTAACTTATTATAAATTATTTATTTTACATGTACTTATCTAACTTTATTAACAGAAAGTTGATATAAAAAAATAAAGCATAAAAAAATAATGTTGGCTACTCAAATAATTTTCAGTTTCGAAAAATACTTTTCAAATTTCTGATACTAAATTCCGAAATTTCAATAATGAATGAATTGGAGTAGGCATTGCAGAGTAATATATATTTTATGCGTAAACTAAAATTCAGTAAACAGATGGTTAATTAAAGACGAGGTATTAGCGAGATGTGCATTTGCAGTGCCTGTAAATGGATTGACAACATCTGCTGTCCGCTCGCTAAGAAAGCTCAATTTTTTGCATTTTGGACATTGATTCATGGCTTGGTAATGACCACTCTCAGTCTTATTTACCAATTCTGTAAGTATTCCATTTTAAGAGAAGGAATAACTTACACTATAACTATTTCTACAAAAGGGGAGGAGAATGAATGGAAATTCGCACCATTTGCAGTCGCTATACCTCACTTAGTGGCCGGAATATTAATGGTATATAGCATTTACAAGGTAAGCAAAAAAGTGTCTTATTTGTGTATGAATTAATATAAAACTTATATCTTATTAGTCTTTACCAACTCTCTATCTAGTGTCTGTGATTTTCTCATCGTTTGGTCCCTTTGCGCTCTTTTTAGTCGCTTATTTGCCAAGTGAGTTTTGAAATCAATTTGAATATATATAATTCTGTTCTATCTCTTTCAGTAATGCAAATATTTGAAATAATCGTTGCTTGTCGGTTTTATAGTACGGTCTTGAAATAATCAAATTGCAAGTACGAAGTCCCACTGTCATGTTAAAATTATGTTATAAGTGTACTCCATTAATTCATCGTTTGTTTTCACGCACGGCTAGCGACATACAAATGCCGCAGTTGCTGCGTTTTTGGTCCAATTAAGAAAGAGGGGAATTAAAACTATGCAAATTTACTTTGGCTTGGGTTTTGTATGACTTGCCGGGCCGCACCCACATTTTACGCACCTTTTGTGGCGCCTCCTTTTGCACAATTGTTGACTCTTGCATAAATTATAATTATTAAGTGCAACAGCGAAGCTTGCAGCCACAACAATCAGCAGCAGCAGCAGCGGCGGTCACAGAACGCAAAATTTCATTTTGCTATATTTTGTTGGCTGTTGACAACTCATTGTTGCTGCAGCAGCAGTTGTTGCAGCAATTTGGTGGGCCCCAAAGGGTGTGCAACATTTTAATGCAGTTTGTGTTGCGCTTACTTGCGCAGCCACAGTCAAAATAGAAAACAACAAGAAATTACCTATGCCAACAACGAATCGAAATCTGAATACTCTATTAATAAATAATAATCTCTGGAAAGTAAAGAAAGTAAAAGTAAAATTCTACAGCTTATCTTCGCTCAATTCAATTAGAATTAAGCTGACAACGTGTCATATTTCACTTCAGAATCGAGTGTTCTTAACATTCATCATCGAAAAGTGCGAGAAAATGAAAGGAAATAAAGTGCAACGATGCGTGTACTAAAAAAGTACACATACAAGCCGAAGAAAACAAAGAAATATACACACGCAATACACAACCCAGAGCTATTGTTTTTTTCTGCGTGTGTTTGTCCCCCTTTCTAGTTTTGTATAATCAATGTTGCCATGCGCACTTACAGCCTTTGCCTTTCACTTCTTATGCATGTCTGAAGTTTACCTACATTCCCAATGCGCTTTAAAGAAAAGTGTGTCAAAAAAGGTATAATGCAAAATTGCAACGCAATTTTATCGAGTTGCAATCAACAAAAAAATTTGTAAAAGTTTATCGAACATGTATGAATTTGCAATTATATGACTTAACATATGAATATAGATTTCAAATATTTAAACATACAAGTATAATTGTGTCCTTTAGCTTAATTGACCAAACATTAATTAAATATTCTTACTGCACTGTGGCTGTCAAACAATTTCGGTCTTTATGATTGCTGGCAAATTTCCCTTGTTAGTGATGCGCTCTTGATGTGGGAAATTTGGTGAGTTTGCGTTGAGCTTCGACATCAATGACACAGAAAACGACGTGCATTTGTTTGGGCTTTGCTTACGAGTTGAGAGAGTGTGAGTGTGTTGCTTTTTTGCCGGTTTATTTATCTTTTATCTGAAGCGATTCGACATTTTTATGAGACTTTCTAATGGCATTTATTGCCCATCTCGGAGAGAAAACAAAAGTGCGTAAAAGTGTGTGATTTAAGCTGAGGAAAATGCAAATTTCATCGAGAAAACAGTTTGTGGAATTGCTAAAGCTCAACAGAAGACTAAAAATATTTATCAAAGCTTTTGCTTGTGCGACTGATTTATTTAAATTTTCATGCAGTTCGAGTGTAGAAAGGTAACTTAATTGAAATTGCTCAACATAAAGTTCTATCAACACGGTAATCAACTGGTGGCCATCTAGATTAAAGAAACTAAAAACTTTGCCCAGAGTTGAGATGTGGGCCATGTGTTTGAACAAGAGGAGGAGGGAGAAGGAACAAAAGACCGGCGAAAAGAGAGCAAAAGGCAGCCATATAAATGACACGGTGTTCTCTGTTTAAAACAAAAAGAAAGCAACCAACAAATGAGGTTGGCAAGTTATTTAGTTATTTAGAAAACCGCAGAATGCAAAGGCAGCAAATGTAACAATTGTGCCGATTTCCACATATTTCACACACTCACACACAGCAAAAGCCAAACAAGTCGACAGACTATGTTACAATTAAAAATCGGTGTCAAAATGCCGAGTGTTAAGAATTTTAAGTGCATTTCAAGGTTTCTACTGGACACACATTAAGCATACGCAATGTAGTACGACGATTTCAAATATATTTTTTTTTTTGTTAATCTAATTATTGTTAATAAATTGTTTAGGTTTCTTGATTTTAATTGTATCTTCATAATATCGGTCCAAGTCTTTATATCACTGATTTCCAGAATATTTCAGATAACATAAGAAAAAGAAATAAAGTTGAGTGTTGGGACTTACCTTCTCCGTTTGATGTAAAATATTAGGATTAGTTCATTATAATTTATAATACGAACATAATTGTAAGTCACTTCAAAATTAATTGCCTTTTCCTAGCTTTCATTTCGTCTCTTCGTATGGCTGAAATTAAAAATACAAACAAAAATATATTAAGAAATAAAATACAAATTTAAAACAGAGCATAAAAGTATCGTTTCAATAATTTAAAAACTGTTAATGTTAACAAGATTTTCATACTCAAATGGAATGTAGACATCTATGCAGAGTTGCAGTGGATACGAAGTTATACAATTGCCAAAACTAAGATCGGCGACTGTAGCCAAAATTCTTGAATGAGCAGAATTCCATCGTAAAAAGTTTAGTGAAAACACTGAAGAGGATGAGGAGACAACTGGCATGGCATCAAAATGAAATAGCGAATTTATTAAGGAAGATCAAAAAACGCTTTTCGAGCTAATTACAGTTGCCAACTTTCTAAACATTGAAGGCTTAATGCAGTTAGCTTGCAAGATTGTCGCTAATATGATTAAAGGCAAGACCAAGGAACAAATTCCCATTTTTATCATCCAAAATGTCATGCCAATTTCGGAAGATAGAGCTATCAAATTGGAAGAAAATAGCAAATAATCATATTTTACCTTTTACGAAAATGACTAAAAAAATTTGATAATATTGAAAGAAGATGAATCATTCTGTATTTGAAAAAAAAAATAATTTTATTATAAATTAATTAGATTAAATTAAACGAAAATGAATCAGTGTAAAATTATAAGTTCTTAAAACTAAAAAAGGTTGGCGACATCATCATATCTTTTCACATTGTTTTCCAAATATTATTAATTCTAGTATACATATGTACATATAAACGAAATTTTTGTCATTGTTGACGCTTAGTTGGGAAAACAAGTTTGTGAATACTTACAAAAAAAAATTAATTCGTCAACGTTTCGAGTAAAATCTGTAATATTCAAAAAGTAAAAAAAAACTAAGTAAAATGCCTTTGCAAAGCGCGCAAGATGGACTCTTTAACTTTATCTGCAAAGTGACACCAACTGGACAAATGTGTCGCAACCATTTGAGGGCCAAGTATCCAGAATGCTTCAAGAGCAACAAGGGCTATGTGCGTTTGGCGTTGGAAACACCTCTACGGATTTGGAATAGCGTTTTCCCATCTAAGGCCGTGGCTGATCCCTCGGTCTGTCCAATATGCGAGGATGAGTACAACGAGAGCCAATTTATAACGAATGGATTCAAAATTCTATTGTTGGTGGCTGCTGCCGTTGCTATGCTGTTTGCTTTTGTCAAGGTAGTGTGCTGTCGACGACAACCGGTCCAGTAGACAAAAGGACCACAAAAGTGATTTTACTCAGTTACATACTCCACATCAAATTCATTTCTTTTTGGATCAATGTCTATGAACGAGTTCCACAAGCAAATGTCACACTGCATACGTAACTGCTTTTCATGGAAGGAATTCCTCATACAACAACAAATTACCAGCTCATATTCTCTGTACCAAATAAAAGGAACGTATATACAGTTTGTGTAATAAATTTTCAGCACTCTTATCAAATAATTTTGTATAATCATTTATTATCTTAAAGAGCAATTAGCGATCGAGTAGATAGCTAAGTTTTTAATTGATTATTGGATTTTCGTCTTTTCGAACGATTTGTACAAGATATGCCATAATCTTGAATGCAATAATATACACATACAAACAAAATAGACCTCGGTATATTTTAGTATTTTTGGTATACTTTAGAAATAATACCGCACTCAATGGTGTATCTTGAATGTAATAGTATATTAAAATACAATATATGGGCAATTCCCCGGGTCGCGAACGTACGTTCGTACGAATTAAATTAAAATATAAAATTGAAAACAAACATTTCCTGAAACTTTTTTTTTGCTTTTCGATAGCATTTGTTTAGCTCTTTGGTTAGTGTAAATTATGGGGCTCATCGATTTTAAATTTTCATAATATTTAAAAAAAACATGCGGTCGCGAACGTACGCAAAATGGAAGTTGACTTTGGCTTAATCTAGTAAAATGCAAAACTCTGCGAATTGAGGCGGAATATTCTAAAGCAATATCTATTCTTTTAAAATATATGCATGTAGCTTTCTATCAAGTCTATTCCCAAGAAAATATCTCCATTTATTTATTTTTAATTGAATTAAGTTCCGGTCGCGAACGTACGGGTCGCGAACGTACGATTTTTCCATGTGGCTTTTTTTTATTAATTTTAATTTATTTTTTCCAGTTTTTTTTTATGAATAACTTCATATTTCTTAAAAATAAACGGATTTAACTCAATTTAATGTGTCTAATAGCATTTAAAGCAAGAAATTAATTTTTTTTTAAATATGACTCCAGTTATGTGTTGTTGAGCACAGTGGTAAAAATCTTGGTTTTTGCTAGTGACCAAGCCTTTCTTTTTATTTTTTTTTTATTTATTTTTATTTTTTATCCATCTAAGAATTTGTATATGCTTATTGAACAAATAAAAGCAAAAATTAAAAAAAAAAAATACTGTCGGTCGCGAACGTACGCTACTTTGAAAGTCAATAAAAAAAGATTGGTTAGACTAAGCTCAACGATTTTTTATATATAATATATTTTTCCCATAATCACTTAACACGTGAAGTTTCATCCACCTGCTTGCACTAAATGCGGAGCAATTACAATAAAATGATGTTTTCGGTCGCGAACGTACGATTAGAACATAGATCAGAAACAAAATACAATTTAATAGTTAATTCTACATTTTTTTTTGTCTCTTTGCTTTTTTCTCTTCTTATTGGATTCCAATAAAGAGATTTGGTCCAAAAATTGCAAACATATCTTAAGTTTTCCTTGTGAAATAATTAAACAAAAAAATGCATTTAAAAGTGCCTAAAAATTAAAAAATTACATTTTTTCAGTTTTCAGGCAATTTTTTTTATAAAAACAACTAAGATTTGCTATAGATCCATTGTATTATGAAAATTTGGATATTTCTTTATGACATTATACAAAAAAATACGATGAATGTGCAGATTTTTTTTTTCGGTCGTGGTTTACCATTTTCAGGAATTGCCCATATGTATTTTATAACCTTAGGTGGATTTTAGTATTTTTTAAAATATGTGATATATTTTAAGCATAATACCATAATATTTTTGTATTAAACATAGATAGCAAGTACTGTCAATGACTGTCGATGTATGCAACAATTAATGGATATTTTACCATTTGATTTAAATGGAATTTAGACAATGTTTAAAATACTTTAATTTCTATAAAGTCATTATGAAATATTTCCACTGCATATTGAAATATGTGTACATGATTTAACTGAACGACCAACGCAAATAATATGGCATACTGCACACAATTATTGCACAATATTAATTACTTTTTATGTTTATTCTGAAATATGTGAGCAATTTTGTAGCATCAATAATTTAGCTGCTGCCACATTCAAACATTGGCGCACATTAATCAACGAGGCCAAACAACAAATGAGACCTTATAGCTTCTGGTTACCAAAAGTGTAATAGATTTTTATATATTAATTTAATTTTCGCTAGCTTCAAATTATTTCCTTCATTAAGAATATCTCAGAAACTAATACTACAACCCAGAGCTTCTGTTGTTGATTGAAAACTTGGTCAGTAATTGCATAATTAGAGAGTCATTAGGAAGTCGTGTTGACACATGTTTGGTGACCTGCAAACTTAAACATATTTATTTGCATTTAGCTTCGCTTCGTTTTGCAATTGTTGGCCTCGAATGTGGCAATAACAAATTGAGCAAAGCTCACAGCACAACAGAAATTTTGCAAACATATCGCATGCTATTGGCCCACCGTATTCCTAGGTCTGTGAGTGGGTAAATATAACAAACAATGTTTAAACAACATTCGATTTGGCTGCATTTGTTGTGGCATTCGAAATATGCGCAAATATTGGCTGAGCATACAGCATTCGGAATTCAGCATTCAGCATGAATATCAATTTGAATCGAATTAATAAACCGCAAGATTTTCCAGTATACTATTATAAATAATAAATGCATAAATATATGAAATGCCTTTTCTGCATTTTGCATTTTGCATCTGATGTGCAAATAAATGCTGCAAACTTTGCAATTCATTTAATTATCCCCACAGCTCCAATTGTTAATCAATCTTAGTTTATGTCCTGGCTTCGCTTGGCTTGGCTTGGCTCTGGCATTAACTTGGCATTTTGTTATTTGTTTTCTAACATCCGTTGTTCTCTATTTGAAACTCGCAAACTCGTTGCATAAATCACAACAAAAGTTTTCCATTTAATTTGGCTCATTGTCAAAATGAGTGCAAAAGAATCTAGGCAAAGACTGCTCGACTTTGAGCTACGCTGTCAATGTAAAAACTGAAAGTTTTTCAAAAGCGTATTACAATGATTCGGCTCTACACTTAATTCGGAAAGTAAATAAATAAAGTTTATTCTAATTGTTGCTTTCAATACTTTAACCCAAAAAAACTAAAACACTTTGCATATTTTTATAAGCAATGTTCACATTTTAACACCTCTGTTGCAAGTACTGTATGTAGTTCTATTTTTCCTTAGAAACGAGCAAAAACAATAGTTGCATATAGGACAGGCCGACACTATTTTAATTTGGCCAAAGCTTGGCAACTGCTCGGCAGCTCGCCAGGCTCTGGAGCAGCACAGTCAAAAGCCATCCGGCTGCTTTTCTGTCCACGGGAAGCAGTTGCTCCTTCCCCTTTCCCCCTACTCCTAATGCTGTAGCTGCTGCTGCTGCTTGTGAGCCTGTTACTGCAATGTCCTGTGTTGTCTGCGCTGGCTGCGTTGTCTGTTAACCGCAATAATTTATGCCTTTGAGCCGTGTTTCAGTCAAAGCCTTTTGTGTGGGCATGCATGTGTGTGGGTGTGCCCATAATTTTGCCTATTAAAGTAAAACACTAACAGCGCTTATCATTACAAACATCACCATGCCAGGCAACAACCACAGCAACAACAACAGCAACAACAACAACAACCACAACAAGAGGCAGCAAACACTGCGTTGCGCATCCTTTCGTCGACGCCATTTTGTTTAGTTTATGCTGTGTGTGTGTGTGTGGGTCTAACTATGTGTGTGCGTCTGTCTGTCCCTCTGTTCTCGTCTCGCACTTCCCTAATGCAAAAAAGCGACTTTTCAGCACAAATTTTTAGCAAAATTAAAATATTTATGTTGCCGACGTGCTTAATGCCCCGCGCTGCTGCCGCTGACATCGCTGTCGACGTACATGATGTCCACCTCCCTAACCTCCCCCCTTGGAACACTCCTCCGCGTTCTCTGCAGCAACTCAGCAACTCTCTGCCAAGCACTCAGTTTAGTTTCTACTCCCTGTGTGTGTGTTGAGGAGCTTGCGTGGGTGTATTCTTGGTGTATACGTGATTATGAGCGACGACGTTTTGTGTGAGTTAAAGAATACCCTACAAAATAAAATAGTTACCTTAACTTTGCTATCAAGAAGATGAAACACTGTCCCAAATATGATCTTCATGCATAGAGGTTCTTAAGCGTGAAGGTTTCTATAAGAAATATATAACTTAATACAATTAATTCAAGATCGGGTTCTTAAATTGAAAATGTTGCCACTTGATATTCTAAGAAATATAACTAACTAGCAAACTAGTTATTTCTTTCCATTAATTTATTAAAGTGAACTTTCTAAGGTAAATTTAATTGAATTTCGAGCGCATCTGTGAGCCTCAGTTGCTGTCTTCTGTCGCCTCCTTTGCCATTTTAATGCAGCTCTTAAACAAACGACAACGCTTTGCCGCTCACTTCTCCCACTTGCAACACACACCGCCGCCACCTGCTCCTCACTTTCAGCTGTGTTTGCACCCCATTCCCCGGACGTATCTCCAAAGACAACATCATGATGCTGCCACTTACTATTCGCGCTTTAGCAACATCATTTTGCTGCATGTACATATTGCCATCTCCCCTCTTGACAAAAAAAACTTCCTCCTTCTTGCAGCGTTGCAACGCTGAAGCTTATTGAAAACAATATATTAAGTTGTTAAGTTACCCCGACTATGCAAGCGATGATGCCTTGGCAAGCAGACAGACTCACTTCTACATTATGAATATTTCGACAAATTCCTAAGCTGAAAGTCGCCAAGATTAAACACATTGTAATCTGCATGTCATTTAGTAAATTAATTACATTAAACTTGAGTTTATGTATATTTTTATGTGTAAATTAAATGAATTTCTTTTTTAAAGTGTCATTAGGGCCACAGTTGAAGCGCAAGGAAACCACAAAAGAAAACCAAAACCAAGACGAGATGAAGATGAAGAGTCGGAAGAAGAAGAAGCGAAGGATGCGCTTGTAGAAATGGTAGAAGTGATTGTCCCGCAAAAAAGGGAAGCAAAAGTAAATTAAGCACAATTCCTCGGGCGTAACTTGGCCAAGTTTCATTTGGGCCTCTTTCGTTTTGCCCTTTTCCATTTCATTTTCATACTTCCTCTCTCTCTCTCGCTCTGTCTTTTTCTATAGTTCTTTTATGCCTGCCACCGTCTGTTTTTTTTTTTGTGCTTATTTTTCGCTTTTTGTTAAAAACGCTAAAATTTATGACTATTTTGGGACCTGCCGCGCTGCTTGCGGCTGAAGCGTCCTTAGATTTTTGTCCTGCTTTGGGATTTCTTGCTTTGTCTTGCTCGCGGAGCATAGGTTTAAAGTTTAAAACCATATTTCACAGTTGTAATTGACTCTGATCTCAGTTAGAAAACCTTTCAACAAAAGCTGCTCGATTTAAGTTGGGAAATTCATCTCCCATCGATGATCTCAATGTGAAAAATTTAATAGACTTCTCGTACTTCATCTAGCCTCTAACATATCTACACTAAACAGACAACATTAGCTTGCATATTAAGCTCTGCTCTGCGTATCGAAGTTCGCTTTGCAATTTTACACTCGAATGGATTTAATTTCATTTATCGTATCGTTTAATATGGAACATGACAAATAAGTTGCGCATACGCCACGTTGAGTGCCGTCAGAAATGTGAAAGGAGAACTGCCAAGTGAAATTCAATTCCATAACAAATGAACTGCAAAACAGATGTCCATCTCTGGCTCCAGAAAAACACAAGAGAAGGAAAGAGAAAGAGAGAGAGAAAAGGAGTAGCATTTGAAAGGGTAAGGCAAAACGAAAATATAAAAACGGAAATTAAGCAAAGGCAACCATGTAGAACTCTTACCAAGCGGAAATAGTTGAAATATTCAATAGGAAATTCACCTAAAAAAAAAGAAACAAGACTGAATTGAAAGAGCAATGCTATATATGGATGGTTATGCTGAGCACATGCCTGTGCACTGGCTATTTTAGAGATACTTTTGTTTTGTTTTAGGGGGCTGCACGATGCAACTTAAATTTAAACAACTAAAAGCTTGTCTTTCGCCGACAGATGGAGAGACAATGCAAACGCTGCAGAAATTCCACAAAAACTAAACCATTGCCCCAAAAAAAAAAAAAAAAAAAAGAAAAGAGCAATAGCATCAACAACAACAACAACAAATGCAAACCAAACCCCAAACCGATGCGATGCCCGGAATGATGGAGAGTGTTTTGTGTCGGGTAGACTGCAACCGCATTTCGCACAAATATTGACACATGTGCGGCTGCACATCGAAGGGGGGGAAGGGAGGAAGGCAGACTGTCCAAAATCCAAACCAAACCAAACCAAACGCTCGCTGTGGCCATTAGATGATTTATAGGTCAGCTCGCGGCCCCCTGACCTCATACCTCCCCTGCCCTCCCCCCTCCACCTTGGAGCTGTTGCTGTTGCTGTCTCTGCTCTGTGGCTCATAGCAAAACAAAAGCGAAATCGAAAACGACAACGAAATCGAACAACAGCTGCATCGATTGACAGGCAAGGGGCGAGGGCAAGACAAAGCATCCTCCCCCTTTTAGACCCTCGTTTTGGGTCCAGCCTGGCAGCGGGGTTTCACTTTTGGGGCGTTGCAGTTCGCAATTGAAACGAACACTTTATAGACATCCAGCGGACCTTTGTAATTAACAACAACAACAACAACAATAGCAATGAACAATACGACTTGTAAAAAAATGCACTAATGAAAAATACTCAAAAATTGTGAATTGCATTGACAGTCAAACCTTGATATGAAAAACAATGGCACTAGAAAAATGCGCATTGTTTTTACTGCAATTTCCAGTTTATTGCTGCAGTTAATCCGTGGCACAAAGCATTTAAAAAGGTCTATTTATTGAGCAAAGTTAAATTGAAATTACATTTGAATTTATACAAATACAACTATCCAGTGAATTTTGCAGTAATTGATAATAAAGATAATATATATGAAATGAAAACAAAAACAAAAACAATCATTGCTTTGAAAGTCAGAACTTTAGGTCCGCTCATAAAACATAAGTTTCTTATATTTAAACGATAGGAATTTCAAATATATGAGCTGATTTTTGCATTTTCTTTTTTTAAGTATAACAAAATACTTTTTTTTAGTCAAAAAGTTCGTACTTTTCTTTATTAGAAATTGTTATTTTTAATTATATTGTCATTTGCATCAGATCATTAGATATTGGTTTAATAGGGAACCATTTGTCTTCTTTGACATCTAAAAATGACAAAATATTCCCAAAATTAAATTCATATAACTATCACATCAATATCCAGCACTTTTCCCTTTGCTTACTTAAAATGGAACATTTCGTGGGGGCAAACTTAATTCGATTGTCGCCAGGGGAAAAGCATCGAACATCGCAGGTGCTGGCAGCAAATAAATTCAAATTTGTTACAAATTAAAAACAAAAATGTGTGAACCGAAATGAAAAATTTGTTGTTGATTGCAAAATTTGTGAGGGCCACTTGTAGCCCCAGTGGGGGAAAACCCTTCTCCTCATTGCAATGTGGTGTTGTGTCCATACATTTGGCATTGGCTTTATGCATCGATGTGTGTTCAGTACGGTGTTTGTATTTGTGCATGTCCTTGTAATGTCCTTAACTCCCCTTACTCATTGTTGAGGGCATTGTCGTGTATGAATATTCGTGTTTCACTTGCTCGTTTATTTGCTCGCATTACAATTACCAAAGGACCATGGAGGCAAAAGGACAAAACAGGACCAAAGCGCAACATACACGTACGCAATTTGTTTGAACAGCACCTGGCTTAGAAACACGCCGAGTGTTCAGACCTCGTCCAGAGCAGAGCTGGCCAGACCAGAGCTGGCCAACACCGGTCCAAATGTGTCACGATGTGGAAATGGAATGGAATTGCTACAGTCGTTGTTGTTCTTGTTGTTGTTGTTGTTGTTGATAGTGGCCCACAGTTGCAAGTGTTGTTGCTAGTTTGTTGCTGTTACACAAACAAATTAATTTTGGACCAGACACTCGAAATGTTTAGCACATTTCAGCAAATGCTCGTAATTGAATATTGTCTGTCAAGTGTTTGGGGGAAGGAGGCAAGAGGAATACTGTGTGAATAACTTAACATGTTGCCAGAGTAGGTCAAATTATGCAAATACTAATTGTGCAATTGATGCATTGTATCATATCATAATGAACATTGCGATTACACATGTGCCACAAAACAAAACTCCACAACGAATGCCGCAAGATCGCAGTTTAGTTTGGTATACACAAGTTGAACAATTAGGAAATAACTATTCATAATTAGAATTACACAGTCTTAGTTGCAAATAAAATAAGGAATTCTGATGAGAAATAAACTAATATACTATTTCGTTCCTTTAGCTTTAAAGCACTGATATAAAATTAAATTAAAATAGTTGTTTTACTCTGTAAAAATCAGTATTGAGAAAACAAATATTTTATATTAAATTTTATATTAAACATTTGTAATATATTTCATTTAAAATATTCCATAATATTGTATTTTTTTATATAGTATAAATATATTATCATCGAATATTTAAAAATTAATATTTTGATTCCTAATTGAATCACTTTGGCTACCAACTTTCTTTAAACACTTTTTTATACAAAATAATTTTTAAGTTGACACTCAAAAAGTTAAACTTAATGAAATCTAATCTTATTGTCAACTTACTGAAGTAATTATAAAATGTAATTCAATATTCTCAGAAAAGCTAGGAAACCTCAGTAGTGAAAAGTCCCCCAAAATTTCCTGCGCTAAAAATTTTAGAGAACATTTGTTGTGTTCTACATTCTGTTCTTTATTACGTTATTTATATGCATAAAACAAAAAAATGTTGAGTGTGTTCATTTATCATTGTATTTTTATTTATTTATTTGCGACAACGGAAGTTTTGAAGCGACGCGGCGCACACACACACAGGATATTAAAAGGACACGTAGTCATGCATGTAAAGTGCCAACGGCAACGCCGCCATCTAGCGGCCACATATGGAAGCTGTCGTCGTGCGGACATGAACCGCAATGTTTTCCAAATTTTTGTCAACTTTTTTTTTTTTTGTTTTATTCTTCTCTTTATTTGAAATGAATTATGAATGCAAGAGGGCAATGGCCCTCTACTATAAAAGAATAAAAGAAAAGAACAAAAAAAATATATAAAAGCAATTCCCATTCTTTAGTTTTTCTTTTCGAGTAGAATTTTAATTAAAACGTTTAATGCATTTTTAAATGGCTGTCAACCTGTTAGGCGAAAACTTTACAAGGCTTCCACCGTAAATTTGTTAGGCAGACAAACAGAACTTAAATTAATTAAAATATGCGCAAAATGCAAAAACGCGACTCGTGCCATTTCTTCTTCTGGATTTTCTCTTTCGCCACATATCATTCGTTTCTTTTTGCTCGTTTTCCTTTTTGTGGAAATTATGAGCTGAGCTGTTGAAAGAAATGCCAACCACAGGGGCAGCGGTCGCAGCTTAAAAGTCATCACGTGACCACACAATTGTGGTCAACCTCAACCTCAACCTCAAGCTTCAGCTGGGTGGCCCATTCAGCTGTTGACTATTCCCTGGCTTGCTGCCCGGCAGCTTTGTTCAGCAGATTGCGCTAATGGCGTATCAAGCATTTTGATCCTTTGCATTTCGTCTTTGGCCCCTTCCTTTGTGCAGCTAATGGTGAATGTCATTTGAGTTTTTATGCAGATTATGTGTGTCTAATTAGGGGATTATTTGCTGCGCTCCGAATGCAGCTTAAGTCTTCAATAAGTGAGGTAGTTGGGTTCAATTTCTAAATGCTTGAATTATATAGTTTATAATTGAAAGCGAATAAGTAGTTGAAGCTTGTTAAACTAATTGCCAGTTGTATAAGTAAATCAACAAAGTAAATTGCATGCCAGCAGCGCCACAATAGCTCACAGTCATTATGCATATTGCGTATACGCAACGTTGATATGCGCAAGCAGAAAGATCAACAGCAGGTGGCAAGACAATTCCCGTGCTAGTTTATCAAGCAGCACAACTCGCCAAGCAAAGACGTCGTTGCCTTGGCTGTTGATTTTTATGACCAGGCGGAGATGAGGCGGCAAACAGCGTTGCAACTGCAAATGGCTTCCTGCGGCTACTTGCCACAGCCTCTGCCTCAGTCTCTGCCTTCTCTTCATACTTTGTGCCCGCCTCTGTGGTAGCATCTGGAGGTGCATGCAGATACGTATATATATTTTGTGCAAATTGTAATTTAAACATTTTGGCGGCGAGCCAAGTAATAATTTGTGTCCTGACTGCTGCTCGTCCTGCAACGCGGATTTGTAAATTTTATTTTACGTCTTTTCGTATTTTTGCAATTGATGCGCATCGTTGCACAGAATGCGCGCACAGAGAAAGAGCCGCGAAGCCAAAGGAAGAGCCATTCTTATCGCAATACTTTGGCTGCGACTGCGATTCCGTCTTGAGAATAGCATTTTGTTGCAACATGAAAGTCAAGTGTTGCAGTTCACTCTCTCTCTGTCTCTCTGTCTCCCTTCCACTCTTCGCTTATCCCCCATTGGATACTGTTGTGGGAATTTCTTTTCGAATCGTTTGGCGCAATAAATTCTATTAAAATGCAATTTGAAGGGTTTTCTGATTTTAAATAATGCCAAGACGGCTTTAGGGTTAATGCAGCAGGCAGTTCTTTCTCCATTCTTTTTTTGTGTTTGCTTTGTCTGTTGTTTTGTTATTCTAACCCCCCAGAGATTTCGACAATGCCACCAAATTCGTTTAAGTTCCACGTCACTGCATATTGAGATTTATGCAATGCTGCTGCCTCGAAAGCATCTCGTTATTGTGAGTGTCTGAGTGTGAGTGAAATGCCAGGATATGCATAATATTTATAGCTTATTCGCGAGACCAAATCAGCGAGTCAGTTTAATTTGGCTATCGTTACAGGGAAACGAATTGCTGAATAAGTCAATGCCGATTGGGACTATTAGGTCTCTCTTTTTGCCCATCTACTTGGTAGATTATCTCTCACAATTTCAACAGCTGAATGTAAATATAAATACTTAATACTTTAATTCTTTAGTTCAATCAAGTATCTATTACGTTTTTATATTAAATTTAAAACTATTGCGATCCCCTCGCTTAAGTCAAACTATCGTTACAAGGAAACGAATTGCTGAAAAAGTCAATGCCGATTGGGACTATTAAATATCTCTTTATGCCAATCTACTTTATAGATTATGTCTCTCAATTCCAACAGTACTTTAAACAATACTTTAATTCTTAAGTTCAAACAAGTATCTATTACGTTTTTTTATTAAATTCACAACTACTGCAATCCCCTCACCAAAATCAAACAATGAATTAAAACAACATTGGGAAAATTTCACAAATTTACAAGTAGTTAGCTCAACAAGCAAGCACAAAAAGAAAACTGTTTCAGTGTCATGTTTTGACTGACAAAACTATTCGTGTTGTGTTTATTTTTTGTTTAACAATTTATTGTATGACGCTTGGCGTTCAAATTGAAATTTAATTCGTTTGCTTTGTGCGACTTAAGGGGCGTGAAGTGTTGGCAAAGGCCACACAGTTGAATATTATTAATACGCCCCATAAGCCCAATAAATGCGAATCATTATTGTTGTCATTGTCTGTGTTCAGGCGTGTTAAAGTCTGTGCGTCTGGCTAAGTGAGTGTGTGTGTGTGTAGCTGTGCATTTTTTATGGTTATGGCCTTATTGTAATGACCATTAAAATTGGCATTGTTATGGCCAATGCTGCTGCTGCTGTTGTTGACCCACTGAAATTGAATGAAAAGTGCATCAGCAGGCAGCAGACAGCAGGCGACGCACAGCTGCAATGTCAGCTTAATAATTACACCATATACACACACATTCATACACACACACGCACATGAGTTGCAGCTGCATCTGCAAGCAATTTTTAAATGAAAAAGCCAGAAGAAGCAGCGTGGCAGAAAAAAAAAACTGCGCTTGCAACTGAAAAGCCATGGCAATGGCAAACTGGCAGCCATTTGCACGTCGTCAGCGTTGAACGCATTAAAATAAATGAGAACTTTGCCGTAAGCAGATGCCAACAGTGTTGCTGTTGTTGTTGTTGTTGTTGGTGGCTGGTGTTGCCCTTTGCCCGTTGTTGTTGTTGGAAAAATGGCAGAGCATTTTCACGTTTTCCATGTGAAATTACGCGCAAATTACAATGCATAAAAGCATCGAGCGGTCTTCCCAACGCCTTTCAGTTTGTTTCTTTAAGCGGATCATTCGACGATGTCGTTGTTGCTGTCGCCGTTCAGCATCCTTGTCCTTGTCCTGTCTGTTGACTTTTTTGCACATTTGCATCGCATGAATGAGATTTGCCGCTTGCAAAAGGTTGCAAAAGGTGTACAAAGAAACAAGGAAGAAACTTGATCTGATTGTCAGGTTCATCTGGTTTAATTACATTGTATAGCATCATGGCAGATTCTGTTGACGTTGATGAGCGACCAGCTTTGTGTGGTGTGTGTGTGTGTATATCTCTGTGTTGCCATTCCATTAATATGTTGTTCAAATTGCTCATTCAATGTTGACGCAATTGAAATGCAGCGTTAAATAAAAGTGCGAACCAGATGCTGTGGCATGCGGGCAAGGAATATTTGCAAGCATTGATGAATTGCATGCACTTCAATGCGCTTCAAATTGTCGTTAATGCAAATATGTAGCAAAATTTTCAATGGTCGCTTAATGTTCATGTACTTTAATATTAAATGTATTAAATTTAAGTTGAAATTTAAGACCAGTTATGTTGAACTGAACTGAACTTTAAATAAATACTTTATATACTTGTATTTAGAGATTTTCTTCTTGATTCAATTTGTATTCTGCTACCAACGACAAACTAAACGTAATCAAAAACTATCACAAAAAAAAATAATTGCATACTTTTAGGTTGCTTTAAACGCTAAGCGCCTTTGTGTTCAATCCTAAAAGTATGCTATAAAACTGCATATGAGAATATTGTCAATCAGTTTACTGCCAGGAGCGCTTATATCGACATCATCCGCTTCTCTTTAATACTCGTCTTGTCTGCATAATCTCTTTAAATTGCACATCTTCAGAGTGTGCTCCAAAAAATCGCTAACTTCCGACCGGCGAGAGGCAACAGCAACAACAACATAACCGACTTTTAACTTTCCCCATAAACCGTAACCGTAACCCTAACCCAATAAACCACTTTCAGAGGGTGTTTGTTACGTTGACTGTTGCTGCTGCTGATGCTGCTGTTGGCTTCAATTTCACACCGCCAACAAGTGACAAGTAAACGAACACTCACACACACACACACGCACACACTCACACACTGACACACTTACACAGGGAGCTGGCAACGCATCAAAGTTGGTTGGCAGCATGCCGCAAAAATGCTTCTGGCTACAACAACGAAAACAACAGGCAAAACGAAAGTCAACAAAAGGCGCAATGGCAATATGTGAGAGACAACAACAACAACAACAGTATTGCAGCAAATACAGTGGAAAGTGTGAAAGAGAGAGAGAGAGCAAAAGAAAGAAAGAGAGAGCGACAGAAATGTGATCACAGCACTCGACGACGTCCCGAGAGGTAGACTATGAATTTTTATGGTGAATTTCCCGTTTTTAATTTCGACTCGGCTTGCCAAAAATAAATAAATAACAAAAATGGCTAACAACAAACTGTTAGCCATGCTGTCAGAGGGAAAGGTCATATTTTTTGAGCCCTCAGGGCAACGCACAAGCGACACCTTCATCGCCCCATGGATTCTCTCAGTGTGTATGTGTGTGTGTGTTGGTGTCAAAGGGCCATGACAGGAATCAGCAACGTGTCCACGTCACGTCATCAAAAACCTCCCATCAACTTCCCAACTCACCCACCCAGCGAGAAGCTAACAGGATATTTATGGCAAAAATGCAAAATTAATGACGTGTGATGTGAAATTGTCGCAAAAAATGTGCCAAATTAAATTTTGGCCTCAACTCAGAACGCAGTCGACACAAAACGCAAGCGAAGCGTTAAATTCCACAACCGCAGCATAAAATTCAATAAAATATTTCCACACCGAGGCATCAAGTTACAGTTACAATTTCTCTGCCCGGAACAATTCCCAAAAAACTGAAATTTAGCGTGCATTTGAGGGCAGGGGGGAAATCTATAATCTTTCCCTGCGAATTCTCGCGAGCTATGCAAATTATTTTTGTTGGCCTGGCAACACGGACTTGGCAGTGAGTTAATGCCGAGTGTCAAAGTGGAGATTAGATGCTAAGCATAGAAGGGCAACCATGATTATTAGGACTTTTATACCAGCTATCCATTAAAACTTTGTGGCAAAAAACGTTTACTGCAATCGGTTCTTAGCTGCTTTGCCAGAAAATCTAATATTTTTAGTACTCTGTAGTATATTCTGAATTTAGTACTATATCAATATACCAAACATTGCTTTCGGTATATTTTAGTATTTCTTACTTGTTCATATCTTGTTTTGAAGAAATTATTTATGTTCTCAACAATAAAGTGTATGCTAAGGTTCATATGAAAAATATTGGGCACTTGAATTCATTCTCTCCAAAAATGTTTCTACCACGAAATATTTATACTTTTATTTAACCAAAAATATGCTTATCGAAAATTCTGTAATCATTTTGCATAGCTTGAAGAAGAATTTTCTACAATTTTGCTGTAATAAATATGCCATTTATACTTCAAGAATTCTACCTAAAACCATGTCATAATAATTCACAAAATTATCTTTAAAATTCCCACCAATATTACAATTAAAAAAAACTTTTAATTTTTCCGCTATTAAAATTGTTATTTCTGGAGCTTAATCAAAAGTGTTTACACAGACTTTGTTCTATAGTTTTCTTGGCACATTTTCCTTGAACTGTCCCATAACATTGCCAGGTGGATTATAATTGCAAACAACCCAAGTACGATCCGCCCTAAAATATGATGGTGTATTAAGTGTAAACCAAATTAAATCTGTTTGACGAACTTGCGTGCCACACCCGCGCCCATTTCTATACACGATTTCCAGATGAGCTGCGTAAAATGCCCCGAGGTGGGTGTAAAGTCTGGCTTATCGAAATTGAAGGCATTAATCTCTCGATACCACATCTCCACTGGCAAATCACCTGTTACATCCATGCCGCCCGAAAGAAATATATTCTCGCCATACTTTGGCTTGGGCCGATGCTGCATTATGTTCTTGTCCCGCAAATACTGCGGAACAGTTTCGAGATATAAATAAAATTGAAAAAAATGAAATTGCCTTGCATACATTGGCCCATTCCTGGGCGAGTTTGCTGAGCGCAGCATTCACTTTGAGCTCGGGACAACCGTGCATCTTGCGCACCCGATTCGTGTTCGAATACAAATCCTGCAGAAACTTTTCATTGTTGCTCTTGGTATCCTTGCCCAGCGGACCCGGCTTACGCTCAGCTGTCTTGGGTATTGGCGGCGGCTGACGGGACATTTATAAGGCAACCAGAAAACAAGTCAATAGCGAATTTCAACTAAATGTTTTGTTTGATAAACATTATTTTAGAATTTTGATAGAAAACTAACAAACTACTACTACAACTTATAATAAATAGAATTTCAAATTGAAAGCTCCACGGTGATATCTATTTCACCTTCTCGTTCAGCACGAACACTAACTGAACTTTTCTCATTTGCAATTGCCATACTATAATAGAAATAAATGATATTAGCAAAAAGTTTATGCAAACAATTTCCTAGTTTATTGAATTCAAATCGAGTCTCTTTTTTTTGTCGCTTTTGCTTTCGTCAAGTTGACAACTTCACTAACAACTAATTGGCGCGTTTCGAAAGTTTTTCTTAATGCCATCAATTTAATTATTTAAGTGCACAGCTTACGAAGGTGTTCATTGAGAAAGTTCTTGTTGCTACTGATGGGGTTAAGGCTTGGACATCTAGTGGGCATAATGAAGCATTTGCCAACTAATGCCACCAGCAGCTGAACCAAAGGCAATGGGATGAAGCAAGCAGGAGCTTAGCATTGTGATTGATATCCACAAACTGGAATTGAGGCCCAACATAGCCGTCAACCGTAGATTAGACATTTAACCATCGTCGAGTGATGGGCGATGGGTGATGAGCTGTCAGTGGCGTATGCGAGAGCGTATCCAACTCGGATCTCAGTCACTCACAGGCAGCAGCAAAAAAGCAGGCATCTAATGATTGGATTAACCCACATGACGTATGAGTGATGTATGAACATTTGCATTGAGTTTGCCGGTTCTACGGTTATTAATGAGATGCCCTTTTCCCTCTATCGCTGTACCAAAAAGAAGCAACACAACAGAGTCACATGTGGGCGACATTAATGGACAATTGAGTCGAGTGGCATTGGCAGAAATACAAGACACATAAATTATTTAATCACAGCAGAAGAGTAGAGTACGGCCAAAGGTGTGACAAGTGCAAAATGTAAATCATTGCAGACACGGATTAAATAGCTACATTCCAACTGCACGGTTTATACAGCTTCCGCGCTAATGTCCTTTGACCAGGTAAAGGCAGCGTATAAATGATTTAAGCAACTGGCTACACTGAACAACATGAACATCTACGTGTTGGGTTTCTGACTATAACTGAAGTTCACCTCAGTTAACCTGACGGCTTGAACTTTATGTGGAAATCAATTCAATTAAAACTGAGGGCAAAAAATGAAATACATTTTCAGTATCTTTTGGCATTTATTTCTCTGCTGTAGTTTGGTTGCGCAGTTCCCAAGTTTAATACCTTTATCTTTATCTACTTATATTTCTATGTATAATATTATCTGTATCTTTATAAATATATACATCTTCATCACCTATTTTCCGCCTGTAACTGAAGTTCACCTCAGTTAATCTGATAGCTTGAACTATAAGTCGAAATCAATTCAATTAAATTTAATATCTTATGACATTTCTCTTCCGATATTCAATACCTTTAGCTTTATCTACTTATATCTCGATCTATGTCTATATCTGTCCCTCTATCTATAATAACATATTGTCTGTGTCTTTCTTTATGTGTAAATATGTACACCTACATCCTCACCTATTTTCCGTCTGTAACTGAAGTTCAACTCAGTTAATCTGATTGGCTTCAACTTTAAGTCGAAATCAATTCAATTAAATCGAAGAGCAAAAAATGAAATACATTTTCAATATCTTATGGCATTTCTCTGCAGTAGTTTTGGTTGCGCAGTGCCGACGTTCATTAAGTTGATCAGTTTATTCGCTTTATCCATTTGACAGCGGGGTATTCAGGTTTAAGCTCACACCTGTCAACCGTTGCAGCTTAAAGTTATTCAATTGATTTTACGCATCGATGGCGATGGCGCAACAAACGTGATGCCAACCAACTTTATTCACATTCGCATTCACAATCGGAATCGCATTCACATTCACATTCGGGAAATGCCACAACCAAAATGTGCCGTTACTTTCTGTCGATTTAATTAATTTCGCAAATTCGGTATATCGTTTATTTGAATGATATTATATGGCAAATGTATGCCAATGTGTGTGTGTGTGTGTATATGTGTGTGTGGGCAAACATTTCGGTTGAGCGTTGTTGTGTTTTAATGACAACCGCAGCATCTGTTGCCGGATGCGCTCGATTGCACATTGTAGGCGAATTGTATTATACGAGTACATATGACGATTGTGTGTGTCGATTGTGTACAGGCGTGTTCGCCCATTAAAAATGCCCAGCAATTAAAGCATACGCACACTCACACCTCACACACTCGCAGAGCATATTCCATTTGGTTTTTTAATGAATATCCAAATTGAGTGGCATGACACGCACACTAAAGTGCCATAAATAAATCAGCAAGGAATTCCTGTGCAATCCATGCGCATTATACGACTCAACTGACGGTCTTTTGTTTAAATATATATACCTGGTATGTTCATATCGTTTATATTTAAGTTCACAATCGCATAATAGATAGACGCTCATTATTTAAGCTATTGGCAGACGAGGAAGACAAAAGATATACAATAGGATATCAAATGTGTTTATATTGTAAAGTAATTAGGTAACGCTTTGTTTACTAAGGATGCAGATAGTTGTATTTTTGCTGTTCCCTAAATCTATCTGTATGACCAACTATGAGTAGATACATCTATCTGCATCTGTATCTCTATACCTATCATCAATATCTTTATCTCAATCTACGTATATCTCGATCTATGCCTACATCTACATCGCTAACTATAGTTTTTTCTGTATTTTTCTATATTTATCTGAATCTTTCTCTACGTGAATCTTTATATATGTACATTATTATCTACATCTTGACCTACTACTGTATATCTATCTATAATTCTATCTATATCCTTCAATCCTCAACTGTGTCTCTAGACTTTTCAGTAGCCTCTTTTGCCGGTTCTTAAAACAAAATAGTATAATAGATGACAGTTAGATTGATCAAATAGCTTTGAACTTATTGTTTTTTTAAAAAAGTTGAAAGCATAAATCAAGCTACTAACTGCTAAAATTCACATTTTAAGATACCGTATCGTTTACAAAATTAACATTCATCTTAATCTCTTGACTTGTCTCCATCGTTCGCTCTCGATATTCGCTGTGCACATTCAAATTAATTCCTTTTACTCCAATAAGAAATTTGATCTTTGGCTGAGGAACTCCTTTCCGGTTTATCGAGTGGCAATCACTTTAACAAATTCATGGCAACGCATATGAGAGACTGTAAATATGGAAATTGAAACTCATAGCGATTGACGGGACGCGAACTTTTACGCAAGTTTATTGCATCAGCACTGAAAGCCAATAAAACGAGGCCAGCCACTTACGAGTAGAAGCAGAGCCAGACGTTGGGCGCTTTCGAGCCGGATATTAAGCAGAGTTTGGACCGTAGACTGTTCGCTGCACTTGTTAACCAGTTCAATTGAATAGACAAAGAGAGTGTGTGTGCTGCACTCAGGTCAGGTCAGTGAGGCCAGTCAGGCATACGTCGACGCCCACAAAGCCATGCCCACAAAATCCGTGACCAACGCCAGGTGGCCGCGATTTCAAAAGGCTCACAGAGCATAGAGCATAGAGCGCATAGAGCTTTGAGAGAGAGGCAATAACAGGTATACCAACACCTTTTTAAGTGGCCAAAGTGATGGGCAGCACCCGAAGAGAAGGAGAGAGGGGGGCGTGGCAGCAGCAGGAGTAACAGCAGTTGGCAATCCACTTTGGCGGCATTCGCTTCGTTTTTGAGCCGACAAACATTTTAGCTTTTACAGCCCAAAGGGCCAAAAATATGGCAATACACATACACAGTGTGTCTCCCCCGATCTGCCTCTTCCAGCAATGTTGTAGATTTCTTTTTTGGCTGTTGTACCCACAAAAACTTTTAGTTGTCGTAAACGTTTTGAAACAAGTTTATTCCGTTTTTCAATAGCACTAAAAGCTAGTTGGCAATTCCAGTCGCTTTTCCCTATTCGACAGTCGAATCCCTTTGGCCGAAAATGCAACAGCAGTTAGAATAAGTTCAGCCACAAGTTAAACATGTGGCAACCAAATATGCAGCATGTTGTGCAATGATTGGGAATTATCAGTTTTGGTAACATTTGGCAGATTATCAAAAGTTGGGCATTCGATTAGACAAATGTAGAAAGAAATGCAATCAGATTATGACTTGGAATGGCGAAGAAAAAACTTGAAGCGCTTTATAAATAGCATAACTAGAATTGTAGCTACAATTTGAACTACTTAGAAAGCTACAGTTGAGCTTGCTCGACCGTGAAATACCCGGAACTGAATTTTAATAAAAGAAAAACAATGCCAATAGGGGTTTTAATATATTATACAAATATACTGAAAAATACTTAAATATACTAAATGTATATAGGGGAGAATATGCGAAAAATATATCAAACGATTCAATTTTCACGCTGATCAATAATAAATACACTTCTTCTAAGCACAAAGTTATAAAACATAAATATTGTAAATAATTTATTAAAAATAAGTAAAAAATCTAAAAACAAAAACCATTTTCAACAAAACCATATTCTAAAAATATACCATATTAATATATACCGAAAAATACTAAGATATACCGCAGGCTATATTTGGTGTACCAATATACTGCTTTAAATATACCATAATGTATAAAATATACAAGATTGTCAACTAAAGCCACTAAAACAAAATAATAAAGTTATTTTTTAAATAACTTTAAACTTTTATTTTTGTCTAATAAAAAAATGTTCCGTCAAAATTAATCAATCAATAATTTCAATAAAAAATAATGCAGTTATTATTGTTGCACAAAGTTAATACTATACAGAATATAGAATTTAAAGATTGCATTCATATACATTTTAAAAATCATAAAAAAAAAGTCAGCCTATTATTTAAGGTACTTGAGATAGTTGCAAACGCATAACTAATATAATATTATTCCTAGATTTAATTCGCATCAATAAATTACCATAAAAACGAATATAGTTTAAAATGGTATTCAATTGAATTCTGCGCGTTATTCATTAAATAGAAAAAGTAATCCAAACTTTTTCTCTTTGTCTTCCTCTATCGCTGTAAGTGGTAAATTATAGCGTTTGCAACGCCCCAGTGCAACTGCCGCTTTTTATTATGCTCATCAAAATTATATAATTCAATTTTTCCAATCGAACAAATCGCAGCATGCTGTGAAATGAAATCAAACCAAACCAAACCAAAGAAACGGACGCGAAACCAAACCAACAAAAAATTGCGCATACGTTTAAATAAATGGCAGGCCATAAGCAACGCCCCGTGACCTATGATCTCTCCTTGCCACGCCCATTTTTCCGTTGGCAAAACTTGCCGCCCCCCCTGCGGATTGGTCATAAATTATGTCATTGCATTTTGCGGCTCGCAAGTTTTTGGTTTGCTTTCAGGCCAGGACAGGCCACAAAAGGAGTTTGGCAAGTTTTATGCAGTCGATGGGAAGCATTTCATTTGTTTGACAGCCGACATTTATCATACGCACTGCAACACATGACTGCATGGCGTTGCATGCAACAGAATCAACTGGCAAGCATGTCTTTAATTGCCGGCAATTGCAGACTGTTGACATTTATTAAAACAATAAACAAATTTACACGCAATTCCTCCCGTTTTTCCTTTAGCAGCAATCAAAAAATGTTGCCACATTTGTCGTTGTTGTTGCCAGCAAAAAGTTGCCACACACACACATACAACCAACATGAGGCAGCATAAACATGTGCCTCACGTACCATGCATAAATATTTTAATTCAGCCTGCATTTCGTTGATAGTTTTATGCATCCCAAGGACTCAGCTGCTGCTGCTGCTGTCGCAAATATTCGGATTACCCAAAAAGGAGTATTTACTAGATATATACAGTACAGTAAAAGATGCAAGAGGGAAAAGCTCTTACATGAAATATGTGTGGCAAATGATAAATGCCCGTCTCATATTTCAATTTATTTTACAATTTCCTAAGCTGACAAACTCGTAACTAAGTTTGTGCACAACAAATTAAAGCTGCTAAAACTTGACACAAATGCGAAATGAATACATTTTTATTAAGATTTCCTCGAGAAATAAAATGTAACAACGAACTGATGATGAAGATGGAGTTGGAGATAAAACTCAGCTAGATTTATTTCAACTAAGATTGGTGGCAATTTATCTTAGCTCGACCGATGAATACACTGCAGGCAACTAAAGTGTTCAAAAGCTTTGACATTGAATACGATTGAATTAATTTATAAATTGAACATTCTTGATTGGTGAAATACTTATCACAATTTAATTTGTTTAAACATTTAATTTTACATGTTCAGTACTTACTTTCTCTCTTTAAAATCCTTTGTTCAAAGCATTCATTTAATTAAGCTAAAACAAAAGACAAGAAGAATTACAAGAATGTTGAATTCAATTGCAATAAAATAATATGATAAGCTTTAACAACTCTAAGATGTTTATTTCTTTAAGTAATTGTAATTGTAATTTATGTAATTAATAATTTCTGTAGATAAATTTACATATTGTATGGAAATTGACACAAAATCACAATTCAATTGAAGTAAATGAAAGAAGATGCATAATTCAGCTCTGCAGATATAACATCTTTAACATCTCTAAGATGTTTATTTCTTTATGTAATTACTCAATTTATTAATAATTTCTGTAGATACATTTACATTTTGTATGCAAATTGATACAAAATCACTATTCAATTGCAGTGAATAAAAGAAGATACATAATTCAGCTCTGCAGATATTTTTTCCTCTAATTTGGCCAATGAATAATTTGCAACACAAAAATCACAAAGGAAAAGAAGAATTCAGCCAAGCATGGGAATGTAAGCACTCACATGAAAACATATTTGTTAAACCTTATGCAAAATGATTTTTCCCCAAGGAGCGATGCAAGATGTTACCCGGCACTCAAAACTGCGTTCGTTCCCTTTGAGGAGTGTCTGCCCCACCTTTAGATACCTGCACACAGATACTCAGAACACAACTCGTCAACTCTTTTGGGCAAATTCTTACTTTCATTGCACATGTACAAAAAGGAAAGAAAAAAAGAAAAACATTTCGATAAAGTTCTTTCTGCTTTTTTGTTGTTACTCCCTGCTGTGTGCTGTTTGTTGTTGCAGTTTGTCGAATGCGCTCCATTGGGATGCAATTAAATACATCGCTGGTAAAAAGTATCCACGTTTGCTCCTTTTCCTTTGACTGTGGATCCATTCGCTGTCTGAAAGGGAAGCTCAGAAGCGGGAGCAGGAGAAGTAAACATACAATTTGAGTTGATTCGCTTTGTGAACGCGCATTCATTTTGTTTGTTTGTTTGCTTTTTAACCTATTAATTGCAATGAAGAACTGAACTGTACAGCGAATCAACTCTCTGCCACATTTCCCTTTTCCCGTTTCCCGTTTCTCGTTTCCTTCACCCAACGCTTTTGCTTGCATTTAATTAAAAATCAAAAGTTTTGACCCAAACAAATTTTGTGAGTGGCCAAACAAAAGAAGAGAGGCAACAACTTTTATGGCCATTACATTTTTCGGGGCAAGTTTGAAAATGTCTGGCCCTTGGGCTTGGGCTTACAGTAATCAGTTAATAACTTTATTGCCTGCAACAAACCATTTGAAGGTCGTTAATGCATTGACAATAATTGAGAGCGCTTTAAATTGCTGAGCTCAGATCAATTTAAATGCCTAACTAGCAATTTACTACATTCAAAATGTTATCACAAGCATTTAAATTTACTTTGAGTTCAAAACACGTTTGCAGTTTATAGTTTTTGCCAAGTTATTGACTTCATTAGCAAGAAAGAAAGAAAGTGCAGAATGCATTAATCATACGCCCCGTGGTCTGTTTGCGATGCACCTTGAGAGCAGATGCCAAACACAAGCGATAAATTAATGGAATTTCATATTTGCCAAGACTCCAACAACAATGTGCAACATGCATTTTGTTTATGCAGCTAAAATGTTATCGACTTGCGTTGCGAGTTGATTGTTTGCTGTAACGCTGTTTGTTTTAATAGAATTACTTTCCAGACTTGTGCGCAACAAAACTGCAAAATTGGCCCCGTGGCAAATGGTTGTTGCAAGTGCTGCCTGCCTCGTTCAAATTTAAAATGCCAGCACAAAATGATGCTGACTCATAACTTGCTTGTAACCCTTGAAGATTTTATTGAATTAAAGCAATTTGGTATGCATGTTTTTTTGTTCCCTTTTTTTGTTTTGCTGCCTCGCTACAAATTATTCCAAACACGTAATCGCAACCCTCGATGCTGAGCAACGCTTTAAACGCTTTTAAATCCCACACACAGACACGGTTACAATGCAATCAGATGGCCATGCAACTAACCCGAGGCCATGTCGCGTGGCTGGTCAACAGTTTTCAATCCAATCCAATCGAATCCAATCGATTTCAACAGCACTTCTCTCTCTCTGCTCTCTCCCTTCGCAACTGGCATTTGTCCTCGAGGTGACAATGTTCGTTTTGGTCGCAATGTCAGACTTTTGTGGCCAGCGGCTTGTTAAGCTAATTTCACTGGCACCCCTCATGCCCAAAAAGCCAACTCCATTCTGACTTTTCGGACATTGCGTGCGGCCAATTAAATCAGAAAACGGAGAGCCAAGCAAGCATCATTCAATGCTCCTCGTACTTGGCATTCAAAATGCTCAAGTGGGCGTGGCGGCAATTGAATGATAACAGCAGAAGCTGGAGCTGAAGCAGCAGCTGCTGTCGCTTCCTTATCGCCTCTTGCGCTTCGCCTTTTTGCATTCGGAAAAACGGCGCGTTAAACTAAATTGGCCAAATGCCTGAATGTCTACGCGCAGTCTGCCAATCCAATCTGTGCAACGATCTCTTCCCTACCTTCCTCTCAAGCCTCCTCTCTCTCTCTCTCTCTCCCTCTCTCAGCCCACGGCAATTCGCCGGGAAATTGAAATGAAAAAGCCACCATGGTCTGCCCGCCGTTGCCGCTTTGTTCCCTGGCTAGCAAAGTTGCCAGCTCGCTGATAAAGATATGACCGCAATATGCAAACCACGTAGATGCAAACGTTCCCAAATCCAGTTTCGTTCTTAGCTATCAAATTAACGTGGATAGCAAATTATTAGCAAAGAAAAAGAGCAGCATATAGTAGTATATTCAAATATCAATTTTCATCATCAGATTCAAAATCTCAACAATGTTTAAGATTTAAATAAAGTAAATATGAAATTGAGATTGAATTAATATCATAATATTTAAAGAATTTAAATTCTTTACTAAATATGAAATTGAAATTGTATTAATATATTCAATACTTAGTACCGAAATAAACAATATTTCAAAAAATGTCAATTTATTTTTCCAATTCTTCATTTTCCAATTTAATAAAATTTGAGATTAAAGTTTAGTGTAGAATTTCCTGCATTTAAATCAGCATTTAGTTAATTTAATTAGTTATCAATTCTTAGGAAAAAAAAAAAGGTTCAGGAATATTAAAGAAAATTAAAAAAAATTTCTTCAATTTCATATTATTATAGAAGTTAATAAAATTCGAAATATTAGTCAAGAGAATATTTCCGTACATTTATTTTAGCAATGAATTACTTGTATAAGTCGTCAATTTTTAGAAAGAAGACTAAGTTAAGGAGAATTTAAGAAAATTTCAATCCTTTACTTAAAAAATTTTGAAGAAATTATAAATGATGTTAACTACATGCAATACAATATGTCTATCTCTACATTATATAATATTTTAGTTCATGACGTCTTTCAATATGTCATTTCCATTTATAAATAGCTGCCAAGAAAATATAAATGCAAATTACCTCAAGTATTTCAAACTAAAGATAGAGCAAACACTTCATCAACTTGCACTTCAAATAAAGATAAATATTATCAATAATATTGATTATTTATTACAAGCAACCTGGAGCTCTTTGGCTATAAAAGAGTGTTTCAACCACAAGACCCCATTTTAAATATACACAATGTATCGAACGTATTTCCAATTACTATCCCTAAACATTTTAACACTTTCCGTGCATAGTTGTTATGTGGACAATCGCATTTTTGGTGGCCAAGACGTAACAATTGAGGAAGCACCTTGGCAAATCGCTTTGCTACTCAATAATGAATTCATTTGCGGTGGCAGCATCTACAGTGAACTCTTTGTAATAACGGCTGCGAGTTGTGTTGTCAAGAAACCCGCAAAACAATTTGAAATTAGAGCGGGTTCCATAAACTATAACGAGGGAGGATCGTTGATCAGTGTAGGTGAAACTCTTTGTCATGAGGATTACGACAGCAAGCAAAATATAAATGATATTGCGATGCTACTTCTAAAGAAACCTCTAAAGTTCAGCGCAAGTATTCAAGCAATTCCGCTGGCTGATAAAAGTCCCGAACCCTGGAGTTGGGCAACGATCACAGGCTGGGGACGTCGCAGTAATAATTTAAGTCCATCGACAATATTGCAAGTGGCCCAATTGCAAATTCTGAGTCATTTCTGGTGTTTGTTGGAGTACTTCCCAGTGAAATTTGACGATAAGTTTTGTGCGTACAATGCGTACAGTCATGCCTGCCAAGGTGACTCTGGTGATCCTTTGATCCTTGATGGCAAACTGGTGGGGATCGTTAGTTTTGGCCAGCAGAATTGTGGAGGTTCTAGTGTCTATGTCGATGTGGCGAAGATGCGACAGTGGATTGAAGAAGCAATGGAAATACTCAACTAAATAATTAGTGTTGTCTAATGTGTGTGTAATTATCTGTAATCTGTTACAAGTTTAAGTGGGAACTTGTACAACAAATTAGCTATAAAATGTAATTATGTGAAATTATATTCAATACATTTAGATTAAACGCTTTAGAGAGAATAACTGAACTGTAAATTATTATTTAAATTGAATTTGATGCGAATATCTAAGATGTGGCAATTAAATGAGTTGCAGTTATCGACAAATTTTGATGAACCAAAATTGAAACAATGTTGTGAAATGTCTAATTATAGTTAATGCATTTGACTCTGATGATATAGTGTTAATGAGGTGCTTATTGCGGATTAAACTGAATTTTATGCACTTATCTAAAATGTATGTACTTAAGTGCAATTACATTCAGGTGCAATTGTCGACATTGACTTTGTCAGGTATACTAGCAATGTGAAATATGTCATAGCAAAAAAAGTTCAAGGTATTCTATTAAATTAAACAGCTTTTTTTAATAGATTTAAAAGCTATTAAGCTGGACGATTAAAAAACAAGCGCAATTCAATGAATTAACATTTACTAAATTGTATCATTATAACAACCAAGTTTCCCTCCACAAATCTACAAACTTCTCTTTCACCTTTTCAATAAGCGATTTGCAATCGAAATCGCTTTCTGGAACACAAACACCGTGCGCAATACAATATTGAGGCAAAATGTGATTGCAGGAGCACATAGAAATTCATTCATTCATTTCGTAAAACGCAAATGCAACGCATTCAAAGCACCGCAAACTATTGGGATGCCCCCTGGATATAGTACGCAGCCATTTCCGTTGCCAGCAACATCCGCTCCGTTTGGAGATGGCCACAGCTGTCGGTTTATGGACTCGTCGTCGCTTCCCCCACATTCCACCAAACCCACGATTATCTCTCTCTCCCTCTCTCTCTCTCTGTCTGAAATGAAATGAAGCCACTCTACGAGTGCGGACTTTAAGCGTTTTGGTGGAGCAAAATTTTAATGCGCCAATGCGCAATTTATGACTATTTCATGCCATTTTAATTTGCACAGTCAGCAACTCGTTGCTCGACCACTTTAAAATGAGCACTCGTAATAGTTGAGGCTAGAGTTGGGATTGCGAAATGGCTTTTGAGGGGTTGTGGGGGTTGGGGAAAAACGTGGGGTAGCTCATTAATGCCACGCACGTTGCGTTGGGAAAGGGACAGAAGAGATGAAAGATACGCCAAGCGCTAATAAAACAAAAATGGAAAACATATAAATCAGTGTCCTTGGCACGTGTCGCCAACGGCGTCGATGGCATTTTCCGACTCCTTCCCCCCACCCTTCCGCTTGGCAAAAGGTGCTGCAGGTGTGTGTTGGTGCTTGGAGCGTGTCCCTAGGTCAACCTGCATCTGCCTTGTGCGCTGTCACGTTGTAAATCTCGTGAGAGCAAACACCGAGCACCGAACACCGAACACAGAGCAGAGACAACACAACTCGGCGACAGACGGCGACACAACACGCGTGCTTAGCCATATTCCCATATCCATTTACATACAGAGTCTGTCTGCTTGCTTGCTTGCTTCCTTGTGTGCGAAAGAGATAGAAAGAGAGAGGGCAAGAGAAAGAGTGAAAGGTGTGACACTCGAGTCGAAATGCGGGCCGTAGGGGCTTCAGAAGGCGATAAGCCAAGCGATTGCATTATAAATTAAAAGACGTCAACGCAACGAATCAACAGCTGTCCCCAAGTAAGAAAAGAAACTTTCCCAAAAATCCGAGTTGCAGACAAACCAAAGTCAAAAACGAAAAGCAAAAGAGAATCGAAGTGAAGTCAACGTTGCAATGCAAAATATGTTAATCAATCAAGTGCCAATTGCCCAATAGTGTTTGCGCTTTATACATAGCAAAATTTATGAAACTTAATTAAAGTTCTTGTTCTAGAGAGATGTGTGCAAATTTCATTTTATTCATTTTCGTTGTCCAATAATCCAGTTGTGCAAGTTATGCAGACACTTGCGCCCTCTGGCGGCCCAAAAACAAAGTTTGGCCAACGTCTGGCAAACTATTTGCATGGACTTTTTTGTAAGCGTTTGTGTGTGAGTGTGAGAGTGTGAGAGGGAAAACTGTCCGTTGAGCTGAGAGCTTAATGTCTGTTTGGACTAGAAAAGATTTCCAAGCCATTGGATAATGCAAACTATGCAATATAATCATAATCGCATGATATATGCGCCCATCTTTGCAGCAAAGTTTTCAAAATTGCTTTTCCCCTTCTCCGTGCATCTTGGTTGGTCCCCTGTAGTAGGCAACAGACGAGACACGCTAAGTCTTGGGTAGCATCGCACTCTGGAGAGTCAATTTCCAGCGATTAAATTAAGAATGCATAACTTGCAGGGTTAACAACGTCAGACGGCAGTCAGCCAATTGCCCTGGTCCTCACTTTCCCCTTATTTTGCTCTTTCACTTCTTCTTCTCCTTCTTTGCTCTGCTACTGACTCTGATTTTTATTTGCCATTCTCTTTGCGCCTCTGATGAGGCAAAGCGGCTGTCCAAGACTGTGGCAGCTGCTGCTGCTACTTATCTGATTTCTTTTTTTATACCCTTGCAACTTGAAAACGCTGTCGATTGGCAATAACTGACTGCTGTTATCGATACCATGTTGTTAACAGAGTGCATCAACGATCGTTCCAAGCAGGATAGTCTTGCTTTAATTGTGCATGCCTATTTTGCAATTAGCTGCCTGCTACGAAACTCTTAATGTTACAGGGTGTTTACGTAGCCACTCACTTTAAACTATTGCTGCACTCCTTCGTTGCTTGTTTCAATTTGCGATTTGTTTGCTCTGTTTTCTTTTTGCTGCACATCCTGACCTGCCCTACAGTTGTCCTTCTCCAAGGGAGAAGTGTCCGGTTCCGTTTCTACTGTTGTTTGTATATGCATGTATGAGCGTGTATAGTATACATGGCATAACATGAAACGTGCTCAGAGTCTCGCCTTTTGAAAACAGCATCTTGCAGTGTGGCCAGAGTATAGTTGTTTTTTGCATTTGCTTTTAATGCCGTTTGCATTTGCAAATAGTTTTCATAAATGTGTTGCTGCAACTTGTGCACAGCAACAATGGCAACATTTTGCGGTAGCATAAAGCACAAATGACAACAGCAGCAGCGCCGCAGCAGTGGCGACAATGATAATGGGATTGGGATTCAGGCAAAGCTGCCGTCTAGTTAAATGGCGACTCAGGGAGCTCCAGAGTTGCCATCGCATTTAATTTGTACAAATGCGCGGCGCGAAAAAATAAAGTAAAACAATGTGATAATAGAGCAAGAGGTGAGACGTGAGAAGAGTTGTTAAGGGGGGCAACCGCCGCGCAGGCGTTGCGTTCATTGTTTACACTTGCACGTCTGGCCAGTGTGTACACACCATACATAATTGAATTAAGGCAAAGCTTTTGGTTTCCCTCACTCTCTTGGGATTTTTTCCGTTTTGCGATGGCTTTTGTTGTGAGAGCTTAACGCTATTTTGAGTACAATGCAATGCAAAACACACATGCAAACAAGCGCACACATACACACATAAACCCACGCACGCATAAAGCATAAAGTTGCAACAACAACAGTGGACGGACTTGCAGCAGCCATTTTGCTGCAGACGCCGCTCGCTTTATTGCTGACTTTATGTTTCACTATTTGCATGTTAACAAAGTGCGTACTTTGTTATGAGCTTAAATAGCATTACTATTAATAAGAGGTAGAGATGGAAAGAGTGGAAGCAGGAGCGAGAAAAAAAAATAGCAGACAGACTTATTTGATAACACATGAAACAAGTAAAATTAACTACTTACATGCAGAGATATTTATAGCAAGTGCTTTATTTAGTATTTTAATTACACTTTTCACTACACAACGTAAACTCACAATAAAAAAATAAATAAATTCCAATAACAACAAAACCGCGTCGATTTCAACACTTCACGCGCGCCAAGCGAACTGAAAAGAAATTTTCGTACGCGGCAATTGCCAAAAAGAAATGTAACTGTAAATAGGCGGCATTTATTAAAAATGTGTTGTTGTTGCTGCAACGCAGCTTTTGCTCAATGACTTTGACTTGAGTGACTTTAGAATTTTGAGTGATCTCGAATGTTGTTTTGTGGCTTCGCAAGTGGATAAAACGAACTCGCAAAACTATGCAAAGCAAATGTAATTAATAGTCGAAATGTAGAAAATATTCTGCAATAGTTGGACAGCAAAGAATAAAACCGAAATCTCTTGGTTTCTCCATAACAATGACAGTCAGAGCAAGACAGATGTATACAACAATTTTTACAAACCGCATGACACGCTCGACCCGTCAACACTCTCAAGTGTGCGTGTGAATAGTGAGTGTGGGTGTGCAAAATTCGAAGCAAACTTATCTTGTATATTACATGCGTATGTGTGTGTGTGCTTATATTATGCATGCAGCCCAAGCAATGGCCAGAAGAATATTCAAAGCATTTAGCAACTCATTGTCCCTTTTCGGCACTAGCAACAACAACAAAGATGAGGACTAAAAATGTATTCATGGCCCTCAAATTGTATAATTTAAGTTTGCACATAAAATCACACCGCAAAAGTAGACGACGGGACTACAAGTGAACTTACTATTTACACTCACATACACACATGCAAACCGTGTTGGGTCAGCAGGGAATCTCCGTCTACGACCAGGGCTGCACACTTGCAAGCGGCATGGCACGCAGCTTTTGTCACAGATGTCAAGCTGATCACTAATGTGCTGTTCATTGATTATTTTGGACATTTTTAAATTCAAATTTACATTCAAATTTAAATGCAGCCCTGGCATACACCTTACTTGGCGCCATACAAGACAACACATTACACAGCTGAGAGCGCACACATGAAAGCAAAGTTTGAAGGCAGAAACCCTTTTTTGGCACAGCATAGACATCGAATTTAAATATTTTAAAGCAAGCCTGTGACTGGGCAACTTGTGCACAGTAAAAATGCTATAAAATTGTGCAAATAGCATAGATACAATATATATGTATGTGTGTAGAACTTACAACGAGATACATAAGTATCTAAGTATCTGCTGACCTAAGTGCGTGTTCACATGAACTTTTACGAGTCTGTGGGCGCATTGTCAATCCCAAAACTTTAAGTGCTCTTCCTTCCCCCCTCCCCTTTTGAAAAACGAAACTGGATGACAAGTCATTGTCATTGCCATTGTCATTGTCCTTGTTCTTGTGCTTGTTCTTGTTTTACCCAAAAGTCTCGACAGCACCTTCTATTTTTGCTTTACTTTTACAGATTTTATTTGAATTTTTTCCCTTCTTTGTGTGGAACCCTTTTGCTGAACAATCTCAACGCACACATAAAGTGAGTTATGTTACCATGATGGGAGAGGAGAGAAGAGAGAGGGACGACAAATTGGTCCTCAAGTTTGGCTACCAAAGGTTTTCGCCAGCTCAAAGTGTAAATTGCATTGGGCGACGCCAGACGTACATATATATAGTATATATATAGTGTCCTAGTAGTCCTGTAATAATGACCATTAGTTGGTTAGTTCACCCTGCTTGGGGGAGACATTTGAGCTAAATTATGTTCATGTCTTAATTAGAATGCCACAGCTGCAGATCCATGGCTCATAAATTATTTATACGCAATGAGCATGCAATTTAAATAATCAAATGCTCAGCTCTCAGACATCTCTCTCTTGCTTCGTTTTGTGTAATCGAATTGCTGCAAAAACCAGTCGAAGATGTCGCATGGCCCAAAGTTAAATCATTTTGCATAAATTCAGCCCACATTTTGCCATGTATAACATGTATCTCGAATGTGGCAATGTGGCATGCCACTCCAGTCATTCATTTCAAAGTGTCACTCTCAACGATATTGATCAGATTGAGATTAGAAAACTGCCAAAGCTTCGATAACTTGGTCAATTGCAAAGCATTCAACCATATTAAATGGTTATGTTAGTTGAACTATCAAACACATTCATGTATATTCATTTAATTCACATCTTGAGTAGTAATTGGCCTAACTAAATATGGGAATGTCAACTAGTTAGATATAAAATAAATGTACAAGCTCGTATTATTATTAAATTATATTGGATCTGATGTATGTATCCTTTAGTTTTGTTCTTGCTTTGAAAAATGATCAAAATTAATTGAGTTGTATTATTTTGTGTATCTAAAATTCGAATATTTATGCTTATGAAACCAATTTTGTTTCCCCGCTGCAGAATTTTGTTTATCATTTTGAATTTACTTTGTTTATCCAGGCACTACTAAAGTTTCTTGCATTTTTTATTATAACGCTTAAAATAATTTGTATTTCTTTGACTTTAGAATTGATTATTGCGCTTTCTCACATTTCTTTCAATACTTATTTTTTACTTCTTTAATGTTTTCTGGTCATATTTAGTTAACTTTTCTTGCTTTGCCAGCTTCTACATATTTTATTTATTTGCGTTTTTCTAAATTCTGTTAAGAATTTGTTCTTTTGCACATTATATATTTTGTATGCTTGCTTTTTATAGTTTTCAATAAATAAATTATTAATTTTTTATTATATTTTTATTTATTAATTTTTAATAGAAATCTTTGTAGCAATAATTTATTTACTTTTGTTATTACTGCCTTTTCGCTCTTATTATGCACAACATAGTGCCATCAGCGCCATCTATCGTCATTATGTGCAAGCTTCGTCATGTTTGCTTTGATAGATGGCTCTCTTCTAATACCCTTTTACTGCTTCGCTGCTGAACATGTGGAGAGCACAACGGCTACCCTTGAATAAGGTCACTGTTGGCTACACGTGGTTTTGATGACTCTGCGTAGCATCTACAGCATAACAAAATGGTTGCTCCACCTGTAGCTCTTTCAGCTGCAGCTCTTGCAGCCGTTTTTAGTTTGTTGGGTCGCATCTAACCTCAGCACGTAAACGACAACTTTAATTATGTAAGTGAAAATTATGATGAAGGGGAAGTGAAGGGAAAGGCCAGGGATGTGATGGCAAGGCACAACTACGGTTGCAAACCTTTGCCGGGACGGTCACACATGGCGTATGAATAATGTAAAATGTCAACTAATTAAGCCGAGTAAATGCATTAACAACTTGCCCCGACAACTTGCCATGTCTGACAACGTTGTACCACTGCAACACTTTTCTTTTTCACCTTTCCTTTTGTGTGTGTAAAACACATTGTTTGTTTTAATTAAAATTCCTGAAAACTTTTTAGCTGGGCCGGAAAACAACAATTTCGTATTTTACACTTTACATGTTAAGCTGGGCATATTTCTGATCGCGTTTCAGCATCAGCGCATAGTCAAAATCATCGAGTATGTCCGGAAAGTCCTGGCCATCCTCCAGATAGACGGGATTCCAATCTGGCACGGGGAATGCTCTTATAAACATCAACATGTAGAGCCAACACATGCCAAGCCAAAGAAATGGCATGCTTGATATCCCCAAGGAAGAGTCCTTTAGCTCTTCTATAAATATTTGAAATCCCTTTTGAGTTTGTAGGAAAAGTTTTGTTTAAAAATATGGAGTGTGATATTATATTTTTAACTGAAAACAATATCAAATAGTGCTTCATAATAAGTTGATTTGACAGATAAGAATTTATAAAGCTCAGAGTATTGCGGAATTTAATTTAAAGTTTGAGAAGCTTCCGAATTTTGAATTGCTCTCCAATATTCCCTTGACTTTGCTTAAAATACCTTGAAGGGTTTTTAAGTTTTTTGTGGCGGTAGAAATTGTGACTTGAAGTATTTAAAGTATTATGAAATTATATTTCTGAATTAAATAGAATATTTAGGAAACTTCATCAATCTTCCTTACTTGTTATAGTTTCCTTATTTTTGTGGTCGTTTTTTTCTAATTTATTTCCTCAGAATGTATTTTAAACTCTAATGTTTATTAATTTTATGTATATAAAATTTTAATAAAAAGTGTCCTTGATTCTTTTTGAGTATAATATTTATTAAAATGTATTTATACTTTCAGAGAACTAAAAATAATAATATTCGAATCTATTTCGTAGCTTGGCTAGGAATCTATAGAAATATCTCTGACAATCTCACTCGCTGTGCACATTAAATTATAGTATCTGTAATACTTGGCTAATGATAAACGATAGTAGTTGCTTCCTCCTTGAGTGGTTCTTTGGCCAGCTGCTCTCTTTTGCCCATGGCATAAGGAGGCTTATCGTAGGTCTTCACATAGAAGGTGCCATTCTTGGGACCCGAAGGTTCGCCACCCATGCGAAACTCACCGTCATTATCCAATAATACCCAATTCTTGCGCGATATGCGTTCACAGCGAATGCCCCAAAAGCCTTTGGTGCTATTGATGGACTCGGCAAAATAATCGTGAGCACGCTTATGCGAACAGCCGTACATGTAGCACTTTTTCTGATCCTTTCCAAAGTTCGGATAGAACGACGCATGTCCGACGGGCTGCTCAAAACCTAATCCCGTGCTCGTCTGTATCGATTCCACATAGTGCGCATCACTGGCATCTATGCGATATTCATCGCTCTGATCACGAAAAGCAGGTCCAGCCGGATCCAAAGCATAGATCGTATTGAACCGATAGGGTTTTATTTGTTTTCCAGCACTGCCAGCGATTTGGGCACCCAGCGAATGTCCAATCAGATAGACATCATCGCAATTGAGTCCCGCTCGCATGTGAAGATGACGCACGAATTCGGCGAGTAGAAATCCCAGATCTTCGACCATATCGGCGACCCCAAAGTAATTCACATTCGAGGAAATTTTACTCCAATCGCAGACAACAATATTAAAGTCTTCATAGAGAGGGATTTTGATTTCGTTATCTCCATTACCTTCGGCTTTGGGTCGCGGTTTTGTCAAGCTCAGATAGGCGGTCTTCACGTCTCGATTGAGCGATCCCTTGCCCTGACTCATCCAGCCGTGTATTATAATGCTGCAATATCATAAATAGATCAGTAAACTTATCTAATCTTGAAATTTATTTAAATTCAAATGTTGTTTGCTAATTTTTTTGGCAAATATTTGGAAAGATCACAACATTGACGATGTATTTACTGTGAAATGACTCATTGATAAAGAGTACAAAGGAAACCACTTAGAAGCTAACGGAGTAAAGCGTATCGACTTAAGTATACCCTGTACTTAAGTTAATTTGCAAATTATATAATTTGTTTTGCAAATAAATAACATTGAAGTTGTGTTTATGGACTCCTTATCAATGAATACAACGAAAAACACTTAAAAAGCATGGAAATACAACTTATCGACTATAGAATACCCTGTACTAAAGTTAAATAATATTAAAGATACAATTTTTACTAAATTCTAAATTTGATTTAATACTTTTCTATTAGAAATTACTCTTGTTATATACTACATCTAAGCCACAATATACCCCACTGCATTTTCTCATACTATAGGGCAACAACGGCTGATAAAACAAAATTTAAACAAAACCAGTTTTCGCATGTGAATCGACAATAACAAGACAACTAATGTTTAACTTCAATTTTTACAACAGCAAACATATAGCAAACTATTTTTCAGCAATAATTATTACGTGTCGTTTAATTATACAATTTTTCGTACATGTAATTATCAAATAGGTGAATTACAAAAAAAAAAAACACAGTTCTCAGCACCCAAATGATTGATTTGCTAATCTAATGATTTGTTCTGGGAATAACAAAAATAAAAACTTACCGTGTGGGATGACGAGCATCGAAACCGGAACGCTCCAAGGTTTCATCGTCGCCTGGGAAAAGTTCGCGACCGCAATCGGGGAAATCCTTTTTGAATAGAAAGAATTGCATTTTGACACGCGAGCTGCTTGTGAATGGCACCCAATGCTTGAAGAACTTCTTCCAAAATGGATAATCCAAATATTTGTTCGATTTCGTTAACTTGTGATCGCATTTGCTATTCAGCTCCTCCATTGAGGAAGCGGAAGTTTCGCTTGAAGGTGCCGCTGATAATGAAAAGATTATATACTTTATTTTTGTAACAATAATTGATAGACTTACCTAGCGTTACGCTGAGCGTAGCTAGAATGATGTATGTAATTCGCATCTTGAATTAATAGACTCCCAATCGTTCGTTGCCCCAAAGACGCAGCTTACAAACACAAACATACACACATACACACACAGTGGAGCTGCAACCAATTTAGACACTCCACCTCGCTCAATGGTGCGTGCTCAACTGACGAGAACTGTCGCCAGCAAGGCAAACGATCGAAGCGCATTCAACTGGAATTGACACTTCCAACGGAAATCTGCCATTGGCGTCACATTGTCTACGCTCTCTTACTTACTCTCTCCCTCTTATTCTCTCTCTCTTCTCTGTCGCGATAAGCAGCGCCCACTAAGCGCGGGCGCCGGCTATTTAGGCAGAGGCGTTAATTATTCAATGTCCATTAACAGTTACACATTTAATCTGCAAGAGAATGATCGTGAGAGCAAGACGAAAAGAGAGAGTGCGAACATGACAACATGTGAAAAATATCTCTCAGCTAAATACATAGCTGAACTTGGGGTTTTATTGTTTGCGAATGTGAAACACATGAAAGCATGTTCTGTTTTTATTGCTTATCTAATTTGATGTGTTATTTTGTTGTTAAACAATGCAGTACAGTTTTAGAAAATAATTTGAATGGGAATAATTACATTTAATAATTTAATAGAGAAGTACTAATATTCGCTAAATTGAGCCAATAAAATAATTGTATAACGTTTAATAAAATTTATTTACATTTTCTATCTATTTGGATGATATTGAATACAGATAATGGCTAATTGCATTGAACAAACTGTTTAAATTTAATATAGCATAATTATATTCGTTTTAATTGGGGAATTCCACTTCAATAAAAGCTGATATAATAAGTTAAATACTCATTGCATCAAGCGAAATTTCAAAAATTGAATAGCAAATGTACATAATTGCTTAAAATTGTCTATTAAAATTCGATTTTTGAGGTAAAAGTTAATTAAAAGTATTAGTGTCTGCTTAATGATAGAAAGTAGTATCGAATACAGATATTAATATTAATTTCCGAAAAATTAAATGTGCACATTTAAATTCAATTTGTGCAATAAAAGCTTTTATATGCTATCTTAACACGACTTAAGACTTTTGCTGTCATGTTATGATTATTTAACAGGTGTAGTCTACAGAATTATTAACATCACTGCAAAGCGAATGTTAAAGAATTTGAAGATCTTCCTTTTCAGTTTTAGAGCAATTGGAAACCGCTTGGTACATCAGCAAAGTTTCTTTCATTTAAAACCAAGAACTAATTAACAGTGTAGCCTTTTTAATGACTGAAGCAAATAATAAAAACTGCTATAAAAATCTGTAGTTAATCAAAAGCAAAACTTTGGCAAATAAATAAAGAACTTGATTAATCATGACTAATTAAGCAAAATTCATTTCTTATTTATATAATTCTCCACTGATTTAGAAGAAATTTATTAGCGTTTCCCTTTGTTGTCGTTGTCGAAAATCGCAAACAAATTAAAATGCACCTGTAAGAGCCCAAAGAGTTTTTTAGCTGCGGGCTAAGCTATAATAATTAGGACACAACAGGCAACAGAAAAATAGGCTGTTATCGGCTAATTGCTTGGCTCAAATCGGATTTGTAGCTTGAGTTAATTATGCAGACCGAAACACATAATTTATTTATGAGTTTGCCAAATGAAGCGACAAATTTCTGCCACTTAGCAAGTCAATCGCTCACCAAACGGAACTGCCTCGGATGCCAGGACACGCCGCCAGGATATGCCGCATTCCCCCTGTTTTGCTGGGGCGTGGCAAGTTTTCAGCACTTTGGTCACGGACACACACCTGACACTGGGTTCTTTGCATGCCACACACCTGCCAAGTCGGGGGGGCGATGTGAACGTGAGACGGTATTTCAATTATGCAAATTTTCGTGAGGCTCGTTGATTAGAAAATCCGCAAAAACCCTTGAGCACAGCACCCTACTCCACTTCAGTTTCTCCCCTCTTGCAGACGTCAATCAATATGCAAAATGGAGGCTGGCCACGCCCACTCACACTAATGAATTGGCAAAAACCGCAAATTAGAGTTGAGAAATTAATTGGCATGCCCCACAGGACTCGCTCAACAACAATAATCCCCACAGAGAAGCCTTACTTACTTCCCTCTTACTTGAACCCCTCGATTATATCCTTTCTATTATTTTTCTGTAACTGCGAATTAAAATATTTGTTTCGTACGCAGAATTTACTGCACTTTCGGCGCATTTTGCTCGACAAGTCGTAACTTTGTTCGCTCGAGTGTCACAAAACTTTTTCCACAGTTTTCCTTTGTGCCAGTGACAAGTACAGCAGGAGGACTCGTAAAGGATGTGGAGGATGGGGGGTGGCTGCTAAAGGTAAAGGATTCTGAATTAACTGCCGAGGACTTTTCGCAAGCTTTGTGCTTCGGCTTAAACCTTACTGCCTTTCATTCGAAAAGAAAGTCATTTTGGCATTTTATTATAATTTATTTCTCAAACAGAAAGTCTCGACAAATTTTGAACAGATGTCGACAAAATTGCTGAATGACGAAAGGGGAAAAGTTTTAAAACGAATTTTCTAACTGCAAAAACTATCGATAGTAACGATGAGTGGGAATGAGAATGAGAAACAAAGTGCACAAAGTAAAGAATAAAGGAAAATTTGTCGAATATACCCTATTTAAATTATATTTCTTACTATCGATCAATGTTTTAGTTTTATTAAATACCGATTAAAATTGACGATTAATTTACTATCAATAAATTTTTTAAGTCATCATAACATGTTTTTATTTTAATTCTTAACTTAATATATAATAATATGTTTAATCATTGGAGTGCGAAATAGAAAACGTTAAGATTGCATTTAACTAATTTAATAGTACCTCTTTATTTCAATTAAAAAACATACTTATAAAATTACTTGCAATCAACAACTTCAAACTTCAAAAATTGTTTGTTTTTCTAAGCAAACTATCGATCACAAAATCTACTATCGATATGTTTTTAGTGTGTTCACAAGCGGATTGCAGCTGGCCAGAAAATTGGAATTTCGGACCGCTTTGTGCGGCTGTCAATGGCTGAACTTTCATGGAAACTCGCTGGACCCAATGGGCACAAAAGTTTTGACTTGAAAAGCGGAAAACTGTAAATCCGCAACTAACATTTTTAAGCATAACAAAGTGCGACGAGCTTCGTCGAATAAATCTTAACGCCGCTTTTTGGTTTAGTCAGCCGTTGGACTAGTTCGCTGCTTATTATAAACTTGTGTCGGGTCAGTTTTGTAGAGAGCAGAAAGCAGAGAAGGGAAGGAAGGGAAAAGGAAGCGATGACTGCAACTTTTCCTATTGACTTAATGCAGTTGGCAAGTGTTTGGCACTAGATTTTCGCAGCAAGAAGCGATGAAGATGGCGTGGGGAACTTGCCACAAGACACGAAAACTTTCAAAATGGCTAAAAGCGATAACGTTTTCGTTTTGTGTTTCACAGTTGCCAGCAACTGACTCAATTAATGTAAACAAAAGCATAACTTTATGATGTTTAATCACTATAAGCTCAGTGAAAGCTTCTGAACATGACTGAAATCTTACAGTGAATTTAAGAAGTCAGTTATGAAAATCTAAAAGATCAACAGCAATAAGGAATAAGTTACAGGAGACTGTCAGAAAAACATTCGAAATTAAAAAAGTACTTATAAATAAATACTGAACTTAAGCTTAAGCAGCTAACAAGATTAATCCAAAAATTGTATTAGAATAAATTAAATGTTGAACGAACAGAAACAATAAACTTTCAATTATATTTCTTAAAAATACTATTCTATATAATTTTAGTATGAATAGTCTAAATAGTCTAAACATTCAAAATTAAAAAAGTACTTATAAATAAATACTGAACTTAAGCTTTCTTAAACAGCTTACAAGATTAATCCAAAACTTTTAATAGAATAAGCTAAAAGTTGAAAGAACAGAAAAAGTAAACTTACAATTATATTTCTTAAAAATACCATTATAGATTATTTAGATAAAAAGCTGTTTATGATTAATTTCAATGATTGCTTATTTACAAGATTTCTTTGCCACAGTTCTCAAAACAAAACAAACCCGACTCAATTTTTTAATACTTTATAAATTGAAAGAAAGAAATTTTTGTAAGTTGATTGGAAAATTATATAGTGATAGTTATTGGAAATGTGGACATGGAGATGCCCCTGAGTGGTAAATTAGCGATTGTCGCAGCCACAGCTGGAACATTTTTTGCTCTAGGTGCTTATTATCAACATCAGCATGTGATACGCAACATCAAGAAGCTGGAACAGCGCAATCCACACGCCTATTTTATAAGGCGTAAGCTCTATGCGTTGGTAAGCAAAAGTCTGTCTGCCTGTCCGTCTGCTCATATAAACACTTCGATCTCTGGAGTTATAAGAACTATAGCTACAAAATTTGGAATACGACAGATTGAACTGAAATCCTTCCTTTACAGCTGGATATATTCTACGTGCAGTTTGGCAATGAGTTCTTTGAGGAGGAGAGCGATGAATCGGAATCCCATCGCTTGGGCGGAATAATGAAGTATGGTTTCCCTAGCATGAATGAGATTAGCCTGAATGAGACGTACAATTTTGTGACATCATTCGATCGTCGCAACTCCGCAATACAATGGATGTGCGAACGTGTCGAGCCCACAAGCTATACAAATAATCCCCTAGCGCAATCCTCGGGTTACGGCCTCTCGGTACGACCTCGACCTTTAAACCAAATGGTGGATGTATCATTTCAACACTCGGAAGCGGCGCGTGTCTTCTTCATGGCGAATATCAAACCGTTTTTGAGCCGCGGCTTCAATGCACGCGTTTGGGAGAAATTACTGCTCTATATTCATGAGATGTCGCAGAATTATGGCGATGTTTTTGTGTACACCGGCTCCATTTACTTGCCTCGCGAAACGAAGAGCAATAATTGGTATTTGGAATTTCAGCCGGAAGATAATGCCATCATTGCGGTGCCCACGCATTTCTTCAAGATCATCATTATCGATCCAAAGCAATTGAATAGCACGCCCTATGCTGAGGCCTATGTGATGCCGAATTCATCGATAAGCGATAACACCGAGCTGCGATCGCTGCTCAGCGATGTACGAGATATCGAGAATGCAACTGGCCTCAAATTCTTCGAGGGTCTCGATCGCAACTTTGTCAACACGCAAGTGGCCACCCAGGGTCATGAGCCAGCCCTGGCAACCATTACCGATTAATCTGAGATAGATATGTGATCAATTTGTCGCCCAAGTAATTTTATTTAATCTCCGGATTGTCTTTTTTTTTGCCCGTGCTATTATCGCTAATTAAGTATCGTAAATGCTCCGAAATTGATTAACAAATATAAATTCGACAATTATTTAAGTTGTTGTGAGTTATTTCTTATGATATTTATTAATCATTCTCGTGTCAACATGTTCCTAAATAAAGCTCTTGAATGTAATAAATATTGTTTAGTACCATTATTGATATATAACAATAAGAATTAACAAAATTGGGATTATATTTTATTATTTATTATAATTTCATATTTCATATTGCAAAAAAAGTAATAAGAAATGAAAATTAAGTTTTCCTTTTTAAGTCAAAACTGCAAAACTTTTAATCTCGCATAATTTTAACAGCAATTCAAGAAGCTATGCCTAGCGCCACCTAGCGTTCGTTGATTGTAAGCCACCCAGCAGGCATTGTGCGATATGTTCACTAGAAATTTTTCGTTTTAAAATTACAGTTCATCGTCAACTTTTTTGTCGACTTTATGAGCCGCCCTTGGCTGCGTCTGACACTGGGTTGGGCGGTTTCTCTTCTGGGCTGCTTTGTGGCGGGCGTTTACTTTCAACACTGGCATGCCACGCGTCAGTTGCAGCAACTGGTGCAACAAGATGCATACGCCTACTACATCAGCCCCCAAATATTCGATGCAGTAAGATCAGCAAGAAAACTTACCTTTTTTTTTATTAAACATATTTCATTGCTACTGCAGTTCTCGTTCTTTGCCACGCAAAATGAGCAAATGCATCATGTGCAACGGATCATGAAGTATGGCTTTCCAGGACTGGACGATGTGCGCATCTATAGCGACTTTGTGCTCTCCTACGATCGTCGCAATCGCATTGCCCACTGGGTATGCGAGCATTTGCAGCAATCGACACTAGAGGGCGTGCCTGGTGTCAGCCGCGCCAGCGCCACCTATCGGCCCGATCTGAGTGTACCGTCCACCTTTCGCGCTTCGCTCGCCGACTATCGGCATTCGGGTTTCGATCGTGGCCATCTGGCGGCAGCGGGCAACCATCACAGTCAGCAATTGCATTGCAATGAGACCTTCTTTCTGACCAACATTGCACCACAAATACATCAGGGCTTCAATAGCGGTGCTTGGAATAAGTTGGAGAACTATGTGCGTCAACTAACACAACGCTATGGCTCCGTTTACGTTTGCACTGGACCGCTCTACAAGCCACGATCGACGCAGAGCTCCAACAAGTGGAGCCTGGAGTATCAGATGATTGGCTCCAATATGGTTGCGGTGCCTACGCATTTCTTTAAAGTCATCACGATTGAGTCGCAGCTGCCTTTGGGCAAGCCTTACATGGAGGCCTATGTGCTGCCCAATGCTTCGATTCCGGCGAAACTCACTTTGCGCGCTTTTCTCTGCGACATCCGAGAGATCGAACATTATGCGGGCCTCAAGTTCTTCGATGGGTTGCGTCGGAGCATGCTCTTTGGCAGTAATTATCCCAGTACATCGCAAGTCTTTCGAGATTTCGCCTAGAATCGTACGTTGTAAATAAACCTGTTTGTAAGTCTCAATCTTTTTCTTTAGGAACATTTTAATTGCAAATTATGGTAAATCTCTGTACCCTTAATATGAAACTAAACTAAAATAGTTATAATCATAATATTTAATCTAAAAATACTTTTGTTTATACAATTAAAATATTAGTATAAAATATAATCCTTCCATAAGTAGGCGATGTCATTAACAATCTCCAACTTATAGAAAATTTGTCAAGAGCGAAAATTCTTTTAAAGACCAAATTAAAAGTTAATAGGCGCACTTTTGATCGAAACTATATACCTAGAAGACATTTTTTTTTTTAAATTAATGTTTTATGAATATACCAAATGGCTTTGATAGACGAGAATGCACAGCAATGTCTTTACTATGCGATGGCGGGTTTTATGGGATTCGTTTGCGGTGCCTACTATCAACAGGAGATGTCGATACGTCAGCTCTTCGGCATGATCCGAAGTGATCCCAATATTTTTCAACAGCGCCAAAAGCTATATCCTATTGTAAGTACTCATTGTTATTATTCTCTAGTATAATAAGTTAAATTACCTTGTTTAGTTATCGACATTTCGAACCGATCATGAAGCACGACTTTGGAAGCGATCCACGTGTGTTTCGGATAAAATACGAAATTGTCTCATATTCTCGCTGTATGATAGCATTAGCTCAATGCTTTTCGATAGGAAGCCACCAGTATATACACCTGATCTTTTGGATTTAATAAAATATGGATTGCCGAGCAACGAGAATTTGTATCTGCACAAGGATTACATTGTGTCGCAGGATCTGCGTACCAATGCTCCCAAATGGATTTGCGAGCATTTGAGGGGAAACTTTCGCCGATTAACCACAGACGATGCCGAGGGGGATTCACTCCATCTGCGCTACAATGATGTATTTGTGCTCAGCTGTGGCGGTACACGGCATTGTAAGGCCTTTCAACGTGAGATCTGGCGCAAGTTGGAGCAACACGTCACCCGCATGACGGAGAAATATGATTCGGTTTATGCCTACACGGGTCCAATGTATTTGCCCACTCGGCGGCCGGGAGAGAATTGGTCACTGGAATATCAGATTGTCGACTGGATACCGCTGCCACTGCCATCTCACTACTTCAAGATATTGATTATCGATCCCAAGATACCGGATAGTACACCGTATATGGAGGGCTATATTATTGATAATAAGAACACCACGACGAGCAGCAGCTGTGAACTGCAGCATCATTTGTGTGATATCGGGGAAATTGAGCGACATACGGGTCTGCGATTTTTCGAGGGAATACAGTCGGTGGTGCGTTTCGAGAAGGAAAAGTGTAAAGCTGACAGAATAACGCGATTTCAACATCTAAGTGAATCCTTCGGTTCGCTGCATAACGCGTCGTTTCCAAACTAAAACTTCAAATTAAAAGGGCGCGCTGTTAATACTGTGAGCTACTTAACAGTGCACGTTAATGTTAACTCATCTGCAACGGCTCGATAAATTATCGATATGTTGATAATAAATTCCAAACGAGTAAACTTTTTTTTTAATTAGTCGCATTAATAAAAGGTTTTAATAAATGTAACTGCATCGAGGTGTTTGTCAATTTGGAAAATATTGATGAATTTATAGTTTAGCTTAAACTCAATCTAAATTTCTATATGTTTTGAAATTTGATTTTGAACAACAGTATTGTCAAGAGAGCTATGTGACCATAGTCAAAGTATTTGGTTCATAAAAGCTTCAACTATCAGTTTCGTGCGTATATTGCGGTATTTATTGTCACAAATTAGTATGTTTTGAAGAGGGTAGCTACGGTCACGCTATATGCGACAACTTTACGTGGCAAAGCAACAAAAAAAATAAGCAGCAGAAAAAAATCGAATTAGCGGACTGACGTGGAAGTTCGTTTTCGTTTTGCGATTGGTATTTGTGTAATTAACTGCATTTAGCGAATTGTATTGCACAAGTGCAGCTAGCCAATCGTTTCGTATTCGTTGCAAGAAGGGGAACACGGGAACGGTAAACGGCGAACACCGAACTTTGAGCTAACAAAATCTCGAGTGTGTTGTGTGAAAGTTGTTGCTACGTTTGTTGTTTTATGTGCTCAATTTAAGAGAGAAAGCAAATTACAAAACACAAAAGCGATGAATCCGAATATGTATGGCCCACCGCCCACGCAACAATTCCAACCGCAGCCACAACCACAATACGCACAGCCACCGCAGCAAGCTTGGCCACCACAACAGCAGCAGCAGCCGCCGCTTCAGCCACCACAGCAACAGCCGCTGCAGCCACCGACGTCGCTGCCACAACAACAATATGGAGCTCCAGTGACGTCCGCTCAACAGCAGCCCTATGTGAATGGCAACTATCAGCAGGTGAGTGAGAGAGAGAGAAAGCACATAAAAGCTTAATTTGTTGAGCCTGCGAGAGAGTTTTGAGAGGCCAATTGTAATTGATCTGCGGATAATACAGCTGCTTGGCAACGGAAACGGATCACGGTTGAACAATGTCCGCCAGAGGGCGCCGTCAGTCGACTCAATGCAATTCGCCGCATAAAATACTTTTGGGTGCGACCTGCATAGCGATCGAGTTTCTAACTCTCTGTGTGATTTATCAGCTGCTGCGCTCTAAATCTTATTCATAATTCCAAAGCATTGATAATTGTTTTGTTTTTGTTTTATATGCATAAGAAAGAGGTCAACTGACAACTCGTTATGTATGTTTCTGATAAGAACGCACACATAATTGAATTGATTTAGCATGTACACTATATCTCCCTCTCTTTCTGTCTTTCTATTTGCTTAGTTGGCCACGTCGATGAGCGGCTTGAGTGTGAGTGGCAATCCCCTGAAGCCTGCGCAACCGCCGCTGCCTCTTGGATCAGCAACTGCTGCTGTTGCGGGACCTCCGCCGCCGGCTGCATTTAATCAATTCAATGCAAACGCTGCGCAGCTGCCGCCAACGTCGCAGCCAAACTACAACAACAACAATGCTTATGCGGCAGCTTATGCTAATGGATCAACGACGGCACCCTCGCCTGCTCCAGCTGCTGCTCCTCCACCAGCACAGGCACCACCCGTATCAGCTGCGCCGCCAGCTGCGCTGTATCCACCAACGTCCGCAGCAACAGCAGCTCCTGGATTGCAGCCACAGAGCGTGCCCGGAGGCATCTCCCAGATGACATTGAACAGCGCCAATTTGGCTGGTTTGCCGCATATGCCGCCACCAAAGTCAGCAACTCCGGACCACCAGCTGCCACGTCCAGCAGGTGGCGCCCAACCTCCAGCTCCGGCAGCTTTTGGCAGACCTGCGCAGCCACCTGTAAGCGCAGCACCAACTCCATTCACGCAACCCGGTTTGCCACCACAGCCTGGCATGCCACATCAACCGGCACAACCAGGTCTGCCGCCTCAACCAGGCATGCCCCATCAACCTGGCATGCCGCCACAGCCTCATCAGCCCCTGCAGCCTGGTCTGCCTCCATTACCCGGCATGCCGCCTCAGCCAGGAATGCCTCATCAGCCACCGCAGCCTGGTCTGCCTCCATTACCAGGCATGCAGCCTCAGCCTGGCATGCCGCCTCATCCGGGAATGCCTCCACAGCCAGGTATGCCTGGTCTGCCACCGCAACCCGGCATGCCACCACAACCCGGCATGCCACCACAACCTGGTATGCCACCACAACCCGGTATGCCTCCTGCACCGTCGCAGTTTGGCGCTGCACCACCACAAGCTCAAGGCTTTGTGCCTGGCTATGGACAACAGCCCATGCCGGGCTATCCACCACAGCCTGGACAGCAGCCCATGCCTGGTTATCCACCACAACCAGGCAGCTATCCCGGACAACCCGGCGCCGGACGTCCTAGCTACAATGTAAGCAACTGATAGCAACATAACATCCAACATTTTGCTCATTTTACCACTACTCTGCCTTGCAGCAACCTCCCATGCCTGGCGGCTATCAACAGGCGCCGGCGCAGCGTCGCTTGGATCCCGATCAGATGCCAAATCCCATTCAAGTGATGATCGAGAATCAAACAAATGCAGGCGGTCCATTTGTCACCAATCAGCCGGGACTCTTGCCTCCGCTCGTTACCACCAAGTTTGTGGTGCACGATCAGGGCAACTCGTCGCCACGCTTCATACGTTCCTCGCTCTACTGCGTCCCCAATACGGGTGATTTGCTGAAGACAACAGCTCTACCGCTGACCCTCAACATTTCGCCGCTTGCTGCTGTCGCTCAGGGTGAACTGGAGCCACCGATTGTCAACTTTGGTGACATAGGTCCTATTCGTTGCAATCGCTGCAAGGCTTACATGTCGCCCAACATGCAGTTTGTGGACGCGGGACGACGATTCCAGTGCCTTATGTGCAAGGTGACCACGGAGGGTGAGTCGCAAAGTTGAAAATACTTTATAAATAGAATTAAATTACAGTCATTGATGAACAGCATGTGTTGCATATGGAATTTAAACGACAATTTGGTTTATAAATTATAGATTGCTTGAAAAGTTTTCTAAGCATATACATAATATATATAGCACATAGTGTCATCAAACAAAGAAACTTGTATTACAGTCCTTGATAAACAAAATGTATTGCATATGGAATTTGAACGAGTATTCATAAATTATAGATTGCTTGAGAAATTTTCTATATATCTAGCATTTTTATGGATTATTATTATTCGCAAGTGTACTTCATCAAGAATTTCCATTACATTATAGATAGAATGATTACAATTTAATTCTTTTTACTTTTTATTTATTTAAGTTTGCATATTAAATAGTCTTTTAGTAACTTTATGTCTTTATCTTTTTTTAGTTGGTTTTTTATACATTTTAATAACTTTATACATATTTTAAAATTTCTTTTGCAGTTCATCCCGACTACCATCAGCATTTGGATCACACCGGACAACGTGTGGATAAGCTGGAGCGCCCAGAGCTGCTGTTAGGCACCTACGAATTTCTGGCCACCAAGGATTACTGTCGCGTAAGTTCATTGAAGCATATCTATGCATAACCCTCATTTAATTTGATGATTTAACTTACAGAACAATGTGCCTCCCGAGGTGCCAGCGTTCATTTTCGTCATCGACGTCTCGTATAATACAATCAAATCGGGTTTGGTACATTTGCTCTGCTCACAGATCAAGAATATACTCAAGCATTTGCCGGTGGATCAGGGACAGGATAAATCAAAGGTGCGCGTCGGTTTCATTACCTACAACAGCACCGTGCATTTCTACAACATTAAGAGCAGCTTGGCCCAGCCTCAGATGATGGTAGTGGGTGATGTGCAAGAGATGTTTATGCCGCTGCTCGATGGTTTCCTTTGCCATCCCGAGGAATCGGCAGCAGTGATCGATGCACTCATGGAGGAAATACCACGCATGTTTGTCGACACCAAGGAGACGGAAACCGTACTCTATCCGGCCATACAGGCGGGTCTCGAAGCGCTCAAGGCATCGAATACTTCGGGCAAACTGTTGGTCTTCAATTCAACGCTGCCAATTGCCGAAGCGCCGGGCAAACTGAAGAATCGCGATGATCGCAAATTGCTGGGCACGGACAAGGAGAAGACAGTGCTGACGCCACAGACAACGGCCTACAATACGCTGGGACAGGAGTGTGTGCAGCATGGTTGCTCTGTGGATCTGTTTCTGTTCAATAACGCATACATTGACATTGCAACCATTGGCCAAGTGTCGCGTCTAACTGGTGGCGAGGTCTTCAAGTACACCTACTTCCAGGCAGAGCTTGATGGCAAGCGACTGATCGAGGATATCATTAAGAATGTGTCGCGTCCCATTGCTTTCGATGCAGTGATGCGAGTGCGCACCTCGGCCGGTGTTCGACCCACTGAGTTCTATGGCCACTTCTTCATGACAAACACCACGGATGTGGAGTTGGCCAGCATTGGTAAGCGATAAATGAAGTGTAGTCTGTAGTAAACTATGCTAATTGTATTCCTTATACTTTAGATGCCACCAAATCGATTAGCATTGAGATTAAGCATGACGACAAGCTGGCGCCAGAGGAAAATATCTATATACAGGTTGCACTGTTGTATACCTCGTGCAGCGGACAGCGCAGATTGCGTATTTTGAATCTGGCACTGCGCGTCACCGTCACCATTGCGGATGTGTTCAAGAGCTGCGATCTGGATGCCATGATGCTGTTCTTCGCCAAGCAGGCGTGCTTCAAACTGATGGAGCACACACCCAAACAGGTCAAGGACAATCTGATACAGCGTTCGGCACAGATTTTGGCCTGCTATCGCAAGCATTGCACATCGCCCACATCAGCGGGTCAACTGATTCTCCCCGAGTGCCTCAAACTGTTGCCGCTCTACGCGTCTTGTTTGCTGAAAAACGATGCCGTCTCCGGGGGCTCCGATATGACGTTGGACGATCGCTCGTATGTCATACAATTTGTGCTGGCCATGGATCTGAATATGTCTGTCAACTATCTGTATCCACGCTTCATTCCCATCCACAATGTGGAGCCCGACGACACGTCGCTGCCAACGCCAGTGCGTTGCACCCACGAAAAGATCACCGAGGATGGTGCCTACATACTAGAAAACGGTGTCCACTTGTTCATCTGGCTGGGACAAGCGCTGTCGCAGAGTGTGGTGCAGGCGCTGTTTGGTGTCCAGTGCACACAGCAGGTGAATGCCGAGCGATTTGCCATCACCGGTGATACGCCTTTGGCGCGTCGCGTTACCGATATCATTGATCAGATTATGGAGGAGCGTACGCGCTACATGAGGGTAAGCATTTGGATTGATAAAAACTGCAAATTCTGATTACTAATTTTACTGTTTTGGCAGATTACCTGTGTGCGGCAGAACGATAAGCTGGAGAGCGTATTCCGTCATTTCCTGATCGAGGATCGTGGCACAGACGGCTCGGCTAGCTATGTGGACTTCTTGTGTCACATGCACAAGGAGATCAAGGATCTGTTAAGTTAGCACGTAGGCTACACGTACAAACTGCCGGCAAACGCATCAGCAGCCGCTGCCAATGAGGAGCGCTGGTCCAGGAGCTACTCTCAGAATCGGGCACGCATGCGTCGCCTCTCGCTGAACAGCCGGCGGTTTAGATGAGCATAGTTCTTAGCGTTAAACAGAGAAAAATAGAGAAGAGGAGAGATAGTGTGTTTGTGTGTGTAGAGCGATTGAGCAGAGTGGAGACAGAGAGAGAGAGTGCACTTCAATTAATTATATACACATATATATACATCTATAATGATACATACTTATAATAGCTGCGACTTCATTTCGAGCGTTACAAATCTTCCATTATTTTTATTAAAGTTTTCATATTTTGCATGTTTTTTCTTTAGTTTTTATCGTGTCATTCTTGAGAGTACTCGATTGATCGATATGATATCATCATCAAACCCTATCTATATATTGTAGTATATGTGTATTTGTTGTTCTTCTTCTTTGTGTGCTGTGTGCGAAAACATTTGTTAAACGAGCAACTGCAATTAGACCAATATCAATTTTGTTTCCATCATACTTTTTGGCTTCAAGTTTAATGCAATTGAAAAAATTCCCCTTAGTTAAAAACGAAAGTGAATTAGGCCTGAGGCAATGAAGTTTGTAAACCCTATAAAAAGGTGTCGAAAGTTCTATATATTTATCTGTAGCAACCCCAATTTACGATATGTAGCAAAAGATTCCATCATTATAATAAAAGTGAAAACGAAAAAAAGAAAAACAAGACGATATTTGCATGAACTATAAGTTAGTTTTGTGGCTTAAATTTACTCCTGCGTAACCTTAACTATATGTGTTTCATGTGAGAGTTATGTTTAACTGTATTTGGTATATGCAATTCCCTCTCCCCTCACTACTCCCATGTGCAAAATCATTTAATTATTATAAATAATAAAAAACTTTATTAAAAAATTAAACAGCATCGTTTTTTTGTATTCAAAATGTTCAATTATAGGCAACTAATAAGTTTTTCGAAAGAAACGAAATGTCTTTTGTTTTGGTTTCCGAAATAAAAATTCGGAAAACAACATTTTTTCCATTTAAAGTTACACATTTTTTTTTAATTTTTAAAAACTAATTTTTTAAAATGAGCTTTATTAATACCGAAAAAGTTTTTAAGAATTTTAATCTTTTTCGGTATTAGAAATAAAAAGATTTCAAAAGATAAAAATAATTGGATAAAGGATTTGAATTCTCGAACCCGACTTGACAGCAAAGTCGAAATTACTACACACGAAGTTGTTCAATTAAAAATCAATTGGAACACAGTTGTATATAAGGTATTTGTATATATATATATGTATTGTATTTATTAGGCCTTTAAATATCTAGAATTATTATTATTTGACGTGCACATTTTACATTTACATAAATTTGTAGATTGTTTTCATTTTCTGTTTTTTATATTATTTTTTTTTTACGATTAGAAAAGTTCTTCGTTTTTTCAATGTTCCCGAAATTTATAACAATTAAATAAACATTGCCTAAGATGCCCCCTCTCTTGCTCTATCTATCTGTCACTGTGTGTATAAATGTGTGTGTGTTTGTGTGTTTCTTTGTTACTATTATAATTATTTAAGCAAATCACAAACGCAGAATTGAATCGAAAAAGTTGTGAAACAATGGGAACATGAGCTGAGCAAACGGCACTGCACACAAGATACTTGATTACAGATCAACAGATTCAACATTTTAAGTGTTTCGTTTTAACAGATTTATAAACATTGTTGTGGATGCATCAGAGTTAAATCGTTTTTGTTTTTGTTTAACTGTTTTGCGCTTATAAATAATGTTAAGTTTATATAATTACAAAAAAGACCTGTCGCAGTTCAAAATATTTAATATAGTTATCCGTTTTTGCGTTCGTTTTGCACTTAATTTAACATTGATTTTTATTGTTGGTATTTAAACATTCACGAATCGAATTTAATTTTGATTTATTGTTTTATTCGCATGCCGAAATTGCTGTAAATTACGTAGAACACAATTAATGGAATAATACGGCATTTATTGTGTATATTATCTTGTTTTTTTTTTTTTGTAAATTGAACTATTTTCTAACATTTCGTTTATTTAAAATAAATTGCGTATCGAATTTGAAGTAAAATAAAAAGAACGAATTAGAACGAATGATTTAGCTTTTGCTTGACATCAGGCCTCGGCGTTTTCTTTTTTAATTCTCGCATATGTATATAGAGATATATATATATAAAATATATATGCATATGTAGAGCCATATATATATCTCCCGGACCTCCTGTTAATTGGGTGCCTCTATACAACACACTGTCATATTTCAAAGTTGAACTGAAGGGATTTTTCAAAACTGCCCGCTATTGTTTTTGTAAAACAAGCAGCCAATGCTTACTATGTGTATGAGAGTGTGTGTGTTTCGGTCTGCGTGTGTTATGTTGTGTGTATGTGTGTGTGGTGTGTGCTGCTAGCCGGCATTTAGGGGGAGGAAAGAAGAGGGTGTAGGAGCGATGATCATCTATTTCGTAAACGCCATAAACACAGCCCAAAGTATCTCATTCGCATTCGGCTTGGCCGCCTCTGTTTCAAAGTCGAGATCGAGCAGCTCCCGCACTCGCTTCATGGCCACCTCGTAGTCATCGTCGTTGAGCGGCGCAAAGGCATTCTCGATGACATCACTGGCATGCGCCAAAAATATCAGTGCCAGCATACGCTTGTCCATGCGCTGTGGATCGTTCACCCACTTCGAAAGCACCGAATCCTGAATCTAAAATGCAAAATGATTAGTAAATTTCCAAATATTAATCCAATTCTTGCTTCACTACCTTCTTGACCAGACGGCACTTGACCACATTGTTGTTGAGCGGATGTGTCGTCATGTCGAAGAGCAGAAAATTTTGCTTTTCCGTTGTGAGCACACCCTTCTCCACCAGATTCTTGGCCAGACGTTCGCGCACATTTTTCAGCTGGTACCGCAATTTCAATGGGTTCCAAGTTTCACCTATTATATGTGTGTGTTGCATTAATATCATATTTGAAGGGGCTGGCTGGTAGTTAATCAATCATTATGACGTACCACTCAGATATTCGATCCAACTTTGCACCGTCTCGGGGGGATCTGTTTCCTTAATGTGTTTCAACGCTTCATCCAACAGCACATCTCCAGTCTGCTGATCCGATTTCAATATCAGTTTTCTACAATTTTATTTTTATAGTTAATAAATATTGTTCTATAGCAATTTACTGAGCGATGTGTTCTCACCTTGTGCATAAGCCACGTCGTCGCATGCCCGACTTCTCGATCATCACACGTCCACGCAGTCCCAGCTCGATGAGGATGCAACCTCGCAAGCCACTTGATATGCAGTCATTCCAGAAAGATGTGTATCCCTGTGAAGAAACGAGAATATAATTAAAATTACAATACAATATATTGCATTTAAATGGTATATAATGAACAACAATTCTTAATCACTTTACTCAATCTCATTTGTACAATTTATAAAACTAAATAAAACAAGATTATTTTCTTATGATAATAATAATATTATGAAGTTTATATAAATGTTTTGTAATTTACTATACTAGATTAAACACATTTTGGTAATCAGTGCGTTAGTATTTTATAACATATACATTTTTTAACTAAATTTGATGATTTATCATAAAATTTCCGTGATCATAAAATACATAGAACGTTTAAACCTGCAATTAATTTGAATAAATTTAACTCAATTGTTAATTATTAAAAAATATATTAAAATTACATTCGAATAGAATAGTCTGGTCAAAATAGCTACTAAAATAAACAAAAAAATCCCCTTTAGCCGGGTCTTTTTTTTTAGCTTGTATCAGTTTGTCATACATTAGGATAAATTAATCACACATTATTATTAGTTTATAATGAGTGATATATAAACATAGTATTAGCAAAAATCCAATATCGTGTTCCAATTTTTATCAAGTTTCGGCTTATCTAACATTAAGATCGTTGAACCACTAATTGCTTATTCTTTTTTAAAGTAAGATACAAAAGAATATCAACAAACCGTGGATAGTTTACCCAGTCTATGTTGAAATTATGGACTTTCAGTTGAAAAGCTTAAAAGCTGGTCTAACAAGACAACGAAGAATTGCTCAATTCTTTACACCTGACGCAGGCAACTGTTCAAAGTTTGAACAGTTGAATTTGCTTAAGCTAAAAAGAATATGGTTACGCGATGACGTCTGGAAACTGTAGATAACTTGAGCTAATGTAAGTAGACCGATAAAATGATAACTTTATATAACTGCGATTACATAAAGTAAAGTCATCGATAATCCTATTGGAAATACCGGATGAATCACGCTACGTTGACAAAATTGCTTGTTTCTTATCATTTCGTTTTCTTTTTTGGGTTTCTTTTCGAGAATAAAAAACAATATAGCTAATGACGCTATGGACGATAAGCAGAAATACGGAGGGAGGAACAACTTCCTCAAAACAATTAGCTAAATGAGAAATATGTCGTTTGATAAAAGTGAATGGCAGACTGAAGAATGAACATTTCAAGCAGCCCAATATGAAGAATGATCGTAGCAAAAAATAAAATAGAAAAACGACACGTTAAACTTTACAAGGCAAATGTACCAAGCAAGAGGGGGGAGTGAGGAATGTTCTGTGTCAGTTGCGAGACTGCGGGCAAAAAATAAAAACAAATATGTACACACTCATACACTTGCAAGTGATAAAGCTCACAATACAGCAGCAGAAGAAGAAGAGAGAAAAAAAAAGTATTATACTATTGCAGTCCCAATACGGGCACGTAGATGTGGCATATGGAGAAGAGCCATAGCAATCGCCAGCTTGTGTCCCAAACATGCGCGAGATTAACGAGCATTTCAATATTATGTAAATTAGGCAGCCACTTGGCAAGCAAAAAACGTTGCTTGTTTCTATGTAAGCCCAGCTTTTGTTCTGCCCTTTATTTTTAGCAGGAGTCGCAGCTTCAAAAGCTTTTGCTTTTGCCGTTGATCTCTCAGAAAGAAAGCTTGCGTTGGGTAGCCGAAATACTAATCACAAGTTGAGTGGCTTGTTTTTAAAGTGCGCCCCACTTAAAAATGAAAATGTTTCATACACTTGACCACAACAACAACAATAAATGTGTTCCGACACCCAAAGAGTGCGATAGGCTCAAATACACCCAAAATGAAGAAGAAGACCAAAGCATGAATTTATGGTAGCAGCAAATGATAAACTCGTTCTCTATTGGCCAAAGGCTTTGTAATGATGAGTGAGTTTAAGGTTTATTGCACAAGCACAATGGGCAGCAGCAAAAGGTGAAGCTGAAGCCAAAGTTGACGGTAGCGTTGGCTGCGACGCAACGTCAATGCACTTCAATGACTAGCAGCAGCAACACCAACAACAACAACAACATTAGGGTTAAGCACTGATGGGCCATTTGATGCTTGCCCAAGGCGAATGAGCGAGCGATAGTTGGAGATCTCAGGTCATCTCTCTCTAACAATAACGGAAGCTCCTTATTAAATGTTTAAGCTCTGCTAGTGTGTTTCTGTGTACATTGTGCAAGTGCGAAGAGTGCCAATACACACACACATATACAAACGTAGTATGCATGTACATGCGTTCCATCCGAATAATTAAAGATAAAACGATAACTGTTTTAGCAGGCAACTCTGCTGACAGCTGATAAAAAGTTATCGTTATCACAGAGACAATACGAACCTCTTTATCCTTGAGGCCCAGCAGCAACACTTCCTCCATGAGCGTAAGTCGTGTCTCTTTCGAGTCGCCGTCATCGATGTTATCCTCATGATCCTTATTGCTGTCGAGCGTGTCCTGATTGTCATCCGGCGTATTTGCATTTAGGCCACCGCCACCGCCCTCCGCACCGTTCTCGCGTGGCTTGACAGCGCGCCTAACCAAGCCGTCGCTGCGATTCATTTTGTTTTTAATGCTCTTTTTTTAAGATTATTTTTATTTTTTGTAGAATTTTGTATGTGTGGCACAATTGCTGCCTCTGCCACCTGCCTCCTCTTGCTCACACAACTCTCGCAGTGGTGTTCCTGTGTGAGTGTGTATATCTGTAAGTGTGTGTGTGTGTTGTTACTTTGTGTTTTATTATTACACTGCTGTGTTGCTGCTTTTTATTTCTTTTGTGTCTTCGTTCTCGTTTTGCACTTTTCCCACTTCTCTCTTTGCAGATGCAACACACAAAATACTGCGTCGTCTTTCGTTTTTGTTTTTGTTGTTTATATTAATCTATTATTTTTTTTTTGCACTCAAAACTTTACAATTTATGTTGACAATTTTCTCGAAATTAATTAGTTTGCACAGACTAAATGCACAATTTGCATATTTTTCGTTTTATTGCTATAGCGTTTTAAAAAACTTGCACATTATTGTGATGACTTTATAATTGTATTCTTTTTGTGTCTTTTCTGTTTCTTCGACGTGACATTTTCCGTCTAGTGTTGAGAAACGTCGCGTTCGCTACACTGAATCATAAGCCACGATTGAATAGACGTGGTGTGCGAATGTTCTAACACTGGTCAGAGGTACAGAAACATCTGTTGTGCAGTCAAAAATTTTGAGAGCATGTATTATTGGATGAACTATTTCCATTTGGATAAATTTAGTGTATTGTGCTTAAAATTAGCTTTCAGAAAGCTGCATCTATTTTAAAAGCTGTGTTAGGGTGTGACCATTCATAATTTGATGAGTATGGAATAATAGGGAAATCCCGATATGGGAAATCTGGTTACTCTACATTTAAATTGTCCGTTTATGTGCGCCTTAAACCACTTTTTATTTGGTTGTTTTTACAAATTTAGACGGTGTTCAGAAAATTGTATTACGTTTTATTTGTGTTGTCATCACACTTATCAGATTTTCGTTATACAATTGCAATTCTGTAGAAAACGAAATGGAAAAACGGGTAGCTAAGACTGGGAAATAACAGTCGTTAAAAGCTCGAAAAATACCAAAAGATTGCGGTTGTTGTTTTAAAAACTTATGTAAGTTAATTATAAAAGAAATATTTTTTTTGTTTATGCTGAGTACTATTAACATTAGTCTGATTGAGCAATCCAATCAGCTGTTACCAGCCAGTCTGCAACACTGCACTTTACTTATCGCTGTGAATGCTTCAATTCCTTGTGATTGGCAGTGTTTAAGTGACTGTGTGGGGGTGCGTTTGTGTGTAGTAGATAGAAACATTTTTGTGGTGCTGCTTTGTTAGCAATTAACTTGTTGGACATGTCGTATTTGTCAAGTTTTAATAATGAAAGCGCCAAGCAAATACTAATGGATATCATACGCACGGTGAATCAGCCCGATAACTCCAAGAAACTATCCGAGGCTAAGGCATCAGCTGGCAAAGAGATGATTTTAATGATGCAGCATGTTTTTCCCTTGGTCATGCAGCTGCAGCTGGAAGTGATCAAGTTGCATGGATTTCCTGGGAATCGCGAGGGTCTCGTGCAGTTCTCGCAGCTAATACGCGAAATGGAACGCGATGATATGGAAATAGCACGTCTGCGCAGCCAAATACGTGCAATCTACTTGCCTCCCATAGCCATCAACACTACCAACGATATACTCATCTAAAAAAAAAAGAGTTCCTTGATTCAAATTCTGTGGAATTCCCCAAGACAAAATGAGACTGCAATAGTTAATAAGTGTGTGTTTTTCTTGTATTTTCGAGCTAACAAATAAAGCAGAGAGAAACATTCATCAATATGGAGTTGAACTCGGCTTAAGTAACATGGCATATCTTTTAAGTAAACAATAAAAGGAATAAGAAATAAAGTATTATGCTCAATTCATAAAGTTACAATATATATATTAAATATATGTATATGTTAATTGTTCAAGTTGAAGGGCACACAAGGGATATGTCCACAAACAGCCAATTTGCAATTAGTGATAAATTAAACAATTGCAAAATTCCTAAATAGTAAATAGTAAATCGCTTACAGACTACGCTTTTATATGCATTATGTACATATATATGTATAAATACATACATGTATGTATGTCAAGTGTGCTGAGCTGCCGCATTTAAGATTAACAAATGAGTATGAAACAAGTGGATGAACAAATGATTACAATTGTTTTTTAATTACTTGAGACATTGCTGTTCTGCAAATCATCAGCCGTTGTAGTTAGTTTGATTGGATCAATGCTGGATAAATCGTTGCCATTGAGTTTGTGCTGCAGATGCTGCAGTTGATCCGCGAAATGTGAATCCTCGGCGCCCTCCACATCGTTGATAATCGACATGGACATGGGTGAATGGGGTGTCAATGGCGTATTTGTAGCACACAGCTCCTCGATAGTTGAATCACTTTGATTCGAGGGCGTGCTCGACCGTGAACGCACCGGATATGCATCATCCAGAGGCAGTGCAAAGCCCTGCGTGATCAACAGATCCGCAATACATCCCTCGGTGGGATCGTGGAGCTCAACGCCGGGAAGTGGAGTTCCGTCTCTGGAGGCGGCATTGACAGCTTTGTTTTGGCTGATCTTGGGGCGCTCCTTGTAGGTAACTACGCGTGCGATCAGCTTGCGCCAGTGTGCAACTATAAAATCAAATATTTTGATTAAATTAAGGGTTAATTTGGGGTATTTCAAGACTTGCCCTCAGTGATTTCCTCAAACTTGGAGATGGATGTCTTTTGCCAGGTGTTTGGCTCGTCTGTAATGGTGGACTTGACGTTGGCCAAGAAGCATTCAACTGCTTGGAATCTAAAGTTTAAATAAATAACGTGTTATTGAAAGATAACTTACAATTTGGGCTTAAATGACAATGAGCTTAAGCTTAGATCTGAACGGGTTATAATCATAAATACAGATCTCATAAAACGCACCTGAGTGTGAGGAAATCGGTGCGCAGTTCGCAGATATCGGCAGGCGAGATATATTCGCTATCGCCATAATCCACAAAGTACAGATCAATCACCTGTTCTTTGGGATTGTACTGATTGGGCATAATGTCCACAATCTCGGCACGATACCATTTCTCATCAAACTTGAAGACGGCGGCCACAATTTGCCCAATATACGGAGTAGTCAGTTGATGCTTGGCGCGATTCTCGGCGCTGCTGTAATAGCTGGTCATCTCCTGCACCATATCATCCAGTTTCTTCGACTGTGGTCCAACCAGCTGCACCCAGAACTTGGTGGGTGATGCCACCGCAGAGACGTATACCTCCATCGGCTTGTCATCGCCACGGGCGGCCATCAATTTGTCGCGTGGCGGCTGCGAGCTAAGCGACGTTTGAGATGAGTACATCGAGGAGGTGATGCTGAGGCTTGTGGGCGAGCGACGAGGCTCGCGACGTTGCTCCACCTCGTCGACAGCCAGACGCAGTTGTTCATCCTCATCGATCTGATCGTCGAGCAGTTTGCGTGCAATGTTCACTTGCTTCTGGTTGCCCACAATTGTGACCTTAGCCTTGCCATTGCGTCCATTTGGATCGATGTTGATCTTGGCCAACGAAGTGCGACTAATGTCCTGCAGTATTTCACCGCCACGTCCGTTGATCTTGTTGGCCAAGCGTTGTGGCACCAGCAACTCCACTTTCACAATGGGCGCTCGCTCAATCTCTCTGATGAGCATGACGCGTGCCGCTTTCACGGCATCTGGTTGACCGCTGATGTCGCAGAACTTTTGAGTGGTGTCCTTGTCACTGTAATGGGAGAGATTGTTAGAGTATTTGTGGTTCGACTAAGCTATTGACAGCATTACCGTAATCTTATCTTTGCGCCCGTTTTCTCCTCAATTAGCTTAATGTTGGCGCCGCCGCGTCCAATTATCAATGGCACATGGTCGTTGTCCACAACGATTTTCTGGCAGATTTCCTTTTGTTTTTGTTGCTGCTGTTGTTGTTGTTGCTGCCCTCCATTTGTTAATCGCCGTTTGTTGTTGCTGTCATCTTTATCATCATTGCGCGACTTGAAGTACGCATACAACATTGCACTGCCCAGAGAGCAGAGGCCAAAGCCCAGTAGCAATTTGTAGGTGGGCGTGCCGGCAAAAGGCGTATTGCGTAACATGGCTATGTGGATCTGTTTATTTGTGTTTTTGTTTTGATTTGTGTCACTGTCTTGCTTTTGTGCTGCTGTTGCGTAGCATGCAGCTTTGTGTCAGTCAATTTAGTGTCTTCTTCCTTTTGGTCTTGTGCGTTGCACTTGCATAGCATGCAGCTTTGTGACAATTGAACGTTTTGCTCCTTTGCTGCGATTCATACAGCTTTGTGTCAGACTGGAAAGATATCACAAATTAAATAAGAGCTTTAATTATCATTTGCACTTTTGTGGATTGATTTACCGCTGCTTTAATCGATATATGATTTTCTCTTTCCCTCCCTCTACTGGTTGCTGCTTGTTAGCCCTTAAGTATGATGCTGAGCGACAAGAACATCGTCGTGTTAAGTGAAGTGTGTCATGTAAAAAAGAAACCTATTGCTGTCTTTCTTACACTACTTATATAATAATTATTACTCTTATCAGTCTACGCAAACTTATTAATGAAAATGTGTGCAGAGCAAATTTAAATTTCAAAAAAATTTTTTTTTCTTTTTTTTTTGTGTTTTCGGAAGAGAGATATTCAGACCGAATCAGAATGACAGCAGCAAAACAAATAAAAGTGTGACGCTTCGACACTTTACACCATGCTACAAACTTTCAAGACAAATATTGCACCCTCTATTGTTGTATTGTTCTTATATGTGCGACTTTATGACTGTAATTTCAGCAATTGCTTTAAAGTGTGTAGCACAGTGTCACAAAACTCATTAAAACTAAATATTCTCAGCTACTACAGCATTATGGATCACGTAATGTCGAAAATAAAAGTAAAACGCATTAAGACAAAAACTCAACCGAGAAGTTTGATCTGCGTTCGCTCTCTTTTTCTCTCTCTGTTGGTATCATAAATCACAATTCGTTTCAAGCTTTTTGCATTTGTCCTTCGACAAGTTGAAACAAGTTTAAATGTGTGCAGCAACGAGACCGGTTTATTTGTAAGCCAGCTACTCTTCTTCCGCTACATGGTAGAACAAAACACAACAATGCGTTATCTATTTTGTACAATAACAACTGATAATTGCAAAAAGAAAGCCATTCACAGTATTTCGATAAAAATAAACTTTCACATAATGCCGCCGACCTTGATATTAGAGTGTGATTAATGTTCTTCGATTTCGATTTACACTTGTATTAGATTTTTTTATTGTTCGCCGTATAAATAAACGCTTAAGCTCAATCAAGCGATTTATTTATATGATTGTTTAATTTGCATCGTTCGAGAAATCGTTTCGTTTAATGGAAAGTTGTCGTTAATTCAGCTGCGTCTGCTTCGCTTCGCTCTATATGCATAACTGTTGCAATTATTTGAATTTTTACCGAGCATTAGCTTCGTTAAATGGCGTCAGCTGTTTTTACGCTCGCCTGTGAGAGAAGGCGACGCACTCTCTGGTTGGAACAGTCGCGCTCTCTCTCTCTTTCTTACTTTCTTGTTGCGCTGTCAGGCGCATCAAGTTGTCTTGCGTTTTGCTTTGTTTATTTTGCCGGCTCTGTTTTTGAATGGTCACAGAAGCATAAGAAATAATGGATTATGAATACAATGACAACGGCAATTAAAACGGCATGCCATTATTACGTGTGAGCGAGAGAGGAAGAACAAAAGAGACAGGGAAAGAGAATGAATGGTGCTTGGCTTCGTGCGCTAAACGCTAAATTTAGTCAAATGACATAATATGCGGTTCGTTGACTGTGTGTTTACTATTCCAAAACTTGAAGTTGTAGACGAATGGCAGTTAATCAAACAAACTGTGTAAAGTAAAGATATTTCACACATTTTCCGCATAAATTCAATGAACAACAAAGGGTCACGCGGTGAAAATGCCTGAAAGTGACTTCAAAAATTGTTGGCAATGTTTCAATTTTCAAAGACAGAAACAAAGACAACAAATACACACTTTCGACGTCATTTTAAAGGCAGATAGATTTAGCAGGTATTTGCTTTTCGGACAACAACAACATCAAACGTACTCTATAATCTATAATTAATATATTCATATACAGTTTTGTTCTGTGCGTATTTTTGGCAACATTTGACCGTGAACTGAAATTTCACTGCTATTTCGCATGTTGCACGCACGTTTCACTTTTTATGTGTTATAGCCTTGCAAACACAACGGCAAGTGATAGTAAAAGTGCTGCTGAGCCTTTTTGTCATTTCAATTTATTACACAAATATTTGCACACACACTTGCACTCGACTCACTTACTTGGTTTGTTGTTATACACGTTTAGTGACTTTGTGTTGGTTGTACATTTAATTTGCTTATTTTAGTAGATATGTTCCTTGGAGGAGTTTTTAAATGGAAGCACAGTCTTTTTGTAATTGATAAAAAACAATTTAATTCTTATTTCAGCTGCGCTGTGTGTGCTTTGCGCTGCTGCTTCTTCTAACAACGTGTGAAGTGTGTTGGGTCGAAGGGAGAAACATCGATGACATTATCGATGATTCACTTATTTTTAAATATCGATTATTGAGTAGCTGGATTATGAAAGTTCTTTTACAAAAACTCAGCTTTCTTTAATAAAGAAGTGCTTTGATAAAGCTAATTTATTTAATATTATTTTTATAAGCAAAATTGGACTAGCGAAATGTCGGCTAGTCGAAGCAATTTAAAAAAATGAACGGGCATTTGAATTTAACAGCTATTTATCAGCTCCAGAAATTGTTGACGCTGTTAGAACTTTTTATGCCTTTTAAAGGTATCGTGCTTATATCGACAATTTAGATACGCGCGGAATTTAAAAACAATTGAATTTTGATTTTTGTATTTCGTCATAAAGTTGTAGTTGTAGATGTTTTAATTATTGTAAGTATAAAATGCAATTTGAGCAGCTAACAGCTGTAGGTCATAATAAACTAAAGCTATGGGCACATCAACCGTTAATCGTTTTTGTCTAAGTACAATGAACACTTTTCAGTTTAAGGCGAACCATATGGCATGGGCGTTTGTTGTTTTGTTGTTGTAGGATGTCTATATATGTAGTCTGTAGCAGTTGCAGCATTGAAGGCTTGCCTTGGGCAGCTAGGAAATGTCACGCAATGCGTTTAGTTTGGTGCCATCCATGTCAAAGCAGCGACAGTTGCACGACGACACGGGACACTCGGAATTTTGTCTGTCAAAAGGAAAACATTAGATTAAAAAGTTATTTGCTTAATATATAATTTGATTACTCACTTGAACCACTGCATAATGTGTTCGGTGTGGCCGCCATGACGACACGTCTGGCACCAGGAGAACCACTTGGAAAAGGGCTTCAGCTGCCAGCCGCCCGCCTGATCCGTGGATGCATCTGCAGCGCCGCCGCTGCCACCGCTTGTGTTGATCATGGTGCCCATGTGCATCAGACACAGCGAACAGCGTGGCAACGGTTTGCGGCAGCTGGGGCACGATGACAGACGATTCGTACTCGTGCTTGTGCTTCGCGGACGCGGCTCATCCAACAGCGCATTCGACACGGACTTGCCACAGAAATTGCAGCTTAAATAAACGGTACGTGAACTGCGCGATGAGGCGCGTATATTCTCAATCTTAATGTCCAGTTCGGCGCGTTTCTCCCACAGTCCCCAGCTATTTAAATAATCCAAATAGCTGGCAATCCAGTACTGTATGCGATTGTCCGTAAAATGCTCATTCCTAAAGTAATTGATGGCCACCAAGGCAACAGTTTGCACATCGAAACTCGCATCCATATAGGATTGCAATATGTTGATGCCATCGAGCGATTCTCCAGTGAGTAGCAGACCATTTAAATCGCCACATTCGATGGCACGTTGAATGCGTTGCTTTATATAGTCGGCCAACTTTGTCTCTGACAGATATTTGCAGGCGAAGGCAACGCGATCCGCTAGAGAGACGCCCTCTTCCTTGAGCACGGCATCAAAGTTATCCTTCTCCATGGTGAGGAACGAGAAAATGGCACGCAAATGTGGATCCTGTATCTGCATATTCGCCGTGGAGCGTTGATTGCGCCACGTGGAACTGCAACGATCCGCATTGAAGCTGGACAACGCAATCGCTGTGATCCGATACATGCTGGGATCGCGCATCAAATCCGCCGCCTGTGAGAGAATGTTGCAGGCAGCCAGCACTTTCAAGTGGAAGACACAGATCATGGCAGCGCGACTGAATTCCTTGTTGGCATACAGTTGCTCTATGAATCTGTCCAGCTCCTGGTCAAAGTACCAGCCACACAGCTGCAGCGCCAAATCGCGTTGTTCGCTTCTGCAATTGAGTAGGGAGAAAGAGGGAGATTTAGGTGTGAGCAATTTATATATCTTATATGTTCATATGATCGAATTTCGAGGACCATCAAGTCGAAGAATTGAAGCCTCCATCTAGCCAGTGAGTTGATATTAGGACTATCAGTAAGAATTTTTAGTAAGTCGCTCAGAATAAACAATTTTACCCATAGAAGGGAAGCTGTTGAATGCTCCGAACCACAGCCTTCTCAAACTTACCTGTAGCACACGAGTTTGTTGGAATTGTTGATGCCATCCGGCCATTGAAGCAGCTGCGATTCAATGCGTGAACTCGCCATTAGCGCCTCCGAAGTGTGTCCCAAGTTAATGCCCAGCGTTGACTTTAAGCCCGTCAAGCGTTCCTCACAGAACACATTCCCCAACGTTGTCCACACATTGCGCAAATACGGCGTCAGTTGCAGCTCCGCGAATCGTTTATTATCCGGTTTATTCATGCCGTAATCCTGCAGCGCACGTTGACGTGTCTCCTCCAGCAGATCCTCCTCAAGCAGCTCACGTTCAATGAAGTCAAAACTCAACGAATTTTGACCCATCTGATAATCGGTCAGTGAACTTCCAGTGCTGTGTGTGCTGCAGCTGCTGGTGGGCGGCGCTGTGGGCGTGGCAGGAGCTGCAGCAACCGCTGGAGATGGAGCAGCATAAAGGGGACGTTGCATGAGCAGCGGCAACTTATGGCGATTGCTGTAGGCCGTATGCAAACTGGCGGGCAGACGAAAGTCGAGTATATTCAAAGCATCCGCCAGTAGCAACATCCGCTCAAAGTCACGGGGATGCCAGGACAATCCGTTGAGGGCGGCAAACTTGCTGCTGTGCTGATACTTGGCAGGAAACGGACTAATCTGACGCTTCACATGATAGACTTCCCTGACTGGACTCGTTGTCCACACTGCGAATGTCGTACAAAGTGATGTAAGGCGAGTCCCGTTGCAACGAAGAGAGCAACGAAGTGCGCGTTGGACACCAGGCGAGTTGCATGTGATTGCGTGAAGAGGAGATTTGACGCAGAGGTCTCTCGATGGCGCGCAGATCCCACAGCATAATCATGGAGTCCACGTAGCTGCACAGATAGTTGCCATTGGGAGCAACGGCCAGGCCTTGGACAGCTTTGGTTTTGATGGACTGGCAGGTGGCGTTGCTTTCTAGAGACGGAAGAGAAAGTTAGTAAAGAATTGAAGGCAGAAAACTAAAGCTAAGATTCAAATTTACGTCGCAGATCAAATAGTTTAATCAGATTCTGACTCATGCCAGCGATGAGCACGCGATGATTGTGATCCCAGCACAGCGAATTGGCTGACTCGGAGAGGCCAAAGAAATTCGCTGTTTCCTTGGGAACGCCGCGTTCAATGTCCCAAATGGTGATGCACGAATCCGAGCGATGTTTGTCATGGCCAATGGCCAAAATATTGGCATCCAACTCATTCCAGGCGAGGCAAGTGCACATGCGTTGTTGACGCGGTGCTATAAGGGTAAGTAGATTAATTCACGGGAAAGAATAGAAGTATAAACTAATCTTACTGTATTCCCAGCTGCTGTCGAAAGTGTCACGAAAATTGCAAATGCCAATTTTGCCATCTGCTAAACCAACGGCGATAATCGGTTGATCACTGTGATAGGAGGCGGCCACACAGCGTGCGTATTGATAGCGCGACTCGTTGGATAGATAATTGCAGGGTATGTAGGGCAGTCGACTCTTTTGTTGTTGTGGCTGTTGGATTTCCTCTTTGCTGCGCACCTCGTATAAATTGATTTCCTGGCCCCAGGAGACGAATTTGTCGGGAAAGTTGGGAAACCAACTGATGCCGTGTATGTTGCCGCTCATTTTGTTGCACGCAGCAAATGCACAATTTTTATTTTATTAGTTTTACACAATTCACAATTCTCAATTGCGTCGCTTCTTATCAGTCGTGGAAGAAAAAAAAAAACAACAGACGGCAAACAACTGAAAACAGCTGATAGTGCAATGCGTCGTAAAGAGAGCGACAGAAACATCGATTACGACGCATTCTCGATAACAGGTGTGGAGCAATTATGTAGTTGTGGCTTATGTTAAGCTCATTGGTGCAATATATGGCAACGCTCAAAAGTAACGGTGCTTTCTGAAAAGTGAAGACGCGCTTTGTGAAATACGCGAAATTTAATTATTTTATTGAAAGTGTTTAACAAAATTAGGAATACAGTTCGCTATTGTGTCGTTTTGCATTTAATTAATAATATTCGCGAAGCTTCAGTAAAAGTACAGCAGGCAATAACGCATTAAAAGAAGCGACGCCTAGCAAAAGTGATTCGCGAGTGTTGGGCGAGCCTTCAGTGCCGTGTGTTTATGTGATAAATTCAGCAGCTTAGAAGCAGTAAATTTCATTACATAGTTTTGCTCTGCCGTGATTGCAAGTAAGTTGTTTTCAAAATTCTTAATACAAATGCATATACTACAATTATTTAAAGCTAAGGTGAATATTAAAATTGCTCACTGTCATTGTTTATAGCAATGCTGTTGCTCATCAAGCCAGCTAGATGGCGCTTTTTCTAAGTATTATAGCAAGCAGCTTGAGCTCGCTGCTGGCTAGTTGCTAGCAATGTCCCATAGATGGTGCTGTTCGCAAAACAAAATTTGAAGTTTTACGAGAGACATCTGGTTACAAATTGTATCACACACACACATGCAGTTCCAGTTGAACGCACACACACACACACACACACACACACATGTGCAACAACATAAAATCTGTCATACTATCGTGTTTTTGCTGCTCTTTATAAGGTGTGCTTGAGGCAACTACTCAAGTGAATCAACATCATAAATGCATAATTGGTATTTTTGGGGGAACCTTTTTTTTCAACATTACGCGCAACTGTCGCGTGAAATGAGTTGGTCTTCAGTCTTAAGTTTAATGTTGTTAACGTCGCGATTATAAGCAATATTTTTAAATGGAATTTCTCTCGTTAGTTGTTGTGATCATAAATTAAAAAGCAAATGGAATTCGCTGTGCTACGTGTATTTATACAATGAATAAATGCTGTTCGACAATTCAATTGCAAATAACAAAAGCGCTTTGTAAATTAAAACAGCGCGCTGCAGCGCAAAAAAAAAACAAGATAAATTGAAACGCGCAGATGTCATGCGGTTCACAGCGGAAACGGAAACAAAGCAGCATCAAAAATATCTGCCCATAATCCCCTCCCACAACTCTCATTCAGGTCATAATCTACAAATATATATATACATATGGAGAGCTGGTCAGCTGGCCACATATCAAATATCCATCACAATCATCATCAACATGATTATCATTCTGGTGATGAGCTTATTTTGTGCGTGGTCTTAATTGATTTCGTTTGCAAAAATGGCAATAAAAGAACAATTGTGAATTGCAAATGCGGAAAGTGCATAACGGGAATATACCGTGTAAATGGGTTACAGATTATCAGATAATAACAAAACGAGTTGCAAGCTGTGCACGCTAGATGGCGCCAACTGTACGTTGAGCTTATAATTTGAGGTTAAGTTCAACTTTCAAATCGAATGTGTTACATCTTTGATATATTATTTATATTTTTTTGGATATTTTAGATTATTTATATAGCTTTTTCTAATATGCCCTTTCATTTATCGAGTGCAGAGTATTGCAAAAGAAAATTATAATAACAATAATAATTATTCCCCGGGGGCTCTTCAACTAATTAGCATTCGAATATTCAACTAATTGCAATTGTGCGTTGCCCCAAAAAATATCGTTTGAAATCGCTTGCCTTTTTCCGATTATACAGTTTGATTTATGCGTTGTTGCTGCAAGCAAACTAAAATTACATAAATAAATATTGGGCCAGGATGCAGGCAACAAATCAGCGTAAATCATATTTCATTAATGTATAGAAATATTCTAAATAAATTATACAACTAAATATGAATGGAATTTCGCATTATTACAAGAAATTTGCGAAACGTTTACATCGGTTTAATGTAAATTCTTTTTTGATATTGGGTGAATTTTACTGTGAATACCAATGCAAGAAATTTTATATTGCAGCCAGTTGATTTTATTGCCTTAGTTAATGAATTTAATAGTTTTTTTTTAAGTGATTTACTTTTCTCTTTAATTAATTTACAGTTTTTGTCAAGCAATTGCTTTTATGATGTTAAAATTGTTATTTACAACTATCTCTTTATTTATGTAAATAAATTTTTTTATTTCCGCTCATTTTACACAAAGCAAATATTTAAACATTTTGTATGTTGGTGGTCTATTATTTAACTCGTGTATTTTGCATTAATGTGACACAGTGGGAGATAAAAGTATGCACACATCTCATATTAAGCAACAGCTTAGCTTCAACACAACACATTTGATATTCCATGCCATTTGTTGCATATTCAAACGACCGAAAGAGAGATGAAGGAGTGTCGTATATCAATTTTGCATCGTTTAGCGTTACACACAAAAAATCGCAAAAAAAACACATAAGAGAAGTGAGACAGAGATAACGGGAAATGATAATAATAACAGGAGCCAATGAAATTGCAAAATTAATGCCTCTCATGTAAATGTGTGGCATGCATATTTCATGACAACGCGACAAAGCTTCAAACAACAAAAAAGCGTCAACAATTATGTGGTAGCATCTTGCAAGAGGAGTTTGATGAACTGGAGAATACCCTGTAATATTGCAAGGAAGTGTGTTCTTCATTCTTTTTATTCTCGATAAACTTCAACATTCTATTTTAGTAAATTCTTTTTGACTTCAGCATTTTTAACATTTGTTTCCCAACTTGTCGATACCCTGTTGTATTTGGGCATGTTAACGAGGTATGACAACGTCAACAAATGTGCCCCCAGTGCGTGTTTAACTTAAATGGGTCGTGTCTTTATGTCGTTCCTCATTGTATTTATACATTATTTATATTTATTTTCAAAAAGCTCAGTTTTTATGGCCGTGTCTGTGAGCGATTTTTGTTTTGCATTCATTTCATTCTTATTTGGTATTTGCCATTTATGAACGATATTAAAAAATATTTATTTATATTTATGCACAAGTTCGCAGCACGAAAAATTGCAGCACACAATATTTTTACGCAGCGCCTGTGCATATGCAACGATTTTTTTTAAACCGAGAGTCATACGCCATGTTGTCAATGTGTGTGTATTGAGAGAGAGTGAGAGAGTCAGAGAGGGAGAGAGGAAATGTGCTTGTATAAAATTAAATGGAGCACTTCAATTTGTTGGTTGTTATTCTACTATTTTGTTTGTGTCGTGATGTTGTTGTTTATTCAGCGGAAAGGCTTACTCTCGATGGTCCATGAAATATTTATAGTAAATTGCAAAGCAATTATGTCTAATAATTTTTGTATTTGAATTTGATTTATGCATCTTGACTAACGTTTTTGGCTGGCAAACATGATGATCTCAGCTTCACACGTTTCGCACTTGTTTCGCGCATTGTTTTCGCATAATTTTCCATTTCAAGTATTTTATTTAATAATAAATTTCACACTATGTGGCAGATACAAAGCGACAATGCCATTCGATTGCAGTTTATTTATAGTGCGAGGGCAGTTTAGAAGAGTATTGTTTTTACCTTCATTAATATTTGCCTATAAAGATGTGAAATATTTTAATAATTACAAAGTGAAATGGTTAAAAAAATACTCCACAATTTATAGTACTTTTTTTTGGTCCTTATTCTAGACCCGAATTCCTTTGAGAGCAAGAGTTGCTATGCATTTTAAATAAATTTCGATGAAAAATAATTTTTTGTTTTATAGTTGTACTTAAAATATTCCACAATTTTATATTTTACATTTTAATTTGTATTAGTAGTTTGTTTATAACTTGCGTTTGTACAATTTAAGATAGAAATTAGTAAATATCTTTCATAAACAATTTTGTACTTTTCAACTGCAAAATGAAAATAAATTGTTTTTAAAAATATTTCCCAATTTTTACTAATTTAGTTTGGTTTTATTTGTATTACTATCCTAGGTCAAATTTCAGGTTTTGCGTGACTCAAATTAAAATCTTTTATTAAATATGATAGTTGGTTTCAAAGTTTTCACAGTCTTTTACCAAATTTAAGATATTTATAGAAATATATCTTCCATATTACGATGCAAAATATTATCACTTTTGAATTACTAAATGGAAAACTCAATGCATTAAAAAATTCTTCACAATTTATACGAATTTATTTTGGTTTGCGAGATTTGAAGTGGCATCTCATTCAATATCATTAACTACGATCGAAAATATTGAAATACAAAATTACAATTTTTATTATTTTGGAGCTTATTAGTTTGTAAAAGTTGAGTCATCTTTGTATTCAAATTAAATCATTACGAAGCAAAATTACTCCACAATTTGTACTAGTTTATTTTTGTTTATGAACTTCATTCTCCTTGGCCCACATTCAAGCTGCAGTTAAAACTCCATCGCAAGTGAAAGAACTACCCACGTCACATTGTTGCCACATTCGCAACGTTCTGCAATTTGTTGCACTGTTGTTGTAGTTGTTGTTGTTGATGCTTTTCCCCGCCCCCAAATGTTGCCGTTGACACTTCCTGTTTTTGTTTTGTCCTCTGCTGTGCTGTGTGTGCTCGAGTCGCGACTGCTGTATCGCGTTTTAAAGTGCAATTTTATGAGCCGTTAACAGCACATTACGTATACGTATTGCATGCAGTCAGTGCACACACACACACACACACACACTCTGCCAATATGTGTATTCGCAGTGCACTAGCAACGTCATAGATTAAGTTATTGTTGATTTGCAGATTTGACAATTTATTGAAGCAGAAAATTCGCAATTTTACAAATTTATTGCAGACACACTGTAAATGTTGCTGGGCTGCTCTTTGGTCATTCAACGCGGGCGGTGGGCGTGGCAGGGGGGCGTTGTTTCACGTTAGCATCCGCTGTGTAATTTTAACTTTTATTTATTTATGCGTTGTTTTTTTTTTGTTCAAGACACTTGACAGCTGCGTATGCGCAAACAGTGTTGTACAACACTGGACGACAGCGAAATTAATTGGAAAACATATCAAGAAAACGCTGCAAAAACAATCTGCAACTGGTTGTTCGTAGTTCGTTCAGCACAGATGCTCACACTTCTCCCACATCAAAAAAAAAAAAAAAAAAAAACAACAGAAAAATGGAACGAACAATCTGATAATTTGAGCATTTGGTGCTGGGCAACGGAAATACTCGAAATAATTGCTTTTTTGCACTTTATTTGCATAATTAGAGTTTGATTTTTCGACTTCGTCTTTCTTCTTAAGAGACAGTAATTTGAGACTTAATACTAACTAGAGTAAATTTATTTTACATTTATATAGTTAACTTGTGCAATATACATTTACTATAGATTTTGATAGGTTGCTGTAATTTGTATATACTAGCACATATTTTATCTTACTTTAGTCACTCGACTAAGCGTCGCTTATATTAATTTGTTATTTATTCATCGTAACATAACTAAGTGAAAGTAATGCCAAGTCTGCTGCATCAATATAAGCGCTGTAGTTAATTTGGGATATAAATGAATATAATATTTACGATCATAGATTTTATACTCAAGAATTCAAAAATATTTACTCTTCGTGACACGTCTTGGTGTCATCTTCAGTGTGACTTATTTGGAATATAATTAATAGTTATCAGCGTAAATTTAAACAATATATCAACTTGCTTGACACAATGTCGCGTCTATTGCGAAAAAAAATGATATTTTAATATTCCGCATATTTTTTCGATATTTAAAAAAAGTTCAAAATATTTAGTCTTTGTGGCACGGTTTGGCACCATCTCTAGGGGAAATATATTGACATAAGTATTGAGACATTAATAATACTTACTACAGTATATTTTATTTTTCATGTATATATGTAGTAACTTTTGCACTTTATTTACGACACGACTTGAAGTGTGACAGTAATTTGGTATATAAATAATAGTTAGTAGCATATATTTCATTTAATCCATATTCCAAACTTTCACGTGACACGTCTCGGGGTCATCTCTAGTTGCAGTAATTGGAGATGTATATAATATTTTCTAGGATATAATACAGATCGGACTTGATGTGTGAAAGTAATTTGGGATATAAACATATATTTTATATAAACGATATATCTAACTTTTGCGTGTCACGACTCGGTGTCATCTCTAGTTGCAGTAACGCTTCCACGCTCGCTGCATCAATATGCGTGCTGTGCAAATTCGATTTTAATAATTGGAATTTATCTGGCTGTAAAATTTAGTTGCACTCAAAATGTGTAGCATACTTTTCGGCTTGCGTGTGTATTTTACTAAATGAAATTGCTTTTTAATGGGCGATACTACGATGGAAGCAAAATGGAGATGGGGATGGAAATGGAAATGGGAGAAGCATGCAATGCGTTTTTGCCAACACGATGTTTTTGGGATCGATTGATTTGGCAGTTAACACACTCGTCAAAAGTGGGCGACAAACAAAATTTGTGCGAAATAATTTTCAGCAATTGCAAATTGCTTGCTGTCAACGCCTTCGAACCGAGAATTGGGAATCGGAATCGGAATGGGGCGGGGGCGAGGGGCGTGCCACAGAACAGACATATAACTGACTTACAGCCATGTCGTGTCTGTCGTTCACTGTCGCTGATCGCCCGTTAAGCTGACGTTCTACATGACAACAGCAACAGCAGCAGCAACAGCAGAAGTCAAGGCAGAACGCAGCATGCAGCACATCCTTGGTTAACTTTGACTCTCAGTCTTGTTGTCTCTGTGTGTGTGTTCCCATCTGGTTGAGTGGCGTGCGTGTTGCCAATTCCTTTTTGCAATTGTATTGACATGCCATTGGGATTGTAACTTCGCCTGCCTTCGTTCCTTTCCTTTCCTTTCCTTTTGCTGATGCGACAAATTGACAGACGCATCGAAATGGATCTGACGCACTTATTAATAATCTTAGATTCTAGATTCTATGAAGCAGCAGCCAGCCTTCGTCTTGAAGTGCAAAATGTCAACTGTCAGCTTACACAATAAATTCAATTAATTACGACTTGTTGAGAATTGAAGACTTTCAACTGATTCGTCAGCAAAAAGAATGTTGCTATTTACACTTTATTATTTAAATTTCATCTATATAAAAGTTGATTGTTTTTTCTCGTTTTTAAAGAGAAAATAATACAAATTCAATTTCAATCATCGTTTAAATTAATATATGTTCGACACCTTTGTTTTTTACATTTTTAAATGCAAATTTTAATTAATTACGCATTTATGTTGAAAAAATGAAGCGTTCTGTTTGATTGCTGTCCTGTGCTCTCATATTCCTTATTAAATCAAACATTTTTACAATATCCTCGTTAAAACTGCAATAAAATGCATCACAAAAAACGTTGTATAACCAATAGTTTTTCATATTTTTAATAAAACTCAATACCGAAATAAAAATAAACAACAATCTTGGTACAAATTCTGAAATTCCGCTTTTTTGCGGTGATTCTTTGTATTAAATTTGCTATAAAAAATATTTGAAATGTAGTATAATTCAATATGAATCAATTTCGATGTGAAAAATAACGACTAGGAGATATCTATTAGTTAAATGAAAAAGTAGATCATATTCCTGATTAAAATTGCCACTATTGTAATTAATTTGTGAAAATAAACAAGTAAGAAGTAAGTGGAGTGTGCTCGACAGCGAGATACTCGCTACCCATTTTGATTTAAAGAGAAACAGTGTGGTATTATTCTTCAAATATACTAAATTAATATACCGCAAAAATGTAGTAAATTTTGAATGTAATACTATATCAATATACCAAATACAAAAGTCTATTATGTTATTTGGTATATACTAAATATAGGGACTATTATTTGGTATTTGATATATACCAAATATTGTCCTTGGTATTTCGTATATACCAAATATTGTCTTTCGTATTTTGTATATACCAAATATAGTTTTAGGTATTTGGTGTATACCAAATACAGTCTTTGGTATTTGGTATATACCAAATATATATATATTTTTTCTAGGTACATATTTACCAAATGTCTTTCGTATTTGGTATTTCGTATAGTACTTTTTTCAAAATGTACTATAGAGTAAAAAATATACCAGATTGTCAGCCAAAGCAACGAAGACCATCAGAATAAATTTAAGTTGGGAATGTCTTCAATTTGAATTCATACATTTACAGGCATATTTCTCACTACCTCCCGCGGTGAATATTTGATTTAAAGGGTATAATGAAATGCTATTTGTGCGTTGGTTATGAAAAAAAATTATGTCGGGCATATTTTTGTTTGAATACAACTTTTGCATAAACAAGGCCAACGCGGTTGAATACGTACAACTGATACGGCTGCCACACAGTGCCACGCCCACCACAATGCAGATGAATATGACATGTTTATTATTTGCTTGCTCCACATTTGCCGCAATCGTAGGGCAAGCAGCAGCGGCAGCAGCAGACGTCGCCACATGGGGCAATTTGGGGGGAGCTCGTTGTAGATGCCGGAATTGTGCTTGTAAATTATAATTCAATTAATGAATTTGCGCTGTGAACTAATTTGCCCCAAAGAAAGGTAGAGGTAGAGGAGTGAGGTGAGACATTCCCCCATCATTAGCGAGTCGCTGCACGTGTGTTACGCGAAGAGAAATGATTAAGTTGATGCGTTGAAAATCCGACAACGAAAAATAAAAACCCAACAACAATAAAGCTCGACAAAAATCTCGTGTGGTTGTTAAAATTGTGCGGAGCATTGCATAAAATACAGCAGAGAGAGAAAGAGAGAGAGAAGGGAGAAAGCCAGGCTTGTATATCATTTTTTTTATGTTTATTGTCGCTTATCGCCAGCCCGCCTTCTTTTACAGGATTGCAACAGGGGTCCTGTCATTAGAGTCGTGGCGCCAAGATGAAAAAGAGTAAACACTGCGATGAAAAAACGTTAACAACTCTCTTGGGTTTGCATCGTACTACATGTGTGTGTGTGTGTGTGGAGTTGGTTGAATGTTGTGCTGGGCTCGTAACAAAACGCGTTACACACACACATACAATCTGTGTGTTGGTAACCCGCTCGCTCCTTCTCTCTTTATGCTCACTATCTATCGCTGTGTGTGTGTGTAAGCACGTGTAACTTTATTAGCAGTCTCCTGGCTCTGTGTGTTACCTTGTCAAAGTTATGAAAACGACTGGGGACCGCCTACTGTCTCTCCAGTCTCCCGTGCCACATGCTGCATGCCACATGCCACATGCCATGCCATCTAGCCGTGTGTGAAATTAGTTTAGGCTACGTGAACAAAGCCAAACTCAAACCCAAATAAAATGCTATTCCCGCTTTAAATCTTTAATTCGAAATTTCAATAAAATTAAATGCATTTAAAATTGCAGTCGATTATAGACTTTTCCAATAAAAACAATTAAGAAAGCTACAGTCGAGTGTGCTCGACTGTGAGAAACCCGCTACCCATTTTGAATAAAAGCAAAATATTTCGGTATTATTTTCAAAATATACCAAAAATACTACAAAATTCTGCAAAATATACCAAGTGGTATATTTGGTATATCGATATAGTACCACATTCAAAATATACCATAGACGGCACAATATACCAGATTGTCGGCCAAATCAACTAAGACCCCTAGTAAGTAGACGTTTTAGCCCATACAAAAGTATTTATTTAATAACTTCCACAATTTTTATCTGATCGCAACCAAATTATCAGGAATCATAACTATACACCAAAACTCGCAGCTTTAGCTTTAAAATTACATTTGTAATTCGATTTTTTTGATTTTCGCGGGCGGAAGTGGGCGTGGCAAAAATTTTAAACAAACCTGATCTGCGTGCAAACATAACAAATGCTGTCGAAAAAAAATTATAGCTCCATCTCTTATAGTCTCTGAGATCCAGTGTTTCATACGGACAGACGGACAGACAGACAGACAGACAGACAGACGGACATGGCTACATCGTCTCGGCTGTTCATGCTGATTAAGAATATATATACTTTATAGGGTCGGACATGCCTCCTTCTACCTGTAATATACACAAAGTTATAATACCCTTCTACCCTATGGGTAGCGGGTATAAAAAGTATATGTTATATAGAAGGCCTTTAGAATTTGAGCTTATTATTTGTAAAAGTAATACAATGTAAAATTTCAATGATAAATTCTAAATTTTTAGTTATTGTAACAGAGTTTCGAACATAGTTTGATTGACATTTTAAATTATGTCTCTGGCGATTTTGGCACGCGAAGGTTTCAATGCAGCCATCATAATGGGCATTAGTGATGTGATCGCGCAACTGGCGATTGAGAAGCGATCGTATAAGGATTACAATATCTCAAGAACTGCCCGCTATAGTGCAATTGGTTTCTTTGTCTGTGGACCGTTGTTGCGTCGTTGGTACATCAAGCTGGACACTTTGGTTTCGAAGGATCAGCCCGCCTTGCAGCGTAGCCTGAAGAAAATGGTGGTGGATCAGACGTGCTTTGCTCCACCATTTACTTTGTTGCTTTCGTATCTGGTGCCATTTGTAAACGGCGAGCGGCACGCAGATATTGTGCAACGCATACGTGAACAGTATTTCACGATCTTGCAACGCGGCTACATGCTGTGGCCCTTGGCGCAACTGATTAATTTCACTTTAATACCCATCAGCTATCAGGTGTTGTATGTGCAGCTGATTTTACTCATTTGGAATTGCTATTTGTCCCTCACGTTGAATGAGAAAAAGTGAGTGCTAAGCAGTGAAAGTCGAATAAACTCTGTTACAATCTGTTTCGTTGCTGTTTTTTTAGTATTTTATTTAAGATTGTCTAATAATATCCGCTAATCATCGGCTAGAAAGCTACCATAACTTTAATAAATAACAAAAGGAGGCATCTCCGACCTTAGATAGGAGATATATTCATGATCAGTGTCAACTTTCGTCTTTCTGAATTGCTGCATATAAAAAATTTGTTGAATTTCGTGGTGTATTTTGAATGTATGTAGTAGTATTTTAATATACTAAATACAACTTTTAGTATAATTTAGCATATGCACCATATTAATTCAGTATATTTTAAGTATAGGTTTAGTATATAAGTATTTCAATGTACTATAATAATTTAGTATATTTTAAGAATAGGTGCAGTATATTAGTAATTCAATATATTATATTTATTTGGTATGTTTTAAGAATAGGTGTAGTATATTAGTATTTCAACATACCATATTAATTTGGTATATTTTAATAAAAGGTGCAGCATACTAGTATTTCAACATACTATAATAATTTGGTATATTTTTAGAATGATGCTGCAATTATTTAATGTAACATATACTTTTATACTCTGTTGAAATACTGCTATAATAATATTGCATTTATTCCTAAGATATTCCTAAATAAATACTAAAATAAAATATACTCAAATTTACCAAATTCTTCATTTAGTACATTCAGATACTATTATATTTAAAATATAATATATGTTTTCCTTTTATGCAAAATAAGTGGCGGATACTTCACAGTGTGAAAGTGTGCTCTTGCTTTCAGCTTTCTTTAATATTTCATTGGGCTGTATTCAATAATTTATTCCATTTTATTACTTTCACTTGAACTGAAGTATATAATAGGTTTTATTTTCTTCTACATTTATTTAGCTGTCGAAATAAAAAGATATTTTTGATTGTATCAATTGCTGAGAAATCAAACCATACACAGTTTTAAATTTGAATATTGATTTACAAAGCAATGTCATATTTATGAGCCGAAATGGTCAAAGCTTTTGGCAAATGGCAATCAATCATAAAAGCAGTTGACTGGACTCTGACTTTGCTGCAGATGTCACAGAGAAAGAAGTCTTAGCATCAAACGATAAAAAGGAATTTCAATTATCCAACAAGAAACTCATTTCAGTGTCCAGGCACGCAACCAAAATGAGGTGCCACCTGGGGCGCAACGAGGGAGGGAGGGAGGCTGCCTCAAGTCATGGCCATGGTCCAGGGCGCATTCTATGCATAAATTGCAGGTGCCGAAGCAGTCTAGTCTCGTGGTTTGAGTTGCTCGTATATTTTTCCTTTAATATTTTTGCAAATGATGCGACAAGGCGATGGCGCTGTAAAATCTCAGCTTGGGTCATTTAAATGCAGATTGCAATGAGCTGTGGAACGCCCAGAGAGGGTTGAGGAATAGAGAGGGGAAGGGGAAGGGACAACATTTGCATAATGGCGGCGACACATTGCAGCGGAAACGGAAACCTGAAAGTTCGCTCGCTGCTCGCTGCTCGCTCACTTGCAGGTGTCCATGAGTCGTGTGCTTATGACTGCTTGAGCTGCCTGTGCGTCCAACCGTGGCCACATTGTCAACTCCTGCCTGTTGTTGCCACACTTATTGCACCCACTGTACCTCATTGTCGTTAGTAAACGGAAGCTGGCTGCATTGTCAGAGGGGCATCGGGGGTCCATCGTCCATTGAGCCTTGTCGTCAAGTGTCGCGCTCACTCTTTCTCTCAATGAACTGAGAGCGCCCAGCAGTTTCGACCAACACAGCACAGCACAGCAGAAACGTTTTTCATTTTAATTCAACTGCAATAAATAAGCTGGCTACTGAGCAAATGTAGCGCCAGGTGATAGTGCTGCATTACAATTCAGGCACAACAAAGGCAAAAACAAAAGCACCTCAAACGCGGAGCCATGCTGACTGTCATATGACCAATGCCCAATTTAGCAAAAGCAAAAAGCAATATTCGTGCGTTTGGCAAAGCCTTTTGTTCATTGTCATTGGCAATACAAATCCCCAGGGATTCTCAAAGGAATCTTTCTACTTACTTGTTGTTTCTGTTGTGCTGCAAATATGAAAAGATTTTAGAGTATTGGGTTACTTGCATATTTTAAGAATTGAACATTTACATGTTTTGAAAAGTTTCATTTGAAATGATAAAAATATTGATCTTTTAATTCACAATCGGGTTTTGTTTTAAGTTCTCAATTTGTTTGGGGATGGTTAAGACTATATATATTTCGTTGCTGTATTCTTTTAATATATTTTTAGAAAATAAAATAAAATTAAAAAATTGACATGATTACATGATTATATTTAGGTCTTCATAACTTTTGTGCTTTCGTTACCGTGAAAAGCTTCAACTTCAACTATATATATTTTAACTATATATATTTCATTGCTATATTCTTTTAATATATTTTTAGAAAATAAAATAAAATTTAAAAGTTGACATGATTAAACTTTTCTGAAAATATCCGAAACTACTGAATTTTAAAAGCTCATTAAAGCTTTAAGCTCAATTGCCTTAGATTTGTTATCCGAAAATTGTTTTTAATTTAGATTTTATGTTTAATCTTGAAAGCTCATTAAAGTTTGATTTAGCTTTAAGCTCTTATGTTGCAGTTTCTTTACTCCAAAAATATGACAATATTATGATTATATTTTGGCTTAATTTATTCTCCAACACTCAACTTGAATTTACTTCAATTTCTTAAAGTGTATTGTTGATAAAATGCAGCCATAAGAAGCTTTAAGCTGCGCTTTAGCTACAGATTGCCAACAGGGCATGCAAGTTGGCAATTCGGCCTGCTGCTTTTGGGTGTTGCAAGAAGAAGTAGTTGTCATTGTTGTTGTTGTTGTTGCTGTTGTTGGTTTTATGTTTATGTTGCCACATCGTAGCCGGGCACGCATGAAGCCGCGACGTCGAGAACGACAAGGACGACGACAATGGCAATGGCAACGGCGACTCTTCGACTCCAAACTCATATGCGATGCTTCTGGTGAAAGATGCAGCAAACGGCAGCTGTGGCTGCGGGCGGGCGGTGTCAACTATTGTCAGTGGCATGTGAGGCAGCAGTGGCTGTTGCAAGAGTCGAAGCTGTAGCTGTAGCAGTTGAAGTCGCAGCAGCAGCTGCTGTTGCTGTAGTTACTGGTGTGGCATAAATTTCGTTGTGGTTGCACGTGAAAATTGCATTTGGCTAGCACTTGCTCTCTTCGTGTGTGTGTGTGTGTGTGGTGTGTGTGTGGGTGTATGGGTGTGTGTGTGGTGTTCTGCCCCTTTACGTGCTGTGCAAATTGTGGACTTAAATGTTTATGCGCTGGGTTTGAGCCCACAGAGTCACCGCCAAACTGCCATTGCAACTAGTATGGCGAGTATTCAACGAGTATTCGCATTCGCATCACGCACCCCATTTGGCCGTTTGTTTATTAAGCTTTTTGGCCAAAATAGAAAAAGGTGTTGAATGCCACTCGCTTGCTGCTTTTTATTGCCCCACACACACACACACACACACACACACATCGCTCGCTCGCTCTCTAAGTGCAGAAGCAGCTGTAAAATAAATATATATTTTTATTTCTTCTCTTTGGCCATTCTTTATTTTGTTGTGTTGCCGTTGCCAGGGCGAGCGTATAAATTAAACGCGTTACAGCTGGCAACCACAGCGATTTCTTTTTTTTAGCCCCCCATTTTACTTTTTTTTGGCTCGCATTAATTCGCGTTTGCACCCGCAAAAGCACTTAATGCAGCCCTGCCAGCTCTGCAGCCCTGCCGCCCTGCTTTGCCCTGGTTCAGTGTCGCTTCAAGCGTATACAAAATTTAAATAAGAAACAAATCGAAGTAATGGTTCCACGCTCTCCCCTCCCCTCCCCTCCCCACCGTCATTCTCTTCGATCCACAGGCGCGCGTAGATAGCAAATGCCAAATGTTCAATGTAGTAAAAGGCAATCAAAAAGTAGAGAGAAAATGAGTTTGGATGGGGATGCAGAGCCACTATAGAAAAGATGCTGAAGAAGACGAAGCCATCGGCATAATGAAAAAATAAAAAAAAAATAATGATAGAGAGAGAGAGGGCAAAAGGAACCCGAATATCCTACAAAATGGAATTCATTGAAGCGTTCGACGCACCATATTAAAGGGCATTAATGAAATTATGCTGTTGCCAGCGAGTGCAGCGAGCTTTCGAATTTCAAGTTTCGGCATTCAGCTGCCAGTTTCAATCTTCCCACCTACCTCTTAAACAAATCTCATCTCATTTATGACCCAGCGAGGATATCCTCAATAGGCAATCACAGCGCCAAAGAGCCAGAAAACATTTTTCTCCCAAAATTCCCAAATGATTTCCATCATTTTGTTTAAAATCTTTTGTCACTTTTACTAGAGATTTCTTTCGGTAATAGATTGCCATTATTAGCATTCAATTAGAAGGCTGTTTAACAAATACGATCTTAGTTTTGGACTCTTACTAACTTATTACAAGAATTCGTTTCTCAAATTTTATTTTACTATACCAAAAACAAATTATTTGTAGAAATTATTATTTAAGTTTTACCATAAACTACAAATTTGGAAAATTCAGCAATAGCAGATCTATGTTTAAAAATGTTACAAGCTTATTACAAGATTTCCTTTATGATATTTTACATTTACTCTATTCAAATAACCTTATTATTAGAAGTCATTTTATTTTTGTGAAATAATAGGTTCAAATAATGAAGAATTGTTCCACAATAAATTTTGAAAAATTGCGTTATTCTTTATTGAATTTATTTATTATTTTTATTAGAATCATCTTACATCAAAATCTGATTAGTCGGAAGTAGTGCAATTTAATTATAACATATTTTAAATACAATTTTTATTAAATTTGCACTAGCAGAACTGTAGCTTAAAATATTACTAAATTATCTTCAATTCTATGTCTAATAATGAACAAGATTCTTTTTTTTAAAATTCAATTTTCATTGTACAGCAAATACTTTTTCTCTTTAATCGACTTTTCAGGTATACGAAAATTCTTTTTCAGTGAACAGATTGCGCATTATTCTTTATATAATATAATTAGCATATGCATAAATCAAAGTCTCTGATCAGTTGGAAAACTAAGTGCTTATCGACAAATTGCCAGCTAAAGCCCAGGCACCAAGTGGTCCACAGTTTGCGGTAATGATATGCTGAAGCATTCAATCCACACTCGCACACACACACACACACACACACACACACTCAGACACAGCTGGCCAAAGCCTTGAAGCCGCAAGACCAACACTCCCCCAGCTGCTCGATGGAGCGTAAAGAGTAACAAAGAGCTTAGGGCCAACACTTAAATACAACGAAACGTTCTTAATCACACGATAGATACGTAGTTACGTAGATACGTCGATGCTGAAGATACGTTTCGAGTACTTTCGAACTGCAAACCCAAAACGTTTCACCCAAGCGATTTTGAATTTGCCTTCGACATTTCAGTCAGCTGTCAGCCTCTACTCCGCCTCCTCTTCAATCGTCCAGCTTGCTGTGTATAAACGCTTACAATCTACAAAATAAAGTGAACACACAGCAAGACAGCCAGAAGCAGCTACAGCGTAAAAAATAATCAAACACAAGCTGCTGAGCGCTTTGCGGCCTCCACCAGCTGTATTCTCTTCCCCTCTCTTCCCCCTCTTTCTACGTGGCTTTGGCTAGTTGCTTCGACTATTCGGCGCTTTTGGCACTTTACTTCCGTTTTTTGCACTTTGCATACAAAGTACCGTTAACTACTAGCATCAGTTTTGCCTCACACAACAATCACAGGACTCTCTCTCTCTCCTCATTCTTTCCCCTCCCCCCACTGACATTGCGGTTTTTCACAGATTTCTTTTCGCTTCGCATTTCGGCAGCTCTTAAATGGTTTCCTTATGGAAATTTCATTGAAATGTTACGCCAGTAAAGTAGTGGGAAGCGAGGGAGATGATCGGGACAAAGAGGGGGAGCCTAAAATGAAGGCAGAAGCCATCAGCCACAGATTTGAGCTCAACAGTTTGCCCGATTGGCCCTTAGCAGTTGGCCCAGTCATAACTTTGGCTCATCGTTAACCTTAAGTACTCGGGAAAGTTTTGTACAGCCTTCAATGAAAATTAAGAGCTATATACATACATATGTATATAGTACTTATAATCGATGACTATGGCAAACTTTTGAATTTATTTTAATAATGTGCAACTGCAAGTTGAAAATATATAGATATTATTTTATATGTATTTCATATTAACTTAAAATAGAACCTATGCAAATTACTGCAATTGATTATTTTTGACGTTTCCTTTGATTTCAATCCGAACATTTTGTAGTTTTGCTTTTCTCTGCAAATTCCTCCTTGCTGGATGTAAACAATATTGATTCAATGCAGTGGGTAAGCGCACTATCGATGATCACAAGAGCTAGCAGAGATATCACAATTGGCGAACTATTTTTTAAAGGCATTTTCAAATTTGAACATCGTGTTAAGAATACACACGAATTTTGATACTTCAGAAATTAAAAAAAAAAATTAATTTAATGCGTTCTTCGATAAATGATTCGAGCTATATTGATGACAAAAAGTAAAAAGATGATGTAGGCACATGTGATTATAATAATCCAAACGTGTTTCTCAAAATTATTCATACCGTTTTATTTTTAAAATTTACAAATAGTTTAATTTGAACCGTGATGCAAATGTTTATGCCAACTAGATTAAGGAAAATAGGAAAAAATTGTCAACTGAATATACATCGATAGTTATCGCAGTTCGACTTCTGGTTTTAACTAGAGATTTCTGCCAATTGAAATCGATAAAAACAACTCCTTAACAATTGCAATCATTGCGATTTCCTTACCTTGTCTCCACGAATTCAGCTTTCGACATTATTTTTTTTCGCTCGCTTCATTTTTTGTCGGTGGTTTGCTCCAAGTTTTTATGTACTTTCTTTTGGGCTTGAAGCCGCCCAGAGGTCATAATTTCTTGTTAAGCCCACAACGCAAATGGCACTTTTACCTAAATGGACTATAAGGCGTTAAAATGTTGTTATCGCCCCTCAACAAAAAAAAGTCCTGTAACCGGTAAACAGACCAGGACAACCACATACCCTTGGCTTTGGCTGGCGCAATAAAAAGCCAAAATACATTTCGATTATGCGTGCCATGAGTTGTTTTCGTTTTTTTTTTGGTTTTTTTTTAAATTCGCTTTACAGTTGGCTTTCAGACAGCCCTTAACAACAATTGAATGAATGAATGTATGCCTGGTGTAGCTTAAGTTAATCGAATTTACGCGTTGTAATAAAAAAATTGCTCAACAATGTGAAATAAAATAAAAGAAAATACAATAAAATAAAATATAATTTGCTTGAAAGCGCACAAAATATGCCACTGGGACATAATTTCATATTATGCTCGTCGTTGTCGTCAGTCGACTTTCCTCTTGTCCTGTGCTGCTTGTTTATATATCTTTTGTGTATACATATTGCCGACGATTTCAATTCATTCGGCTCAAGGGTTCTTTGTCATATCACTCATTTGCTACTTGTTTTTATTTTGTATCTAGACATTGTATCTGAATTACATCTTTCGAATCAAATTTTAACTTGTCTCGAGCAAAAATGTGTAAACCCATTAAAGATGCAATATGTTGGTGAGTGTTTTAATATATACACAGAGAGAAAGAAGCTGCTAAGAAAGAACAAAATCATAAACCAAGATATCAAAATTTAATCAAAAAAAGTTTATTCTTTAATCGGATCGAAATACTACAAAAAAAAGGTTGTTTGCCCAAACTTGAAATTCGAGATTTTAATCTAGTTTCAGGAATGGAAACATCTTAAAATTTAACGAAGAATGCAAGAGTTGCAATCTACTTTTCTCTCTGTGTATAGATATGATCTGCGATATATTTGTTAACACTGTGCAACCTTTTAGCTGCTTGGAGTGTGGCTTGAAAATTCTTTGCATGATACTTTGCTCGGTGGTTGGAGTGCTTCTAATTATTGGACTTGTCATCTACTTTGTATTCTTTCACAACAAGGATACAACATCGGTAAAGGCTGCCGATTTGCGCGACATGGTTTATAGTAGTAGATTGCTAAATGTGCTACAACATTAAAATTATTGACAGTTGAATAAAGTTTATAAATAATTCTGTAAATTTAGAGAAGAGAAGTTGACGATAGTAAGTTATCCCATTGCCTGGGAGACAGCTCAGCTGTAGCTCTGTGTGCACGACTGTGCTTTATTGCTTTGTATGCGGATCGTTGTTTGTTGCTGCCGTCTCTTGGCTTGTGCTGTCGGACAACGAGGCGTATACGCAATTTATTTGCATACGATGACCGGCATTGCGTAAAAATTAATGAAAGGCAATTAAAAGCATTCGGAAATGTAATAAAATGCGTAATGTGCACACAGCCACAGCCACAACCAACCATCGTCATAGCAAAAATGCCCAGCAGCTACCAACAAGAACAAGAATTAAATGCTGGCTATTGTTGGTGAGGCTGCTATTTGCTTAATGCAAATAAAATATGATACGACGCACAAAACTGTCAACTATAAATAAACAATTTTAAATTGCGGCCAGTCCAGCTTTAATATGTTGCGTGTTATACTCGTATGAAACAATAGATAAGTACTATTCATTCGTTGCTATTCAATTGATTGCAAATTTGTTATATACTCAAATACTTTGTAATATATCTATTTGTGTTGTGTATGTGTGTGTGCGTGTTGTGGCTACGTGTTTATGCCTATGAAAATTGAATACAATTGTGCAACTTGTTTTAGTGTTAAAAGCTAAATTGAATTTGTTTTCGGGTTTTTAGTTGTTTTCGGCAATCAATTGGCATGACAATTGCTGTTTGTCGTTGCAACATGCTTTTTGTATCTACCCTGTATTGGAAGGAGATGTGTCAAGGGGTATATTGAAAATTGGTATAAAAGAAACTGCAAGAAAATGTGTTCGCCAAAACTGCATGTATAATAAATAAAGAATGTAATTTAATATATAGAAAATATACGAAAATTAAATAACAAAATTAACCAATAGTAATTAGCTGAATTTATAAAAAGTATTGAATTAATTTCATAAATTTATTCATTTTTTTATCATATTAAATCTGGTATTAAATGCTAAATTTAAAGCTGGTGCTTTCGACTCTGAATTTATTTTTTTTTGTTTTAAAATGTTGAGAATTATGCTAAAATTACAATGTGTTTTTGTTGGGTTCTTTTTTGTCTATTATATTTTTGGCCATTTTATGATGTGTCTGCTTAAGTAGAAAAACTTCAATTGATCATTTTTTTGTATTTAATCATCCACTAGTGAAATATAAATTATTCTTGAAAGGAGACTTTTAAAAATTGGAAAATATTGTTAGAAAATTCAAAAGCATAAAGTGTTAATGAAATATTAAAAAATCTCGAAGAAAGAAGTTTTTTGTTTTTGTTAAGTAAATGTAATATAAATATATATATTTAGGGTTGAATTCCTATATTTTTTGTTGTATTTATTATTGATTTTTGTCAGAGAATAATTGTTGAAGTTTTTTTCCTAAAAATAATTTAGTGATAAAGATAAATAAAAAAATGATAGCCTTAAGATAAATCATTACTATGTAGTAATAATAATAATAAGTAATAATCGTAAGACGTCATACGGCATTATTTATTTGTATTATTATATTATATTTAGGATTACATATTTTTATTGTATATATTATAGATTTTTTGTTCCATTGCAGCGTATTTTATAGCTCATCATTTTTCATTTACGTTGAGAATATTTGTTGAAGTTGTTTTATTTTGGTTGATGCTGCCACAAATCGGTAACAAACACTGCGCAGTGCGAGTTGCGCGCATCGCACATCGGACATGGGCACAGTGCAACACATTTTTGGTGGAATCTAGAATCTGGTGCATTATTGCGATTTTACACGCTGCTGCACTCGAAAATGAAACGGACAATAAGCTCCACTTGGTGGGCAATAAGTTAGTCAGTTTGCAGCTCTTTTTTGTCCAATGGCGGTAGCAGCAACAGCAGCAGCAGGAGGGTGATATGGGATATGGGCGTGGCAGCCGCATCGTTGTCCTCCTAAAGTCCTGGCCATCATTGCCACTGTCCGCCACTAAAAGCTTTTTGATTATGAAAAATGTTCGAAACATATGCTCCAAATGACTGCGGAGCGTGCAGCCAAAAGAACTAGACAAAGATGCTGTCTCGCTCTCGCACTGTTTTACACTGCCCTGCAAAAGTATCCACCGCGTATCCACCGCATTCTAAGTACATGTAATACACGTACTCGAGTAGTGAACATTTTTTATTTCTTGGTTGCATTTCACTCGCTTCTCACTTGTTCTTCTGCTGTTGTTTATTGTGGCTTGACTGGAAATTGTGTATTTCGCATTTTGTTGTTTTCTTTAGCACAGTTGTTGCTACTGTTTCTCGACTGTTGACTGCTTTCTCAGCTCTCAGCTGCATTGTTAATGGTTGCACCATTTTATTTTGAAATTAATAAAGTGGCAAAAAGCATAGAAATAAAACGAACTACTTCAACAGTTTCCACTGCCCCCATGAGTGTCGGTTTGCTAAAACTTTTCCATATATTTTACGATTTTATGCATATACAGTTCTTACTCTTTAGTTTTTGCGTGTAACTGCAAACAAATTGTTGAATAAACTCTGCTGCAAATCTAGTTTTAATGAAGCAGCATTTGCCAAAATGTACTAATAATTTGATTTCACTTTAATGGCACATAGACACTAACTGAAAGTTGGCAGAGTGAAACTTTAACTAGAACTTTTCATTTAATGAATTATATTTGTTGTTTTGAATGACAATTTTGTTTATAAGTGATATAGAATTAACGAGTACAGTTGAGTGTACTCGCTTCAAATATACCATAAATGCTCCACAAAAATATTAAAATATACCAATGGTTATACCATACTAAAAATATACCATAGAGACCAATATATACCAGATTTTCAGCCAAAGCAACTGTGACCCTTATGCAGTAGGCATTTTTTGTTATACAAAAGTGGGCGTGGCAAAATTTTAAAATAAACTTGATCTGCGTACAAACATAAAAATTGCTGTCCAACAATTAGAGCTCTATCTCTTATAGTCTCTGAGATCTAGGTGTTTATACAGACAGACGGACAGACAGACATGTCTATATCGTCTCGGCTGTTGCTACAAGAATATATCTATTTTATAATATGGTTGGAGATGATTTCATCTGCTTATTCCATACATAAAGTATAAAAATTAAATTAATTAAAAAAATGTATTAAGGAAGTGAGTGAAAGTTTGCACTTATTTAAATAATATGCTGAAATATGTTTCAATTTGAATGTTTTAAAGTAAAGTTCAAGCTAATTTGACCAACTTTATAGTATAATTGCGACGCTGTCATTGCAATATGTACTTTAAATTTGCCTTCGAGTTGGACAATTGTTGGTTATGCCGGCTGACAAGTTGGAAACAACTTCGAAACAAGATCAGACGTACTTAAGTTGCTTCGTGCCACACACAACGCGAGGCACACAAAATAACAATTAAACATCAGGCTGGCGAAAGTTTTGTCGAAGAGCAAACAAACAAAATACATAAGAAGTGACAGCCTAAGGCGGCAGCAATGCCGCACATCAGAAAGGATAGACAGAAGACTGTGTGTGTGTATATGGGATATACTTTTGGTATGTACTATATAGCCACAAAAGGACGCGATGGTTGGAAAGTTGTCGCGCCTTGGCACGGCTAAAGGTTACGGGCCAGAAACTTTGTCAGCGAACGTGACATGAAAATCGCAGCGCTGATGAGAAATGCTAAATCGTGACTGGAATATCTGAATGCTGCATGGCCAAAGTTGCAACTTCAGCTGCTTTCTTCTTATTCTTCTTTTTTTTTGCGACACATGGCCCCATACAGAGCCTATATGAATGGGGGGCTAGGCAATTGAATTTTTACCTCCACTTTGATAGAAAATATGAAACATTAGAAACACGCCCCGAAAAGCAAAGCGAATGTAACTCGAGAGCGCCATGTGGCAGCCAGGCCAAATATAGTAACTCCATTCGAGTGTTAGACAAAAGCAGCAGCAGCAGCAACTATATTTTTAGGCCACAATTTCGTATAGATGGCCGGAGACGGAGACTAATGGCTTCATTTGGTACTATCCCCCACCAGACTTCATAGTATAGGCCAGACAAATAGACGATTCGTTGCCCGCTTGCTTGGCTGGCTGGTTACTTGATGCCAGTGCTCAGAGTTTGTGCACTTGACTTCGCCTGCTGCGATTTTATCGTTTAAAAATATCATAAACTGATCTCTACACAACTTTTCTCTCTCTCTCTCTGTCTCTTTTGCGTTTGCTCTTTGCTTACACAGCTCGATCGCATCGCGTTGGTTTCTATAAATACTACGCTGCATTTTTTTTCCGGCTTCATTTCGTGTTGTTGTTGCAGCTTCAGTTACGTGTTGATCAGAATCCCCGGCTCTCCCTCTCCGTTTCCCCTCTTTGCATCTGTAATTAGATGTCGCCTTGGGTTGGTCTCTTCCTACTCAGCTAGACAAAGGCTATTGCACTCTAGTTGTCTGTCTGTCTGTCTAGCTGACTGCTTGGCTGGGGCATTCAATTACCAACGCGTTGACAAATATTTTTGTGCTCCCAATTTTGGTTGCCAGGCAAGAGATTTCAAATTTATCACCATCGAGTTCAAAGGCCCAACATGTGCACGTGCATCTCATCTCAGCGATGAGCATTGAGTAGATCACTTTAATTGCTCAATAAGTAGCAAATGGTCTACAACTGAAATGCTGCTTTGACAGGCAAATTGTTAAAAGTGGATGTGCTTAGCACTCACTCTTGGTGACTGGCTCTCCAAGCAAGCCATGTGGCCAGTCAACGTGGGAGGCAGTTGGCTCTTCTATCTGTCTCGCATGTCAAATGGCTCCCTTGGAGGCTGTTAGATAATAGACTTTTCTGAATGTGTTAGAGACGACAACAATATTAACTTTAAAATGAGCAAAAGTGGCTTGAATATTTGGTAAGGATTCCCAAGATGCGGCTTAGTATTCAAGTTGTAGTATTTAGCATTTGGTATAAAAAAAGGAAAATATTCCATAAATAAAAATAAACTTTTTAATTTGAAAATTTAGCTGCTCCGCTCTATTTTAAAACGACAAGAATAAATTACAAAATTATGCTTAAAAATTAAAATTATATTGCAATTGTAACTTTTTATACTAGCAGTTCTGTTTTGAGCAACGTAAGGCATTATTTACTATGCATCCCATAAAAACAAACTAACTCTTTTATAACTGTTGAATATTTTCTTGAATTTTAATGACTTACAAGTTTTTAATAATTTAGAAATTAAACTTTAACCACTTAATCTGTATACTTTTAATATGTTTTTACATGTACTTCTAAACTTATACTTTCGATGTAAGTTAAGCTAAAAGTTTTAGTTTAGGTATAGCTATGCACAGTTTCATCCTTTTGTTGAGCTTAGCATCATTTGGTCTTTTGCTCTGTGGCTCTTTAACCTTTGAAGATTCAAGAGAAGACTCAACCCCCCTTTCTCCGTCCCCGCACCTTCTTTGACCAACCTGTCAGTGTTGCCCCCGTCTCTCGCCCCGTGGGCAATGTGTGGAATAAAAATAAATATTAGTTGCCAACGCAGACGCAGAAAACTGGCAATCTAGGCGTACTCTAGCATGTGAGAGCAATTGTATCTAAGTATTTGTATCTGTAGCGGCATTTGTTGTATTTGTATCTGTCTGTCGATGTGGCTGTATTTGTGTATCTGTGGCTGTATTTGTATCTGTATCTGTATCTCTGGCCGTGGCTGTGCTGACGCTGACTGTTGGCGTCGAGAGCATTTTATATTTTAATTCCTATTTATGTATGTGTGCATGTAAGTGCTTAACTAGCAGAGCCCTGGCCGCAACTAGAACCAGAACAGGAGGCAACGGGGTGGCAAGAAGAGGAAGAAGAGGCGGCAGCAGCACCACCCACACACTCAAAATGTTGCCTGTATCCACTTGCGAGCGATTTCAAAGCGTTATTTATTTGTGGCACAAGCGACCATATTTCAAATGCACACCGCACACCGCCACAGCCAACGCCACCGCCACCGCCACAGCTGCTGCCCCCTCTGACCACCATCTCCCAAATGCTTTCTACAATCGCTAACCGCCGTTGCCACCGACGCGTCACAGTCGCGCCCAAGTTGAAAAGTCGACAAAAATACAAGCACACTGAGTGTAAAGCGAAGAGAATGAGATAGCTACTGTGTGTGCGAAAGAGAAAGCATGTGTTGGTGTGTGTGTTGTGTGTGTGTGAATGCGGAAAATTTTGTAAATGCGAGTTGAGCAACTAGCCAACTATTGAATGCCCTAAGGAAATGGTTCATAGACTTTTTACAACGCTTTAATTTGAACGATTAGCTGCTTCATTTAAAGTGATCTTGTCTAGGGAATTAATTAATTATTTGATTGTTTAATCACATTTATTTGTTTATTTGATTGTTAATTTATTAAATGTATTATATCTAAACCACTCGCTGCAAAGGGCTTCAGCTTTTTAATCACATTTCTTCATCTTTTTTCATTTCTCGCACTGCAAGTTGATGCTGTTCAAGTAAGTGCTAATTTCTTCCACTTCATTGAACATTTTACTAATAAGATAGTTTTACAACAACTTTTAAATCTAAAGTAATTGTTTATTTTTACATTTATTTGAGCATCAATTGGCATTAGGTTTTTTGTCTATACCAAAACATTCATTATTTTAAGTTACGATACAAAATCTTCATAATTTCGTAAAGTGTTGGGACCCAATATGAAATTAGCTTCATGTTTTAAATTAAAGTCTATCGCATGGCTAGCAAAATGCTTCACATTTTTTATATAATTCAACGATTAGTTTAGTGCTCGTTTAAAAAAGAGTATTTAGATAGAAGCTGGCTTCTTTAAAAGTTATTTATTTTAAAACAAATTTTTATTTCGCATATTTTTTTTTCCTGTTATTTATTTATGAAATTATTTGTTTTTTAATGATAGAAATGCTTCTTATTCTTCGGATACATTTATATTTTGATGACTCATTTTTTATGTCCACTTTGAATTTAATTGAGGAACTTATTATATTCCTCTTTAACAATTTTTCTCATTTCCTTGGTTACATTTTCCAGTTGGCTTCAGTTCTAAGCTGCCAGCTTTAGTTATAGTATCTTATTTTGTTATTTGTTGCAGAGTCTAACAAATGCAGCTCTGCTGCAAAAATAAAAAGTTGCCCAGCCCTTGTCGTTGTTGTTGTTGTTGTCCAAAAACGCTTGCTGCATTTTTTGCGTTACCCTCCAAAAACTTTTTCGCACTCGTTGCCTTTTGTTGTTGCTGTTTGTTGTTGCTGTTTGTTGTTGCTGTTTGTTGTTGTCGTTATTGTTGTTGTCGTTGTTGTTGTTGTTTTTTGGTTTTTGTTTTTGTTAACGTGTCGCACAAAGGTGCTCATGTAGTGCACGTGAGTGTGTGGCGTAAGTGTGTGAGACTGTATGTGTGTGTGTGCATATCGGACGCATGCAACGAATGCTGCTTGCTACTTGCTACTTGCTGCCTGCCGCTTGATATTTAGCTCTAACCAGCTCTACAACTATCTAGCCATTTCGCCTCTGCCTCTTTACCTCCCAGAACTATCCCAAAGGGTTCGTTTTTTTTTGCACTAAATTTATGCGCTTTCATTTTATGAAAAACTTTTGCAATAATTTCTCAAAACGTTTTTGTGGTGAATTGAAATGCGAGAAAAACATTTTGCGGATGGCGACTAAAAACTTGAGAAAAACCTTAGCACACACACACACACACACACACACACACACACACACGCATGTACACAAACACACACTGTGATGAAAAAACAAATACTTAGCAGCCACATTTTTTTCTATTTTATTTTATTTTTTACTATACATTATATGTGTTTTTTTTTTTTGTGTTTGCTGCTTGGTTTTTGCTGCTGCATTTCGGCCACGCCCACAAATGACGTTTAGCAGCGGGGGCAAAAGTTTTGCGCGCTTTTCGCTCGCTGCTTTCACGTCTTTTGGCTCTGTTGCGTCGTCCTTCCTCTTGGCCAAACTTTAATGAAAAGTTTTGTTAAGAACTTTTGCGCGCGCTGGAAATTTCAACGGTTGAATGAAGGCGCCACCGCTGCTGCTGCTGCTGCGCCTTTGGCCGAAAGGGGGCGGAAAAGGCGGCGTTCCTGACATTAGATTGTTTTTGCAGCCGCGTTTGCCAAAAGTCAGCGCGTCTCACTAAACTGGCTATAAACAACAAAAACAACAACCTAAACAACGAGAATTGGTAAAATGGTATCAATTTTTGTTATTGCAGTTGCCGTCGTTTCTCAACTTGCACTTTGAAATTATTTACCTGAATAAACATTCGGTATTTTAATTACGCAGCTGTCTTGCCTCTGTGTGTGTGTGTGTGCAAGTGTTTGTGTGTGTGTGTGTGTGTGTGAGACGACTGCAGTGGGAAGGCGATAACTTGGCCATAATTGAATTAACACACAATTTACGGTACATTGCGTAAACTTTTTGCTATGTGCCATGTTTGCTGGGAGGCTCTGATGATAGCATGTTTGCAATGGTAGAGCAGAAGGCGTCTTATGTATGTGTGTGAATGTGTGTATGTGTGGGTGATAGAACAGCAGGAGAACGAAGAGGAGAAGATAGTGAGGGGTTTATGCTGCAATACTTGGCGAGTTGCCTGCTTATTGGGTGCTCTCTTTCTCTCTCTCTCTCTCTCTCATACATTTCTACAAAATATGGCACAAAAGTTTTGTAAAACTCAAAAATCTGGCACGAAATATCGCCAAAGTTTTCATTCTTTTGTACTTCTTGTTTTTTTTTAATATCCTTAATATTATGTTTACGTTGCAAAGAGTGGGGATAATGTGAAGGAAGCTATAACTAACGAAGTTGTGAAACAGCACAACAAAATTAGTTGAGTTGTCACTCAGCTTGTCTCTTTTGGGTTTTCTTCGGGTATAATGCAATTTAAATTGAATAAAATTGAATAGACACTTGATAGACATGATGATGGAAATAATTCTTAACTAGATCCATTTAGAAATCGGTGTGTGTTCGACTGCCAGATATACGCTATGCAATTTCAGCAAAATATACACAAAAGCTGAAAAAATATATCGAAAATATACCTAAAACCAAACCAAATATTGTATTTGGTAGATTTACATACTATTCCAGGCAAAATATATGCATTTTATACAAATATAAGAAATACTCAAATATATACCAAATGCTTTACTTGGTATATAAATATACTACTACATGAAAAATATACCAGAGTACAATATATACCATATATATGTATGTAACTGTGTGTGTATGTATGTATATGTACATCAAAGCAAATCTAAGCTGCAGTTTTTTTTTTGTCATCTAAAATTGTTATTTGAGTAACTGTCTCTGAGATCACCTAGATGTTCATATGGACAGACAATCGGATTGGTTCCGAGATGCCTCCTTCTGCATGTTACATACAAAAATATAATACGCTTCTATCCTATAGTAGATTGATGATTGTTAATTATTGTTTTCTGCTTTCGGTTTAAATAATTTCCAACTGCAATTGACACCTGTTATGTAAAGCAATCAAACTTATTCAATCACCAAGGCTCGAGGCAATTGTTTAATTGCCGTTTAATGTTCTACTGCTAATACTTTAAAGTTTTCATTAAATCAGTCTGCATTGTTATGCTGCATGTTGTCGTATTAAAATCTAAATAAATGTAAATCTGTGTGTAAATGTATCTGTATCTAAAATATACATAAAGTATTTACATGCATCACAGTGTACGTAAACTATTTACATGATATTTAATTTGACAACTTTGTTATCAACTAGCAGCTGCAATTTGAATATTGCAAACGAGGCAATCAAATTTGCATAAAATAGAGTACAGTAAAGAGGATGCATTATTTTATTGTTATTATTGCATTTACTTATGAACATATGCATAATTTATTTGCCGAGTCTTTTGTGCACTAATTGGTATTGCATTTCAAGTAAACAATCTGCTTTTAGCTCGCATTATAAATATTAATACGCATAGCATTTAGTTTGTCTGATTTATAATTTATATGCGAGCATTTAAAAGATTTGCTTTGTTTGTCTTTAAAATCCGTTTAATTTTTTTTTTTGGTTTTTTTGGATTGTAAATACATTGAAATTGCCGCCACTTGAGTTCATTCATACTCGAAAGGCCATGTGCAATAATGCGAGTACGAATATTCAAACTGAATGTGAGTGTGAGTGTGAATACATGCCAAGTATAGTCAGAGGCATGTGGCATGTTCTACATGTGTCCGATTGCTGGGCCTGACTTCCACGTAATTACGAAACAGCCAGACAAACGTTGCAAGAGGGGCCAAGGCAAGAAGCAAGCGGCAAGAGGCAAGAGACATAAGGCAGAGGCAGCGACTGTGGCGATTGCAGACACAATCCTGGGATGCGGAGAGCTGCGTCACCACAACACATATGGCACTGGATGAGAGAGAGAGAGAGAAGAGCTGAGCTGCGCTGAGCTGAGTTGTAGGTAGTCCAATATGCTTGCTGTCCACTTCCCAGATCCGAAGCGATGAGTGTGTTACACATGTAAGCTGTTGCAGACACTGGCCAAGAGGGCGTGGCATTAAATTATTGAGCATATGTGAATTTGTATACACTCTGTTGAGCAAGAAGAATATGCGATAATTAAAATATTTTTCACAAATATTTGTAGCAAAATTGAATGGACCTTAATTATATTCATTTGACTTTATTACACTAACCCTTGCTGATCAATTGCATAACATATTATTAAAAGTTATACAAAAAGTTGAACTGAATTCAAATACAAACTATAAACTATTTGGGTATCAAGCAATACCCTTGTCCAATCTATTGTAAGCTCCAGTGGAACACAATTTAGTTTCAACATTTCCCACAGAAATTTGCTGTCATTTCAATAATATATTTAATGCATTTGCCATGGGCCAGGCAATGACTTTAAAGTTCTCACTTAAAGTTTCGATATTTATGCGACGTCAAGGGGCATAAAATCTAAAATCGTTTGTCACGTTTTGCACATAAAAGGATTTTCAATTTTCCAATGTGACAAGAGCGTGCAATGCTCCTCCTCCACCATTTGCATACTCAAGTTGCCTCGGTGCACAAGATGGAGGGGGGCGAGGGGAGGACATCGGTTGGGGTGGCGATGGGGCGGCAAACTCTGCAAATGTGAAGAGAAATAAAATCAAATTTTATATAATGCAAGACGGGGCGTGGAGGAGAGGAGACAGCAAGGATGGCGGCATTTTGAGTTTTTGGCTTTTTATTATCAATAAAATAAATTAAATCAAATTCTGCAATTTAATTGCCATCGTAAAAAACAAAGACAAAATACGACAAAAAATCTGAATACTCTAGCAATTGACGAAGTTCTAATACACTTCAGACGTCATAAGTATAGTAATATTGCTTTAAATTGGGATCTAAAAAGAGGTGAATATACAAGTAAATTAAGGAAATTCAGGAAAATTAAATTTATAATAATTCATGTTTTCCTACAATACAAATATTAAAGATGAAACTTCATAGACATATTTTACCATAAAATAGTGATACCCTAGTGAAGTGTATTTCAAGAAACTGCTGAGGATTCGTTTCGTGTCTTGCGGCTGGGTGCCGCATTATGAGAGAGTGCCACAGAATGTGGCATGTAGCAAGCTCATAAAAATGAATACGCGGATTCGATTTTTGAATCAATGCAGCACTGTCACCTATTCGACTCTTAATTTGCCTACATTTTTTTTACTTCTTCGTTTTTTGGGTCTCGTTTGATTTTATAAGTATTTTAATTCTCTGCTGTTTATGGCCACAACAACACAGTCAAGTGCAATGTTTTGTCTCTGTGTGTGTGTTTCTTTTTGGCTCATAAAATTGTTGTGTGGGCTTGTCACGAGGGCATTTTAATATTTGCGAGAAATTGTGCAATGCCTTTGAGAGCTTATTAGGTGTGCTGATATGGTCGTTGGCTTTATAATTATCGAGAATGGTATTATTAGCGACAAGTAGATCGGGTTACTATATTTTAACAACGATTTGATAATGACATTTTAGCATATTCTCTTCTTTAAAATGTATAATGAAGTGAACGATTGAATTCTTTACTTTTGTTAATCAAACCTATTTAAAAGTTGACTAACTAAAATGCAAACTTCGATTGTGTGAAGTTATCTTTTTCAAGTTTCAAATTCCGTTTAAGCTACATTACGCAAGGGTATTTCATATTCCGAACATCAAAGATTTCTTTATTTTTCTATATTTTTTGCTTGCTTGTATTATTTATTATTTGGACCATGCGTTTTTATGGTCATGTTGCCTTCGATACTTTTGGGGCTAAATGTATTTGTATCTGCATAAGACAGTGAGAGAGAGAGATGTGTATGTCGGGATTTGTGTTTATGTATGTATGTATGTTTTTTGTATGTACTTCTTAACGAGATTTATTTGTAGACAACAGTTGGTGGCTATGTTTTTATGGCGCACACAGCCACAACAGAGAAATTCATCAACCTAACGACAAGGACGAGAATCATCTCTTTGTCTCTGGGAGCTATTATTGCCACCCAAAAATACATTTCATGCAGGCCAAAGATGAACACACACACAAAACAACAAAAAAAAAATCGAAACGAGAGAAAAAATCATTGAGAAAAAAAGAAAAAAAAATTAAATTGCATTTGTGTGTTTCGCTCGCATGTAAGCAGACGAGGCATCAACGAGTAGAACTTCTACTTTTGCCTCTACTTTTCTGCTGCTGCTGCTGCAGCTTCTTCTTCTTCTTCAAGCTGGTTAAATCTATTGGATGCTGCTTCCATTGTGTGTGTGCATCTACTGTGCGCGTGTGTGTGTGTGTGTGTGTGTGTGTGCATTAGTTAAGCTTTACATTTGCACATTAAAAGGCGAATTGTGTTCGAGCGTTTTGTGCGTTTTCTCGCACTGCCAAATGTTGCTAAGCTCTTAAAAGGGCCCAATTCCCAAATGCGGCAGCAGCGCAAAATGCATTTCAAGTATTTTTTTTTTTTTTGGATGCTAACAAAAATATATTCACATAATAAGCATTGCATCTATGCATATAAACCTAGAGCAAGTAGATTAAACCAAGTGCATTTGCTTAATAAGATCTGGGGTTTACCGTACATCTGATTACGATTACGACTACTGCACAGTCTATAAAAGACTTGTTAACGCGTTACGACAAAAGCAGTATATATTAACGTACATTTCTTAGATTTGAAATTTATTAAGTAACTGAACTTTATAGTAGAGAAATAAAGTACCATAACAACGTATTCTAAGGAAAGCTCATTCGGGTTAAACCTTATTATCAAAGCATAAGTAAGTAACTAAGTAATATTAAAAAACAGACTTTAAGAACAGGATATTGAGTTTGGTTTTCAGAGGCTATATATAGATAGAGACATAATTTGTTTTGACAGCATTTATTTTCCAGTTTGTTTCAAATTTGTCCACGTACACTTTTGCTATTGCAAATCGAACTAAATTTAATAACAAGCATAATTTTTAGGTAAGAGTCGATTTTCGCTATATACAATAATAACAAATGTATTTGGATCTCTAAATATATACATATGCTTAGTACTTTACGGTATATTTAGAGTGCGCGACAATGTAAATATACTAACTATAGCCTTCGCCATTTTCTAGTATACTTCGGTATATTAATTTGGTATATTTTAAGAATAATACCGCACAGTTCTGCTCTTAGTTCAAATGGGTAGAGGGTATCTCACAGTCGAGCACCATCGAGTAGAATCATCAGCGTATTGATATATTTTAAGCAAGAGTCGATTTCCGCTTTATAAAATAATAACTGTCTTCTGATCCCTAAATATACACAAAAACGGTATGCTTAGTACTTTACGGTATATTTTGAATATGGTACAATGTAAATATACTAACTGTAGCATTCGCCATATTCTAGTATACTTCGGTATATTAATTTGGTATAGTTCAAATGGGTAGAGGGTATCTCACAGTCGAGCACCATCGACAAAAGCTTTATATTTGCTGTAACAAGCATTATAGATAGTTCTGGAGTAGAATCAACAACGCATTGATACATTTTAAGCAAGAGTCGATTTTCGCTATATAAAATAATAACTGTATTCTGATTCCTAAATAAATACAAAAACGGTATGCTTAGTAATTTACGGTATATTTAGAATGTGCGACAATGTAAATATACTAACTATAGCCTTCGCCAAATTCTAGTATACACCGGTATATTACTTTGTTATACTTATTATTCAAAACCAAAAGGAAGAAAGCTTTAAATGTTTATCGCTCAATCATTTATAAATTAAAATTTTGTACAGTATTGATAGATCTTGATTTCAAATTAAAATAACTTATTCATACATTAATTTTTACAGTTGTTTTTTTTTAGCAATAGATTCCATAGCGTATTCACAATTCTAATTGTTTATTTACTTCAGCGGATGTTTTGTTATTATATAAGAAACATATTGTATATATAAAAACAAAATGGAATGCTTAGCTCATTTTGCTAATTCGATTACATTCCCAAGCGCTTACTCATCGAATTTGTAGCTGAAGCAAGATAAGAATGATTAGCTAAAAATAGGCCTAGTCTAAATTCAAAATGCGAAACGAGCAATGCGACGATTGCCCACGCTGATGACGAATCAAGAGAGCGCAAATATACAGATATAAATACAGAAATATACATGTACGTAACGTGTTCACACTTTAATATTCCATATACGAGAAAGTCTTGTTGTTGAGCTTGTTTTACATGAGAGCAAATTGATCGTTACATGCCTGAAATCGATCTGCTCGGCTGGCCAAAACACATTTTCCAATAAACATCTAATATGTATGTATATAAAACCGATACCAAACAGAAATCGGGATAAACCGATCGCCAAAATTGGAGCAGTGCCAAATGTGTGTTGTGAGCACATAAAAAGTAATTAAGCAATTCGAACGTATTTTGACATTTCCAAAAATATGTCAACCCTCAAAAGAAAAGAGCTGTAGACAATTTGGAAAACGGAAAATGGAAAATCAGCAAATCGGCAAATGGCAAACTGATGCCGCCTGCTGCTGCCGGTTTTTAGTTATATGGCAAGTTCGATTCGATTGCCAAAAAACCGAAACAGAAACAGAAACTCTCCGATCTGTTTGGTGATCGTAATGTTAGATCGTCTTTGGGGCTAGACAGACTCTCACATAGTTGTGTGTGTGTGTGTTTCTGGATGTTATTTTTAAAGCACGAATGCTGTTCGCATTAGCACGAAGAAGCGGCCGAATCGAAGCAGCTAAAACAGTTCGACGATCGCCCGATCTTCCGTATATACGGCTAAGTATAGACTTTGCCACTTATACCGATGTGTGTGTGTGTGTGTGTGTGTGTGAAATGCGCCTGCGTAAGAGGATCATTTGCGGCAAAGTGTGGAGGCAAAAGCCCGACGACGACAACGCCGAAGTCTTTGGTATATTTTGGGCGGCTCATTTTAGCTATATGCGCTTTATATACATATCCCAACACAGATCTCTCTCTCTATATATATATATATACAAGTAGCAAGACAAGAAGACGAGACAATGCTATAAATATGTACGAAATAAATATATAGTTATATATACATATAAGTTTATGTACGAAATGAAAGTTCTGCTCAGGCAGGCTGAAGGGAGGCGGAGATGTTTCGTTTCGTTTCGTTTGATTCTGTGGATCTTTTTGGGATAGAGTTCGTTCGCTCGGTCGGTCGGTCGATCGGGCAGCGCCGGTACAGTTATAACCGGGGGCATCGGGCGACTCGACAGCCGCCAAACAGCCCAAGAATTAATTTGAGAATATTTTTTGCATCCTTTAGTGCATTACCGATTCTGTTCTCGAGCTGTGCAGATCGCCCGATTTCGGTCTGGCCTCGCCGCTTTGTTTATACTATATATAACATAATAAATACCAACGCAAAGCAAAGACACTCTAAAACAATAAAAAAAAGACAACCAAAAAAAAAGGAGCAATAAAAAACTGAAAACTATCTCTGTGAAAAAAATCTGGAAACGAATTTAACAAAAAAAATTAAATTAAAACATAAATATTAAAAAGTACATTTGAAAAAAAATGTTGCCGAAATTTATTGCAAACGCGTCAGTGTGCGGTTCAATGTGGAAATTCGGAGAAACGATGGAAATAACTTGATAAAAATGCTGAGAAAAGTTCAGCTATAGTTTTTGGTGGTGTGCACTTTCAAACTCGTCTGTTGCTATTTATGGAGAATGCCGCAAACTGCTATAAATACAACAGAAAAACAGCACAGAAATCGCCAACATACATATATGCATACATATATGTTGTCTGTGTATGTGTGTGAGTGTGAGTGAGAGGGATAAGGAGAAAGACTATACTATATGTATGTATATATTATATGTATGAAGAGCTGTGGCATGCATATGGTGAATAATGCGGAGCCCACTTGGCTCATCGCTATTTTCGTGTTTGTTGCGGAAATGTATAGGAAATACTTTAGCTATATAACGGCTTTTGTTATATACATATATATATATATATATATATATGAATATAGCTACGGGTTGAGTGGAGGTGACTTAGTGAAAGTTCCCCGACAGAATTATATAAATTCTAGTCACATACATTTTTTATTTCATTAATACTGAAACTGAGAGTATTTTTTTTTCGTTTGTTATATAAGCTCAAGTGACATTTATTTTTTCTGTTTAAATATTTCCAAATCCTCATTAATTTTTGACCTTGTTTTATAGGGGAGTTGGAAAGAGCCTTATCAGCATTGTTAATATTAACCGAACTATTTGGCGCACAGCTCGTTAATTAATTTCAATTAAAATATGGACACATTAATGGCTATAATAGCATTTAAATAATTAGTTACATGGCCCAAGCCCTAGAATTCTCTCTCCCTGCCACAAAGCATCATCTCTTGCTTTGTAATTCAATGCTATTAATATTCTTTTCACAAGTCTCCCCTTCCATGTTGCGATTTTACTGCCAGTTTTCATGCATTTCGATTATACAGATATTATAATTTAATGAAAGAGCATATAACTTATGCATAGTGCATTAAAAAAGCACATTAAATGCAATGAGCGTTTTATAGTTGAAAGCATGATTGACTAAAATATACCTTGTAGTGAAACAATGGCATATCCTTGATTAGGATAAGGATAATAATCCTTCGAAGGACTATTTGAATATAAAAATTAATATTAAAAACATTTGTCAAACACAAAGTAAAATATTATTAGATAATTAATATGCAAAATAGATAATTTTTCTGCCTCTACTTTTTTCCTTTTTGTGGTTTCTTAACTTCCAAACTTTCATTCCTTTAACTTGAAGTTGCTCATAAAGTATTCAGAAACTCTTGTGAATTTGTATAATTTATTTTAATGTTTTTGGCTTCTAGTGACAGTTGATCTAGGGTATTCATAATACTCTACCTTTACAGAGTATTCATTTGATCATGATCACAGTTCGCACTGCACACAAATTGCTAATTAAAATGCACAATTGTGAAACCATTTTTTGCTCGTTTGCCAGCTTTGCCTTTTGTCAACACGCCGCGCTGACAACACGTTGACAATTTTCATTACAATTCGATTAAGTTTCATTTGAAAATTCGCAATTGGATCTGGAAAAACGTTAATTGTGACACACATACAGGCATTTCAACAAATGGTCATTTTAATTATGCGCCTTTTTATTGACAGTTGTGTTAAAATCGAAAAGATTTACAAAATTTAATTTGCCAAATGTTGCGACTCATTTTCGTTTTGGGTTCGTTCTCTTTTGGATTTGCACCTTGCGAGGCTTTTGCATTATGCGCCCGGGCATGACATGAGCTGTCAGCACTTTGGTCCGCTGTGTGGCCTGAGTTGAGACCATCGCTGCTGCCACTTCTGTGGCACGTTGTGCAACATGTGCTGCTGGCACAGTTGCCACAACCTCTCTTGTGTCCAGTGAGACGCGTTTGGGTTGCGCTGTTTGATTGACTGAACTCCGAGGTGCTGCAATTGCGCCGCGCAATGGCGCTTGCTCTGGAGTGGCAGCAAGAATGGGATTGGGAGTGGGAACGGCAGCAGGAGCTGATACTGAAGCAAGAGCAGGAGCTGGAGCAGTAGCTGGCTCTTCTGCCACAGCAACTGGAGCTGGAGCTGGAGCTGGCGCTGGTTCTTGTTCTGGAGCAGGCGTGGCTACAGCTTCTGGCTTGGCAGCCGCTTCGCTCTGTTCTTTTGCCTTTGCGGCCTCTACTTCTTTTTGCTTTCTTAGCGCCGCCTCCTCTGCGGTTTCCTCAGGAATCACGCTAAAATTCGGATACATCTGACACAGATTATCTTGTGCGACTTCCGAGCCTGGAAAACTCGGTTGAGTGCCGCGATGACCAACCGAGTAGGCAGCACAAATATTCGCCGCATAAATGTGACTCTCGGGATTGAGATTGGGAAAGCGAAGAATGTGATAGGCCAAGCTGCCCAGAAACGCATCTCCAGCCCCCGAGGTGTCTGCCAAGTAGCGCACCGGAGCCGCCGGACAATGAATGCAATATGTGGGATCAGATTGAGATAAGTGCACAGCACCCAAGGCACCCATCGTAATGATGACACTTTGAGCACCTTTTTCGAGCAACTCTCCAGCTGCCGCTTTGGCATCCTGCAATGTCTTGATCTCATCACGATCGGTGAGCTGGGCTGCCTCCACCTCGTTGACACACAATATGCTGGCCGCCTGGATCAGTTCAGGTGGCATATCCTTCATGGCAGGCGCTGCATTTAGTATGGAAACTCCTTTGAATAGCTTCAAAGCACAGAGCACAGCTTTGTGATTTGTTTCCAACTGACAGAGCAGCACTTTTGCCTTTTTGAACAGCTTCTTGGCCGCAGAGACATCTTTGCTGTTGAGCCTTTGATTGGCACCGGGCAACACAACGATTGTGTTCTCTGCATTGTCATCCACGTAGATCTGAGCAATGCCCGTCTCCACATCCTCCAGCTGCTCCACATGATCCGTGTTGATGCCCATTTGTTGCAAATACTCGTAATAAATCCTGCCCAAGTCATCCTGTCCCAGTTTGGCAATCAAACCGCAGCTGGCGCCCAATTTGGCAGCTGCTATACATTGATTTGCCCCCTTGCCGCCAAAGCATTGCTCTCTGTACATGGCTTGGAGTGTTTCACCCGGCTTGGGCAGCTCATTGAGGTAACTGTGATCGCTTAACATGCAAAATGAACTCAACTCTGAAAGTTTTTACTCACGTTATGTAGTCCATGTTGATGGATCCAAAGACCAGCACTTCAATGGGGCCTTTATCCTTTGGCGGCGTTGGCGATGGCGTCGTTGGCTGTTGCTGTTGCTGTGGCTGAGGCTGTGCTCCTCGCTTACTTCTCGACATTTGGTGTAAAGCACTCGTTTTGAATCTCAACCACCAAGACTTGACACTCACAACTGCGTTGTGATACTTGCACTTGGTCAGCCTTAAAACGGATTGCATTTTTAGAATTTTACTTTTACTTTTACAAATTTCACACAACTGACAACTTACCGATCCTAAATTGACTTAGGTTTATCATTTTTTACTTGATTTTCTTGTCAATTTAAATATTAATTCAAGCTGCTTTTGTTATAGTCGAAGAAAGATAATAGTGACCGTTATTCCTCAGCGTCTGCATTTTAAAAGTTGTGCTCCACAAAAAAATTTGAAGTAAGTTTTAGATAACACTTGACTCAAATATCATGAAGACATTAAAGAATGACTTCAAAACTTTATTGTTAAACCAAATTAGAAATAAACATAGTTTGCTATTTAGTTTCTAAATTCATCTCAAAACATTTCATTGAAAATTTTAAATTTTTTTACAAAATATTTAAATGCTTTTAGATATTGCCATCCAATTTCTAAATATAGAACCAAATATTCGCATTTCTTAACTATCAAAATTATAACTTAAGTTTCATGGGCACCTATTAAATTTTTCTGTACTGAAAGTGTTTCTTAGATATATTTGTAGATATTTGCAGACAATCTCGGGGGTATTTGATATCCAATTTTATTCTATATGAAATTATTACATTTTTCTATTAAATGATTTAAAATAGTTTCTCCAAAATATTTGTAGATACTTCCAGATAATGCTGGAGACATTTTTTACTTATTGAACAAATGTTTTATAATTTTTACACTATCTCTTTATATCAAAAGTTTCAGAGGAAATTAGTAAATTTTTTAAAATTAAATTTTAAATAGTTTCTCAGAAATATTTGTCAATATTTTCAGGGACATTTTCTATGCATTGAACACATATTTAAATTTATTACTTAATGAAATTTATTTTATGGGAAATTATCAAATATTTCTCTAAAATTATGAAAGAGTTTTTTAGAAATATTTGTCAATACTTTCAGACAATCTCGGGGACATTTTCTACGCATAGAACCCATATTCAATGTTTCAAGATGTTTTACAACTTTGACTTGAAGTAGTCGCAATTAGTGTTAAGCGTGTAAATTGCGAATGCAATTTGATATACATCGCTGCGCACGGTTTTTGGGATTGAGAGGGCTGTAACACATATGATTAACATTTGACATTCCTTGCTGTGCTGTTTATTTGTTGTATGTTAAGAGAGAACAACGCACACCACATGGCAGAGTTTGTCTGCCTTTTGGTACACTTAAGGCGGCAACGGGGACATGGGAAAACGCCTGCAGCGACTGCAGATTGCATCCATGTGCCACATCCTGCTGCAACACCGAGTCAGAGTCAAAGTCAAAGTCGAACTCGAACTCGCTATGCATTTGCAGTCAGTCCGCGTGGGTATTGCCACAATGTGCTTCAAGTAGGTAAAAACTACATCGATGCTGATGCACCACATGGTGGCAGTTGTAGTTGCAGTTGTAGTTGTAGTTGTAATTGTGCCTGGCTTGGCCGCGACTTGACCTGCAAAGCGGATCGGGTCGACTGCGACGCTTCATGTGGGTCCTCGAATTTAATTTTAGGCACCTATATAAACGTCTGTTTACAATGCGCTTAGATGACAGTCGCATTTGTCAGTGCACGCCGTTAAGTTGTGACTCAGAAGCAGCAGCAGCTCAGCTTCAGTTTTAATTTCCATTTTTGTTGACAGTTTTGTTCGAATCTCGAATATCTGAATATCGGTTTTTAAGTTCGACTTTGAGTTGTGTTCCTAAATCGAAATTGCAGACGCGGATTTTGTTTTGCTGAGAGCATATTTCGCGTGCGGAATGTGACCAGAAAAAGAAACGTATATCAAAAACAAGCACACAAAAAACTCAAAAATGTAAAGGAAAAAATCGTTTAAACGCAAAACTAAAGCCCTGGCCAAGGCGTGTTTGAGGGGAGGGGCGGGGCGGGGCGGTGCGGTGGACAGCGATGCACGGTGTTCGGGCTTTGGCCATGTGGTGCAAAATATGCGCATAAAAAACAAAGTCGAAAAACAACAGAAGCAACTACAACAACAAAAAGGGCGCAATTTTATAGCGGGCGCCACTTCGTGCCCCACACACACAACTTACACACACAATCGTAGTAGCGAGTACAAGTCGAGCAGCAAAAAAGTTTATGAATTTTTTGTGCAGGCGCGTGAAAGATGCAAAAAACGTAAAGAGAAATAAAAGAAATATACACAAAAACAAAAGCAGATACACGACGAAGGGCAGCGTTTTGCTACTGCAGCCCCTCGGCTTCCCTGCCACGCCCCCTTCAACAGCCGCACAGTCACATATAAACACACTTCAGTGCGCTTAAAAATTGCTTTATTGCAGTTGGACTATAAAAACGCACGGCAAAAAGTATTAAACCTCAACTCACCTCACCTCCCGCCTCATGGCCAGCGGAAAATTCAACGGAAAACAGGAAAATTTTGCAAGCCACAAGCAAAGTCGGAGTCATGGCGGTTGCAAGATGCAAACGGAGAATCCAAAGGATTTAGTTCTAAATAATAAAATGAACAAAAACAATGCAAGGACCATAAATGCAAACACACTCTTCATTCCGATAGCTTTGGGCTAAGAATTGTCCACAAAACAAGCGACAACTAGAAGCATTTGGTTTGCCAAATGTTTGGAAACTTTTTTTTGCGCTGCAATTACATTTGCAAAATGTCATTATTTATGTGTGAATCAGAACAGAACAAACAACAGCAATTTAAGAGGGAGTATAACAACAATATGTGGTAATGGTAATGGTTTTTAAATAGCCTTTGTGAGTTCCATGCTTCCTTGCATTCAATAGTATATAAACAATCATATGGAATGTAAAGAAGTATGGAGCGAAATCTGGCGAAACATCATGAAAATCAACAGAGCTATAAAAAGCTGCAATGTGAAGAGTGTTAACTGTATTTAAGTGCAATTATTTTTAAGTTTTCATTAACAAACAGGCGGTAAAAAGTTGTGCTACTAACAATACTAAATATTTAAGGATTTATTTTCAGTTTAACATTGCGTCGAATACGTAAAAGTTAAAATTAATAATGTTATTTAAAAATATTTTAATTTTTAAAGTATCTTTAAATAAAGAAAACTGAAAACTTATCCCTACAGAGTGCTGAAATCCAGTAAAATAAGTAATGAATAATAATGAGTTTAACAGTTGAAACTAAATATTATTGTGTGGAAACTTTTCAGCGAATGTGGGAAGTATTTCAATTTTATTATTAGAAATTCAAATATAATTCTACAATACTTAAATCCTGCAAATCTATGAAAATATACTTAACACTAACATTTATTTTTAATAAAAAAAAATATTGTAATGTGTTTAATTATTGAATAATAATTTGTTCAAAAGCTGGAACTGAATATATTTTGTAGAAACTTTTCTGGCAATCTAGGGTATATTTTTCAATTTAATTAGTTCTCAGTGGTTCACTCTTGATTCCACAACACTGAAATCATGCAAAGGATTAATAATTTATTTACTACAATTTATGCTTGATAAAAAAATATATTAGAGAGTAGACAACACAGAGCCGGAATAAAAAAAAAAACAACACAATTGACAACTCTTGTTCATAATTTTGAATAAATTTTCATAAAGTTATTTGTTGGTCAATAGCCAAGTTATTCCCATAATAAACTTAGGACAATTCTCACTCCTATGTTTGGTAACTTTTATTAATTATTTTATTAAACTATACAGCTTTAAAGGTTTATTAAAACACTAAAAGAATATTGTATATAATTTGAACTGTTAGACATATTTCCTGTTGGCAAAAAGTTAAAATACCCTGCCAACCCATGGAGTACCGGGTGAAAAGAAATAAGTATATTTCATATATTTTGTTGGCAGGTTAAAAATAGCGAAATGATCGGCAAACATTTTCAAATATTTCCACATGGGATAAGTATTTCTGTATATATGTATGTGTGTGTAGATGTCTGCTTAACATGCGTTCGCGTATCGCATTTCAATGTATCTATTGGAATTTGTGTGTTTAAAAATAAATTTCAAGTGGGCGAGCAGACAAAATGTTTGTGCGTTAGTTAAACATAATATAAATATGAACTTACAGTATGTACAAGCAACACAGCAAGAGACACCAAAAGAGGAGGACGAGGAGGAGAAGGAGGAGGAGGATGGCGCCCAGTTCGAATGGGAGTTAAGCACACGGCAACAACTAAGCCTCAAACATGTGCAGCAAAGTGGATTTACCAAGCTGAAATTATCACTGAACTTCGCAAGCCAACCATTCGTATGTGTGTGTGTGTGTGTGTGTCGGGTGGAAGGTGGAAGCCATAAGAGAGACTATGAGAGGGACTATGAGAGAGAGACTATGAGGCACATGTGGCGCCAGGCGACGCACCGCTTGCTACTGCCATCGGTGGCTATAACTTAATGCAATTAATATGCAAAATCGTGACATTGTATGGGGAATGGGGGATGAGCGTGTAAGGAGCTGGACGTGCACAGCATGTGCGGAACGATGCAGTCAGCCAGGTTCAGAGTCAGAGTCAGGTTCAGGTTCGTGTGCAGCAACAGTAAACGAATATCCACTGGCAGTTGTAGTCTCCTCATCATCATAATCAGCATTCCAGCTTCCCATCATGATTATCATCATCATCGTTGTCCTGAAGCTCTGTCTCATCCACATGCTCATCCTCATCCTCGTTGTTGTCGTTGTCGTTGCCAGAGCGCATTAAAAACACAACGGCGAAGGCAAAGTGCGCCAAATTGATGAGCGTCACGTGCGTTTTGCTCACTTTGTGCCACGCCTGCAGCTGCCGGTCTCGTTCGCCATGTGTGTGTGTCTGTGTGTGTTAGGTTTATGTGTGTGTGTGTGTACGGGGGTAAGTAGTGTGGGTGTGCTGCTCTGTTACTGTCAGTACTGCCAATTTAGCGGATTTACCGCACAGCTTTTCCAGCACTCTAAAATTTGTAATTTGTATTATATATTCGCATGTTTTAATGAAGAATGGAGAGAATCAATAGTTTTTTGAGTTAGCGCGTTGCTTAGTCATTATTTGTCTGTAGCATTATTGATTTGTTTAATACTAATATTTTTATACTCTAAGATTTTATACTGCAAATATAATTTGTAGATTTAGTGATTTGTATTTTTTATACTCCAAAGATCAATAAAAATGAATAATCCATATTGTATTATTGGTATTTTTCCTGGTAATTTTAACTACTATTTTTCAAGAAGCGTAATCAAAATAATGTATAACAAAAGAAATTTATTTTTACCTATTATTATTTATGCTTCTATCATTATATTATATGTTTAATTTTGAATATAACATATTCTATATTATAAAGTTAAAAATAAAGGGCATGCGTGAATGAATAAAATAAATTGTGGCTTCTAAGTTACAGTTTTATCTGCTTTATTTTATATTTATGTATAAGACAGTATTCATAATTTTATTATTTGCTTTGTTGTTATTCACATTTTTAATTATACTTCGATTTTTTTTTTTTTAATTATAGTTGCTTAATGTTTTTTAAGACATTTTAATCAAAACTAAAATTGTACCATTATACATCATTACTGAATGATACTTTACTTTTTTACCTTGTCCCATCATCATAAAAGACCAGGATACCCATAGTATTATTAGCATTAACTATAATATCTAATATTTCACTATACATAGTAAAACTTTCTTTGTAAATTGGCTTCACTTCACTCAACTTATTTTCAATTGTACTTTTACAGTTTTTTTTATTATTAATTTCAGTGAAATTAAAATTCTTTTTATTTGGAGTATTATAATTATTATGATGTATAAAAGTTAGAAGTTTTTTGGTTGGCTTTAATCTAGCCTTTATTGCTCGTCAACAATGAGTTCAGCTGCCATACTTTTGGTCTTTATTATATGCAGTTCCTTTTTAGTTTTTTCTTCTTTGGGGAAAAATCGTAAAAGTAAACAGAGCATGTGCTGTACTCCAGTGTCAGTGGCTACCTCTCTCTCTCACCCACTCTCCCCCTTCTTCCACCACGCACCGTTGCACGAGTTGCATGCATGCCATAAAGCGCTTAATTTTTTCTTCGTGCGCGCAATTTCTACAAGGTGAAAAATATGGCAGAGCTTTGCAGGTGGGGAGGAAATGTTACTTTAATTTGCACTCTACTTATTTGCCACAAGCATATATGAGCAATCATGTGCCACATGCCACTTGCCACATGTTGCCACAAGTTCTTTTTTGGGGCACTGCTTAAAGTCGCCATCAAGCGCTTTGAGTGCTCAATGGCAGCAGACTGCTGCTGACCCACATTAGCCGCAAAAGCTGACCAGACGACGACAAGCAGCTCAGCTCAGCTCAGCAGCTGTTCCAGTTTGTTGCCACGCCTCCCAGCCCCCAGCGCCAAGTTCTATGCGAGCAGCATTAAATATTTTGATGGCGCCCACAAAATGGCAAATTAGTTTCAATTAAATAATGTTGTCGCAATTTAGACACAGCAGCAGACAGCGGCGCCCCCAAAATGGGAGTCGAGAAGCAACCACACTCATCTCCTGTTGCCACTTGCCACATCCTGAACACAGCGAGCGGATAAAAGGGGGATGCTGAGAGAGGGAGGGGGAAGTCTCTGTCTACATGTTCTCAGTTCATGCATAACGCAAATGTTGGGAATGCTAAGCGCCGCAAGGAGCAGCAGCAGCAACATCCATGGAAGGACAGCATCCTTGTCCCAGCATGTCCATGCAATAACGATTGTGGATTCAACATAATGCCCTCATAATTACTGCACACACGCCTCAGAAATTGAGGTTCTCCATCGCTGGCCAATGAGTTGACAGTACACGACTCTTCTCTCTTCTCTCTGCTCCCAGACTCCGCTTCCACTTTGTGCTTCGTGCCCCTCAGACACAGCAAAATGGCAGAGCTACAGAGTTTCGGTCCCGGAGCTGCAATTTGCATTAAATGTGCGCTTTGTGTTATTAATTTCGAGTGTTCTCATTTCTCATTAAAATACACGCAACATTTATGAAATTAATATTTGCCTGCCATCAAATGGGGCACTCCAAATGTATGTGGCAACCACAAAGAAATTATAAAATAAGAACGAAAAAAAACGTAACCTTGCGACTTCAAAATGTCCAAGAGCAAGATTTAAAAAAATAATGAAAATATGATAAATGTGCAATACATAAATTTGCATAATTTTCATTTTTGACTCAATTCACTTGTTATAAATTAAAAGCTTTGATTGCGTGGGTGAGTGACGGAAGACTGTTTTTATTAGAGGCTAGCTTTTGAACTGAATTTCAATTCAGATACGGAAGAACGAGAACAAAGTTAAATGATTTATTTTTTATAAGAACAGTCAATAAACAAAGCAAATAAATTGATTACGGGATGTCTTAAGTTGTTTTTGGAATAAATGAATTTTAAATACCCAATACTCCGAAAAATGTATAATTAATTTGTTTGGTATTTGTTGTATGATAAGTTATTCAAATAAAATAACTATTATTTATATTTATAATTTACTTAAAAGGTGAATGTGTTTAGGCTTTACTAAACTTAGTATTCTTTTTTAGCTACTTTGTATTGATAAAGCTAATAATAGGGTATTATAACTTTATGCCGGCAGGAAATGTATGTATGTGATAGGCAGAAGAAGTCACGTTTCACACCATAAAGTATATATATTTTTGATAAAGCGAACCAATGAGATAGAGGAAAAATTCATTTTCGACACCATTGTTGTATTTAAGAAATACTTTTGTATTATGCAATAGAGTCTCAGATGCATTGCAATAAGCGATATTTAAAAAGTATAATAAGATTGCGTTTTTATTGAAAATTAGTAGCCGACCACTGCTTGTTTAACATTAGCTTTGAATAACATTTAGTACAATAGCTGTACCAGCTATGAAAATTTAGCTATCGAAACCAAACAGCTATCGAAATTATGTATGCCAAAGCGAAAAATGTGCATAATTGAATGCTTGTAAATAATTTGGCATGCTAAACTGCCGCAGTGAACAACTATAAAACTCCATATAAAAGTAAATGACAACAAAACCAAAAAAAAAAAAAAAACGAAAACATTAGAAAAAATATTCGAATGAAATTAATATTTATAACGCAATTTTTGGTTGATTTGGTTTTGCACTTGGTCGCATTTAGTCAACGCAAACAAAAGAGAAAGAGATAGATAAAATGAGAGAGAGAGAGAGAGAGAGAGAGAGAGAAAGTAGTGATGTGCAACATGCAACATGATAGAACTTGACAAACATAACATGCAAATAAGTTGTACTAGTATTTATTTATTATTGTCCATATAGTTGTAATACATGCGTTTACTCCCCATTAATTTATTTACTTACTACACATATTTCATGTTTTTTTTTTCATGCTGCACTTGTTGTGGTTTTTTGCCTGTTGTCGTTGTTGTTGTTGTCGATTGTTTGACAAATTTGCATTTTGTTTTGCGGTTACGCAATTTACATAAATCAATTGAATGTTTTATGCATGCAAGAAAGAGACGAACAACGAAAGCTGAAGCGAGAGAGAGAGAGTATCATATTTCTAATTATGTTTACAGCGTTTTTAGTTTATTTAATTTATGCAAATTGTTTGCTTCCCAAAGTACTCCCAATCCCTTATTGCGCCCATTTACTATGCCCAGCCATGCTCTGATTAATTGTTTTGCGGCTGCTCACATTTTTTGCCATTTATCTTGCGCTGCTTTTGTTTACATTTTTCCACATTTATATTGCAAAAAAAAAAAAAAATAGAACGCAATGCGTCGTATTTTAAGTGGAAATTTAATTAGGCAATATAAAAGGTACGTTAAATATTAGCTATTAATATTAATGCGTTCGTTTAAATGTTAGCGACAGTTTACACGATTTAATTATAGATTAGATTTGGTATTTAGTTTTAATACCCTGTGAATGAACAATTCATAAAAATGGGAGCATGCAACTGTATTAAATGCATCGGTATATAAAAGTGTAAAGTGTATTAAACAGTTTATTCATTTCGGAATATTCTAAAAGAGGATTACTTAAAATCTTGTGCATACAATCGCAGATAGTTTAAAGCACATTGAAACCTTTGATAGTTAATATGTATTAGATACGCCCATTGTGCCAGCAAATTGCATTGTTATTATGAAATGCATTATTTCCTGATCATAATCTATCAAAGTCTATGAAGCTAATTAATAGGGTTAAGAAATCGCAGCCAAAAAGAACCTAATTAATTTCTGAGTATTTGAAAAGAGGATTATTTTAAGCCTTCGACAATTGTTATTAGATGCTATTGTTTATAATGCACATTATGTCAACAAATAATAAGTTCTATATAATTATCTGTCTATAAAATGGATTAATATGGTTAGGAAATCATTGGCATTGTGAGAGCTCTCTTTGTCTTAAGAAGTTAATTAATTTGGGAGTATACTAAAAGAGGATAATTTAAAATATCTCCCTTTGAGTATCTGCAAGCTAGAAGCGCATTCAAACCTTCGACAGTCGCTATTAAATGCTATTGTTTAGCGCACATTGTGCCGACAAATTGTATTACAATACTTGATTAAACTAATTTGGAGAGCCAGGTCTAGTTTATTAGGGCAATTAATGGAACAGCTTTGTGTGTTGTAAATGGTAATACAATTTGTGAAGAGGGGGCAGAGGGGAAGCAATAGATAGCGAACACTCGACTCCTATATTGCATGCAATATGCGCAGTTTACTATTAATTGGAATCATCTTTTAATTGCCGTATTAAGGACGCCATATAAGTACACAGCTACACACACACACACACACACACGCACATATAAACGTACGCATACATGGACAAGCAATTACGCATGAAGACGGTATTTAGTTGAAATTGATTGCACACGAAAGAGACAGTTGATTGGATTGGATATGGAGCATAGTTATGCAAGCAAAACATCAATGCATTCAGGTGTTGACTAGTGTGTGTGTGTGTGTGTGTGTGTGTGTGTGTGTGGGTGTACACTCAATTAGACAGAACTGACAGTTGAACAAAATACATAGAGCATCATCAGGTTAGCCAAAATGTGTTATGTGCTGCATTTGACAACAATTTTCTCAGGTAATTGCTAAACTCTGTTTCTTGAACTGCAAACTCGCTGAAATGTGTTCCCATAAACAAGAAACTAGCCAAGTATTCAACTAACAGATTAAGGCTTTAACAAAAGTTTGCTTAAGCGAAGCAGTTGAAAGCTGCTTATGCTAAGTGAAAACTGTGGTGGAAATTAATTTTCAAAGTGAAAATTATTCTCTTCATATGCTGTTTATATGTTAGATTAGAGCAGCATCTCTTTGCTAAGAATGTGATGTTGAAAGCTGCTTATTTAAAGCGAAATCCTAGTTGGAAATTGATTTTCAGAATGCTGCCACAATGAAACTGTGCCAAATGTTGTGCTTCACTGCAGCATAGAGCAATTATTAATGCAAAACAGCAAATTGCTCAAATGTCCGTGCAAGTGTGTGAGTGTTGTGTGTGTTAGTGTATGGGTGAGTGGGTGTGTGTGGGTGTGAGTGGTTGGGTCATTGAGTGGGCCAGGATGTAAAAGCCTTGCAGAGCCTTGGAGAGCTCCATTTATTACGGTATTTATGTGGCACGTAAATCATGTGTACAAATGGATTGGAATTAATAAATGAGTCTACAACAGCAACAACAACAACAGCAATAACAATAACAATAGCAGCAGCTGTAGTGGCCGGTTACGAAAATAAAAGCGAGTGAAGAGCGAGGGAGATGGAGAAAAAACGTACGCGTCGGAAATTATGAAAAAGCTTGTATGCGGCCAAAGCCAAGCGCCCTGAAAAGTATGCTATAATAAATTGCATTGTTTAACTACAGACACACACACACGCGCACACACAGACAGACGGGCACTCACACAGATGAAGATTCACAAGAACTGAACACAAAGTCAGTAATTCGATTTTAAATGCAATTTCTGTTGTTTGTTGTTGCTGTTGCAGCCGTTGCATATTTTATGTTAATTAAACTTGTTGCAACGACTTGTTGTGCTTCTATCCGCAGCAGGTGTAGCGTAGCGAGTATGTGTGTGTATGTGTGTGAGTGTACCGTTACTTGAAACCAATTACGTTGCAAGCATACGCACACTGAGCTGCCCAGAGAGACTCATACATACTGACAGTTTGTTACGCTGCTTAATTCCTCTCTCTCAACTCACCAACTTCTTTAGTCCCGCTAAGCCTCACCTCCCATCACCCCTCGCCCACTCTCTACACTCTTCTCGTTTGCTACTTCGTTAGTTAGTTTTGACGTGGAGCTGTGAACAGTGAGCTGCGGGACGCTCCAAGCGTGAAATAACTTCCGTTGCGAATTTTATGTTCGTTGCAAATTTTTATTCACAAAATGCACAATGCGCAGATACCATACTGATGTATGAGTATATGAGTGTACTCACATATATGTATATATGTCTGTATGTTACATAGTTTTGTTAGCTGCGTTTGCACTTTGTGCTGCAGTTCTTCCTTTGCCTTTGCCACAGCTCTGTTGCTGTCATTCACTTGGCGGCGAATGTGTTTTAATGAGCTTCAAATTATGATGCGGGCGCCATCAGCGCATATATCAGCCTGAACGGCAAACTAAACCAGGAAAGCAGCATCTCAATTGCTGTAAATTGGCCAAAAATTGCCGCGTTTGGCAACACAAACGGATAGAATTTAAATATCATTGTAGAAAAGTGTCATTTGCTTTTCATCTGGTCCTAAAAGTATGCAATGATTATTTTATTTGTAGATATGCCTTTGCACCTTCCTGTCAAAAGCTGAATGCTACGAGTTGAATTTAGTTTCTTTGCAGTTTGTAGAGACGACAGTAAAAGATTACAATTTAAAACTTACGAAATTATTGTCATGTTAAAATTAAATTAAATTCGATTGTCTAATAAATTTGCTTTACCAACAAGAGAAATGAAATTCAAGCTCAATCTGCTAGTATAAATCGCACAAATATGTTAAGAGGAGATAATAACAATCGAAAATTAACTAATGCCTTTGTCTAGCTTATTGAAAATTGTGGCTTTGCACAGTCCATAAAATGGATAAATGAAGCTATTCAAATAGCCGAGATTCACTTAAGTGCTACAAATAAAAGCCACAAAATGGGCACGAAAATAGGCAGCATTCAAATTAAGAACTCGGCACGAAATGCAAATTGTCGAATGAAATTGTTGTCTGCTTGGCTGGCATACACACACTCATTCACACACACCTTGTTGTTGTGTGAAATTGCAGTAGTGAGACAGTGAGAGCGCCTAAAGGCTGTCTGTGAAAATTTATTTACCAAAGTGTTGAAATGTTGCACAACTTAAATTAAAATGACTTTGTCAAGTTGTTTGCCATATCTTTGGGGTGCTCCAGACCCCACAAACGAATGCATTTTTTAAAGAACGAACAAGTAAAAGGAGTGGAGTACATGATTGAAATACCCTGTAAATTTGTTAAAATCGCACGTGACGCATTGTCAAAGTATTTCGAAGACTATTGAATGAAGCACAATAAATATTTACAGGGTATGTTTTTAGTTGTAGTTTTGCTCGTTTATGATTCTTATTTATTTCGTGCAGCTTTATTTTTCTTTTGGTCATGTCCTTGTCGTCGCCATCGTCGTCTACCTTGCTTGAAGTTTGTAATTATTTTCCTACTTCGTTTACCACAAGTGTGAAAATAAGCACAACTTTTTTGTCTGAAGTCATTTTCCATGTTTTCTTCGAGCTCCATCGCTCCCTCGCACCCATAACCGAGTTTTTCTACCTTTTTGTTTAGCAGTTTCAATGTTGAGTAATAAGAAAGGTAAAGTTTTTATAGCTCAAACTGCAAAACGAAGAACAAACGCAAAAGTTGCCCATTAAAAATGTATAGAAAATATTTATTTGTAATGTTTTCGGTCAGTGGTAAAATTTTTGTTGCTGCGCTGCACTGTATAACAGCTCTAGCGAAGGTTTGTGTCTTGGCTGCGGCTAGTCAAGTCACACGGCTTAGAAATCCACCACCAAAATTAGAAAATGCTCAGCGATCATTGCTGCAAAATCCACCACCAAAAATTGTTTTGATAAGTAGTTAGAGAGAAAGAGAGTGAGATAGTGAGAGAGAGAGAGAGAGAGAGATAGTGAGAGAGAGAGTTCATGATAGTGTGACTTTTAGAGGGTGGGGACAAAGGGAGGGCAGCTGCATTGCTATATTTGTGTGCGGGTTTGAGTTGGTGTTGAAATTTGGAATACCGGTTTTCTTTTGGGTGGGAGAAAGAGAGAGTAGGCGGAAAATGAGAGATCTGTAAATTTAATCTCACTACATTTCGAGTTGTGCTGTGAACTAACACAGACGGAAATTTCCAAATATATTTTTGATAACAAAACAATTTTGAAAATGTCTTTGGACGATTTATTTTACAAGTTGAAGCAACGCCATCCTCGTATAACGGAAGATATTTGGCAAACCTTATTGAATGCCAAGTGCACTTCACCAGCCACCTCCATAACTCTCAGCCAGATACGTGGTAAGTTCTTCGAATATTATCTTAAGATTGTCTATCTTCTTGACTCGAACTTTCTCTCTTTATCGCTCGTTGCAGATGGCTATTATGATATAACTGAAGAGCGTTTTCCTCGCATGGGAGATCCGCGTACTGAAATGCTCTTTCTGCTATCGATTCCGTTTGTTGCTTCGTTTAGCAATCGCATTGGTACTATACGATTTTATATAATAGAGGATCCAGAATTGTCTTATTGAAGACGACGATTTAGTCAACATTTGTGCAATAGTTTAAATATTTAAATTAGGTTGAGTTAGAAAATTAAATAAATATGATAATATTATCATTAAAAGTTTTTGAAAACTATATTATATTAAATTGTTAGCGAATTTTAAAATTCCAATTTTTCAGAGACAGCTTAAATACATTTTCCACACCAGACTCTAAATTTAGTTTGGTATTTTTAGATGCATGGAACAAGCCATAATATAATTAAAGTCTAACGTCTGTCGGGTGTCAGCTTTGCATTGTGCGAGGAGATAACAAACCGGAAACTCAATTTAAATTTAGCCAAACATCTGCCAATCGAACTGGGAATGCAAGTGGAATGGGAATTGGAATTGGGTGTGAAGTCAATGACAGGACAGCGCCAAAAACAAGCCACAGCAGCCAAAAGTAAAAGCAAAGCAATCGCAAATAGCAAATAAATGTGAAGCGACAGAATGCACATCACATCAAATGAATATGCGCCCGCAGATTTGCATAGCTAAAATACACACAAACATACTATGGTGGCCAAAAATATTTTGACATAGCATGAACCAATGTACTATCGCGTATTTCTCTTTACTCGAAGAAGTAACGGTATTAATTTAACTCTCAAGAGAGAGCTTCTATTTATAGATTTGAGAGAGTAATAGATCGTACTGATTAGTTAATTCGTTTCTTTGCTATGACATGTTATGTAAGAAATAATGCAATTTTGGCTGGACAAAAGTATTTTGGCATTGCATTCTTTCAATTCTTATTTATGTCTCGGGCGCTGAACACACCTGTTCGCAATTCGTTAAGCTAGTTTTACAAACATAAATCGACCTTTAATTAATATTTTTACGATTCAATTCAAATTTCATCATTTTTTTCTAAAAATATGCCGAAAACTTGTGAACTAAGCCAAAAACTGCGTAACGAATTGGTAATAAAATACAACGCAGGTATTTCGGTTCAAAACCTTAGTAAACTTTATAAAATACCGCGACAAACTATATATTACCAAATCAACAAGGAAAAAAAAGCAAATTCAACGGATAATTTGGCCAGAGCAGGCAGACCAAGGAAAACCACACCAAGAGAGGATCGCACTATCCTTGGAAAATTTAAGGAGGACGTTTTAATTACTCCAAAGGCAGTTGCAATTCAACTTAATAATGATTACGGTATGACAATAAGTAGAAAAACAGTTGAACGAAGGCTGAAGGAGGCTAACTTTGCTACTTATGTAGCCCGTCCGATACCTTTTATTTCGCCAAAAAATAGAATAAAGCGTTTAGCATTTGCTAAAACATTTGTTCACAAACCTCAATCTTTTTGGGAACAAATTTTGTGGACTGATGAAAGTACATTTGAGTACCATGGGTCGAAAAATAAAATATTTTGTAGATTACCCAAAAACACACGTTCAAAACTAAGACCTGTATGCCAACGAATTCCACATGGTGGAGGGTCTGTTATGTTTTGGGGATGTGTGTGTTTTAACGGGATCGGCGATTTGATACCCATTGAAGGCACAATGAATAAAGGACAGTATTTACATGTCCTAAATGATCACGCATTCACTTCCGGTGACAGGCTTATCGGACAAGACTTTATCCTGCAACAGGATAATGCTCCTTGTCACAAAGCCGCAATGATTATGAATTTCTTAAGGGATTTGGACGTCAATTTATTAGATTGGCCACCCCAGAGTCCCGATTTGAACATAATCGAAAATGTGTGGGCTTATATAAAGCGTAAAAGATGTTCCAATCTAACAAGAACGCGCGAAGAGACAATTGCTGAGGTTGAAGAACTTTGGAAGGATATTTCTCTAGAAACACTTCAAAATTTAGTAAAATCGCTTCCTGGACGTTTACAAAAGGTAATAGACGTCAAAGGGGGCTATATTTTTCATTAACAATACTTTAAATTTTGATAACTTTTTTAAATTTATTAGATTTACTAAGATACATAATATTGTCAAAATACTTTTGTCCACTCACAATTTTGAATTTTTATTTTTATTTTGTAAACCTTAATATGAAATGAATTTTTTTCCCCTATATTATGATCTACTCTACTGTTGTATATAAATATATTTTTTTCATTGACTTTTGATAAATAAAAAACATTTAATCACAGAAAAATGTGTAACTTTTTTAATGTCAAAATATTTTTGTCCACCATTGTAGAAGATGAAGATTTCTCTAAAAGTTTGATTCATTTATTTACTAAAGAAACTGACGATCTGGCAACCGTTCACAGTGCAGATTCCGACGATCATAATTTTATAAGTATTACTGAAAAATGTCTAAACGTCTTCAAAATCCAAATAAAAATTATAGAGGCAGAAAGTGATTCAAGTACATTCAAAATTTTGTATAAAAAAAAAATAAGACACATTTTTAAAACAAGTGGCGATGAGGAAAATATGCTAAAGTTCATGCAAGAAAAGTTGCCTGAAAAAGGCCTAGTTGCTGTATTCTCAGAAAACTTAAGTTTATTTGTAAAATTTCAAGAAATTTATAGACAGTTTTTTTCAAATAATAGAAATTTAAGAATTCTCAAGTCGTGTATACTATTAGAAGATATAAATGATAAAGAAAAAATTCTAAAGATAATTGAAAACGAACACATAAAAAATAATCACAGAGGTATTAACGAAATATTTGTATCTATAAGAGAAAAATACTACTACCCAAATATGCAAAAAATTATACAAAGTTATATTAATAATTGTAAAATATGTAACTTAGCTAAATACGATCGGCAACCTATAAAATATAATTTAAATATAACAGAAACGCCAGACAAAATTAACGATATAATACATATAGATATTTGGTACCCTAAAAGAAATATAATGTATCTCACGTCAATTGACAAAATGTCTAAATATGCGACGGCTCAATATATTAAAGACAGATCCTGGATCTCTTTGCTTAACGCGATAAAATTAAGAATTCAATACTTGGGGAAGCCAAAGAAGATTGTAACTGATAACGAATTTAACATAGTTGTAATTAAGCAATTTCTCCTGGAAAATAACATAGATGTGCACTTTACAACTCCTTACAAGAAAACCGGAAACTCGGACGTGGAACGATTACATCTAACACTAAATGAACATATAAGATTGTATAACGCGGATCCAAACAATACTGACACAGTTCAGGATAATGCCCATAAAGCAATTATTTGTTACAATAACACAATACATTCAATTACAAATACTAGACCAATAGATTTATTTAATAACATACTTTGTCATGAAGATATTGTAAAACTGTCTGAAAAATGATTGAAAAATAAGCAGAATCTAAATGCGAAACAAAATAATTTAAATGAGCCAAACTTTGCAAATGTATACGTTAAGAATAACCAAGTAGGAAAATCCAATCCAATTTATAAAGAAATAAGTAACCATAAACAAACTGGTAACTACATGGTATCTAATGAAAACCCAACAAAAAAAATTTATAAAGATCAGGTAAAAAGAAGATATAAATACCAAAATGAAAATGATCCAAACTAAGAACCTTTTTTGTATACACCTATTCAATATTTAATCCACTGAAAATTTCAACAATATTGTAGAAACTTGTGCTGGGGGAGTCATGTACACCCGCACATACCCTAACTTTAAGCTCATTATGTATGTACAGTATGTATATTGGTATATGGTCACCCTTAAGTGCTTAATATTCGTTACAGCCGATACATTTTTGAATTGTTTTCGCTGTTCCTATACTCCTAGACTAAATTTATTATTTTACAAAATTGAATAAATAATGTGAATAAATATCGTTGTCATTTAAATATATAGTTATAAAAAATTCTCCATTAGTAATTTAAATATTTATAATGGCTACAACAAACATCGATGGCATGCAGTAACTAAATTGCAAAACATCGATACAACATAGGGGTTTTCAAAGTTTGGCCATCTCCAGCTTGTGTTAGGCTTTTGTGCAAATTCAAACACATTTTTGAGATAACTTGCTGTTGCCTTTAAAGGCAAAAAGAGTGAGTTTCATAAATTGTGGATATATCAAGCAAGGGTAGAATAGTGTCCATTTAAAAATGGATACGAGCAATCGAAAATCTTCCGATGAGCTCAACCCAAAGCATGGCAATGAGGCCGGTAATGACAAAATGGCTTCTCCGTCTTTAACATTAAAAAGACAGCAAAAACGGGTTGAACATGAGCTAAAAATTATGGAAGTCGAGGGCGCAATAAACCCAGATGAACCAATTGATATTACCGATGACAACATGGATGTGGAAAATGTGCCCATAGTCGGTGAACTAGAGACGATGCTTGTTGATGCTGAGACGAATAACAATAATGCAGAGATGCCAGCAGATCCGCTGCAGGAATCAATCCTGTCAAATGCCAAGCCCGAAGCCATCAGCGATGTGGAGAGCGTTCATTCTTATAATGGACCAATGAGCCTGTTGCAGCGTATTGATCGCAATAATGATGACCACGACAACAGTGAGGGGGACGAAGTGGAAACGGATGCAGATGCCTATGGCGATGGGGATGGCGATGGCACTAGTAGCAGAATATCGCATAGTGGCAACGATGTTGAGCGCTGGCAATCGTGGATGAGGCATTGGCCATGGCTGCTGCATGAGGAGTCCGATGGCGATCTGGCCTTTTGCCTTTACTGTAATGTGGGCATCAATGTAAACCATCAGTTGCAACAGCACAACTTGTCGCTGTATCACCGAGAGCGTGAGAACAACTACGTGGCATTCAAAACCAGCGAGAAGAAAAAAACAGCCAATGAGTAAGCCAGAGTAATATATCTCATATTAAATATTATCTTTCACATCGTACACCTTTTGCCTCACAGGGACGATGAAATTAAATACGAGATTGGCAGCAATGAGTGCATCAGACCATGAAGAAAAGGCGCGACGACGAAGTGGAAACGTTGAACAATTTTAATTGGGAACGTTGGCTGAAGTGGCATTCATGGCTGGAACGTTTTCAGCCGAGTGGCACAATTGGCCTATGTAAATGTTGTAATATACGCATGAATGTGGAATTTTTTTACCTACGCAAGCGTCACGAAATCAGCAAAGGTCATCGCAAAGCCTGGAGACAGTACGAAAGAAACTCTACGCGCAAACGCAAGCGAAGCCCGAGCCCCGTTGACAAATCCACGGAAAACGAATGGGAACCGAACAGTAACAGCGCCAAAAGGCCGGCTGAGGAGACAGCTCTTGTAAGTTTGGTGGATTCTGGCTTGGAAACTCCCGATGCCAGTGACTGGTGTGAGCTGTTGCCAGACACAACGCCGCAGCAATGTCGCTGTACGCTCTGTGACTGTCACATGGCCAAAAGTAGTTTTATGCGTCATCTAAAGACCAAGGTGCACATCAGCAATCTGACGAATCAAAAGCGCAATTCGAAGTAAGGAACTTGAATACGTTATATAAATACTATGTCTCTATTTAATCAATTGTTTATTCTTTGCAGTTTGAGCTTGGATCGTGGCGTTTGGGCACAATACGCAGACAAACATCCGTGGCTCGTTGCTCATCCCAATGATCCTACCTTAGCTTATTGTCATGTCTGTAGGCGACGCTTCATGTACGGCCACTCGGAAATCAAACGCAAAAACCACGAAAATTCGGAGAAACATCAGGCGGCAGCTGCAGCGACAACTGGAGTTGAGGAGCTGCCAACTGAGGAGAACGTGGAGCAAAGCGCACCCGAACATTCCTCGGCGCCGAGCGAGACCGAGAGCATGGCCAGTGATGAGGACTATGTGGTGGCAGATAATCGACTCTCGACAGCCAAACCGAGCCCTGTTAAGTAAGCATAACGAATATTGTATTTATTTGAAAATTGATTGACTGATTCAGTTTCATTTTACAGAAACAAGGAGTCGGGTAATGCATCTCGTAAACCAAAGCATGTCGTGCGTCATTATTCCTGGCGGCGTTACTCTAAGAATCGCAAGGTCCAGCTATGCAAATACTGTCGCGTGCGATTCCAAAACGAGTCGAGCAAATTGCGACACGATCAGAGTGCTCATCACAAGAAATTGATGCAGCAATTTAAGGAACGAAAAGCGACACGTCGCAAGCAACAGGAAACGCAGCGTAATCGAATGGACAACGATGAAGAAGAAAGTAACAGCGATAATACTGCGCCCGCTGTGGTGAAGAAAGTCGCTGCCGAAGCAATATCAACTACACAAGTTGCATCAAAGCAGTCAAGTAAAAAAGCATCACTAAATCGTGTGCCTGTTTCGATGCAAGGCAAAGTCATGATATGGAAGGATCGCTTTCCCTGGCTCTCTTATAAACGCGCCGAGCAGCGTTCCAATTATGGTTGGTGCAAGTTGTGCGAAATCTCTGTGTTCATTCCAAGCTTTAAGTTGCATCAACGCAGTGCACGACACGTTCGCTTGCGTATCGAGCGCAAACGGCGAGCGGAACAAACTGCAGTAAGCGGCACTTCGTTGGCCACCGCAACCGCAGCAGCATTGACCACGGGAGAGTCAAAGCATAAGGCAGCCATGGCCGAGTTGCAGGCCAAATACAATTGGTTGGAAGCGAATACTATCGATGAGAATCACTGCCATTGCAAAATCTGTGACACGTGCCTGCCCATCAAAGTATTCTATCTACGTCAACATGATGGCTCGCGAAAGCACATGGAGCATATGGAGCGGCTTAAGAACAGCAGCCAAGTCGCTGCTGCGCCGACTGAATCCGTTGAGCCTCCACAGGAAGCTGTCATGGAAGTGGATCGGGAGAGCGATGGGGCGTTGAGCGTTAAGTAAATTATAGTGAAACGGTAACTCTTTTTGCAACGCATTTAATAAAGTCCGTTTTCTCTTAGGTCGGAGGACAGCCACGTGGAACAGCTAGGATCGAAGCGATCACGATTGCGTACACTAGAGCGCGGTGCAGAGGCACTACCTGTGTCACCAGTGCGACAGCAGCGTGTTTCAGATACAACGGTGGAACCATTGACTAGAGATACTATCGATTTGTTCCTTGATAGTATATCACAGACTTTGAAGAGCTTGCCCACAGATCTCGTTGACGAGGGCAAGATGAGTATCATGCAGATCGTACGTAATTTGGAATTGCGCAGCATGCGGCGCTCAAAGTCCACATCATCGACAGCAGAAGCATCGATGGTAGTAACATCGCCGGCAGTAGCATCGCCGGCAGTAGCATCGCCGGCAGTAGCATCGACCGGAGTACCATCGACAGCGGTAGCATCGGCAGCTGTAACAACAACAACAACCAAGCAATCAGAAGTTGTGGCAATGGAAACGAATGAGACACCAACAAGCGAAACCTTAAATAATGAGCCGCTAGCGTCTGATGAGGCCGGGACCGAATAGAACTGCTCGTCCAGTATTACAGAAGATGTCTCCGAATCGGATGAGTCTCGAATGTATTCAGCTGATTCATCATTCGCTAGCGGCTCATTATTTAAGGTTTCGCTTGTTGGTGTCTCATTCGTTTCCATTGCCACAACTTTTTATTGCTTGGTTGTTGTTGTTCGTTGCATCTGCAAGTAGGCCGGGACCGAATAGAACTGCTCGTCCAGTATTACAGAAGATGTCTCCGAATCGGATGAGTCTCGAATGTATTCAGCTGAATATTCATTCGAGACTCATCCGATTCGGAGACATCTTCTGTAATACTGGACGAGCAGTTCTATTCGGTCCCGGCCTACTTGCAGATGCAACGAACAACAACAACCAAGCAATCAAAAGTTGTGGCAATGGAAACGAATGAGACACCAACAAGCGAAACCTTAAATAATGAGCCGCTAGCGAATGATGAATCAGCTGAATACATTCGAGACTCATCCGATTCGGAGACATCTTCTGTAATACTGGACGAGCAGTTCTATTCGGTCCCGGCCTACTTGCAGATGCAACGAAACAATAGTACTGATGCAACATCTCATTTAACTGAGTAAGGAACTTGAATACGTTATATAAATACTATGTCTCTATTTAATCAATTGTTTATTCTTTGCAGTTTGAGCTTGGATCGTGGCGTTTGGGCACAATACGCAGACAAACATCCGTGGCTCGTTGCTCATCCCAATGATCCTACCTTAGCTTATTGTCATGTCTGTAGGCGACGCTTCATGTACGGCCACTCGGAAATCAAACGCAAAAACCACGAAAATTCGGAGAAACATCAGGCGGCAGCTGCAGCGACAACTGGAGTTGAGGAGCTGCCAACTGAGGAGAACGTGGAGCAAAGCGCACCCGAACATTCCTCGGCGCCGAGCGAGACCGAGAGCATGGCCAGTGATGAGGACTATGTGGTGGCAGATAATCGACTCTCGACAGCCAAACCGAGCCCTGTTAAGTAAGCATAACGAATATTGTATTTATTTGAAAATTGATTGACTGATTCAGTTTCATTTTACAGAAACAAGGAGTCGGGTAATGCATCTCGTAAACCAAAGCATGTCGTGCGTCATTATTCCTGGCGGCGTTACTCTAAGAATCGCAAGGTCCAGCTATGCAAATACTGTCGCGTGCGATTCCAAAACGAGTCGAGCAAATTGCGACACGATCAGAGTGCTCATCACAAGAAATTGATGCAGCAATTTAAGGAACGAAAAGCGACACGTCGCAAGCAACAGGAAACGCAGCGTAATCGAATGGACAACGATGAAGAAGAAAGTAACAGCGATAATACTGCGCCCGCTGTGGTGAAGAAAGTCGCTGCCGAAGCAATATCAACTACACAAGTTGCATCAAAGCAGTCAAGTAAAAAAGCATCACTAAATCGTGTGCCTGTTTCGATGCAAGGCAAAGTCATGATATGGAAGGATCGCTTTCCCTGGCTCTCTTATAAACGCGCCGAGCAGCGTTCCAATTATGGTTGGTGCAAGTTGTGCGAAATCTCTGTGTTCATTCCAAGCTTTAAGTTGCATCAACGCAGTGCACGACACGTTCGCTTGCGTATCGAGCGCAAACGGCGAGCGGAACAAACTGCAGTAAGCGGCACTTCGTTGGCCACCGCAACCGCAGCAGCATTGACCACGGGAGAGTCAAAGCATAAGGCAGCCATGGCCGAGTTGCAGGCCAAATACAATTGGTTGGAAGCGAATACTATCGATGAGAATCACTGCCATTGCAAAATCTGTGACACGTGCCTGCCCATCAAAGTATTCTATCTACGTCAACATGATGGCTCGCGAAAGCACATGGAGCATATGGAGCGGCTTAAGAACAGCAGCCAAGTCGCTGCTGCGCCGACTGAATCCGTTGAGCCTCCACAGGAAGCTGTCATGGAAGTGGATCGGGAGAGCGATGGGGCGTTGAGCGTTAAGTAAATTATAGTGAAACGGTAACTCTTTTTGCAACGCATTTAATAAAGTCCGTTTTCTCTTAGGTCGGAGGACAGCCACGTGGAACAGCTAGGATCGAAGCGATCACGATGTTGCCTACTTTAAGGGGCTCACTTTTTGAGTACAACTTAACTTTTAAAGTTGGCTATATTTTCGCAGTTTTTAAATATTAAAGCATACTTTTCCTTACTAACCTTTTTTATATTGTTTCTCGTAACTGATTTTCCGTTGCCCTAAGGCAACTTTATCAAGTTACATTGGGAAAACAGCTTTTGAAAAGCCATTTCAATTTATAAAGTCTGTTTTTCTTCGTTTATTTATTTGTATTCATACATTTTTAGAGTACAAGCTGCTGTTTTGCTTATATGTGACGAAAGATTTACTTGCTACAGTGCAAATAGGAAGCTAAGTAGTCAAATATTGTTTTGAAATCTACGATAAATTAATGCTTATGATATGAGTAAAGAGTTTGACATTGTTGTGGTGGGCAGATAGGTTCCAGATTTCCCTTTCCCGAAATTGAATCAAAACACTCGCGTTTATATTTTCTATTATATATATTTAAACTTTCGGGTTTTTAGTTACAAAACGTACAGAGGGGGTTATTGGGGGTGTCCGCTAGTGAACATAGGTAAATCGATACTGCGGAGGCAAGATGCCGACGGCATTTTGCAGATCTAGCGCCGAGCCCTTGCAAAGCTCGGCTCTGCGGTGGAGAGTTGTGGGAGAGAAAGAAGTTGAGAGCACTGGATCTTGAGTGCTTTCTTACGCGTGAGCGCATTGCGGGTGAGCGAAAAGCATCGAGTGCTTTTTGGTCGGCGGAACGGATAGTGTGCCACTCACCTACAATGCGCTCGCATCAACAGACATGATTGAGTATTGTTATGGTACTCTATTTCTGTACTTCATAAATGTAAAATCTAAAAAAAAAGAAATTGTTTTTAAATAAATTTAATTCCTTAAACTCTGTGGCTTAAGGCAGATGATATAAAAAAGTAGTTGGATGATCGCATAAACGAAGCAGCTGAGAACGCTTAGTCTCACTCTCTCTCTCTCTCTCTTTCTCTCCTGCTTTCTCTTTACTGCTACAAACATGTTGTTCCCATTGATTTCTTCTCATTTCTGGTCTCCTGGTAGAACATTTCGAATATTCATCTCACCTGCAATAAAGCAAAATATGTTATAAATTTAAAATTATTAAAAGTAGAATTACATTACTTATACTTAGTAGATATTTCGCATATATTTTGTAACAAATTGAATCCTTGTTCCTTAATGAAACACTCGATTTATTTTGTTGGCAATCTCTCGACGAAATCCGCTGGAAACTGTAACTTAAAACAAATGGAATTGAAGATAATGAAGAAGCAGGTCTCTCTCTCTCTCTCTCTCTCTCTCTCTCTCTCTCTCTTTCTCTCTCTCTCTCTTTCTGTTTACTGCTGCAAGTCGTAGCTCTCAAGTGGCTTTCTTCACATTTCTGTGAATTAAAGAATTCAGTAACCTAAATCTCGACTTTTTGGGTTTATTTTAAAAATTTGGCATTTTTTCGACTAATGTATCAACGTTTGGTTTAATTTTCATTTACTATTCCTATGTTGTTAAGGTACTTATAAAGTTGTACAAGTTCTTTACTTAATAAATAATAAAAAAAAAGTAAAACTTTTCTAAGTCTTAAAAAATTTTAAGACGAATGTTCTTGATTTTAGAACTTGGTCTTTTTTTTTAGTATACTATTTTAAGTATTTGGTGAATTAAGCAGCAACAAGCCAATTATTGATGATAAATATAACCAAACTTTTTTCGGGCTGCCTTAAAATTCTTAAAACTCAGACTATCAAGAAATGTAAAAGAAAAGTTTACTCTAATAAAGAAGTATTTTCTTAAACGGCACAAAATTTAAGTGTAAAAAGATTTGATTTTCATTTAAAGAAACTTCTGGTTAAAAAAACTTAAATTTTCTTATATGTTACATCTCAATAAAAGCAAATTTTTGTAC